>JBAIAA010000251.1:0-1200000 GCA_037893245.1 Crossaster papposus | reverse complement strand
GCGGAGCAGTGTCGACGGCACCGCCCCATTGGGTTGTGTGAAGAGCAATCCCGGTTGCTCCGCTCCGTAGGGAGGTGTGAGGAGCAACTGCTCCGCACCGTCGCGGCGTGTGCGGAGCAGCTCCGCTTGCTCCGCTCCATAGGGAGGTGTGAGGAGCAACTGCTCCGCACCGTCGCTCCGCTTGCTCCGCTCCATTAGGTTGTGTGAGGAGCAATCCCGGTTGCTCCGCTCCGTAGGGAGGTGTGAGGAGCAACTGCTCCGCACCGCCACGGCGTGTGCGGAGCAGCCCCGCTTGCTCCACTCCATTGGGTTGCGTGAGGAGCAATCCTGGTTGCTCTGCTCCGTAGGGAGGTGTGAGGAGCGAACTCGGTTGCTCCGCACCGTTGAGTCATGCGCGGAGCAGCCCTGTCGGCTTCGCTCCATTGGGATGCGCGCGGAGCAGTTCCAACAGCTCCGCCCCGTCCGGTCGTGTGAGGAGCAGCTGCAGCAACTCCGCCCCGCTGAGTCGTGTGCGGAGCAGCTCCATCGGTTCCGCTCCATGCGCTTGCGCGCGGGGCAATTCCGACGACTCCGCTCCATTCCCCTGTGCGCGGAGCAGCTCCGTCCCGTTGGTCCCCACGAGCAGTAGCTCCGGCTGTTCCGACCCGTTGCCTCGTGTGCGTAGCAGCCTCGTCCCGTTGCTCCCTGTGAGGAGCAGCTCCACTGGTTCCGCTCCCCGCCCCCTCGTGAGTAGCAGTCTCGAGTGTTCCCTTCCACTGCTTCCGGCGGATCTGGCCCGCGGGCGTTCCGATTGGAACGACCCCCCGGCCGCCCCGCGCCCCCTTCACTCCTGGGCGGGCCCCCCTGGACCGGAAACACTCTGGGGTGGCCTGGCAGGCCCCGAAACTGCCCCAACGGGGCCCCGCCCCCGCCGCACCGCCGGCAACAACCTGGGGTCGCTCCGTATGACGCAACCCATCGGTCGCGCCGCCATCTACGGCACGGGCCGGGCCCCCCGGGACTCGGTACTCTTATTTTCAGACCCTTGGGAACAGTTTTGACGTGGCCCCGCCCCCGCCGCATCGGCGGACGCGGCTCGGGAACGTCCCGTGGGGAACACACCGTCTGCCGCGCCGCCCTCCGCTGCGCGGGCCGGGCCCTTCCCAAACTCGACTGGGACTCTGGACCGTTCATGGGTGAGGGCGCCCTCACTCCAAATCGGAGTGGACGCCTTGCCACCCCCGGCCCTTTGTCCATGTCCCCAAAATCCCCGCTCTCATCCCCCAATTCCTCTCCCACAAAACAACCCGACTCCCAGGACCCCATGGCCCCCCAGAACTTTCCGGCACATCCCTAAAGAAAGCCTCCAGGTCCCCCGGCGTGATCCCTTGTCCGCCGGACCCCTCCGTAGTCTGAGCCCCGCTTCCCGGGCCCATCCCTTGGCCGGCCTCCTCGCCGCATGGCGAGTCAGCCCCCAGGCCACTCGTTTTCCTCAAAAACATGCCAAACTTCACCTGTTTTCCTTCGTCAGTCTATGCTCACCGCTGCCACCAATGTAACGTGATTTCTCCCTGGGTATCCTGACGCATTAACCGACACACGGAAACACTTCTTCTGTGAAAATGCCTTTAGCCTGGTTTATTACTCCAAAACTCTACCGACAACTGTCGTACAAAACTCCGCTTCACACGCGGTCTCTAAAACTCGATCTAACTGGTTTGGCCCGCCCGCAACCCAACACGGGCCCCCGCCCGCTCCCGCGGAAACCACCAGAACGATTCTACCGTGGAATCGTTCTAGCGCCCTCTGCCCCAAAACCGGCGCCGACGCTACAATATTATATCACAAGACGGAGTAGCAACTGATCCAGCAAAAATAAGTATTGTCCAAAATTACCCTGCCCCTACAAGTGTATCGGAAGTTAGATCCTTTTTAGGAATAACTGGATATTACAGGAGATACTTAAATAGGTACAGCCAAATTATTGAGCCATTGACTAAATTGACGGGGAAAAGGCGTTCCATTTATTTGGTCTACTGAATGCCAAGAGGTTTTGAAATTCTGAAACAAAAGCTTATTGAGCCTCCAATTTTAGCTTACCCTAAATTTGACGGTTCAAAATTTGTCCTTCAAACCGATGCATCAATTACAGGATTAGCATATATTTTATCTCAAATTCAGGATGATTCAGAAAAGGTGGTTGCATATGGTGGAAGGTGTTTGACTAAAGCGGAAAATAATTATTCAATAACGGAACTTGAAGCCTTAGCAGTTGTTGAGGGCGTCAAAAAATACTCCTCGTAGCTACTTCATGGACTAAAATTACTGATCACCAAGCACTTTGTTGGTTGTTAAATTGTAAACCAACAATAGGTAGACTTGTTCGTTGGGCGTTAATTCTGCAATCTTATGACTATGAAATAGTTCACAGACCAGGTAATTTGATTAAGAATGTTGATTGTTTGAGTAGAATTCCAGAGAAATGTCAACTTTAAAGAGAAACCAGTGAAATCTTGGATCCGAGGCAGAATGAACAATCTTTAAATTACAACCAAACGAAAGACAAATCTGATAATACAAATTTGACTCCCTTTGATTTTGGAACGTTAGATGATTGTTTTGTTCCTTGTAATTCTAAGCCTCATGTTAATGCAACAAGAAATGTACGATTTCAAAAAGGTAAACGATTGAGTAATGTGCACGAAAACGTATCTACTCAATATGTGCCTAATATCCATGAAACCATTAACATTTCTGAGTTAAAACAGGCGCAGGAAAAAGATAAGTTTGCAGGTGAAATTATCAGATACCTAAAAACACAAGACTTGCCTGATAATGACAAAAAAGCTCGTCAAATTATACTTGAAACTGAACATTATTGTTTGCATAATGATGCTTTGTACCATGTGTGGCATAATTCAACAAAAGGGCATATTCCAGAGAAAACCACAATACAATTGTATATTCCCCACGATTACATTGATGAGGTATTAGTTGCTAATCATGATTTTTAGCCTAGTTTAGTCCTAGTTTTAGCAGCCCATCTTGGAATTCATAAAACATATGCCAAAATTAGACAAAGATATTTCTGGAAAGGAATGTATAAAGACATTGACAACTGGATTAGATTGTGTAATTCGTGTTTACGTCGGAAAACTCCTAAACACAAAGTAATTGCTCCCCTTGTGACCATGACTGTACCAGGTTCATTTGAGAGAGTTAGTGTAGATGTTCTTGGTCCATTACCTGTATCCATTTCTGGTAATAAGTACATATTGTGTTTCACTGATCATTGCACACGGTGGCCAATTCTTGTACCTGTTAAATCAATAGACGCTCGAACAGTGGCTACATGTTTCTATAAAGAAATAATATGTAATCATGGCTGTCCTCGATTTCTTTTATGTGACAGAGGTACAAATTTTCTTAGTAAACTTATGTTAGAAGTGTGCCGCATTATGAGAACTAATAAGTTGAACACTAGTGCATATCATCCACAATGCAATGCTGTCCAAGAACGGTTCAATGCTGTTATTTTGGATACAATATTACATTATGTTAATAAGTTTCATACAGATTGGGACGAGTACATTCCATCAATTCAGTTTGCCTACCGAACCAGTCCGGCAGACAACAGTGTTGGTTTCAGTCCATTCTTCCTCCTGTACGGCAGAGAGGCTGTTCTTCCAATGGACGTTTCACTACTAAAACCGGAGGAGAAAGATAGGACGATCAGAGAACATCTTCATCATCTGGTCAACCATCTGGAGACGTTCCGTGAAGTGTCGAAACGACATCTTCTGAAAAACCAAGCGACAATGAGAAGGAGCGCGAGCGGGCAACGAGCGTCGAGTACCAAGTGGGAGATTGTGTATTCATCTATTTTCCAAGCACATAAGCTGGCCTCTCGAAGAAATTTCTGCAGCACTGGTGTGGCCCCTATTTGCTTGTCAAGCAGACTGGCCCTACCAACTTCATGGTCAGAAACCTAGAGAACAACAAACTGTTGTCGTGTCCAATTCATGTTAATCGCATGAAATATGCATATGATCGATATAGGCGGCCTTCAAGTGATGTCACTCCAGATGAATTTCATAGCACCCCTGTCCAAGGTCTATGCAACTCCGATTTTCCCATAGACTCTTTTCAGTCGTTGTTGGCAAGACACTCCGTTAACGCGAAGGAACAAATTGAAATACCAGAACTGCCAACTCCACATCCAGACGAGCAGGAATACGAAATTGAAAAAGTCATCCGTGGGAAATTCAAGAATGGAAAACTAAACTATCTCATCAAATGGAAGAACTTTCCATCCAGGAAAAACACTTGGGAACCAGTTGAACACTTGAACAGAGCAACTCAAAAGCATTTGAAAAGTCATCCTGTGCGAATTACTAAATAATTGAGATATTGGTTTAGGTAATAAAGTACATCAATGCGCCGGTTTATGTTAATAGCCCAAAAATAAAAAATAATAAAATTTAGATTAATGTTGTGTATTTGTGTATTTGGGATATATGTATTTTAAAAGGTAGGCCTGCCTAAAGTAATTAATTATTTAATATTTTGACTTAAAATGTGAGAAAATGCATGGATTTTAATTCATAGTTCCTAGCTCCAAATGATAAGTTTTATCCTGCGAGTTTGATGTTACAACTGAAACTTCTGTGAAAGCCCGGCCGGCAATTTAACATCTTAATTATAGGTTTTGGATTTGAATTTACACAAACTAAACGGAGTGCCATGTTACTGGCTTGTACTTGTATTGTTCAAATCATTGAATTTGTCTTCATTTTATTTTCTATGTTAACATCGCCAGAGTCGATTTTCGAAAGGGGAGGCATATATTATGGAACTATTTGTTTGTTATAACGGCACTATTTTCTTACACTCGCGTATGAATATTTTGAAATAATTATAGTTCACTGATGTACTATATAAGTTTGGGGCGCGGCCGTTTAAAGGCAGTGGCCGTCTGCCTGGCTTGGGGATATCTCACCATGTTTTCACTGAGTAAGTTTTGTTGTATTAAATTATGTTTGAGATCATATATTGTTTCAAAGATTCTTTCATTAAGTAATTACTTTATTAAATGATGCTGGGAAAAGAGAGTCCCATAACAATAGCAACGGCTATGTTCTATTCATTGTTTCAAAAACGTGGGATACTTACATGACTTACGAGGACCTGATTTGCATATTTAATTAGCGTGTTATTTAGACCACTATGGACCAAACACTAACTACACAAACACTACACAAAATCGCTTAATTTAAAAGGTTTTCGATCATCTGATCTCACCAAAACAAATTGAAATATGTAGAGGAGAAATTGGGCCTTTCCAAATTACGCAAAATCTTAAAATTGACACCCCTTCATATTTTGACTTTTAATGGCCATATCTCTGAATCACATTGTGCGACTTTACTCTCATTTTGTGGTGACAGGTCACAATTAGAGTGTAATCTTGAAATTATAACGGGATTGTTTGCTGCGACAAGCTGCACTTTTTGGGAAAATAGGATTTTTGTCATGTACATAGGCGTGCGCGTGGCCGGTATTAGCGCAGTGGCGGGGAATTTAATATAGGTAATTAACATACGAGGATGTTGGTTAATTAAGATAATATGCAAATTTACCATGTATCAATGGGCATTCAGTAGTTATACCTTCTGGCACGGTAATGGTACAATTTATACCCATAAAAATATTGATATATAAGCAGCCCGGGAAAATTTCGGGAGACGATATAATGCGTATACGGCACGCATAATTAATTAGTGCTGATTAGAATACGTTACATTAAAACAAAGCATCTCGTGAGATACAGAACATCATAAGATTCAAAATAAGGGGTATTGTGATTATAGTTTACTTCAATATTAAAATTGTGTTTGGCAAATGTTGCTATTATTACCTTACAATTTTCAAGAAATGTTGAGGCCTATGACATGTCGAGCATGACAAAGTAAGTGTTTATTTAACCCGTGACTGTTTTTCCTGGCTCCATCAACATTGCCAAACTGCATAAACGAAGCCCACCGCACCAGAAACGAAGCCCACCGCACCAGAAACAAAGCTGTGGTTTTGAAAACGACCAATATGCGTTTTCCAAACCACAGCTTTGTCCCCATTTTGACTTCGTTCATGCAGTTGACTATAGTGATAGAACCAGTGCCGAAACTGGGGTTTGGATAACGGCCAAAATACTATTGAAACGGCTGCACGGTGCACTTAATGACTTCACTCAAGTAAGACTGAAGTGAAGAATAGAATTTAGAGGTAAATGAGAGGTAAAACTACAGCATTTCAGTTAAGTTAGGCCTACCTAGTAGTAATCCAGAAAGTAAATTGATTGAATGATTGAAAGCATTGAGCACGGTGAGACTACTAATACTAGCACAGAAACCACTACAATTGCAAACTAGGCTTTGCACTTTAAACTTGAAGGGGCTTGGCCATATCGCAAAATTTAAAAACAAAATGGGCATATGCAGGGGCCACATTTGTTGTGGGGCTAACGTTAATAGTATTAACGTTAAAATTGCATTCTGTCGCCATTGTTAACACGGGGGATTGTTAATGTTCCTACTGTCCTAGTTTGTAAAAACTTGTACTTGTACTCATGAGTATATCAACAATATTGTTAGTCGCTGACATTTACACGTGTAGCTCCCATAAATATTGCTCAAATACTGGCTATTGGGTAACCGTTTGGATACTTCAAATAATGTAAGGCAATGTCCCGTTAACCTTACAACTAAAGTCAATCCAGGACTCTTAGACTTGCGTGAAAGGATTCATATAGGCCGTGTTACGTGACCCAAAAATATGCTCAGAAAAAAAATCCGTGGTACCAGTTTGGGAACAAAAACCAAATTGTGTGATTCTACTCAGTTTGATGTCCTGAATCCGAAAATCAATGTTGTCGGTTGCAGGGAATGGAACATAACCTACTTTTTGGGGTCCAAAATCAGAATTTTGGGCGCAGTCTCTAAATCTGCGCTATCAAAAATGCATTTGCACAAGTAAAAGGCCGTGAGCCTATTTCTCAGTTTTTAATTCTCTTTTGCAGAACAACCCCCAAAGTACTCGTGCATTGGAACTAAATGGAAGAGCTAAATAGAAGGCAATCGACTGGTGGTGGCACGATCGGCCAATTGAGGCACGATCAACCGACAACGAATGCAGCGCGATCCGATTCGGGCCTACCTGTACCTTCCCATGATCACAGCAGCGCACGCAATGGACGGTTCGCGCAGATTAGCAGTTCGTGTAGATCAGCAGTTCGCGCCGCGCAGAAAGACTGAATTGCGCCCAACACGAGTTCTAAATGGAAGTATCTGTCCTAAATGTAAAAATGACAGTTGGCTTTTCAAAAAAACTTCATGTAACTTATTTTTGCATTCAATATAGTCTGAGGGTAGGTTAATATTTCAGTTTACCAACAATTTTCCAAAAAAATATTTTCGGTTGATATTATGCTATATATGGGATATATATTATTGGCAATTGTACTCCCTACAGGTGGTCGGTAGTAGCAATAATATACATCATGCCAATTCAGGACTATACTATACTGCCTACTGGCATACATAAATTGGAGTCTTGCTGTTAACTCAGGCAGATTGGTGAAACAAACATGGTAAAAATGATAAAAGCATGGAATTTGTCACACAATCAAAATAGTATGTCTTTAGAATATAAATGTATAGGGCCATCCTACATTTGCCCCTTGAAAAAAATATAACAGGCATTTAAAAAAAAATATAAATGGCTACCATTGCATGTTATTCTACCTAGATATTTTTCCTAAAGTCAAAACTACGATGGCCCAAGAGCGGAGAGCCAAATATTTTTCTTATAACACACTCTGAATTTGTGCCAAAATACATGCTTTTATCCTCAAGTAAACAATTATATCATAATGTTGCAGTTGGAGTAAACTGACCAACACCACAGCTTATACAAAACATCACATGTGTGACTCGCACAAAATAATGAACATTCAGTTTATTTACAGCTACATATAATTGTTCAGATAGGGTCTATTCCTGTGTCATCATCCGGTAAATAAAATTGGTGCTGTCGGTACAGTCAAGTACTGCACTGAAGAGCTACTCCAATTCCAGATTTAAATTTTCATCCATTGATCCAGAAGATATGCTGTAAAAAATAAATAAAAACAAAAACTGTGATTTGTTCATTCAAGAAAGATATTCTAATCAGAAGAGAATTTCTGATTGCCATTTAACTTGCCTGTAAAACGCAGTGGCTATCGTTAGTGCCTACGGCAATTGACGAGCTGATTTCCAGACATACCCAGGCCGACACATTGACAATAATATTTTGATATCGATCTTGGGACCGCACTGGTTGATATTAGCCAGGTTCCAAGAGTAACTTAAGGTCCAGAGTATTGTCATTTTCAGGGAATCAGATAGCTACTACGTTGTTGCCTAAAAATATCAATACAAATCACCAATGGCAAAAAAATATTACGATAGTGCTAGAACTATATAACATAAGGCACCCTAGTAAGAGTATAAACATCCCCTGCCTGACCCTTCCCCATACTTTGCAATAAAATGGCATTTCCATCTTGGGTGGTTAACAGTTTTGGGTTGATTCTTCTGTGGTTATGGGAAGTATTGAGAACCACTGTCCTGATGCATTTGTGTTGTTGATGATGCCGTGTGTTCTTTGGCGCCTTGCAAAATCGGGAACAGATTTCAAAATAATAAAAATTAAAAAAAGCCTTGCCTAAAATACGACAAATATATTTGTTAATATAATACTATAGCTCCATTCCTTGTTTTGTCTTACTTTCCAAATAATTCCTTTTCGCTGCAGACCGTGGCAACTCCCGTGTGGAAAAAAACAATGCGACACACGACGACACAACTCCGACCAGGCATTAGTACAAAATCGGTTGTATTCGCCTTCGCCGCGCTGGTCGCGTCGTGGCATTGATTTTCATACACCAATTTCATGTTATTTACACTTGTCAGTCTTTTTTCATAACTCTCCAGGTACTAAGTTACTTCTTCACACACAAAATGCGGTTTCTGAAGCTGTGCCATCGGCAGAAGCTTGAATGATGATTCTCTCCATTTGACGAGAAAATTTGACTCACGCATGGCGCATGCATTTGTTTACATATAGTGCGCCACCTATCGACACACTTTTGTATGGAAAGCCGCGTCTTTTAGAAATCGATCGTAAATAATGGGATGGGGGACATAACTTTTTATAGTTTAAATTTATTTTTAAGATGCATCCTTCTCACCAAAATGATTTAGAAATGTATATCAATTTGTTAAATGTAAGTGGGGGTGGGGGCTACTGTTATTAGCCTAAATAAATTCATTGTCACCTTTCTTTTCTTTTTGTCAATATGGCTGTCCATACTGTGCCTGTTGCGACGTCATCGATTCAAGGACCAAAAACGGGTCTTTGGAGGCCTAATTTCACCCCTTTGTTCCATTCCCTTGCTCCGACAACATGGATTTTTAAATTCGCAGTGGTTCAATTTATGTGTATGGGAATTTTCGTTCTGTTCCCCGTCAGGTACCACCAGGCAACACGAAAAACGGGGACGTAACACGGCCTAAATGTGTTTAATGTGTTTAAGGGGGGGGGGGGGGGTCTTCATTATTATTATTATTTTACTTAATTGATTTAGCTCAAGACATGCATACAATTATAAAGGGTTTAAACTCAGGTAGAATGTTTAACTGGTTTATTTGGGAGGCGCCCCGGAAAAAAACAATGGAGTCTAAACTTTTTAACTGAGCAGGGCATTGTTGTGCTAAGCCAATTTATTGTTCTTAGCAGCTCAATGGAAATGGCTCCTAGAGCTTTGGAGGAAATACAGACCGGAAATGAAGTCACGTACCTGACAAAACAACATGAACTTGGTGAACCCTGCACATGCGGCCCTTGCACATCCGATTTACTCCAACGGTGACTCAGACTGGTTCGTCGCGTCGGGCGGTCTGTTCTTGACACGCAAAACTCGGTTGTCGCGCTCAAACGCGACCCAAGAATCTTGCACTCGGAACAGGATCACACACCACCTATTATTCGGGGTTTTACACAATCGGGTTTCGCGAGTCAAGAACAGACCGCCCGAACCCAGCCTATACGTATTGACCAATCTCATCTCAGCCACGATAACCAACCATACATGTACATGTACTTGCAACAGACTTGCAACAACCAAAATATGTTTACATATTACATTTTTACATGTTTTATTCTTGCTGGTTTACGGTCACACACGCCGGGATTCACCACTTGAAAAATAGCTATATTGAAAAATATTTTCTTTGACTAGCAACGATTCAGTTATTTGTACATTACAATCTGCATAACGTGGGGATGTACACACTTCAATATATAAACTTTTACTTCCGATTTGATTGGAAGCGTATTCACCACAAAACATCATAATAAGATACTATAACCTTACATTTCTGTGAGCATTTTTTCTCTATCACTGTGAACATAATAAATAAACTGTAAAAGAAACTCGAAAATGTCCTTCTTTAACTCCTAAACCGGGACATTTAACATATACATGGGTAATCCCTATTGACTATCTTTACAATGAACACTTCGAATCGTTAACGGATGCGGTATTGACAATCATCCCAACAAATATCTTTACTTTTTACAGCGTTTGCTGCTATCCCTGAATAAATTTCATGGAAATGTTGTAGGATTGGAAACAATTAGGAATTTATCAATATTGAATTGAAACAGGCGAAAAACGGAGATCAAAACCTGGGATTTATTTGGGTTCAGAAAAAAGATGCTCAAAAAACTTTCCCGTCTGACCCCCGAAGGCGATCGAGCGCTTGAAAAAGCGAACAAGCTCCAAGATCAAATAATAAATTCAAACTAAGCACTTCCAATTCTTAGTATTTAAATAACATACACGCACCTTAAAGGACATTCCTCAGCACCCTTCGTGGACCACTGCACACTAATCCCTGATGTGCATAAGACACGCACCATTTCCAATAACCGTGCGATCTCACACTTCCGATGAGATAATAATTCTCTTTTCTACCAGTGCCAATGAGAATTTATCACCCCCCAATCTTGTTTAGCGCCTTGGAAATCTTAATAATAGGGCTAATTTTGGAGAGTTTTACGTCCGGGGAGTGATTGTTAACAAAAAGTATTATATTTTTCTTTCTTTGTCTCTCTTAAAATAAAGTTTTTAAGTCATTGGAAACTTTTTCTTTTATTAATTTGTGGTTTGGAGGATTTTTTTGTTCCCCCAAGGGAAACAAAAACAACCAGACTTGCAACTCAATGTGCTTTATTGTGCGAGGCAGAACTGGGCACAGGGCATAGTGGAGAAAATTGCAAAATAATACATAATTGGTGTTTTATTTTTCTTCAGATTTATTGATATTTGTAATCTTTGCTATGTCTAATAACTATATTTAATTAAAGATGGACTACAACGGAATAATGATAAAGGCTTTGTTGCCTTTTTTTGTTCGAGAAATGTATAATGATTACTAATATATCATTAGTATTCAATAAATCTTGTTCCTTCATGCAAAAAAAACCCAAAATTGATCGGCGTTCTACGACCCAGAAAAACTCAGTTTCAGCAAAAGCCCTTAACTCATGAATAATTCATACGTTGTGTGTGACGTACTACCCATGACGATTTACTCGGGTCGATCGTGTGCGTGCATTTTTACCGTACAATGCAATGCGGAATAACAGCGGACAAGCTAGGCTATATTTTGGTACAACTATTTTCGACCGAAAAACAGCGGAAAATGTCCGATAGCAGCGAGTATTGGGAAGACCACAGTATAGATGAGGAAGAGGCATTTCGTGGAGGTACTTCTGAGGACAGTGATGGCAGCTCTAGCGATGAGGGGAGCTCACCAGACGAGAGAGAAGGCGATGACTCTGCGGCCACGGCAGACCCGGCGGTTGCCGATGACTCAGCCGACGTAGAAGCAGTAGGCCTGGTGGTAGTACATGTAGTACGAATTCTCTCGATGTTTGGCGCTTTCAATGTGGGGTTCGATCCAGGCTTTAAACGAAACTTTGTTGTCAATCCCAGTGAATTTTTCAAAGCACTTGAAGGTTCAACACAGTCCTCTGAAAAATGTGCTGAACAAATCAAAGGCCTACTTCTTGCCGAGAAGGTCAGAAGGTGAAATCCTTTCGTGTAATATTTACGAACTTCACCCATTCCTTTGATAATGCAGGATCCCGCGGAAATTGCACAAAATGAATCTCTGGATTCTTCGAACAATTTCTCGTGCATCCAGTCCACCAACAACACATGAAGTTGGCATTATTGTAGCTGATAGTGATACACTATAAAAAAAAGATTCGTAAAAACTTCATGCCTCTGCATGAAAACGCATACATAATACACACGGAATAACATGGCGTTTTTTGTTTACTCTCGGTTGCTCATGGGTAGTACGTCATCACTTTTCGCTGGTTTACAAGTCCGCTGGTACTATATCGTGGATTTCATTGTGGTTTTCAGTGGATCTTTGCCGGGAACCAGTACAGGGCGGGAAATTTCAAAATCGAAGAATCGAGGTCTAATTTTTTCGGTCAAATTGCAACAAAATTATTTAGAGAAAAACATGACCGTAACAATAAAGTGTTACCTGAACACAATATAAACAAGGTCCGATAATAAATTTAATGTGTGAGTTTTCGTTGTAGTCCATCTTTAAGAAATAGTATGGAAATAGTGGAATGAAAGAGTTTTTATAGGGAAAATAATTAACATTTTCCCATATATCATGTACAAAACTCAACATTTCAAAGTTCTTTTTCATAACATTGTACCTTAGCGACATATTAATAAATGTGAACTTTAAACATCCATAACTTGTTCACGGAATGTCCGATTGAAGCACAACATACAACATTGTAAGGAGAATTTTATTCTCTTTTCTTAACGAAAACCCTCATTTCAACCTCTGCCCAGTTCTGTCTCATTTTGCCAGAACCCCTCACTAATGAGCCCATAACAAATGTGTGGTATAATGGCATCCCAGCTGCTATGGACTGGGGGTGAGGGTGGGGTAGATACTTCTGCAGGGAATTGGTTATCATGATGTTTTCATGATTGATCATAACATCATGAGTACCGATATGCACCCTCGCATCTATCAGTAGATTTGTCACAGTATTAAGTACCTTTTATTAACATGCAATTTAACTAACAATTTCATTAATTGCTTTTTATTTTATCAATGTGAACATTCATTTTGATATGTTTTTATTGCTTTTTAAGATGGGAAACTGGGTAAAACAAAAATAGGAGGTGCGTTTTTTGTGGTAACAGCCGATGTATGCAGTAACACGTTAAGCTGCTCATCATACGAAAGAAAAAGAGGCATCGGTAAAATCTGAAGCATTCAAATTTACAAAAAAGTGAATAACAAATTTTTGTAGAAGTCTATTTTTGCAAATTTTCAATATGAAGTAGTCTGGTGCCAGGAGAGAACAGTCGGTTTTACCCACTGTTGTCTCGACACCAGACTTCAGGCTGGACTTTATTTGTACATTGTAGGAAACAGTTGAAATTACGTTAGCTGTCATCACTGACGCCACATGTGAACATTGCTCTAAAATGCAATTATACCAGCAATTTTTTGTTTAACCTTTCAAATTACTTCTAGAAACAAATGGGGCGTTTTAGGTATAAACTATGGGAGAAAATGACCTTATTTTGTTTTATCTTGTGTTTTTCTGATAATAATAAATTTCTCATTGATTTTAGATATCACATGCAGTCAATTGTTTTATTTGTAATTTATGACTATTTATTTGGTAAAAAAAATAAAAATTCAAAAAGTCAAAATTAATATAGTCAATTGTTATAAAAATTAATATTATGTCGCCAAAAAATAGTTATATACATGAATGCAAAGCTCACAACGTCAGCTTTCAATTAGTATATAATAGAGCTCCATGGCCCCTTCGGTTCTGGAGATATGACATGTTTGCATATTGATTACTTCCTTGAAGTTCAAAATAAACAACTGAGAAAACAGCGCTGTATGCTGCGCGCATAGGCCGCCAATGCGGGCGCCCTCTGATGTACGCTGTTCCGCTGAGAACATTATTCCTTTGTAGCCGGTTGAGGGCGCCCTTCAATTTGGAACATAGCTGAATTCCAAAACGCACGTTATTTCTGTGCTGCTGCGTTTTGCCCGTTTTTAACTGTCTAATTTCGTATTACTGTTCAAAGTATCTGACTGAGATGGTGAGTAGGTATTTGAGTATTTGTTAACTTAGTCAAGTGTTCTATTTATGTCTCTGTAGAACGAATATTATGTGTTTTTTCAGACACCTTTTTTGGTTTTCCGTCGCATTAAAATGGCGGCATTCGCGACGGTTAACTCATTTTTACGAGATTTTAAGTATCGTTATTTAGCATATTTCTTAAGATTCTGAGCTTTTGAATGTTGACACACTGATTTGGTTTTCTTGTAACTAGCTAGTTATTTCCGTTTTAGAATTTACTGGATGATTTTTATGTTAGTTTGGGACTATTTTTCATCCGCCCATGTGTACCTCATGTGCTAGGCAGACATGGTTTTTTGTCATCTTTATGCGGATTGATATTTGCTATGTTATAAATGTAAAAGGTCTACTTGCTATGGGCATCCTGCATGGCTTTATACAAGTACATGTATTTAGAAACTTAAGAGTTGTTTTGTTTCTGTTTTCCTTTGCTGAATCATAGTGAATGTTGGATTTGACTAACTGTTGGCCTGAAATCCACATTACTGAGTCTTTCTGAAGTGACTGCTTCCTGTAATGATGTACTGTACTGGAATTGATGGATTGTTGGGGTGAAAAGTTGTAAGTTGTATTCTATACCAGATGTTTTATCTAGTTCAGATTACTCAAAGTGTGTATGGTCTTATGCCATGTGTATGATAGTCAGTTCTCTTATTTTTTGAGTTATGCCTTTTCATGTACTGTGGAATTATTGACTAGGCACGAATGTAAGTCTTGCGGTAACATCTAACTGTTCAATTCAGGCTCTCAAGGAATTTTACTATAACTGCTATGTAAGTTGGGTGTTTGCATGTAACTGGTGATTTACTGTTAAATTTAATATTTACATGATTCACTGTTGATTTAGTTTCTCATGTGATTCTTTGCAGAATTGAATAAATTATCTCAGTATTTGAACCCCTGCGTCGCTGCCGTTCCTTCCCTTCAACACAATTCAATTAACTTTTGAGCACCGTTTGAC
This sequence comes from Crossaster papposus, assembly GCA_037893245.1. Taxonomy (NCBI): domain Eukaryota; kingdom Metazoa; phylum Echinodermata; class Asteroidea; order Velatida; family Solasteridae; genus Crossaster; species Crossaster papposus. The sequence goes on along the minus strand of JBAIAA010000251.1, from coordinate 1,184,744 downwards.
CAACGACAACCATGGAAGGGCAGGATCTGACTGCGTTGAGACGAAGCCGTGCTGCCCGCAAGGGAAAACTGACCATTGCGCTCAACGAGCTGTACGCCGAGTTGAAGGAGGAAGACATAGTGCCAGAACAAATCCGTCAGTTGCTGGACAAGGCCGAGATGCGACTCGCCACAGTAGAAGACGCACACGACAAATTGGTAGATGTCATCATGGATAAAGAAGAGTTGCCTAATGAACAAGATTGGCTCAGTGGCGTTGTGAGGGAATTCAACCAGATAGCCCGCCAAGCAAGAAAAACATTAAGCAAATTGGGTAAGACTCCGGTTAAGTCGGCTATCAACAATATTGTGCAGGAGACTCCTGCTCAGGATGAAAGTGTGAGCACTGTTCCGCATAACAATGTTCCTCCCAATGAAAATAATAGTCCGACAAATTTGAATGATGCTTTGTCTAATGTAGATGGTCTCATAAATGTTACTAGTGACATTCCTACTGATAACCCTGAATCTGTATCAATTAGCAATGTTGAGAAGGTTGAGATTACTAACTCTAGTGATGTGAGTTTTGTTCCAGGATCTTCCACATCCACCCAGGAGAGTTCCCTAATCAGCATGGTGCAGGCTATGGCCTTACCAAAGGCACAGGTTGCAAAATTTAATGGGGAACCGTTGTGCTATCACTCATTTATTGCATCCTTTAGCAACAGTGTGTCCTGTATTCCAGACCCTAGTGTAAAGCTGAACATTCTTAGGTCCCTGTGTTGCGGTCGAGCCCTGGAAGCTATTGAATACTGCGTTCTGAAGCCGCCGACTGAGGGATTTCAAGCTGCCCTGGCAACGCTGAAGAAGAGGTTTGGCAACAGTGCGGTGATTGTACAGGCCTGGATTCAGAAGATAGTGAACCGTCCCAGGGCAGAACTATCTAAGCTTGAGGGGTATGCAGATGATTTGACCAACTGCTACCAGGCGCTGGACACCCTCGGCTTTCTCCCGGAACTGAGTAATCAGTGAAGCTTGAAGGTTATTATTGAGAGACTGCCCAAGTTTCTGCAGCAAAGATGGACACGAGAGGTCTTCAGGCTGCGAGAAAAGGACCAGGTACCTAGTCTGAAGAACGTTGTAAAGTTTGTGAGGTCATCGGCATGTGAGGTCAACGACCCTGTGTTTGGCACGGTAGCAGAGGTAAATGCTCCCAGGGCAACTAGGGTGCAAGAAAGAAGCAGCGGCCATCGTGTCTTCCAAATGAATGCCAGGGTAACTCCCAAGTGGAAGAGGTGCTGGGCTTGTGAGACTGACGAGCACTGGCCCGACCAATGTCCTGCTTTGTTGCAGTTAACCCCTGATGAAAGAATGAGAAGGGTGAAGGAGAAGCGTGTCTGCTTTTCGTGCCTCAAACGAGCTGGGAAAGGGCACTCGATAAATACCTGTCGGCGTAAGAAGAAGTGCACCCACTGCGACTCCTTTCACCACCCACTGCTGCATGTTATCACTGTGGCTACGACTGGACAAATAATGACTGTGGGTATGAACTCCTCCTTTGAAGAAGAAGATGTCGTTATGCCGATGTTGACCGCAGTAGTGTCAGGCCAAGAGTCCAATGTGATGTTCGACACCTGTGCTACACTGACGTTAGTCAGAGATGAGTTTGCCAAAGCCTGCCGGTTTCCGAGCAAGCCCATAACGGTGGAGATAACGACGCTTGGCGGTAAGAAGACACTTCTGCAGACCAAAGCATATAAGATGAAAGTCGGCCCTAAGCAGGGAACCTCTCATTTGCTGATTGCTGTTGGTGTTCCAGATATAGCCAGTGTTCCCAAGATAAGTAACACCCTGAGAGCAAATGTAGAACGGAAGCTGGGCGAACCTATTTACAGAGGAAGCGGAGCTGTAGATGTCTTGATTGGTATCAACTATGCCCGAATGCACACCGGCAGCTGCATTGACATGGGCAACTATGTCACCAGAAAGACTCCACTGGGATGGGTCGTGTTTGGTGCTGACAGTGATGGAGCTACCAGTCTACAGAACAGGCCAGTACTTCTCGTCAAATTGGCGCAGCCGGTTGACATGTCCCAGTTCTGGTCGACCGAGGAAATGGGCGTCAAACTTCCTGGATGCGAATGTAACACCAAAGACGTTGTTCTCAGCCCCGAGGACAATCAGAAGTACGAAGAGATGTGGCAATCATGTAAGAAGGTGGATGGCAACTGGATGATGCCATACCCTTGGGTAAAACCCGCCAAGGAGTTGCCAAATAATGAAAGGCAGTGCTACGCTAAGCTTTGTTCTTTGGAGAAGAGACTGCTGAAGACACCAGACTCTGCAAAGCAGTACAACCAGGCTATTGATGAGCTTGTTGAACGAGGGTTTGCCAGGATGCTGACGAATGAAGGAAAAAGTGAGTATAGTGGACCAGTCCACTACATTCCCCATCATGCTATTCTTAGAGCTGAGAGTGCCAGCACACCCATCCGAATAGTCTTTAACTCTTCGAGTGTCTGTAATGGTGCCGCCTTGAATGACTTCTGGCACAAGGGACCAGATCTGCTGCAGAACATCATCGGTGTCATTTTGAGGTTTCGCCGATTTGAGTTTGCAGTGGCGGGAGACATCAGTAAGATGTTCTATGAGGTGAAGATCCCCCTGGAAGACATGCATGTGCATCGATTCCTGTGGAGAAACTATCAACAGCGTGCTCCTGACACGTACCTCTTGACGACTGTCACACCAGGCGACAAACCGGCACCGGCTATGGCCCTCACAGCCCTCCTGAAGACAGCCAAGGAAAACGAAGATGAGTACCCCCAGGCAGCGAAAACCCTACAGCATGACACCTATATGGATGATATCTGTACGTCAGTGAAGAGTAAGGCGGATCTCATTGAGTTGACAAAGGAGGTGGACCACGTCCTCTCCACAGCAGGATTTAGAGTCAAGAAGTGGGTCTCTAATGCAAATCTGAAGAGTGGCCAAGACTACCCTGAACAGGGCGTGTTGTCTAACCGCGAGGATCAGAAAGTACTGGGTGTTGTGTGGGAGCCGAAATCTGACATGCTCAAATACAGGGTCCAGCAGGATGAGGTTTATGCTAAACTTACGAAGAGAACAGTCTTAAGTAAGGTTTCAAAGGTATTTGATTCCATCGGGTATGCAGGGGCATTCCTCATCCGTGCCAAAATCAAGATCCAGCGTCTTTGGGCGAACGGTGTCAAGTGGGACGACCAGCTAAGTCAAGAAGAGGAAGTAAAGTGGGTGAAGTTCTTTGTTGAAATGAGGTCCCTGAACGGAGTCTCCTTTGAGAGATGTCTGATTCCTGAGCCGGATGCCAAGATGATGCTTCTAATCTTCTGTGATGCATCTCAGGTTGCCTTTGGTGCGGTATGTTATGTAAGATGTGAAATGCCTGATGGAACGGTTGGAGTCAGATTTGTGACAGCGAAATCCAGAGTAGCTCCCCTGAAGTTACTGACTGTACCAAGGCTTGAACTGCAAGCAGCTGTATTGGCAAGCAGGGTTTATGTGTCAGTGGCCAACGAGATATCTGCGTGCTTAGATCGAGTTGTATTTCTGTCCGACTCGATCATAACGCTGTGCTGGATCCGCGGCCGGCCCCGCCAATACAGACCATTTGTCGCCAACCGAGTTGCGGAAATTCAGGGGAGCACCGACCCTTCAGACTGGAGGCATGTCCCTGGATAATTTAACATCGCTGACAAGGTCTCCAGAGGTGTGGGAGTGGAAGACCTGTCAGGAGAATGGAAGTCGGGACCAGAGTTTCTTAGATTGCCAGAAGAGCAATGGCCAAGGTCCAATCCAATTGCAGACCCAAGTGAGCTAGAAAGGGAGAAAAGGAAGGAGACAACTGTCCTGCTAATCACATCAGCTGAAGCAGCGGTAGATGTAACCAAGTTCTCGAGCTGGAGGAAATTGGTTAGAGTAACTGCTTATGTGTTTAGGTTTATCACCAATTCTAAGGCGGGATGCTGTGTGGACGATGGCCCACTATCCGTACATGAGCTGAAGATTGCCGAACGCTACTGGATTATAGAGGCGCAGAAGATGCTGAAGAAGCTAGATAGCTACAAATCGCTCAGCCCCTTCATCAAAGATGGGGTGATCTATGTGGGCGGGAGAACCGATGCGAAAAAGCTGTGTTATGATCCGGCCCACCCTGTCCTGCTGCCCAGGGAGCATCCCATCTGTTACCTGATCACGAGGCAGGTCCACGAGACTGGCCATTATGGAGTGGCAACTACGGATGCAAAAGTGAGGCGAAATTACTGGATTGTAAGGGGAACAAGCCTTGCAAAGACCATAAAGTTCAGGTGCATCAAATGCAGAGCTTTCGAGCACAAGACGGAGCAACAGTACATGGCTGATCTACCTGAGGTGCGAAGGATGCCTTATTCACCTCCATTTCACTGCACAGCGGTAGACTACTTCGGGCCATATGAGGTCAAGATAGGACGCAACAAAACCATGAAACACTACGGCGTAATCTTTACGTGCTTAAACACTCGAGCGGTGCACTTAGAGCTGGCAGTGGACTGTACTACTGACGAGTTTCTTCAGGTATTGAGAAGGTTCTATGCGGTCAGAGGTAAACCGCATCTGATCCAGAGTGACAACGGGACGCAGTTCGTAGGCGCCGAGCGAGAATTGAGGAGAATGATCCAAGGTTTGGATAAGGATAAACTGAAGGAGTACTGTGCAGAGGAACGGGTTGTTTGGCGATTCATCACCCCTCTGGCTCCCCATCACAACGGATGTGTAGAAGCACTCGTGAAGAGTTGCAAGCATGCTCTAAAGAAGGCAGTTGAAAATCAGAGGATGACACCATTTGAGTTACATACCTGCTTGCAAGAAGTTGCTAACCTGGTAAATGAACGGCCCATTGGCAGAAAGCCTAATGACCCTGATGATGGTTCGTACCTTTGTCCTAATGACATATTGTTGGGTCGAGCCTCAGCCAGAGTACCCCAGGGTCCCTTTCGGCAGACGAAGAACCCCAGAGATAGGTTTGCCTTTGTCCAGAGAGTTGTTGACGCTTTTTGGAAGACTTGGATCAGGGATGTATTTCCTCTTCTTGTCCCCAGAAGAAAATGGAATGTTGACAGGAGAAATGTCTCAGTGAATGACATAATTTTGATGTCGGAGCCAAACATGGTGCGTGGCCAGTGGAAGTTGGGACGAGTTGTTGAAGTGTTTCCAGGAGTAGATGGTAGAGTGAGATCTGTTAAGGTGAAGACTGCGAAAGGCGAATATCAGAGACCCGTGACAAAGATAGTTGTCGTGCACCCTGCTGAAGGTTTTAATGAGCAGGTCTTAACTCGGTAGTTCTGTCGATTGATGCAAATTTCTCGTATGGTGGGGAGTGTGTTCCGCTGAGAACATTATTCCTTTGTAGCCGGTTGAGGGCGCCCTTCAATTTGGAACATAGCTGAATTCCAAAACGCACGTTATTTCTGTGCTGCTGCGTTTTGCCCGTTTTTAACTGTCTAATTTCGTATTACTGTTCAAAGTATCTGACTGAGATGGTGAGTAGGTATTTGAGTATTTGTTAACTTAGTCAAGTGTTCTATTTATGTCTCTGTAGAACGAATATTATGTGTTTTTTCAGACACCTTTTTTGGTTTTCCGTCGCATTAAAGTGGCGGCATTCGCGACGGTTAACTCATTTTTACGAGATTTTAAGTATCGTTATTTAGCATATTTCTTAAGATTCTGAGCTTTTGAATGTTGACACACTGATTTGGTTTTCTTGTAACTAGCTAGTTATTTCCGTTTTAGAATTTACTGGATGATTTTTATGTTAGTTTGGGACTATTTTTCATCCGCCCATGTGTACCTCATGTGCTAGGCAGACATGTTTTTTTGTCATCTTTATGCGGATTGATATTTGCTATGTTATAAATGTAAAAGGTCTACTTGCTATGGGCATCCTGGCTTTATACAAGTACATGTATTTAGAAACTTAAGAGTTGTTTTGTTTCTGTTTTCCTTTGCTGAATCATAGTGAATGTTGGATTTGACTAACTGCTAGCCTGAAATCCACATTACTGAGTCTTTCTGAAGTGACTGCTTCCTGTAATGATGTACTGTACTGGAATTGATGGATTGTTGGGGTGAAAAGTTGTAAGTTGTATTCTATACCAGATGTTTTATCTAGTTCAGATTACTCAAAGTGTGTATGGTCTTATGCCATGTGTATGATAGTCAGTTCTCTTATTTTTTGAGTTATGCCTTTTCATGTACTGTGGAATTATTGACTAGGCACGAATGTAAGTCTTGCGGTAACATCTAACTGTTCAATTCAGGCTCTCAAGGAATTTTACTATAACTGCTATGTAAGTTGGGTGTTTGCATGTAACTGGTGATTTACTGTTAAATTTAATATTTACATGATTCACTGTTGATTTAGTTTCTCATGTGATTCTTTGCAGAATTGAATAAATTATCTCAGTATTTGAACCCCTGCGTCGCTGCCGTTCCTTCCCTTCAACATACGCCATAGACCACGCTATGACCACCCTTACTCACACCGGCCTTATAATCTCTCGGAAAATTCTAAGCACAATCGTGTCGATTTGCATGCGCGTGTGACGTTGCATAATTATGTGATGTAACAGAAACTTGACCAATGAGTTAGCGATTATGCATGTAGCATCATTCGATTATGCACGCAACATCACACACGCATGTAAATGTCACAATTCCGCTCGTAATTTAATTCCCCAGCGATTATGCGAGTTAGCCAAGACGACATATTCGAAGGTCATGGCAAAGGTCAAGGCTAACCAATTACAATTGAAAAATGTTCCATAATTTAATTTATAAAAATTTTAATAAAAATTCAAGGCTAACCTCTTTCAATGTTTAATTTATCTAAAAAATAAAACAAATAGGCCAATTTTTTAAAAATGCAAGGCTATAACCCCTTACATTTTTTTTCTTAAAGACAAGTACATTTGTGGTCAATTTTAATAAAATTAAAAGTGAACAAAGAAATTGGCAAGGCGTTGAACCTGCGATCTCTAGAATTCTGGTCGGGCGATCTACCAACTGAGCTATCTTGCCCTATGTTGGTGGTCTTCCAAATGGTCAGTATCTTTGTTCGAGGGCATATCACTGATCTCTATAACTGGATAGGTCGAGCGTACATTGATGGGATAGCGAGCCGTGAAGTCACCGGCGGCCATGATGGGATATTCAAAACATTGCCTTCGTGCATGCAAAAGACGCGTAGACACGTCGAGAGTGAGACAGTGGCAGCAGCGATGGTGGGTAAAAATGCATTAAAATCCTTTGTAAATAAGTAAATTTATTAAATAAACTTGCAGACTGTGCGATCAGTATCTATCTTTGTAAAAAATGTCAGGACTACGGTTTTAAGAGAGATTTAGGAGAACATTGTTGGGCGAAAACGATATTTTGGTTTCCACATGAATTCCAGCGGGATTTTTTTCATATTGTGGTCCTATCCATCATTTTATCTGAAAGAAAAACTGGGATATTTCGAAAGAACAGTAGATTTATAGAATCAGTTGGTCTAGGATACCCTTACAATATGATTGAATTCCACAATACAGGTATTTTCAGACCAATTTTGTACCCATTCTATGAAGAATGTCCCGTTGACTTGCACGTCAAACAGTTCATGGTGGTAATTTGTGTACACATTCGTACACAACATATTGTGTCATGAACTATTTGACGTGCATAAATTTAATGTTCTGTAGAATTATCCCAATATCGCAATGATCACAGTTTTTTCTCTCACAATTCTGGAAGTGTAGAGCCACCTATTAATAATAATAATAGTATTATTAAATGCATGGTGTAGGCCAAGGCTATCATGGTGGAACTTAGGATGTAGACACGTATTTCCAATACTTCAGAACAATTTCATTTTCGCCCACAAATCTCTCTTAAAAACGTAGTCCTGAACTCCTGATGACATTCCTTGCAGTGCTCAAATTAAATTTCACTCTCTGAAGAAATGGGTATGCCAAATAAATTGAGAATTTTGTGTTTTTAAAATAGCGTCATGTTACAACATTCTTTCCTTGGCATTTAATTTATACCTGTATATTTTTTTTCTTTGTACACTACAGCTAATTGGTTTACCCAAGTCCACTTCTTGCTACTAAGATGTCAGGCTGTACAGCTTATTACGGCTGGACAAGTCATAGGACGAACTGCTCCCATTATGACAGAGGGACAACAGATGACAGCGAATGTCAAAACTTATTTTGTTTAACCATCAGTAAATACGGTAGCTTAATTGACCAACTACGTTTTCCAAGATAAGCTATCTCGGTGTTCCACATTTCTTAGATGTGCTGCAAATATATTGCAGAACTCTGCGCATCTTGGCATTTCATTTTTTAACAATATAAGTACAGATAATAAAACAGTCACAACAGTCACAACCCTAAATTTGTAACATGGAAATATATTGAACATGTGTTTTATGAAAACTGACAAATCTGGTTAAAATTGTATTGTTAATATTCAAAGCAAATTATACAGATGTTAAAATGACATGGATTTACCCAGTCAGTGTTCTCCACAATCACTGGGTAGCGGCCGCCCTGTGTACATGTTACGCTGTTCTGTCATATCTGTATGCTGCCCTGTTAAAATGTTATGCCGCCCTGTCAAATTTTGCTTTTCAATCATGGTTTTATTTTGCTTTCTTACAAAACAACAATTGTGGTGTACAAATCTTTAATATTGTGTTCATATCGCACAAATATCTAGAAACACTCACAATTCAAAGTTAAAGCCGTACAAGGGTGTCCTATTAAAATTTGGCCTGTGAAGAATGCTGCCAAATGTATCTTTGCATAGTATCAACAATTATTATTCTAAAATGACATCGCAAGTTTTGTTTTGGTTTTAAATTCATAAACAGTCCAGGGTTAATTTTTTTTTATTTGGTTTTATAACATCAGTAAACAATACATAATAAGCATATTGTTACTATGGCAGTAGTTATTACATGTTATATGTAGTGTATCAATGTAAAATAAAAGCATAAAGCAAAATTGAATCCACTGTGTGACTTATGTCATTATTTATACATGTGATTGATATTTTTAATTGTGATTTATTTCAAGTTTCTCAAGTTCATAGTTTAAGCCATAGAGGTGTATCTTTATTATACAGCTCTATGGTTTAAGCTCAAAACCACATAATTAATTTTTTCTGTCCACTTGTCCAGCAAGAATTTTTGGGACCCTTTCTAAAAAATTTACTAAACATTAGGTTGATTCCAAATCTGGACACTGCCTTAAAACCCCACGAACAAACCGTGATGTGCCAATTAAATTTTCCTGAAACACACTGACATTTGTTCAATTTTTTCAACATTTTTTTATTTTATTATAAAATGCACTTGTGTCTGGATATAAAATTAAACCAACAATTTCAAGAATTTCCTTAATCCAAAAAAACTCGTTTTGCCTTTTCCTTGTTCCGGTTTGTGCATAAGGTTATGATGTGGATTTCTTCCCCCCCACCTCCCCCCCCCCCCCCCCCCCCCCCAAAAAAAAAAACAACAACAAAAAATAATTTAGAAGTTGGAAATTCTTGAAAATACTTGTCCGACATATCCCATAGACTTTGCACTGCATTGCATCGTCTCACACGAATGTCTCATATCTTTTCCAAAAAATAGGCCTATTTAACATTGAAACTTGGCGTATACAGGTAATTCTTGGGTGTTATTATGTTTAACTTGATTTTCCTGATCAAACTGGATCGTTTTGGCGACGTTAACTTCGTTTCCTGTGATATTAAATGAGTTTTCTCGGTCGTGCGCTATACAAACGTGTGTACGCCTGCAATGTTTTGAATATCCCAATATGGCCGCTGATGGCTTCACGTGCAGAGCCGCTCGACCTATCCAGTTATAGAGATCAGTGGGGCATATTAGTCAGAAGTCATAAACACCAGAATGCCGTTTAGCCAGGGATCACACCCAATTTTACGATACAACCTTGGAAGCGACATTGTGGGGATCACTCAATAAAGATACGACGTTTTATTTTATAATACTCAAATAAACCACAAGTAAAACTGAGTTTGCATTATTTGTAAATGTGCATATTCACATAGTCAGTTTCTCTTGTGGTTTATTTGTGTAATTTTAATAACAATCCAAGGCTATTAACTAACCCCTTGCAATTTAAATGTTTTCCCAAAAGTAATTATTTTGTTATTTTTAATAAAAATACAAGGCTAGCCCCCTTACAATTTAAATGTTTTCCAAAAAGTCAAATATTAGCCAATTAAAAACAAAAATGCAACACTACACCCTTACAATGTTACCTCTATTTCCAATATACCGGACTTGTGCCAACCAGTAGTATTAGGTTTGTAAAAACGGAGTTTTAACTGCAGACCTCAACCACACCTAATAATAAAAAGATACACACAATAATTCAGTTTCATTAAAGGTTCTTTAATTGTCTAAATTTCTTGTGTATACATTAATTTACAATCACAAAAAAAATTAAAAAATCAGCTCAATGGCTGAATGCTTATCCATAGTACAATGTTATATAAAGATATAAAATACAATTATATGTACAAAAATTAAAATAAAAAATAAGAAAATTACACATTCTTTGCATTATAATCGCGGTATCGTAGGCTGCCTACAAGGGCATCATCTAAATGTAGACCACGCCATGACCTTCGAATAGGACGTCTTGGCTAACCAACAATCGCTCGGAAAATTATTAAGCATAATTGTGTCGCATTTGCATGTGCGTGTGACGTTGCGTGCATAATTACGTGACGTAACAGAAACTTGACCATGTTACGTCACGCGATTGTACACACAACGTCACACACACATGCGATTTTTTCGAGCGATTAAGTTAGTTAGCCAAGACGTTCTATTCGAAGCTAAGGGCGTAGTCACGTTAGGCGTTAGAGGGCGCCTGCATCGGCGGCATACGGAGCGCTGCATACCGCCATTAGGACGTCTTGAAGCCAGGACTTCATGCAGTTTGCAATCTTTGGCTCTTAAAAAAACAAAAATGTTTGGTATCTTTACTGATAACTTTTCTAACTACAAGGTGTCTCTCAAAAAACGCAGCAGTTGCTAAAGCCGTGATTATAGGAAAATCCAATATCATAACCGTACATAATAATAAGAAAAAACAACAATGTAAGTAATTTTCAACGATCAGTCATTTAACAGATCGTTAACATTACCTACATTAGTTAAGCTCCCTCTACTGCCCCAGCCAGGTGTAGCAGGGGGGTGTACCTGAATCACGGGGCCCTTTCAATTTATGTGGAAGGGTCCCATCGACTAAAGAGTAATCTGAAGTCGACCACCACACCTCGTCGCTTGGGGTGTAAAATACAAGGCTGGGTCTACCTGCTGATTGAAACATATTCGTCAATAGTAAGCAAACTGCGAATCCGAGTTGGGCCTACAGCAAGGTCCATCTAGCAGTCATTGTCTCGGACACTCTCGATAGAAGTGACATTTAATTAATTGTACACAAACCATCGGTACTGATGGTTCGTGTACAAATCAGAATGGGCCAATAAAGAAGCAGCGCCCATAGTTTGTGCGCTGACAGATATAGCCAATAAGAAACCAGTGGTCGTCGCCCTCGCAGTGACCACGATTACCGAGATGTGCATAACGTTACGGTGCGATGAAACACGATGGAGGTCAAATACGCACATAATATCGCTATGCACGTACAACTGTACATTGTACATGTACATGTCCATACATACTTCGTGTTACCATAGACATGTAGAAAAAAAACTCCATGTCTATGGTGTTATACATGTACCTACACGTAATACGATATGGTGTGATACTGTACTTGTGAGTTGTATCATAGAGGAATTGTAGACAGTAGGCTGGCCTCATGTTTACGGCATACATACAGATTATATATACTATATAGGGGGCCTATCCCCGTGTTTCAAACTTCGGTATAAAATACTTGTTCTCATCGCAGACGCAGTTAGTCAGGATATTTTAACACTTGGACGACCAATGATTAAACCATGGACTAATAAAAAGGTTCCTCCGTGAATAAACAAATGAGACATCAATCCTTGTCGCAGGCTAATTAAACAGAATGCCATGCACGAATTAAATGATAAGGCAAAACGAACCTTGTTTAATACATAACATATATCCCTTTGAATAACTGAAACAAATTCCTGAGATTCTGGGAATACAATAACCATGCAATATAACCATGGAGGGCCTTCTTATTCTTCCATGATATAACCAACACAGAAGTAAGCTTCCTTTTATTCACTATATTCAATGTGTATTTGGCTCAATTTTTCAAGCATTTATAATATGCCTTCTAAAAAACGGGTCTTTTTCATACAAAGATTTCATTGTTTATTTTTGTACACAACTCATGTATCGGTATCTGGTTATCGGACAATTATTCTGTCAAACCACAGGTGGATACTTACGTGTAAGAGTATGCATAAGGCATCTATTACTATAGGTAATAGTTCCACAATTAAATACTCCTATTAAATTGTTCGTGCACCATTTTCAACCATTTAAAGCTTGATAGTATACTTGACAAAAACAAATGTTACATTAGTTGTTAAATTTGTGAAAATCTTCATGAGAATATACGCCATGCCCAACAGGTCCTCTTAACGTCCAGCGATAGTATTGTTTTACAGCTGTTGTCCTTCATCGGGCATTTAACTCCCCCATATACAAGGAGAATAAATCTTGATATAAGAAATCATATAGTATAGTACGTTATACCATGGAGGAATAAGAAGGAACCTCCATGATTATTCCTCCATTGTTACATGCAGTTAGTACAGACAATGTGAACAAGACACACTCGGTTTCCAACAGGTTACTGGCGTCACGGTGTACTGTTTGACGTAGGGTGTCCTCCTGCACGCCAGTTTAGCGATGACTGCGAAAAATAATAATTTCAATTTCTTGTGTCATAGAAATTAGCCTAAAACCTAATTGGAATGTATGCGTATCTGTCAGTGCCTTTTGATGTCTTGCAGTCCCACTGTTTCCCTAGTAAACGATCTAGGGCAGCAAAGCTTTCTGGAGAGTATTCTTTTCGGAAACTATTCTGTGCGTTTAACCCAAATATGTCTTCATCTACCCGATTGTCATAAGGGATGCTCAAGTTTCACAAGTCTTTTTGTTCCCGCCAAGCCTTTTTCTAGTTGTTTCCCAATGGTTCTCTTCAATATGTAGAGCGTCGCTGCTCGATGTCTCTGCAACTCACTTTTCTTGCTGTCTCATGCTTTCTTCGGCGGCAAGTTGAGTACTACGAATACGTTTTCGCCAAACGGAATTTATAGCCAACACCTGCCTGTTTAGGGGCTTCTAAGATTCGGGAAATTCTTCGGGATTGAAGGATTTTTCTGTCACCAATGCGCCGGATAATATGCCCAGATGCTTCACACTCTTCATTTTCTTGGTTTGTTAGTGTATCGATAAAATGGAATATTTCACTTTTATCTGTTTCCAGAAAATCGCCACAGCTCACAATGCAGCTCGCCCATATATATATATATGTGTCACCTCATTTAATTTGGTGTGATCCGTAAGTTCAAAGTTATTATTGTTGTGCGAATTTACTGTTGACAAGAGCAAAAAGGGGTGCGAAAAAGCAAAAAAGGGGTGCGAGCGCAAATTTGCAGTATGTTATGACTTTACTGTTGGCAAGAGCAAAAAGGGGTGCGAAAAAGCAAAAGAGGGGTGCGAGCGCAAATTTGCAGTATGTTTTTACTTCACTGTTGGCACTCGGAGAAAAAGGGGTGCGAGAAAGCAAAAGAGGGGTGCGAGCGCAAATGTGCAGTATGTTTTGGCTTTACTGTCGGCAAGAGCAAAAAGGGGTGCGAGAAAGCAAAAGAGGGGTGCGGGCGCAAATTCGCAGTATATTTTGACTTCAATGTTGGCACTCGGAGAAAAAGGGGTGCGAGAAAGCAAAAGAAGGGGGCGGGCGCAAATTTGCAGTATGTTATGACTTTACTGTTGACAAGAGCAACAAGGCCAGGGGTGCAAGAAAGCAAAAGAGGGGTGCGAGCGCAAATTTGCAGTATGTTATGACTTCACTGTTGGCAAGAGCAAAAAAGGGGTGCGAGAAAGCAAAAGAGGGGTGCGGGCGCAAATTTGCAGTATGTTTTGACTTTACTGTTGGCAAGAGCAAAAAGGGATGCGAGAAAGCAAAAGAGGGGTGCGAGCGCAAATGTGCAGTATGTTTTGACTTTACTGTTGGCAAGAGCAAAAAGGGGTGCGAGAAAGCAAAAGAGGGGTGCGGGCGCAAATTTGCAGTATGTTTTGACTTTACTTTCAGCTGACATACGGAAACATTTTACACTTCTTCGTACAAGCTAATTTTACTTCAATTCGATTTTACTGACATGTTTTTCAAAATATCTATGACATCATCAGTGCAAAGTTTGTCGTTCCATCGTGGGTCTACGGCCCCCATCCGTTGTGTATTTTCTGTGATGCTCATCGCCAAATCCAAACAAACTGTCTTCTTTTCCCCCGTTGTGCACCGTTGTTGCAATATTAGCGAATTTCCTTCTCTTGTAAGTATAGACCCGTTTTCTAAAAGAATAGGAATAGGCTTTTGTCCGCCCATGTTCTGGAGACTTTGCTTCTCGCTCTAGCTCTAATGTCACGGACGAAAGAGTACGTGCCTCTCGGCGTAATTTTGCCCATTTTGTTCAAAGTGGCCAGCTTCATTTATTTCTACCTCATCCGTCTTCATATTGTACACTATGACCTAGTATGTCATGGTCAACCTCAGTATCTTCATCACTCGGATTTCGTCTTCATGTCTGACTCTAGCATTGTTATATTCATGTTCACCATCGACCCCATTATCAACGGGAAGAAACCCTCCCCTCGAGGGTCTCACATTGTTCTCTTAGCCACGCAATTATTCTCCGAGTTTCTGTCTTGACCTTTTCGTTCAAAGCTTTCATATGTAATTACCAGATTTTATAAAGTAATTTGGAACATTCAGTCCTTGTTTAGAATAAAGAAACTTTTCGAATTGGTCCCAACCTTTGATTTTCTTCTATTATCGTGTCCCAGATAAACAAGAGCTTTGTCGCAGTCAATAAAAGTTGTATTATTGATGTGGTAATTATTAAGCACCGATTCTCTTGCCAGAAAGGAAATGATGACAGCATAACGTTTAAAACATCGTTTTCTTAGTTTGCCGTCCAACTCGATTACAAACTATAAAACATAAGTATACCTGTCCGCTTTACAGTGTAAGTTAACGCTATAGGTGTTCAGAGAGTCAAATGACAAGGACACCAGCGCCAAACCACAGTCTTGAAGCTAGAAGGTCAGTACATGTTTGTGAATTACTAAACAGCGCGCTCACAGCGCAGTCGTATAAGCCATCTGCTGTTTATATACAGTTGCGTAATTCTCGAGGTTTAGCGCTGCAATGGTCAGGGTTCGTTGGAGATTGTGTGCTCTCTTATTGGCTATATCTGTTAGCGCACAAACTATGGGCGCTGTTTTCTTATTGGCCCATTCTGATTTGTACACGAACCATCGGTACCGATGGTTCGTGTACAATCAATTAAATGTCACTTCTATCGAGAGTGTCCGAGTAACAGAGTCCAGCGAAAGGGCTAGCCCGGCTATCCAGCGCACCAGGGTCAGCCACCCTCTGCTTAGAGTCCAGCGAAGGGGCTATCTAGCCCGGCTATCCCGCGCACTAGGGTCAGACACCCTCAACGGTTCGGAGTGAACATCAGTGGAGAGAAAATCGTCGCGAAATTTCGGTGAGATACAAGTTGGTACAAAAACAAACACAGTAAAAATGGGTCTTGAAAAAAAAATAGAAAAAAAATATATAATAATAGATTTGTCGCTTTTGGACGCGATTTTTGACAAAAATTATGTGTAGCGCCCTCAAAAGTCGAGGCGCGAATAGTTTTAGTAATGGCGGCGCCCTTAAGCTTGGCCTGTGTATATGATTATGAAACTGCGGTTAGGAACTTTTTCTTTCACTATTTTATTTGGAGTTGAAAAGGCAACGTCAAAGGTAAAAAGGTGCCTGTTCAGTATGGAGAAAGTTCGTTTTTATAAAAGACGTGTATCTTTGATGTATGTATAGGTCAAAGAAACATGTTTTGGACGGTGTGTAGGGTGTACTCAACTAGTATTTTTAGCCATCCACTACAGCACAGTGCACGAAACAGGTAACAGCCGTAGACTTTGCTCAACAATGGCTATAATTATGTGCATTTGAATCGGCGAACATTGCTCCACATTTTGAGGCCTGATTTTCTCACTTTTTTGAAAGGTAAGAACACACTGATACTGTTAGTGTCTTCCTTGATCCTTAGTACCTACTGGGGACAAGCAGCATTTTTGTAAGTGGCCGTTTTCCGTGACATTTTGGGGGATACGTGTGGGAGGTCATGGGGGATTGATGTGCAGACATTCTGTACAGCGATCCAAAGGGCTCTTGCTTGGATATCACCCGACATGTCCACATGTTGAAAAAGGTGATTTTTTGGGTCCAAGTTACTCGGACTAATGTTTGCCCAAAACATCCGATTTCACCCTAAAAACGGCCACAAAGGTACTCGAGAAGCCATCTGAGATGCAAGTACACATCGACGAATAAGAATAGATTGTGGTACTAAGATTTACATACAATTTGAATGAAAAGTGAAATTTCAAGGTCTATTCCGCAAGCTGCATCAGACACTTTGATTTTGAAAAATAGTGCATGCCGACCGTACCACTATAAGCGGGGGTGCTATATCATCTTGAAATTCATCATCAGTCGAGAACTGGTGTCACTACTTTAATAATGGTCCTAACAAGTGACGGGCTGCTATAGCTGTGACCTAATCCACGCAGGAAGAATAATCTGCATTGGAATACACAATATGGAAACGTCACTGCAGTAACGCTTCTCAGATTCAACATTTTGGGGATAAAAAGTAATATCCTTTTTCATAACCGCAGTACTTCGAAGTGAAAAGTTTCTAAAAATGCATTATACTATTCAAAGCTGCTGTACCACTTACCAAGTAATTTTGTATTGCCATACATTTTTGGAGTAATTACCAAACGTATACGTTTCCTTTAAGTTCATCCACCATTCATTAGACCGACCGTGAGAAATATAAGCCTCTAGCCAAGCCTCATTCATTCGTGTCACTAACTTTTAAAAGGTAGTATTTTAAAGGTAGAATACACCATTAGTAATTGCTTGAATTATCATGATTGGGTGGATTTTGATGTTGTATGTTATAGTAAATATCGTTTAACTTACCTCTCCGAAGTTTTACAACCATGGATGCCTCGAAAAGCACGAACAACAGCGTTTGTTTTTTTAACCGGCGTCGTGCAGTTATTTGTGTTTTTTTCGCGATCGCCGTACACCTTTATAAAATGTTGTTTTTCAGAATAATTAAAGGATGTCTAGCGCAATCATTTTGCTGGATGCCTAGAATCATTATTTACTTTAAAATAAGTAAGATATTTCTTAATAATTCGGTAGTAAATATTTTTGATAACTGCAATTGGTGTATCCTAATGATGTATGCACCGGTCTGCATATACATGGCAGCTAGGAATCATCCTACCGCTGGCCCAGTGACATAACAACAGCCATACCATTTAAGCCCCTTTCACACTGAACGATTTCCCCGGCGATTCCCCTGGAAATTGCCGGGGAATTTCGGTCGGTCTGTTTACACTACCAAAGAAATCCCCGGGAAACTGCTTTTCCCCGGGAAATATTTACCCCTTAATTCATTTTCTAATGTATTTCTTAATAATTCGGTAGTAAATATTTTCGATAACTGCAAATGGTGTATCCTAATGATGTATGCACCGGTCTGCATATACATGGCAGCTAGGAATCATCCTACCGCTGGCCCATTGACATAACAACAGCCATACCATTTAAGCTCCTTTCACACTGGACGATTTACCCGGCAATTCCCCGGAAAATTGCCGGGGAATTTCGGTCGGTCTGTTCACACAACCAAAGAAATCCCGAGGAAACTGCTTTTCCCCGGGAAATATTTACCCCTGCTTGGGAGTAGGGTTAAAGGAGAAATCCCCGGGGTTTAACGTTTTTTCCCGGGGAAAAGCAACAAGTGTGAACGTCGCAGGGTTCAAACTTACCCCACCTTTTTGCGTTCACGGGTAATCTCGAAAGGTCACAGGGTCACAAATAACGCAAATAGTATTGTAATGCAGTACCTTTCAAACTTGTAAATATATTTACAGTTAAGTACAATGACAAATAATAACGTTTGAAAATTATACAAATAGTTTAATTTTAAAGAATATGAGCTAAATGAATGGTTTTAATATTTAATAAAAGAAGTGTCGTGAACAAGAGTGTGGGGCGCGGCATTGTGGGATTAAACTTCCGCCCACAATTCATTTGGGAACTTCCTGATGTGCGCCCTCAGTTTACACATTTCCCGGAGTTTGATGGCCAGTGTGAAACGACCGTGCATATTCCCGCGAAATAGTGTTCCCGGGAGTTACCAAATGGGTCTAGTGTGAACGGTTGCAGGGGTGTTGGTGGGGTAAAACATCCTCGGGAATTTTCCGGGGATTTATTTCCCGGGGATTGGCTCTGCAGTGTGAAAGGGGCTTCAGAGAAAGGATCACCCTTGAAAACAGAGTTACTTACGCGTAATATAAACTGCATTCTGAGTCTTCCCTTGAAATGCCAAAGTCATTTTATGTGAGGCGCATCTTGTGTAACAAGATACAAACCTTTTCTTAATGCGACAGGAACGTGGAATCTGAAATCATGTCAGAAACAGCTGAAAACGACTTACAAGACCCGAGATTGCGTCTCCAAACATCCCACCTGCTCCACCGATCCCCTCCATCGTGTGGAAGTTGACGAGTTTTACACCGAGCTACTTCTGTGTCAAGATGATTACACGGAGGTGCTCAAGAAAAAACTGGGGAAATTAGTAATCGATAGAGCTAAAACCAAACCATTAGAGTCCGTGTATGACTTGTTAAATGCGGAAAAGATTAGGGAGTTGTTAATTATTCTCTCAGGTGGAGCTGGACATGGCAAATCAACCCTTTTCAAAAAAATCGTAGACACTTGGGCAAAACGTGAGATATTGCACAGTTTCAGGCTTTTATTCTTTCTCGAGTTAAAGCACGTAAAAACCCCATGCGTCATTGACGCAATTTTAGACCAATGTTTTCCGCTAGATAGACGACTGGCGCGCAGAGATTTGATTAAGGTAATTACTGGCAATCAGAAAGAATGTGTGTTCTTATTTGACGGTTTGGACGAACTTCGACCTGGTTTGCTTGATTCTAAGGAGAACACAGAGAATGACACATTATGTCTCTACAACGTATTGCATAAACACGTTTTACAAGACAGTCGTGTCTTGGTAGCTACACGGCCACATATGGTGGAAAGTCTTCGGAATGACAACCAGACATTTGCTCTTATCCATACATCGGGGTTCACCACTGAAGGCGCCAATGAGTATATCCAGAAGCATTTAACAGGGGATAACACAAATGAAGCGAGAAGATTAATTGCATGCTTAAACAGAAAGAGCGTTTGGAAGAATATGGCGCACATTCCAATTCTCTGCCAGATCATGTGCGTGGTTTTCAGTAACGACGGTGAGTTATCTGATGACCGTGTAACGACACTGTACACAAGTTTCACCAAGGTTCTTGCACAGCGCCGCTGTCAAGAACACGAAAATTGCGAGAAGAAGTTGGATTCCGAACTCAAACATCTTGGCAAGGCTGCATTTGAAGCATTATTTGACGGTGAAAGCCAGTTGGTGTTGGAGTTTGGTGCCGGTGAATCTGTCTTAAACACATCTGCATCTGGAGAGAGTGGCTTCATACAACTAGAAAGTTACACCAGTAGCAACTTTGACAGGACAAAAATAGTGACGTTTCTCCACAAGACCTTCTACTACTTCGCCCACTTGTATGAATAAGACAAAAAGGGGTTTCGTGTGAGGTTGAAGCAGATCAACGTAGGTAATATTCTTTCAATGGAATATCTGCTCCGGTTCGCATGCGGTATATTATCGGAGTCTCCGGCTACTGGGATCATCCTGGGGCACGTACAAAAACAAAACTGGCTTGCCTGGGACTCGGAGGTCGAACTGCAGCAAATGGTGCGCGTGTTGTTGTTTGAGTCTGGTTCTGACGAAATGGCTGATAAGTTAGACTAACACACTCACGTGAAATGTGATGGTCAAGAGGACCTCTTAGCGATGCGCTATTACTTGCAGTCTCTCTCTCAGCCGCCACTAGAACTTGAACGCTTGGAGGTATACTACACACCCCACGAAGACTTGGCGTTGCTGGGGGCATGGGCGTCAATCCTGGGGGCGACAGGGGGACACGTCCCCCCCATATTTTGAAGGGTGGGGGACACAATATCAAATGTCCCCCCCATGTTTTTGAACTCGTGTATCTCATAATAGGGCAATATGTACTGTAGCGGAAACTGTCAAGAATAGCGGACCATATGTTTTGCAGCCATATTCATACTGTATCATGTAGGCTGTGTGTGGACTTCGGTTGTGGTTGAAATCTGTGTTTTTGGTAAAGTTGTAGCCTAGTTTGAGAAAGTTTTGTGTTTACAAAAGTTCAGTGAAGTGCGTGTGCCATTGGCTGTGCTTGATCGATCGTGTTCAACTTAAATTAACTCTAGCGAACCTTCGCAAAGCTGACAATCAATCAAATCGCAGTATAAGTATTAAAATCTTGGGGCGCACTTTTAGGGCTTTTTTAATCTCTGGGTTCGGATTTGTCTTCGTCTTAGGATCAAGGGGATTTTAGGCTACTGCGAGAACTCCAGCCACATTCTGGTGCATGTTGTGCTTCAGAAACATTCAATCAGTTGATATGAACCTGTACAAAAGTCGGATATTTCTATTTCCTTCATTTGTATTTACTTCTCAGTGATTCCGAAGTCGCAGGCGAACCGAAGCCGAAGACGCGAAACAAAGGTTTAAGTACGCGTAGCAGACGACCAAATGCGCGGCGCAAGAGATCTTTGCCCGAACATTTCCCTTGCATTTTAATAGTGGTTGTTCATTCATTTTACCATAACAATAACAAATAACTTCGTGGAAATTTCTACTGTTATCAGTTGGCCGTCAATCAAAGTTCAAAGACTTGGGATTTATTATTTGAATTAATTCGACGGTGGAATAAAACAAATAGGGCCTACCGGCACCTCCGATTGAATCTGGGCTTAATACTTTCAAAATACTTGATAAATACTTTTCAAGATACTTCTCCGTAACTTATTTAAAAAGTAAACGGATAAAACCTTATCTCATTAATTTTACAGGACACCGACAAAAATGCAGATGGGAATTATTCCAGGTTTTCTTGTGTTTCTAAACTACATTCATAATCCTTTGCACCATTTCGTTTGCGGAAATAGTTTTCTAATAATAGTTTCCAAGGATAACATCTTTTGCGAATTATTTTCACCAGAAAAGTAAGAATTAAAATTACCAAGCTAGTATTAAAGGTAGTTTACACCATTGGTAATTGCTTGAATTATCACGAATGGGTAGTTTTGGGGGTTGTATTTCATAGTAAATATCGTTTAACTGACTTTTCCGAAGTTTTACAATCATGGATGCCGAGAAAAGCACGAAAAACAGCGTTTGTTTTCAACCGGGGTCGAGCCGTTATTCTTATGTTATATTAGTTTTTTCGCGATCGCCGTTTCTTTATAAAATTCAATTTTTTTGTAATAATTACAGGATATCTAGCGCAATCCTTTTGCTGAATGTCTAGAATCATTATTTACTTTCAATTGAGTAAGATATTTCTTAATAATTCGGTAGTAAATATTTTAGATATCTGCAAATGGTGTATATATCCTACCTTTAAATGCACTTTAATTCCTAAACAAATTATCTATGTTTAAATTTTCGACTTGACAATTAGACTAGGAGCACGGACCAAAAAAAAAAGTGGGTGCTCAACTCTCACTACATCTAAGGTTCGATTGCTTTATCTGGTGGAATAGACCTAGTAGAACATCTCTAGGTAGTATGTGGACTCAAATTGTGGTATAAATTTAGCGCTGCTATCAAAAAATATTACAAAAAAATTTATTTGATAAAAAATAATAAAAACACAAATTTAAGATACGTTTGACACAATGAAAGCATATAAACATCACTTTTGTTCATGCAAATGATGCTGTTTAATGAGTTCATGACTCAAATGTTCCTCATTGGCTAAAAAATAATAATTATGGTCTAAGGAGACAAAGGGGCGTGGCCACGCCCCTTTAAAAGATAACCTTTAAAAAAATTAAAAAAATCAAAAAAAATCTTGGGAAGTAGCCTCGTACAAGTTTTCTTTTTTCTTATTTCAAAATTATTTCACATTTTAGTATGTACTTTATAAAAATGAAATGTAAAAAATATTTAAATGATAGTTGTGATAATTTATATAAGATATTAAGATAGGCCTATATAAAAAATAAAATGCTTCATTTTTTTTTTTTTTATATGAATATATGACTAGACTGTTTACTAACAATTGGTGCCAAATTAAGAACAATGCCAACTTTTTACCCTCAAAAACCAAGT
This sequence comes from Crossaster papposus, assembly GCA_037893245.1. Lineage (NCBI taxonomy): Eukaryota > Metazoa > Echinodermata > Asteroidea > Velatida > Solasteridae > Crossaster > Crossaster papposus. The sequence continues at coordinate 1,162,113 of JBAIAA010000251.1, read as the reverse complement.
TTTTCTTAAAAAGTGATACCACAATTTGAAGCCACATACTACCTAGCAGTGTTCAGTAGGGTATGTTCTTCCAAATTTGTGAAGTCAAACCTTGGATGTAGTAGGTGTTGAGCAAAATTCTTATTTACAGGGCTTTCACAACTTTGCTCCTTGTCTAAATTTGTTATCGAGTAAATAGGTATGTGTTAGAGTTAGGGGACCACTGCGCACCGTTGTAAACCACGGGGTTTTCTCGAGAACGGTAAAACATGAGGTTGGTTTCCTTTCAACCAGACATTTGAAATAGGATAAGTAAACAATCCAAAACATGAGATTTTCGAGGATTCCAAGAGTGCCCCTTTATATTAGGTCTTTGCAGGAAGACGCTCGCCGTCTGGGCTTGTCATAATTATGCTGGCCGCATGATATGCTGGCCGTGCCAACATCTCTTGTGCACTCGCGTTGACGTTTGTATAATGTGCAGGCTAAACCCCTCTAATAATTCTTGACTTCAGTAATGTCCCCCCCACATTTGAAATGGGATTGACGCCCCTGGCTGGGGGATATCACTAGTCTACTGCGTGATGACATTGCAGTCGAACTTAACATCAGAAAGGTATACAGATTGCCAACATACCTGAAACTGATGAAAGATATGCTATTGAGTAGTAATATTCAGTCAGAGAAGGGAGTTTGGAAAATTGTGGTCACTTACATGTTGTATAAAAATGAGAATGAGGGGATGCTGAACTCAGAAGAGACACTTACATTTATGAATGAGAGGTCTCGTGATCAATTATATCTTTCACTGGAGATTAATGAGATGTCTGACCTCGAAGATGAGCGTGTGTTGCGCTCCTTGTCCCTGCATCATGTATGCAAGCAAATTAAAGACGTCTGCCTGCATAAACTTAAGTTTGAAGACATCATGAGACTAGGGAATGCACTGACCGGTTGTAACTTGAAAAGTATAACTTTATCCGATACCAACCTTCATGGTCGCCTTGCCAATGTTGCGCCTCTCTTTGCTCCACCCCTGTCGTGGTTTCAGTTACATACAAGTGGATTGAATGATGATGACATCCCTGACTTGATCAGCTACTTCACTTTAGATAGTTCTGGGTGGCTTAGTCTTCCTGGCAATGAATTTAGTGCCCATGGAGTGGAGAGTCTTAAGGCTCACATGGGGAATTTGCCAAACATACAAGTGGTTGGGCTTGATTAAATCGGACCCAATGCAGAGCGTGTCAAGCAGGTGGTCGAACAAATCCTTCCAGATGCAGGCTTATTCTAACAAACTGATGATTTATAATCAGGTTTGTCACAGAAATTAGAAACTTGGCCGCTGGGCTATTTCAATCGCATGAACAACAAAGTACTTTAATTGCAATGAATATGACACAGATACAAAATTGTTTTGTTCATTTTGTATAATAGTGGGAAAATTAAATGGTGGATTCTTATAACTTTACAAAGTGAACATTTGTTTGTTCACCTCCCCTTTTTTGTCGGTGTTTCTAATCCCGTCATGTTTTTTTCATTGGCCGAGGAAGCATCAGTGCTTGCTTGCCTCTACACAATCGGTTGGCGGTTTATATCCTGACAGTGTGGCATAGGCCAGCATTCACCTAGTGCCACAACTAACCTAGCCTAACCTTCTACCTCCTAACCCTGGTTCAAATATAACCAATATGAGTGCTTGTTGGTTTATTAGATGTCCGAGTGTACTTAATCAGGCCATTGCTTGACCTTTTCTCGCCTCTAAAGTGCGAAGTTCACCTCCAACTGTTTCCTTGAGGTTAGCTTTACTCTAAATCGTGTGAGTTTTCTATCAATAACTCCGATTCTCTAATCCGATTCTCCCCATTTCACAGCGAATCAAGTTTAAAATCCTGCTCTTTACCTTTAGAGCCTAACATTATTACTGAAATGACTCATTTATACATGGCAAATCTTTTCACGCCACTTACAGTGATTTGCGAAATAAGGCAATCAACCCAAACGGCACTGACAGTTTCTTTCGCCAAATAAGAATACCACGCAAACAGTTTCGCTGTGAGTGGTGCCAATATTTGGAATAATCTGCCCGAACAATTGCGAACATTAGACGCCTTAAGCACGTTTAAGTCGGAGCTCCGTAATGCCATCTGTTAGAAAGTATGCCAATTGCGCTGATCTACGGAGTTTTAACTTGGTTGCCACTGTAATGGGAAGCCGGATGAACATTTTCCCTTCTTAATCTCCCCCCCCCCCCCCCCCCCCAAAGTTTTTTTTGCGGGTTTTTACCCATCCCGTAAATTATAGTTGGCCATAAACAGGACTGTTATAAAAGTTAATGTACAGACATACACAAATATCAATGTGTTGTATTCCTGTAAATATTCTTGTACTCTGTAAATTTTATGCTTGTATTTTTGTGTAAATGTTGTATATGTGTTATTGTTAGTTGTCAGTTTACGGTTTTGTTGATGACTTTTATTGTACTTTGCTATCCAATTATATTTATTGATGTATGCATGGCCCCAATAGAAACCAGTTTTAAACGTTTGGGGGCACTCTATGTAAAGACATGTAATAAATATATGTAGTTATAAAATCAGCAACCATTATTAGCATAAACCCTTTCGACATTATCAAAGCTTCATGCCTGGGACCCTGACAAACAAACCTGAAATGTGTGCACAAACCGTTTGAACCAAGTACCAGTTACAACTTTTATTTGACTCTCCTTATTGTATTTCCAGAATTAACCGACTTTTTGGCTGCCATGGCACAATGATACACCCGGAAATTGTTTTACTTTTGCGGACATGTAAGAAACCACATTTGTGCAATGGTGCCGTGTGCAATTTACGGGGAACACACAGTGTGTATATCGTACACTACGTTAAATGAAAACGAATCAGCGCGCATGCGCGAGGGTGAGTATCTATTTGAGCTATGCTTAAAATGTCATCGGGATGTTACGGGTTCACGTGACTCTCGCGTCAAGACCGAGCTGAGAAACATATCTCGTGATAATCAAGGGCGCCCTCAATAAGCCCGTTTTCAGAGTAGTGATGATTGATGAAGTGCATGGACAAACGGCGCGCCCCGGAACAAAATAACAACTCGGTCTTGGAGCAAGACTAACGTCAGAACCGCTATCCGCCAAAGTCTCGTCCAAAATGTTATCACTGTCGCCCATGGTGATAGCTGTACGTCTGGTCACAACTTGTATATGTATTATATAGTTGGCAAAGCATCCCAAGATGTAACATCACACCCACTTATGAGGATGCATGCCCGGGGTGGGGGCATGTCTAACGTGAGTTTCCATTCTAAGATTCTGAAACGCGCGAGCTTATTACAAAAGACAATAAAGCGCCGCGCAGCGGCTGCAACATGTGAGGGGCTGCTCACAATTGAGCTGAATGAATTTATACCTGGGCCATCTATCCTCAGGGGGCAATAATTTAACCTAGATTCTGGAGCCGAAAAAGCTCATTAGGACAGAACAGTCACACATTTTTTGAGCCGACTTTGCTCAATGGGGTTGAAAGACATAATTATAGTGAGACACATTCAAATTTGTAGCCATTCTTGAAACTCATCAACAAATTTAAGGAGAAAACGGTTGATTTTTATTGTAGCTTCTTTTAAATGATGCAATTCACGATTGCTTTAACACACAATATAACCCAAATTCCAGTACCCCAAATTTGGGTAACAATTTAACACCAGCAATGTTTTTGTTCAGTGTATAGGTGCAAGAGTTTGCACAGAGTAACTAATATATTGTCCGTTGTTCCTGTTCTGGTTGTCAATAACCTTTGGGCCAAACCGAATGTTTCACAAACTGTAGACAACAAAGATATCAAGCACAAAGTATTTGCTTCCATTCTACATGAACAATTGTTACAAATGGCCAGGAAACGTATATTGATTAAATTACATATTTTGATAAATATAGGCTTTCCTGGCTATTTAAAAAAAAAGAATTCGTTGAAAATCACCAACTCTCACATTCAATTTCGTCCGAGACAAACAATCGCACGCTTGTACACAACAAATGTTTAAAGTTATTTACCATTCAACGTTTGGCCACATTGGCTCGAGAATATTTGTCAATACAAATCAATTATTCGTCTAAAGCTATTTAAATATATTTAACGAATTCGTCTCTATTAACCAATTTAAAACTTATTATGTAAATGAATCAGTCTGGTGTGTACTTGACCCAATCGCACACAGTTTTAAATTCAAGACGAATTATATCTGTGAATACTGCATTTCGGCAACAGCTTAAACAAATTTGATCTGTAACGACAAATATTTTCAAGCTAATGTTTGAATTGAGTGACCAAGCGGTGATAATGAATGATAAATGACTATACATTGGTTTGGTAAAAACGTGTGATTTTTTGTCTCGGACGAAATTGAATGTGAGAGTTGGTGAATTTGAATAAAACAAAATGTATCGAATTGTCTTATTTACTTCTGGAAAGGATTATAAATACATTTTGTGTACTTCTGTCTTGGATACTGTATTTGTATTGATCTAGAACTATGACGTGTTCGGTGTATACCAACGCATATTTTACATAATCAGTGTGTGAACGTGATATCACACGGCTGTTAGGTCACAGGGAGGCAGTTTAGTATAAGTGTTACGGTTCTGAGGGGACATTAACATTAGGGAGACTTTTAGATGTCTCCCTAAGGTTCTTAAGCCCCAGTCCCACTGAAGCCAGATATGCTACGGATCGCCCCGAATCGCCCCGGATGGCCCCGGATGAAACAGACGTTTGATCTGGGGTCATCCGGGGTGGTCCGGGGAGGCAATCAATAATACATGAAATGTTCCCCGGTCCTACTACGGGTCTACTACGGTTTGACTACGGTTTCGCCACGGATGGGCCCGGATCATCCCGGTTCAAGCCTCCCCCCCCCCCCCACCCCCATGAGCTCGAATGGTCACGGATTCACTACGGCTCCGCCACGGTTTTCAATTTCAATTCAATTCAATTTCACATTTATTCAACGTTGTTTTGTACATAGTGATTCTTACACTAGTTTCTTAAGTACATATCTACAAAAATAGGATATTATTCTACTAGGTGTAATTTATAGGAATACATAATTAAACAACAACGTTAGGTATAGGGTGAAGCAAAAGCTTTTGTTCCCTAACCTTAAGACAACAACTACAATGCACAAGACAAATAGAAACAAAACACACGGACAATTAAGAACATAACAAGCAGGAGTAACTTTACAACGACGATAGCTCTGAATCTATCCAATCCAATTCCCAAACACCTAGTTGTAAGGTTCGAATATTATAAATACACATTGAGCAATTTAATTTTTAACTTTTTAACAAATGTAAATGGAGTTGATGATGCTTTGATCGAGTCACTCAGAGCATTCCAAAAGTTAATACCTCGCTGTACAAGACTGTTTTTCAACATTGAAGTTCTACTAGAACAAACGTACAGATTTTTCTTTGATACACTTCTAGTACAATATTGATGAACATTCGAGGTTAAAGTAAAGCATGTATCAAAGCAACGTGGAAGTAATTTATTTATATATTTAAACATGCATTTACCCAAATTCAGGTAATATAGGTCATTAAATCGCAAGAGCTTAAGGTTGGCAAATACAGGATTAGTGTGGTCACGATATTTGGCATTACTTATAATACGAACAGCTCTTTTTTGTAAAATGAGAAGTTTATCACACTGAGAAGAGCAACCACCCCATGTAAGAATTGAATAATTTAGATATGGGAGTATCAAAGAGTTATAAAGAGTGATTAAAATATTGTTCGGAACAAACAACTTTATACGATTCATTATTCCAATAGTTTTTGATATTTTGCTTGAAACTATATTAATGTGCCACTTCCAGGTTAGGTTTTCATCAATATGTACACCTAAAAATGTAGTATTTTTAAGCTGTTTCAGTGTGGTACCGTTAAAAACTAAAGGGATATTTTGGATATATTTATATTGTCTGGAACAAAATATCATATAGTTTGATTTAAGTAGCCTAAGTTGATACAAAATGTGTTAGCTACAAGCCAAGTGCTAATTTTTAAAAGTTCACGGTTAAGATTAGTTACTGCAGTATCCACATTACTGTGACTGTACACTAAACTTGTATCATCGGCAAATAAATAAATGATATTATGTCAGATGTATTACAGATGTCATTGATGGAAAGAATGAATAACAGGGGCCCCAAAACAGAACCTTGCGGAACTCCACACGTAATAGTTTTGTTTTCAGACATTATACAATTAAAAGAAACAAACTGCTTTCTGTTAGACAAATAACTCTGGAACCAATGCAAAGCTATTCCACGAATTCCATAATGCTCTAATTTAGAAACCAGTATGTCATGGTTGACTGTATCAAACGCCTTTGACAAGTGTAGAAATACGCCGATAAAAATCTTTGTATCATCAATGGCCTTTAGAAGTTTGTTTACAAGATAAGAAGTTGCCAATTCAGTGGAACGGTTTGACCTAAATCCAAACTGTGATTCTGATAAAATATTGTGTTTATTTACAAAGGATACGAGTCTTTTATAGACTAGCTTTTATAATATCTTAGAGAACGTAGACAAAACTGAAATAGGTCTATAGTTACCAGTATCATGCACATTTCCCCCTTTATGAATAGGGATAACCTTACCTATCTTTAGTCCATCTGGAAAAAACTCCCATAGTCATAGACCTGTTACAAATATCAGCCAGTGGTTTTGCTAAACTACGCCTGTTTAACAACAAAAGGACTTATGTCATCGAAACCAGGCGCCTTGCTACATGTTATTTGGTTAAGGGTGTGTGACTGTCTTCAACTTCTTCTTGCGTAACAGGTGTTAAGAAGAAAGAATTTGGGCATCTGTCTTTTAGAAAAGACTCACAAGTGGTATTACATAATGGTAGCTTGCTTGCAAGTCGGGTTCCAATATTTACAAAATACTCATTAAATGTATCAGCGATTACTTTATCACCGTCTATTTTTACGCCATCTTGAACAACATGGGAAGGGTTGGGCTTCGATTTACCCTTGTTAAGTAGACTATTGATTACACGCCAAGTTCCCTTGATATTACCCTTTTCCTGATCATATTTCTTGGTAAAGTAATTTGTCTTTGCATTTCGTATTAAAGTGCTCAATTTATTTTTGTACAAAGTATAAGTAGATTTGTTATGGGGATTAGGATGTCTAATGATTTTTTTATACAAGAAGTTTGTCTTCCTAATCGAGTTATAAATACCATTAGAAAGCCAGGGTGACTTACCTGTGTCGTATCGGCGTTTGATTCTTGTAATGGGAAATGCTTATTGTACAGTTGAAGTATGATTTGTAGGAATCTATTGTATACACTATTTAAATCATCCAAAGATGATAGAAAATTCCAGTCAGTTGCATTAACATCATCAATAAACTGGGCTATATTATTACTACAGAAATTACGCTTAAATTGCTTAGTTTCGTTTCGTAAAGTACGTTTAGAATTTTCCACAATTAAAAACACAGGTAAATGGTCACTTATATCAGTAACTAAGACACCAGCGGTATGATTTTCAAAATTATTTGATAAGATATTGTCTATTAGAGTAGAACTATGGGCAGTAATTCTTGTTGGTTTAGTGATAAACGGGAAAAAAGAATGGGAAGATATGGTATCAATGAAATATGACATTAACAGAGCTATTAGTGTCGTGCTGGAGTATGTTAATATTAAAATCACCCATAATATAACATGTTTTGCGTTCATTTGTTATACGTGTCAACATTTCATTAATAATACCAGTAAAATCATCAACGGAAGCACTTGGTGGTCTATAAACGACTCCGACAATTACGTTTCTATGACTGTTATTAACAAGCTCAATAAAGAATGATTCAGCGTCTGGATTATTAACGCATAGATCGTCACGCGTTGTATACACAAGGTCCGGCTTGATATAAAGAGCCACTCCACCACCTCGTTTACCTTCTCTGCAAATACCTTCAAGCGAATAATGTTTCATTTGAACCAAGGGGTCATGGACATCTTTTAGCCATGTTTCGGATACGGCTACCACTGTCGGTGAATTGTCTAAACGATTAATATATGCGGAGATATTGTCAACATTCTTTTGTAAACTTCTTGCGTTAATATGGACCAACATCAATTTATCTTGAGTGACTTTATGAATCTCTTTCATGAGCTCATCTTGATCATAGTATCTACAATTTATTTCTTGTTGTACACAATTTATATCGGGATCTATACTATCATCCATGGAAGTTATAAGATTATATAATTATATGTAACACAATGCTCTTTAATGTATTACTTGTTACGTTGTTTCTTGGGATAAATACAATTTGTTTCGTCGATTTAATCCTGCACACAAACATACAAACAATCACGTAAACAACAACATATGACAACTTTTCATTGATCGTGCGCTCTGCTCGTAAAGACGTGACTACATTGTGTTAACAAATAGCAGTCACGTTTCTCTCTAACCAATTTGAATTTCAAAGGCCGTTTTATAACTTGTTACGCAATGTGTTGCAATATATATTTAAGGTTTACTTCCCTGTGTAGGTCTTGAACTCCCCGGTATGTAACTTGTACTTGATTATTGGTGGAATGAACCATGGTATGTAGGCAAACTGTACACGCTCGTCTTTCCGTAGGGTCGGTAGATTTTGTTTCCGTAATCTTTTCCGAAAGTTTCGGACATTGCTGGTAACATCATTAGAGATGTAAATGTTTGATCCCTTGTACTGATTCCCCTTTAGTAGTTTGGCTGCATTTCTCAAGACAAAATGACGATCAGCATACCGGAGTAGCCTGCAATGAATTGGCCTGGGCTTTTGACGGACCGTGGGTTCAGTACCCGCAGTGACACGTCGATGGGCTGGGGTACGGTGGGCACGCTCTATCTCAATATCTGTACTGCCCTCTAATTTCATATGTTGCGTGAGAAATGCAGATACAAATTCCTCGCAAAGCTTGTCGCCCTCAGATCCCTCAGGTACGCCGTGTATGATGATGTTATTTTGTCTGGACCGATTATGTAGATCTTCGATCTTGTCTTCGAGTTGACAGGCATAAAGGTGGTTACCATCGCATCGGTTTTTGATGAGACTCGACAGCTCAGCGTTACTTTTACTTGCATATTCAGCAGCAGACAGCAGCTCAAGAATGGTGTTGCTGTGGTCATCCACCTGGGATAAGATCTGACGATATTTTGTTTCCAGTACTGATAGCCTAGATTCGATGGCTTCTAGACTTTTGATGATCTTGTCAAGTTTTTGATGGATACCAGCGACATCTGCACAGTGGCAGCCATCTTGGCAGCAATCTTGTGCAGCCTCTGGCGATGACACAGAATCAACAACTAACGTTGCAGGTCTTCCCCTTTTCCTCTGTGATTTTTTTGCTGGTTTCTCTTCTGTTGGATTCCCCATGTTCTTGGTGATAGTATGATGGTTATTTCAAAGTGGTAGCTCTTTGATAACGGCTATTTGTTTAATAAATTTGATTGAAATTTTGGGAGAGTTTACAAATCAGTGCGCAGTCATTTTAGCGCCCTCTACACGGATGCGCCACGGTTTATCCCGGATGTGCCACGGTTCACCCCGGATGGCCGTAGTGAATCCGTGGTGACACCGTAGTTAAAACTTGGTTGCCACTATAATGTGAGGTCGGATAAACATTTTCCTTTCTCAAACCCCCCCCCCCCCCCAAAAAAAAAAAAAGAGGTTTTTTTTGCGGGTTTTCACCCATCCCGTAAATCATAATTTGGCCATAAACAGGACTGTTCAAAAATGTAATGTACAGACATACCTAAGTATCAATGTGTTGTATTCCTGTTAATATCCGTGTACCTCTATACATATTATGTTTGTATTTGTGTGTAAATGTTGTATATTATTATTGTTAGTTGTCAGTTTACGGTTTTGTTGATGACGTTTGATGTATTTTGGTATCCAATTGTATTTAATGATGTATACAGGGCCCCAATGAAAACCAGTTTTAAACGTTTGGGGACACTCTGTGTAAAGACATGTAATAAATATATGCATTTATAAAATCAGCAACCATTATTAGCATAAACCTTTTCGACATTATCAAAGCTTTATGCCTGGGACCCTGACAAACAAACCTGAAATGTGTGAACAAACCGTTTGAGCCAAGTACCAGTTACAATTTTTATTTGACTCTCCTTATTGCATTTCCAGAATTAACCGACTTTTTGGCTGCCATGGCACAATGTTACACCCGGAAATTGTTTTACTTTTGCGGACATGTAAGAAACCACATTTGTGCAATGGTGGCGTGTGCAATTTACGGGGAACACACAGCGTGTATATCGTCCACTACATTAAATGAAAACGAATCAGCGCGCATGCGCGAGGTTGAGTATCTATTTGAGCTAAACTTGAAATGTCCTCGGGATGTTACGGGTTCACGTGACTCTCGCGTCAAGACCGAGCTGAGAAACAGATTTCGTGATAATCAAGGGCGCCCTCAATAAGCCCGTTTTCAGAGTAGTGATGATTGATGAACTGCATTAGCCTCTGTCATGACCTTTCTAAAAGGTCAACGCGCGGAAAATTGTCAAAATGGCGGCGCTTAACAACAGCAACACGTGTGTCGTCGATGTCAGAACTTGATGGGTTACGAGGAGCTCTAAAGGCTGTGGCTATTTCAGAAGAATAAACCGTAGGCATACGGCTGAATGTCATCCCAAACCGTACAATTACGAAAGAGAAAGAAACAGCGACTGAAAAAATTGTCAGTTTGTAAAAGTGTGCTTCGATATGATTCGTACGTGCGTAGCTATAGCTAGCTGTACTTCGACGTTTACATTGTTTATATAAACAGTTAATGTTGGGCCGACTTTCCTCATGCAATGTTGCCAAACTTCTTTGTTGACAAACTGCAAATTCATTGTACCTTTACCAAGTTAATGTTATTAATGCTTGCTATTTACCCTCTGTTAACAATTTAGGTGTAAGCTCAGTCCGAAAAAAAACCAACACAATGGCGTATATAAATTTGGCACACAATCGACTGAGTGTTCCCTACGTTGTGGCGCAATTGAATAATTCTTGGAAAATCCAAGTTTAATATTTACGAACTTCTTTTAATAGTAAATGTCAATAGATGACCCATGTAAGGTTTCAGTCAATAATAGGGTGGAAGATACTAGATTTCACAGGCGTCTACATTTAATGTGACAGTATTTAAAACTGGTTGGTTTTTAAATTAACATTGCAGGATCAGGAATGTTGAGGTTTAGTAACGTCCATATAGTAATTATGTGAACAAAGTGCTTGTGTGTAAAGCCCCAAATTTATATTTGATGTAAAAAAAAATGAAAAATGAAAAAATGAATATTGTTTGTATCAAGTTGTATGAATTGGCCCCATAATTTGTTTGCTGTATGGCATTCACATATATGGCATTCAAATAAAGCTTCAGTTCAGTGCCACTGAAAAACAAAAAATTGTTAAAATGTTGGGCCTAACCGGTTTTCTAAGGAGCATAAATACACGGCGGGTCTTTTCAAGTGCAGGAAAGCAAATCTAGTTTTATGATTGGCCATGTTTTATTAAGTATTTCCCCGCAATTCACTAACTATCTGTTGTCTTTCCTCCATGGTATATCTAATTACGTTAGTCTTACGCGAGAGCTCGGAAGCCATATTGACAAATTTCCGCAAAACGCCCTATTCGGTTAATTTTCGTCACTAGTCAAAAGTACCCGTGGGTGTAATATATGACCGGAAGAAGGGAAGTTGGGGATGGGGTGACGTTGTGGGGGGGGGGGGGGGGTTGTGTTTGATGAGCATAAGTGTGTTGGCAGTCTTACATAGTGGAGAATAAGTGGCTTGGGAATCTCATTTGGGGAATACCCACTTTATCTCATGTTGGGAATTCCACTTTGTACAATGAGTTAGTGAATGACCTTGACCTTGACCTTGATGTTTGCCATCCACGACAGTGCTGAAACAAACTTTTGACCTTTGACCTCAACGACCTTGACCTTTCCAGAAATGACCCCTCGAGGGCAAAGAGTTTGTGAATGACCTTGACCTTGATGTTTTTCATTTGCGATAGTGCTGAAATAAACTTTTGACCTCTTACCTCTACGACTTAACATTTGACCTTTGACCCCAGTGACCTTGACCTTTCCAAAATGAACCCCTCAAGGGCAATTCTTGGGTCAACCTACATCGACCCACCAAGTTTGGCGAAGATCGGATCAAGAACCGGGGAGGAGTAGCGAAAAACGAACATTTGACCTTTGACCCCAGTGACCTTGACCTTTCCAAAAATGAACCCCTCAAGGGCAATTCTGGGGTCAACTTACATCCACCCACCAAGTTTGGGCGAGATCGGACCAAGGACTTGGGAGGAGTAGCGAAAAACGAACATTTGACCTTTGACCCCAGTGACCTTGACCTTTCCAAAAATGAACCCCTCAAGGGCAATTCTGGGGTCAACTTACATCCACCCACCAAGTTTGGGCGATATCGGACCAAGGACTTGGGAGGAGTAGCGAAAAACGAACATTTGACCTTTGACCCCAGTGACCTTGACCTTTCCAAAAATGAACCCCTCAAGGGCAATTCTGGGGTCAACTTACATCCACCCACCAAGTTTGGGCGAGATCGGACCAAGGACTTGGGAGGAGTAGCGAAACAAACACACAGACAAACAGACAGACAAACGTTGCTCGAATTATAGTATGATTTCATGACAGAGGCTAATGGACAAACGGCGCGCCCCGGAACAAAATAACAACTCGGTCTTGGAGCAAGACTAACGTCAGAACCGCTGTTCGCCAAAGTCTCGTCCAAAATGTTGTCACTGTCGCCCATGGTGATAGCTGTACGTCTGGTCACAACTTGTATATGTATTATAGTTGGCAAAGCATCCCAAGGGGTAATATCACACCCACTTATGAGGATGCATGCCCGTGGCGGGGGCATGTCTAACGTGAGTTTCCATTCTACGATTCTGAAACGCGCGAGCTTTTTTACAAAAGACAACAAAGCGCCGCGCAGCGGCTGCAACAAGTGAGGGGCTGCTCACAATTGAGCTGAATGAATTTATGCCTGGGCCATCTATCCTCAGTGGGCAACGAATTTAACCTAGATTCTGGAGCCGGAAAAGCTCATCAGGACAGAACAGTTGAAAGAAATAATTACAGTGAGACACATTCAAATTTGTAGCCATTCTTAAAACTCCTCAACAAATTTAAGGAGAAAACGGTTGATTTTTATTGTAGCTTCTTTTAAATGATGCAATTCACGATTGCTTTAACACACAATATAACCCAAATTCCAGTACCCCAAATTTGGGTAACAATTTAACACCAGCAATGTTTTTGTTCAGTGTATAGGTGCATGAATGTGCACAGAGTAACTAATATATTGTCCGTTGTTCCTGTTCTGGTTGTCAATAACCTTTGGGCCAAACCGAATGTTTCACAAACTGTAGACAACAAAGACACCAAGCACAAAGTATTCGCTTCCATTCTACATGAGAAATTGTTACAAATCACCAGGAAACGTATATTAATTCAATTACATATTTTGATAAATATAGGCTTTCCTGGCTATTTTTTTTTTAAGAATTCGTTGAAAATCAGCAACTCTTACATTCAATTTCGTCCGAGACAAACAATCGCACGCTTTTACACAACAAATTTTTAAAGTTATTTACCATTCAACGTTTGGCCACATTGGCTCGAGAATATTTGTCAATACAAATCAATTATTCGTCTAAAGCTATTCAAAGATCGAATTCGTCTCTATTAACCAATTTAAAACTTATTATGTAAATGAATCAGTCTGGTGTGTACTTGACCCAATCGCACACCAGACTAATTTAGTTAGCATATCAGTTTTAAATTCAAGACGAATTTGATCTGTGAATACTGCATTTCGGCAACAGCTTAAACAAATTTGATCTGTAATGACGAATATTTTCAAGCTAATGTTTGAATTGAGTGACCAAGTGGTGATAATGAATGATTAATGACTAAATTGGTTTGGTAAAAACGTGTAATTTTTTGTCTCGGACGAAATTGAATGTGAGAGTTGGTGAATTTGAATAAAACAAAATGTATCGAATTGTCTTATTTACTTCTGGAAAGGATTATAAATACATTTGTGTACTTCTGTCTTGGATACTGTATTTGTATTGGTCTAAAACTATCACGTGTTCGGTGTATACCGACGCATATTTTACATATGTGCTATCAGTGTGTGAACGTGATACCACACGGCTGTTAGGTCACAGGGAGGCAGTTTAGTATAAGTGTTACGCTACTGAGGGGACATTAACATTAGGGAGACTTGTAGATGTCTCCCTAAGGTTCTTAAGCCCCAGTCCCACTGAAGCCGGATATGCTACGGATCGCCCCGAATCGCCCCGGATGGCCCCGGATGAAACAGACGTTTGATCCGGGGTCATCCGGGGTAGTCCGGGAAGGCAATCGATAATACATGACATGTTCCCCGGTCCTACTACGGGTCTACTACGGTTTGACTACGGTTCCGCCACGGATGGGCCCGGATCATTCCGGTTCAAGCCTGTTTTTCCCCATGAGCCCGTATGGTCACGGATTCACTACGGATGCGCCACGGTTCATCCCGGTTGTGCCACGGTTCACCCCGGATGGCCTTAGTGAATCCGTGGCGACACCGTAGTGAATCCGTGGTGATCCGTAGTGTATCCGGCGTCATCCGTAGTGAAACCGTGTGTGAACCAACTCCCATTTCATCCTGGATAAACACGGTTACACTACGGTTACGCTACGGATCATCACGGTCGCACTACGGTTTCACTACGGTTCTCCGCCACCCCCTCTCCCTTCCCGGATGGCCCTGGATTACCCCGGATGCTAGATGTTGATCCGGGGTGACGCTCGACTTCCCGGACTTACTACGGATGTCCCCGGTGGTCCCGAATGGCCCCGATGGTCCCGGAATGGCTACTGTTCATCACGGTTTGACTACGGTTCCACTCCCGGAGGACCCCGGATATGAACTGTTGTGCACCAGGGGTGATCCGTAGCGTATCCGGCTTTTGGTGGGACTGGGGCTTTACTCCATGAAGAAGAAACAGTTTAACTTTGTTAACAGTGTAGATCGATAAAGTAGGGTCCAAAATGCATAAATACCAAATTTCTTTAAACAAGGAGTAGTGAAAAACGGGTTAGGTTACAGTAAAGATTGACAATGTATGCACGCATCTATGGGGATGTCTCCAAAATGTACCATATTAAGCGTTGTTATTATTATTATTCGAAGGCCAAAGAGGATTAAAGAATAGAGTTGTAGCCGGTGTTTAATGAATGAAGATTTTGATTGTAAAAGTCACCATACAATTCTGTAAAGAATGAATAAAAGCAGTTTTGAGTGTACATTCAAAATCTTAAATGTGCTTCTTAATTAACAGTTTTAACACATGAAATTACTAACAATATTGTTACAGTGCAGACATCTGTCAAAGGCCATTTAGAAAACTAAACTATGTAGTTTTAAAAATCGTTTATAAAGCACACATTTTACATGTAAAATCAAACTTACTACTGTGACCGGATACAACTACAGTAGTTCAGTTAACATTCAGTGCAGTTCTGTTCAGTACGTAGGTGATCATGAAATTAATGATGGATAGCATTCTAATACATGATAATACTAAATTCATGGACATGTTGACATTAGTTGACATTGATTAATTCCAGCAATAAAGCTTAAATTCGCCACTGAAAAACCTAGAAACACTTATTTTAATCGAAATCCAAGATTTGACATTTTAGCATAGCGTGCTACAAGTCCTTCAACAACACATGAAAAAGACTCTCAAAATGTTAGCAAAGTACATTGAATTACCATTCATTATGCACAAACTACTGTGAATAATAACATATTTAACCTGATAACATAATCCTAGAACACTCACCCTCAACGCTATACAGTAACTTAGCACAATAACAGTGATTTAGATAACTTTTTAGCCCAGTGAAACCCTCGTAACGTTCATTCACAATGCACCATGGGACCCCATAATGCATCTGTTCCAATTAAGCGCAACTTCCTTGTCTTGAATTATGATTGGTTAATGAGTTGCGCCCAACCACTTTTCTTAACTAATAGGGAGGGCGTTTGAATGACAGATACGGCGCGCGTAATTTTGTTTCTACAAGGGTTATGGCCCCAGGGGATGATTATCATAAATGGGCGGGTCTTTTGATCCATCGCGTCATGATTTTTTAACAATGACACTGAAACATTGTTATTGCTCATTCAACTAGTTACACGTAGCCTCCGAGGTACAATAAAGCACTTTAAACAACGGCTTCTGTCGACCTCTCATGGTAAAGTGGATATTGGGTTAGGTTATAGATCGTTCGACTGGGTACAAATTCGGTCTCTGTTTTCATTGACTATAATCTCCAAGTTTATTGTTGGAGTGAGTTTAAAGGTTGGATACACCATTGGTAATTGCTTGAATTATCATGAATGGGTAGATGTGGGGGTATTATTTTATAGTAAATATCGTTTAACTGACCATTGGTAATTGCTTGAATTATAATTAATGGGTAGATGTAGGGGTATTATTTTATAGTAAATATCGTTTAACTGACCTGTCCGAAGTTTTACAACCATAGATGGCGAGAAAAGCACAACAAACAGCGTCTGTTTTTAACCGGCGTTGAGCAGGTATTGTTATGTTATTTGTGTTTTTGCTGGATGCCTAGAATCATGATTTCATTTCAGATGAGTAGGATATTTCTTAATAATTCGGTAGTAAATATTTTCGATATCTGCAAATGGTGTATCCTACCTTTAATTAGGGAAAAGTAAGGGTCTGAGAACCTAAGTGTCTTCCACTCAGTGTGGTGTAGATACGCTCGTTTATTCTAAGTGGCCTCATTCGAAGAAAACAAACGCGAACGGCGCCCCATAGTCTTCCGTAGAATCCTTGCAGTTCCGATATGTTTCCCCAGGGACCTGGGAATGGTACCCAGAGCCCGCACAACAACTAGAATGGCCTTCACCTTGACTACAATAATGATACTGATCAAAATACACAATTGTCGGGGAACTGTACGGTCATGCATAAAACCAGTCTACAGCCGACTTGTCCCCGTTCATGCTAACAAAATGCGGTTTAATTAAATATGGTAAATTTAATGTAGCTCAGAGAAACAATTTGTTTGGTCCAACACTTGTCGGACTTGATCGATCCCTGAAATCTCTACTCATCGACATCAATGTGGATGGTTAGGTAGTCAGCACGCCCGACGGTGACATCATCTGCAATATCAAAATTTAAACCACAAATTAAATACAAATTTAAAATATGAGAAGGGTTAGTCCGTAAATTCGGGGTCGAACTGTGTGACCTGTTTGTGTCCCAGTTAGAATTGACCTTGTATACAGGGTGGCCCTTACAAAACCACAGACTAGCATATTCGACTACCCTGAGGCAAACACTACCTATACCAATGGATGTATACCATAATAATAATGTGCGGTTTATCACCAAAGTCTCAAAGCTTTAACATTATTACCCCGGTCATTGGGCCCATGAAACATTCCTAAAACCATTTCAGCTCGAGTACAGAGCTGCAATTTTTGCGCAAAGCAGCTAAATCGACCACAATAACCATATCTGCCCTCATAGGTACATATTGACTCCTGGGTGGAAATAAGCAATGAGTGACAAAGTGCCTTGCCCAAGGGCACACGCACCGGAGTTTTAGGCAGGACTCAAACCCACAACCTGTAGCTTTACCTACATAATTATAAACCACGAGGCCACGGCACTCCACGATACCGATATACCTATTTACTACTGAATTATTAAAAAATATCTTACTCACTTTAAAGTAAATAATGATTCTAGGCATCCAGCAAAATGATTGCGCTAGATATCCTGTAATTATTTCGAAAAAAATAATTTTATAAACAAAAAAATTGCGATCGCCGGACGGCGTTCGCGAAGAAACAAAGATAACACACGAATAACAGCCCAACGCCGGTTGACAACACACGCTGTTATTCGTGCTTTTCTCGGCATCCATGATTGTAAAACTTCGGACAGGTCAGTTAAACGATATTTACTACGAAATACAACCCCCCAAATCTACCCATTAATGATAATTCAAGCAATTACCAATAATGTATCCAACCTTTAAAATGAAATGGTTTAGTTGTTACTCTTGCAAACGGACCACTGACTTCACCTCACAGAAGAGCCCATTGAGCCTAACAAACACTTTTCGGTTGTTTTCACCGTCAGAACACGAAATGAACTTCCAACACACCCAAATGATCTATAGAGCCCATTGAGCCTAACAAACACTTTTTGGTTGTTTTCACCGTCAGAACACGAAATGAACTTCCAACACTCGAAATGGTCTATAGCGCCCATTGAGCCTTACAAACACTTTTCGGTTGTTTTCACCTCCAGAACACAAAATGAACTACCAACACTCCCAAATGGTCTATAGCGTCTGGAGCTAAAACTACAAGCCCAAATCGAGATATCTTGGTATCATTTTTCTGTTAGAAAGATTATCCATCCATTTGTATAAGTAGTATAAGTAGTCCGGGCATCAGCGTAGTAGGAGTATGCTTTTGATAAATAGGGCATTCAAATTGACTTTAAAGTGTAGTGTTTGTTTTGCAGTCACTGTTTTATGTAATCACTATTTGAGATGTAAACTCAGATGTAAACAGGGATACGATTTTTGTGTCAAACTCACGCGAGTATTTTTCAAGTCTATTCACACATACAATCGTACAAGAAGAACAAAATATATAGTAGTCGACAGCGACTATGGCCGAATTCCCCGCCTATACCCCGTTATACATACGCCTCCGTATTATAATATCTATGTATAGAATAAACCGAGGAACCCAAGTATAACCACCGGCCTTGCGCACGCTGTACGCGTTTCTAAAGACGACGCGCGCGTATTTTGGCAACCAATTGGTCGAATGAGCCCGGAGCGCGCGCGTACCACCTGAACGTGACGTGTGCCAATTTCATAAAACATGTAAGCACAAACAAATTTGCTTAGCATGAACATTCTTCCTTGAAGGGTTACAAATCAATTTCAGGTGATGATTATAATAATTGTTTGTGACTGAGCTGGTTTTTGCTTAGCATCATAAAAGCACATAGAGTTTTGGCTGGTAACCTGTTTTTACTGATCAACACTTTGTTGTGCTAAGCGAATTGTTGTGTTTACAATATTTTATGAAATTGGACCCAGGTGACACCACAGAAAATGGCTGTTCTCGAAATAGTCTAGTGTGTTTTCGAAACCTTTTCTTCGTCTTTAGGGTCGGCTGCGCCTACGACTTCCAAATTACAGAGAAGCAAATAAGAACACGTGAAAGCAAATGTAAATACTTAATACTTTATTTCAAGTATCTTCGAACCTTTCGATTCATATCAACCGATTATTTGTATTATTATTATATATTTCTGGTAATGAAACCAAGGATTACTATAAAACGCCCAAGGCACTATAACTCGGAAGCCTGAAGAAACCTACAAAGAGAAGACAATGAGAAGAAGGTACAGTTTTAGAGGTGGGAGCAACAAAACCAGAAGAATATTCTGGGGAAAACCCAAGGAATCAGGCAAGCACTGAAAACCCAATCCACATATCGGCCCAGGCTGGATTCGAACCCGGGTCACAGCAGTGGAAGGCGAGGAAAGAGGAAAGAACCGCTACGCCAACCCGACTCCTGATTGAATGTTTCTGAAGCACAACAGGCATGTGGCTGGAGTTCCTTGCAGTTGGGAGCCTAAAATCGCCTTAAACAGACGACGAAACGAAGACAGGGATTCGAAAAGGATAATATACGTACTTGCAGTGAGCAAGTCGTTCCACACTACTTTGCCGGTCGTGGTGCTGTACAGTATCAACGGGTAAGGGTGCTCTGTTGATGCACGCTCGTATGCGCAGTATGCCCCCGCGTTGGAATCCAGCACAACCAGCCAGCCGGAATCCATTGAGCATCCTTGATAGTTGTAATTGATGAAGAACCGGCGATCTCTGAGCGTGTAGTAAGCGGAAAAATAGGTTTGTTTAAGTAATAATAATAATAATTATGCGTAATTATACAGGGTGTCTCTGAAAAAAAGTATACCCATTTTAAAATTCATATTATAGCAAAACTATATCTCAGAAAAAAAGACAAATGTCTGTGGAAAGGGTAGAGTGTCCTCTGACCAATGGTATTGCAATAATTTTTAAATAGTTAATTGTTTTTTAGAGACACCTTGTATAGCGCACATATTCACCCTGAGAGGTGTTCAAAGCGTATCACATTATTATCCTGGTCATTGGGCCTATGCAACATTCCTAATACTATCCCAGCTCGATGCTGCCATTCCGATGCAAAGCAGCTAAATCAACCACAATAACCATATCTGCCCGCACAGGTACCCGTTTACTCCTGGGTTGAGAAAAACAATGAGTGACAAAGTATCCTGCCTGCAAGGGCACGCACACAATAGTCTTAGGCCGGACTCGAACCCACAACCTGTCGCTTTACCAACATACCACAAATACAACAAACACCTTAATTGCCGAGTAATTAATGTAGATATATATATTCGTCTGTTTGTGAAATCTCATTTGCGCGTTGTCATGTTTTGCCCATAATTCGTCTCTTCGTGAAAACTCAAAAGCCTGTACGCATGTTGTTTTTGCCTCGCTACTGTATTTACGCGCCCGGTGGACATATTATAATTCGTCTCTTCGTGAAAGCTGAAAATAGGATTTGGGTGAGATTTCCCCCCATTTCAATGATTTACACCGATTAAAAAAAAATAAAAAATAAATAAACCTCCCCAGAATGTGTGTTGCTATCCACATCGACTAGTCGTGTAAATATTCAATACTAGCCGTGAATTTATTTGCGACTGATTGTGAATATTTTTGCGACTAGTTGTGAATAAATTCACGACTAGTCGCAAAAATATTCACGACCAGTCGCGAAAATTGTTTACGACTAGTTGCAAACAATTCACAACCAGTCGCAAATAAATTCCCAACTAGTCGTGACTATTTTCACGACTAGTCGCGAAAAACTAGTCCCCAAAACCAAAACTAAAAATAAATTCACGACCAGTCGCAAATAAATTCACGACCAGTCGCGAATAATGCCACGACTATCGCGAATAAATTCACGACCGTTTATTTCCTCCAGGGCCACCACATACTATACAGTTTTCTAAAATGTTTCTCTTCGTGAAAACGCCGACGAATTGATAGTTTTTATGTATTCGGAACATACAGAATATCGTGATGAAACCAGTCTACATAAGACGTACGTACTCTTCAACATGCCCTGCAAGACTGAAGTAGTTAGTTTCCGACGAGCTGCTCAGGTCCTGCCAGGGGCTCGAGATGAGGCGACCTTTGGCAAACCAGCTGATAACGCCTGAATCGCTCCCGTTGAAGACTAACTCGGCTCTGCTGACGTTATAGGAATCATAAACGGACAATTTGACCTGCATGCGACCAAAGACGTGAACAAAATAATTTGTTGAACGGTAAATATCAGACAGTAGATCATTAAGAACAAACACCTGTCGTGCAGCAAAGTGACGATGCGACCTCTTGCAATAGCAAAACACATAACAAGAACAACCAAAATGACAACCCTAACCTTAACCCTAAGGAGGCCACACAAGTGGGGCTACCAAAAACATAACAAAATAGTCCGATTGTCAAAGGAGTCTGATCTTCATGATATCACACCGGCGTCAAAGGTTTAAGTTAAGAACTGGATCAAGAAAGATAGGGGGCGTGATGATTACATTCACACAGATCATGCTCAGTGGATAGGCCTACACATTGCTGAAGTTATAGTTTGTATTCATGTTGCAAAATTGATGCAGGCGTTAAATAACGCAGTAACCTACTTACTCGCCCTATGCTCAGATTACCGCTGCTCCAGCGCCCGTACAGCGAGTCGTCCCGCCAGCTTCCTCCGGTGCCCATCGTAGCTGCGTCCCAGGTCGCGGCAGTCCACATGTCGTACAACTTCACAGCGTGTCCCGTCACGCCTTTGAACACGAGTTGCCATTCCGAATCTGTGGCGTACAAACATATGAGGGTGCGCATATTTGTTTTATACATGTACAATGTATAGGTTGTTTCGATCGAATGCCACTCGATAGTCGGAAAGTTCGATAGTCCGAAGGTTTATTGATCCGAAAGTTCCATAGTCCGAACACACACATTTTCTATAAGCGGGGCCATTAGTCTGAAAACGAAATAAAGTTCAAGCGATGCGCCTTGAACGATGGTTGTCCGAAAGTCCGTTAGTTCGAAATGAAAACAAGGTTTAATAGTCGGAATGTTCATTAATCCGGAAGCAAACAAGGTTCGATAGTCGGAGTCCCAATTGGGACAATCGAACCTCGATCACTGTCGATTCGGACTATCAAACCATATCGTCGATTCGGACTAAAGGCTTTGCTTCCAAGGTTAAAGGGGTACTGTGTTCTGAAAGCGCCTAATTGGGCTACAAAACACATTTAGAACGAAATTATGTTAATCAGAAAGAGCATTTAAAATACATCTACACAAAGTACATCCTTTCAAAACTGGACGTTTATGTGTTATTCGGGTGTAGAACGAGTTCCGGGGTCCACTTTTGCAACCCCCAAAACTCAAAACGATGTAGTCGTGACTCCAGCTGTAAAGTATTTGCCACTTTGCGGACGTGTACGAAACCGCAATGTACATTGGTGCTGTGGGATTAAGTAAACAATCCAAAACATGAAGTTTTCGGAAATTTCCGAACTTATAGTGCCCCTGTAAATTTAGTTAACACATAAACGAATTGCAATGCTTGTCCGTGCATGCATACATGTACAAAACGATGAGCGTGAAATCGGCTGCACATTTTTGACGAAGTAAATTATTGATACATTAAAAGGAACACAGAATTGCGGATGTTCATTCGAATTTGCGCTAAAATTATGAAGATACTAAATTCGGTGCACATTTGGGAAATCGTACGCCTATTTTAGTTTATGTTCACGAATGCATGCACTTTCACGGGAATAGAATTATCAATTGCTACACGAAAATAAACAAATATATCCTTAATATATAAATGAATATGCACATTTTGTGATATCGTCCGGGAAAACCTGTATTAAATTGTGGTGAGTTTAATATTGAAAATCGATGCGCCCTGTAAACGTGCATTCAGACGTGTGTTCGTTTAGCTTACACGTGTATGCAAATGTTACACGAGACCGTCCCTCCTCACTCCACCCCACACCCCACACCCCACCACACCCTACCCTATATCCTACTATACCCTACTCTACGATCAAAGCTAGATCTGCGCATGCAACGGAAAGCGTGAGTATCATGACAACATGTACTCCGGCCTGAAACGTAGTCATAATGCTGTCCAACAAAAGAATAGTATTTTTTTCTTAAATTGTATTATATTACATCTTACTGATCGCTGGACTCGCAGTTGCCGCTGGACTCTCAGGGGTCGCCGGGCTCACTGTAATCGCTAGGCTCGCCGGGCTCGCCGCGGTCGCCGGGCTCGCCGCGGTCGCCGGGCTCGCCGCGGTCGCCGGGCTCGCCGCGGTCGCCGGGCTCGCCGCGGTCGCCGGGCTCGCCGCGGTCGCCGGGCTACAGTTGAAGTAAGCTCGAATTGTGTCGGGGTCCTCGCTGAGGAGAAGCTCGTCAATGTAGTGGGTCGCCTCTTGCTGGTATGACGAAGCAGGGATGCCTATCCCGCCAAGACGCACAGCGGTGCATTCGCACGGATCTTTGTACGCTAGGAACCAACGGGGTGGGGTACCAGACTGTGGGTTGAACTCTGATCCAATATAGCAGACGTGATGACCTGATGCCATCACTAATACGAAAAAATGCAAAGAAATATATTTACAAATTATATTAACAATTAGGCCACCTGTATCAAATGAATGAGAAGAGTAATTCTCATAACGATTTTTGGCAAGGTATGCACACCTAGAGTTGGAAAATGTGTAATAGCATTGCATAATGCAGATTTTTGGGTGTTGTCATTTTTTTCTTCACAATGGCCGCCAATATGTTTGTTACCGAAACAATTATGCGGTAACAAGCATTATTGGCGGCCATTCAACAAATCAAAAACGATGATAACACCTAAAATGCTGCCACTGCTGCAATGCTATCACATATTTTCCAACGAGGGGTTCATTCCTTGCCCCCAAAATATCATGATCATCACTAATTAAAGCTTGCGCAATATATACTAAAGACTCCGTATTTTATAGAGTCTGCGATTCATGCAAAAACCGGCTCATGCGCCTGGACTAATGACCCGAGGCGGTGTTGGTATGTTGTATTAGTTGCACAGTCGAAACCAAAAATAATATAATTGATAAAATAATATAAACAATTATAAAAATAGGTCCAGTGTAGTTAAAACGTACACGGCGTTCATTCCCTGAACAAAAATTCATTGACTCAATCACTATAATTTAAGAGCGGAATTTGGTGCGTTATGAACAATCGTTGCGGCTAACAGTTTACCCACAGAGGGCGGGGTTATGAAAACGTAACGCCAAGTTTTAGATTTTCAACATTTGCAAGTTTGGCAGTCCTGTTTCTTGTTTGAAATGTGCAGTTTGGTAATCTTTTTTAAAACAGAAGAAAACCTCGTTTTTAACTTCATACAACATAATTTATATGAATGACCAATTGTATCAATAAATATAAAACTGTGGATTTAGTAAAATATTTTGAAACTTACAAAAAAATTTTCAGAATGAAAAATTTATATTCATATAAAATACTGTATGTCTCCCCATTATAACATAATTTTGTACATTAATTGTGTAGCACGTGGAGTTTAATTAGTTTGGTGTCTTTTACAAACAAATATTGTTTTGTCTTCATGTTGACTGTCGGTTATTATTTTAAAACAAGAAAATATTGTTTGTTGATACTTTACACAACAGGATTTATACTTTATTTACACGCCTGCTAGTTGAGTTTTCCACTATGATTTTTTTGGTGGGTAAAAATCAAATACTTATAGTTTCATTTTTTTGTGCGGGTGGGGGAATACTCTAGGGTGGGGGAATACTCTTGGGGTGGGGAACAGGGTAACTAAGTCAATCAATTGCGGGTAAGCTTTTGAAACAATATCTTGAAGCTGGTATGTTGTTGTCAGAGTTATCCAATAATTACGGCTGAATGTACGACCTATTGACCATAAGCACACAAATGGATTTCCACGATTTATAGTCGTACAGAAAATAATGGAAGCTAAACACTGGTTTCGTGGGTTAGGTTTTCACGCGTACGTGAAATTGCGGAGGCAAAGTGTGCATTTACTTAGTGTGGAAGCTACCTGGAACTAAAAATGAAAATGATCGCCGGAAACGGCCGGATATAGCAACGAAACGGGTTGTCTTCGCTTTCAATGAGGCGTCTATATCCGCATGCGAAAACTAATTGGTTAATTGTTTTTCCGACAGTCAATAATTATTTTCGTTATTATAGTTTGGACTGAGGCTCGGAAGATAATCGCAGTTTTATTAAAAATCCACACGACAATACCTGAAGCGAATCATTAAATTAAGACATCATCACAGAAACGGGTTCTATTGTCATGCTGCTCAATGTCACACACACAATCATGCATGTGATTTTCTCTTCAATTTTACATTATAATGAGCCATACATCTCACGGTCTTACTTTATTTATAAACTACCCGTTCATCCCATCCCGAAGAAGGATTATGTTTTTCCTGTTTTGTTTTTCATTTTTTAATTCAAATTCTCCAATTTCGTCCGAAAAAAAAAAAACCAACACGCTTTTACCAATCCATTTCAGTCATTTATCATTCATTTTCAAATGCTGATCACTCTATTTAAGGTGGAATACACATTATCATGAATGTGTAGGGGGTTGAATGTTATGGTAAATGTCGTTTAACTGACCTGTCTGAAGTTTTACAATCATGGATGCTGAGAAAAGAAAAAAACGGCGTTCGTTTTTAACCGGCGTCAGGCAGTGATTTGTATGTTAATACACTGTGCGAAAGGGAAGTGTTTTTGAAAAATTAACGACGCATGAAACAAACGACGGAGCCCCCCACACCCCCCCCCCCCCCCGCCCCCCCCCCCCCCCCCCCCCCTCTTCCCCCTGTCGGCTAACAGTTTACCCACATAAAGCGTGTTATGAAAACCTAACGCCAAGTTTGCATGCTTTACGTCGAACAGAACACGTCGAGAACAGAATTACGTCGAGTTAATTTGAAACATTTCATGCAAGAGTTTACATAATTCTATGCACATGAAATCAAGGGGAAACCGGGTGTATTCATTACATGTGATTCAGTTTGCTATTGGTTAGTCATAGGGGAAAATTGAACGGTCATTATTGCCGCGAAAATTATATGCCAACAAAAGATGGCCGATTCTTTAAGATTATTTGGTGGGTAACAAGCAAATACTTATTTTTTTATTTTTATTTGTAAAGGATAACATTTCTTACAAATGTACCGTCCTAACTTTCTTGTGTAATGTGGAACCAGATGACAAATCCAGTAAAACTGGAGGCCCGCCAGCTCAATTGACGATCGACCTAAAATCTGCCTGAAATTTTGCGGTAATTCTCTAAAGGCCCCCACGTTTTTATGAATGAATTTTTTTTATTAATGAATATAGCACTTGGCGTCAGTAAAGCTAAAACTATAGATTCAGTAAAATATTTAAAACTTACAGTTTCTTTTTTTAGAATGAAGATTTCATATTCATATAAAACACTGTATATCTCCACATTATGACAGATTCATGCATTGAAATGTATTTGTTGTCTTTTACTGAAACAACAAAATAATAATTATTGTCGTTATTATAGTTTGGACTGAGGCTCGGATGATAATTGCAGTTTTAATAAAAATCCACACGACAATACCTGAAGCGAATCATTCAATTAAGACATCATCACAGAAACGGGTTCAATTGTCCTTCTGCTCAATGTCACACACACGATCATGCATGTGATTTTCTTCTTAATTTTACATTATAATGAGCCATACATCTCACGGTCATACTTTATTTATAAACTACCCGTTAATGCCATTCCGAAGAAGGATTCTGTTTTTTCTGGATATTTTTTTACAATTTTTAATTCAAATTCACCAACTCTCACATTCAATTTTGTTCGAGAACAAAAAAAACCAACACGCTTTTACCAAACCAATTCACTCATTTATCATTCATTTTCAAATGTTGATCACTCTATTTAAATGTGGGATACACTATTGAATTGTCATGAATGGGTGGGTGGATCCAAAGGTAGAATACACCATTGGTAATTGGGGTTTTATTTTACAGTAAATGTCGTTTAACTGACCTGTCTGATGTTTTACAATCATGAAGACTGAGAAAAGAAGAAAAACGGCGTTCGTTTTTAACCGGCGTCAGGCAGTGATTTGTATGTTAATTCACTGTGCGAAAGGGAAGTGTTTTTGAAAATTCAACGACGCATAAAAAATACCACGGAGCTCCCCCCCCCCCCCCCTTCCCCCCTTGGCGGCTAACAGTTTACCCACATAGGGCGCGTTATGAAAACGTAACGCCAAGTTACATGCCTTACGTCGCTTTACGTCGAGCAGAACACGTTAATTGGAAACATTTCGTGCACCAGTTTACATAATTCTATGCACATGGAATCAAGTGGAAACCGGGTGTATTCATTACGTGTGATTCAGTTTGCTATTGGTTAGTCATAGGGGAACATTGAACGGTCATATTGCCGCAAATATTATACGCCAACAAAAGATGGCCGATTCTTTAAGATTATTTGGTGGGTAAAAAGCAAATACTGAAAGTTTTATTTATATTTTTAAAGGATAACATTTCTTACAAATGTACCATCCTAACTTTCTTGTGTAATGTGAAACCACACAGAGTATGATGACAAATCCCACGAGACTGGAAGCCCGCCAGCTCAATTGCAGTCTGGTGTAATTCCAAATATGGTATCCTATTACATATTCATGAATCCTGTCACATGGTACCATACCACCAATCAGTGACAGCAAAATGTGACCAGAGGTCGTGTGCGGTTGTTTGTGCACACACTTCATGACTGGAGTAATATGTAGCATGGACGTGATGTTATTTCTAAGCGCGCTGATTGGATGAACGACGTCTTCATGAATAATGAGCAATGAGATACTGTATTTGGAATTACACCGGACTGAATTGACGATCGACCCAAAATCTGCCTGAAATTTGGCGAACGGGCCCCACGTTTTTATGAATGACCATTTTTATCAATGAATATAATCACTTTGCGTCAGTGAAGCCAAAACTATAGATTTAGTAAAATATTTTAAATATAACAGTTTTTTGTTTCAGAATGAAGTTTTCGTATTTATATAAAACACTGTATATATCCACATTATGACAGATTCAGGCTTTGAAATGTATACATTAATATTGTTACTATACACAATACTAATTTTAATAATGGTTTGAAGAATGGTGTACAACACGTGATTGATAATAAATAAATAAATATTTTAACTCCTTCAGAAATGTTTTATTGAATTTGTTTTTAATTGTGTTAAAGGAGTAGGAGTGATCGTGTATGTTTGTTTTTATGTTATTTTATTTTGTATGGGTGGGTACGCTGGGAATGGGGGAATACGCTTGGAGTGGGGGGGGGGGGGGGGGGGGGTGGAGACCAGGGTGACTAAGTCAAGAAATTGCGGGGAAGCATTTGAATATACCTTGAATAATACCTTGAAGCTGGTATGTTTTTGTCAAAATTATCCAATAATTATGGCTCAACGAACAACCTATTGACAATAAGCACGCAAATGGAAATTAGTTGCATTGTACAAATAGCAAAACCATTTTTTTGTTTTGAAAAAATATCTTGCGCCTATAGGTTCAGTACATTTAAAACGTACACAGCGTTCAATCGCTGGACAAAATACAATTCACTGACTCGATCACTATGAAACGAGATTTGTTGCGTTATTAACAATCGAACCTACCTGCAAATGCCGATATCCGCACCACAACCCAAACTACTACTCCGTCCATTCTCCTCAATGCAATGATCAAAAATCCGTTGATGAAATAATCGTACGGCCTTTACAAATTACGCCTACTCGCCTCTGGAGAGCTACAAACAGCGGACCACCGACTATATAGGCTAGGTAGGCGCTGGGCGCGGCGCTGGGAAACGCTGATGAGCTTCGTGCTCTGATTGGATAGTTGTAGTTTGATAGTCCACCCGTGCCGAGTAATAAGCATAAAGCTATATGTAATTACCAGAGCACTGGCTCGATGTACAAAGTGATGCGAGCTGGGCGCATCGATGTTTGTGCACAAACCCAAGGAAACCTCAAAATTGTGTACGGCCTTTGTACGGCTATTTGCATATTTGCGTTTGCATTCTATACAGTGCCTTACCGAAGCCGATACGCCCCGAACCGAAACGAACAATTAGCAAATGAGTGCAAATGCGTGTGCGTATCCGCGCGCTGCAGATGATTTTGCCTCAAAGAGCTATATTAAACTAATATAGATCTATGTTTTGCCTTGACCCTTTTTTACTTGCAAGACGCGCGCAGGTTGTTTGCGTCTGTTCTACATGCACGCGCGTTGCATTTAGAGTACACTGTCAAAATTCAATACATGTATTTTTTTTTCTACAAGCACGCACATGAATTCAAAATGTCTGCGCGCAGAATGGATTCAAAGTATCTCTGCGCGTAATAATGAAGATTTAGCGCTATGGTAATTTAATACAGCTCTATGGTAATAAGTGATTTTTGTCTCCACTGCCTATTATAAAGGTTTTTGGATCCTTTTATATACACAAAAAACATAGTGGCCTGGTTGCAGCACCGGAAACGTTTCCGAGCATTTACAGCTCAAACAGCCAGGGAAAAGTGGCCAGGAAAGGCATCAGATTGCACCACAGGACATCTAGAATCCAAAATGTTTCCTGAGTCTGTTGTCGCCACTGAATTCAGGGCACATGAACTTAGAGCTTAGTAACCAGAACTTAGTGCCCATTTAAACACCTAATGAATTCCAATACTTGACCAAGCAAGTATACAATAAATAACACTGCGCGAGAAATCGGCTGCACATTTTTAACGAAATACATTATTGATAAATTATCAAGAACACCGTGGGATTACGGATGTGCATTCGAATTCGCGCTGAAATGAATTATCAAGATACTAAATTCGGTGCACATTCGGGAAATCGTACGCACTGTATGCACTTATCAATTGCTAAACGAAAATAAGCCAATGAATCTTTAATTTACAAATTAATATGCACGTCTTTTGAAATCGTCGGTGAAAACCTATATTAAATTGTGATGAGTTTATTATTGAAAACCGATGCGCCCAGCAGAAACAGTTGTGCGGTCGTTTAGCTCACACTTGTATGCAAAATGTTACACGAGACCGTTCGATTAGTTACCATGTGATCCTCGTGTCTGCCCTGGGGCCATTTTCATAAAACCGGTAAGTAACACAAATCGCTTAGCACAAAAACAGTTTTGCTCAATAAAAACTGGTTACCGGCCAAAACTCCATGTGATTTTTATGCTAAGCAAATGCCAGCTGAGATACCCGTCACAAACAATAAACATCACTTTAAAATTCGATTTGTAACCCTGTTTTCCCCAAAGGACAAATTATGATGCTAAGCAATTGTGTGTGCTTACATGTTTTATTAAATTGGTTGCCTAGCCACTATTGACCCAGCTCACAAGCGGGTGTCTAGGGGTGCACTATCGTAATTGAAGGGATATTTTCTATGTGAGCTCATTAGCATGAAATGTGCCCCCACTATTCAATCTAAGGGCAGAATTGTTAAAGTAACGGTTGTTACGGAGCCAGATATTTGTCATGAATGGGTTATTTGTTGGCCGTCTGTCGGCGCTCATTTCTTTGTATTAGGGATTATGCATATTAGATGCGTGGCCCGATGGTGCATTATGTAATCCAATAATCTCGTGAGCTCCTTCCCTTTGTATTTATTTATTGACGTGTTGGTGTAGTTGGTATATATAATGGTTGTTTTTTGGGTAGTTAAAATTACGTTTAAAATTGCCTGTTGTAAATAATTGGTTTTGTCAATTGAGGTGTTTATTTTTATGCTCCTGTTTAATTTAAAGAGTTGCTGAGGTGTGGGGTTTGTTTGTATGATTAAATTGGAATATTAGTAATTAAATTATAAATTCTCTTGTCCTTTTTTATTAACTGCTGGTTGTTGTGGTAAATGTGTATTTTGTTGTGTATGGACCATATTGTTGTAATCCCGATTTGGTGTGTTTGGTCCATACGTAACAATTGTGTGCTTGTCCGGGAACGTGAATTAAATTTGTAACTTTGTTATTAATATTGTTTTATTAAACAGCAGTTAACAATATGGCGTCTAAATTTGATGTAGATAGTTTTGTAATCGAGTTTGAGGATAATCCTAAAAGAACTAGTATATATAGTTTAAAAAGAACTGAAATGTTTGAGTTGGCAAAATATTATGAGATATCTGTGACCGGGAGTATGAAAAAGGCGGATCTAAAAATTGTGCTTTTGGAATATTTTATAGATGAAGGATTGCTAGATCAATTACAAGTGGATCTTGGTGTTTCAGCTGTATATTCAGAATCCTCTGAGAATACTGCCTTGAAACTTAAAAATTGGAGTTGCAAATTCAGAAAGAATAGCGGATGAAGGTTGAGGCCGAGTTAGAACTAGCCAAGCTGAAACAACCTCATTTAGAAAGTGGGACTTTGACATCAAATAAACATGTTGATCCTAGTAAATATGTTAGGTTAGTACCTCCTTTTCAGGATAAGGAAATTGATAAATGTTTTTTGCATTTTGAAAAGATAGCGGAAAGACTAAATTGGCCCTCTGATATGCGTACGCTATTACTTCAAAGTGTATTAACCGGTAAGGCTCAAGAGGTTTATTCGTCTTTACCAGTAGAAACAAGTTTGAATTAAGATTTAGTTAAAAGTGCGATTTTGAAGGCTTATGAACAGGTTCCAGAGGCATATAGACAACGATTTAGGAACCAGAGAAAACATGAGAATCAGACATCTATTGAGTTTTCTCATGATAAAGAGAGGCTATTTGATCGATGGTGCAGGGCATGTGATGTAAATAATAATTACGTTAAATTGAGACAGGTCGTTCTTTTAAGAGTTTAAACGGTGTTTCCCCCATAATATCAAGACGCACTTAGAAGAACAGCAGGTTAGTGAAATACATCAAGCAGCTGTCATGGCAGATGATTATGTTTTAACTCATAAGAGTTTTATATCGGGGAGGTAATTGCCCTAATAAGCGGAGGTTTAGTAGTGATATGTCACATATGAGTAAGTCGGCAGATAGAAATACTCATTCTAAACCAGACTTTAAACGTAACGATTTAGGAATAGGTGAGAAGGCTACACTGCAAATGTTATTGGTCAAAGTTTATCCGACATTGTTAACCAACGTTGGGTCAAATATCAACTGTTCAAAAAATTGGGCAAAACTCTAACCAACATTATTTTGTTGGGCAATAGGTCTATGCAACTACTGGGTAAAAAAATGACAACTTGAGGGTGAAAAACATTGTCCAACTATTGGGTAAAAACTAATGACCAACGTTGGGCTAGTTATTGACAAAAATGTTGGTTAAAAATTACCCAAGAATTGAGGCAGTTGATATTTTACCCAACATGTGGCAATAGTGTTGGTTAAAGACTTTTCTCGACCGAGTTGGGACGACTGAAATAATAACAGTTTTCATAATTGTATTCATCCTTTTTTACGTCAATTTTATTCAGCATATTTAAAATGAACGCAGTACATACACGTACACACGTAGTATGCAGTTATGGAATACATTGATGTTAAAGATCTCCTCTCCGGGAATGGGTCCCGGAAAGCCTCAATGAATCGTTCTCACTGTAATGTAAGAACTAAGACAGTTGTTTGTGATAACACAGAACTATCCAGGTGCGCGGATTGACTTTAGCGTTTTCACGAAGAGGCAAATTTGGGGCGCAGTGGCAACCACATGTAAACATGGTCAAAATTGCAAAAACGGTAATTTTGTACACAATTTGTCTCATAACCCTCCGATCTTCGGCCATCGGGAGGATGGTGGGTTACGATTATCGTAACTAGTTCGGCACGAATTTGGAATTGCAGATTAACCCTAACCCTCCTAAATCCTCCAAACTCAGTATGATTTTGCACACACCCAAGGGAGTTAGGAGTACTGTTTCTCTTTGATGAATATGACAAGACAATAATGACACACGTGGCCTGGATAGTTCTATGTTGAGTGCCGTGGTCTCGTCACTCGTGGTCTCGTGGTCTGGAGCATTGAATTTGTAATATGTATGTAAAGCTACAGGTTGTGGGTTCGAGTCCGGCCTGGGACTATGGTGCGTGTGCCCTTGGGCAAGGCACTTTGTCACTCATTGCTTCTCTCCACCCAGGAGTAAATGGGTACCTGTGAGGGCAGAGATGGTTATTGTGGTTGATTTAGCTGCTTTGCGCCGAAATGGCAGCATCGAGCTGTATACTCCCCAGGGAGCTGAGATGGTATTTGGAATGTTTCATGGGCCCAATGACCGGGGTAATAATAAATTGTAAAGCGCTTTGATACACCCACGTTGTGGGAGTCTAAAGCGCTATATAAGAACTAGCATTATTATTATTATTAACATAAACAACATTCTAAGTTCTTACATTACCTGAGAACGTTTTATTGGGGCTTTCCATGCCCCATTCCTGGAGGAGATCTCCAACATCAATGTCTTCTTTAACTGCATAATACGTGCGTACATGTACATGTATGTACTGTGTACGTACGGTTTGGATGTACAGTACATGTACATGTACTAGCTGTGTGCACGATTGGCCGGCGGTGCGGGAACTTTGCTTTTGTGTTGGTTAAAAACCTAGTAGACTTTTTCCAAGTCCGCCAAATAAAAAAAAGCAAACAACGGCCTACCATTTTGCAATTAAAATGCAAAAACAATTCAAGTAATGAAAATTACTTTAAAGATAATCTAAAGTACACTTTAATATAAGGTTTAGATGCATATCACTCGTGGCAAATTGCATGCACTTTTTGCCGGTAGATTTAGGCATGGGCAAGTCTATTTTCATGCCGCACTCCCGTTGACCAATTCTTGGGTAATACATTCATTGACCAATAATTTAGTAAAAGACAAAGATATGTGTTGGGCAAATAATAATGTTTACCAACATTCAACATTTTTTACCAACGAGTGGTGAAAACGGTTTACCCAACATTATAATTGACCAATAAATTTGCAGTGTAGATTTGCTGGTAGGCAAGTTAAGTGTGATTGTTGTCACAAGTTGGGGCACATTAAGCCAAATTGTTTTGCCTATAGGAAGCAAATTTCAGCTAGTAATACTAAGCCAGTAGCTTTTTTGACCGATATTCCATTTGTGTGTGACCAGCGACTTGAAGAGGTTTTAGTCAAGGGATCCATTTGTGACGTAAAAGAGGCAGTGTTGTAGTCGAGTGTCCGAGTCCGAGTCACGAGTCACTTGTTTAAATAATTAAATAGTTAAAATACTTCAACCAGTTCACTTAGATGACTGGATCACTATTGATCGCAAATTATGTCGTAAAATAAGAATTGGAAATGACAAAATAAAACACATTTAATTTAAACAAAGTTCTGTGCCTGCAGTTAACATTTTATTTTAGGTTTTACCAATACTCCTTGCCCCTTCTCAAGAATATCTTTTAATTATTTTTTTTCTTCAAAATAACAAATTATATACTGATTTAGTTATTTCAGAAAGGCAGGTAGCCAACAAGTTTTATATTTTAGAGAAACAAATAAAACTTGTTATGTAAATCTGTCTGTCATGTTTAATAATGGAGATAGGTTTAATGAAGTTACCGTGCACTTGCGTGCAGCCATGAGTGATAATGGTGGTACATGATGTCAGACAGTTGACATCTTATTTTTAACAAAACACAGCCATCTCAGTGCAATATAGAGGCGGTGTTTTTACAGGTACCAGACATGCCAGACTATGGTCAGCTTCGGTTGCGTCTATTGCTGGATCAGCGCGTAAGCCGCCTATGTTTTAACATTAAAAAGAGGTAGCGATATAGCCGCAACCAGCCAAAGCCGTCATTCGGATTCCGGAGTCGAATTCCTATTTCCCTGGTAATATGCATCAAGCAGTGGCTATGGTGTTAAGGTTGACAGAATACCAGCGTTAATATTGGTGTCGTGCACAATAATGCTTTACAGAAATATATCCCAGTGTTATTATGCGTATTGAACATACAAATGTACATGTACGTGCGCTGTACACTACATGGCAGTAATCACGAACACTATTACTTGCAACATCAGTGTAACTGCTTATTTCGTGTGCTAAACGTTAATATTCCTCCATGTGCATGACGATCGGATCATTGAAATTGTTTTTAATATTTACAAAAAAATAAAAAAGGTATTGTTGGTGAAAATACGTGACTCGAGTCACGAGTCCTCGAGGTCAAGTCCGAGTCATGGTAGTCGAGTCCGAGTCCGAGTCCGAGTCTTTTGCCGACGTGACTCGAGTCAAGTCCGAGTCACCAAAATTGTGACTCGAGACGGACTCGAGTCCGAGTCCTGGACTCGAGTCATACAACTCTGAAGAGAGGAGTATTTGCCCTTTGTAACAGAGGGATTTGTTTCACTTGATAATAGTGATGATTCAGTTAGTTACACTCTTAAAAATACGTGGTTAAAAAGTAACCACGTCGTGGTCATCTTTAACCACGTTCCCGTCGTCAGATATGCACAGACGACGTACGTGGTCAGAATGACCCCGTGCGACGTGGTCAACAACAACAACCACGTATTGTTGTAAGATTTTGACAACAATCGTGGTTAAAACATAACCCAACCCCGCGGTCAAATTAACCACTTCCCGTTGTCATTTCGGAATAACCCCATTTTTGTGGTCACTAATTTCATTTGTCCACGTTATAAGAATATATTTAGAAATCTAGGGAGAAATTACTGGAAGGCTGTGGTATTAAACTGAATTTAAAAAGGAGTATACTAGGTATAATGCGATATAAACACATGAAGACAGTCATACGAATAGCCAGTTTATCATTTGGTACCGTAAACTACGGTGGCTCGTATTCGCAAATTCGTTGCGCAAGTCTCTTCTCTTTTTTACGGCGTTAAATCGCCTTATTATTGCGTTATATCGCTGTACTATTGCGTTATATCGCCGTATTTTTATTGCGTTATATCGCCGTATTTTTATTGCGTTATATCGCCGTATTTTTATTGCATTAGGCCTATATCGACGTATTTGTATTGCGTTATATCGCCGTATTTTGATTGCGTTATATCGCCGTATTTTTTGTGGTAGGGCCTATATTTCGCTACATCTTTTTTTTGTGGAAAATCATTTAGCAATAATAAGGGAAATCATTTAGCAAATAATTCCAGTGTGAAAATGAAAATGACGCAGCTTCGCATAAATCACGTGAGCTTGACTTACACTATTATTTATAAAACACTACAAATCAATTCAGCCGCGAAAAACCATAATGTTGACAGAAAAATAAAAAACATCGGCTCATTAGGAACTGACTTAATATGACACTTATTATGCGCAAGGCAGCCACCTTGGAAATATGCAAATTAGGATATAGTGGGACATTAGGAAATATTGGGACAAAGAGTTCTGACCTGTTCCATGTTTGATACTTTATATATTTTGGACTGGAAGGAGTTTCTGTGGCTTATATCATCCGATTGATTCTGTCGTGTCTTTATCGATACCCGCTTCTATTATATGTTGCATACTGATATTGAATGACCCAGTCACTGATTTTAATTGCCTTTTTTTATTACCCCATTCGACAGGACACATGACAAAATAGCCTAAGAAGTTCAATTTCTCGTTGTATCGTAAGGCCGAAGCAGTTTAATGCCAGGTTGATCTCACAACTTATTATTATTTCCAACTAACATTATTTTACAATAGCATATTACCTAGTATATAAGTTTGCTTCCGATCGGTGCGCGAGTATCACTCTCATGTTTCAGTTATTTACCAAAATACCATAAAACCAATAACAGGATGCCAACAATAATTAAAACGCATCACCATCATGTTCTTGTTATTTACCGAAATAACGCAAACCCGATAATGGCGATGCCAACATTATCATGTCTCCGCACTTTACGGTAAACCCAATAATAATGTCCAGACTACCAGTGCACCGATCGCGAAATTAAAACGCATCCCATCATGTTCTTGTTATTTACCGAAATAACGCAAACCCGATAATGGCGATGCCAACATTATCATGTCTCCGCACTTTACGGTAAACCCAATAATAATGTCCAGACTACCAGTATACCGATCGCAAAATTAAAACGCATCACCATCATGTTCTAGTTATTTACCCAAATAACATAGAACCCGATAACAGTGATAACGCTATAGCAAAACTAAAAACGTACCGTTAACACAGCCGCCTCAACATAGCTGTAAATTACCATTAAGGTTAAACATGAAGCCGCAAACATTTATCATTACATTTGGTCTTAAAATTCGTATACTTGGCATGGCTTAAGTTGGTGTAAAGTTAGGTTATTGGGGCCTATGACGGCGTTCCGAATGCAATTCCGCCAAACGGTCATTCATGACCGCCGCCAATTAGGCCCAAATGTTGTCAAATAATAAAAGCATGAGAGAAGTGGCACAAATTATTAATAGTGATTCAGGTAGCATTCATCAGTTCTGCGTGTGTGCGGCAATAACTCCCGGGTCATTAGAGCCGACATTAAATGTTATAGTCCGGGTTCGATGGCTGTATCTCCCAGGTGTAGCCACTGGACGTTGCTAATGCGTGCAGAGCTTCTCAATGCGTGGTAATAACGTCAATTCGGCAGGTCCAATGACGACAACGTCACCCATAATCCACATTAAAGGCTTGTGCGCCCGTAGCACCATGGCTCGTGAAAGGAAGAAAAACACACAAAAACGACTAAATAGTAGGCGCACATAATATATATAGGAAATAATCAAATTACTCACTAGAAAGAACAATGAAGTGTACAACTATATTCATAAAAAGTGGGCAAGAAGTGGGTGGGTATGGGGTTTAATTGCTAAGCGCGCCGGTAACCGAATGCGTACGGGGGGGGGGGGGGGGGGGGGGCGACATAATCTCTTTATAAACACCGGCATGTTTATATGAAATTGCACCAAAGGTCGGCAGGCAAGGGAGTGATAATGGGGTATGCACCGGGCGCTAGCTGCCGGAACCTAGTCATCTGAAAGCGGGAAAGAGCATCGGCAATACCGTTATCAATGCCGGGAACGTGCCGTGCTTTGAAATGAATATTCAAATCTAAACAACACACAACAAGCATGCGGACCAATTTCATTATCTTGGGACAGCGGGAAGTTTGCCGATTGATTATGGCCACGAGTGCCGCGTTATCAGACCAGAATACCACCCGCTTATTCCTTAATGCCGGTCCCCATACACGCAGCGCTATTACAATGGGGAAAAACTCGAGGAAGGCAATGGATAACTTCATGGAACGCACATCGTCCGTGTGTCCAATTACCACCAAAGAATGCACCGAAACCTATCTCTGATGAAGCGTCCGTGTACAAATGCAGATTATCGCTCGAGTGCCAAACTTGGTCGGGGAATATGACTGAACCGTTAAAATGTGTCAAAAACTGCTTCCAGGCCAACATGTCAGCTCGTGCCCCCGATGAAATACGGACACGATGATGTGGTCTTTGAACGCCACTAGTTAAGTCAAACAAACGACGCAAAAACGCGCGGCCTGGGCGAACGGTAAGATAAAATTCAAACTCCCCAACAATGACTGAAGCTCCCGCAGAGTAAGTTTCTGTCTACTCAATGCATTATCTAGTTTTGCCATGATCGAAACAATTTTTTCCGATGGGACTTGAATCTCCTGCGCGATAGTGTCGATTGCTAAGCCTAGGAAAGTGATATGAGTGGTCGGCCCCTCGGTTTTGTCCACCGCTAAGGGAACCCCAAACTTCGTACAAACTACTGTAAAGGAGTTAAGGGCGCGTGCGCATTCATCGGAATTTGTACTCCCGACGAAAAAGAAATCGTCAAGGTAGTGAAGGATATTATCAGTGGCTGCTACTTTGCGGGAACAATATTCAAGAAAGGTGCTAAATCTCTCAAAGGTTACACATGATATTGAACAGCCCATGGGCATGCACTTATCATAGTAATATGACCCATTAAAGTAAAACCCTAACAAATCAAAGTCATTCGGGTGAACTGGTAGTAAGCGAAATGCCGATTTTATATCTGATTTGGCCATAAGGGCACCGGGACCTAAACTAGAAACCAAAGTAACAGCATCATCGAAACTTGTGTAACCATGGAGGAATAAGAGCTCTTATTCCTCCATGGTGTAACTAACAGTCGCAATAGACGGGTCAATGTAATCGTTGACGGAGTCACCTATAGGAGATGACAGATTGTGAATCAAACGAAATTGACCTGGGGTTTGTTTAGGTACCAGACCGATTGGGGAACAGCGTAAATTGGGCAAAGGAGGGGTTAAATAAGGACCGGCAACACGGTCCAACTGCACCTCGCGGGCAATTTTGTCATGTAACAATGCCTGATTTTCACGGACGGATACAAAATTCCGGGCAGAAGAACTAACACGCGGTCCGGAATATCCCAATCGAAAACCAAAAGTAAAACCATCTACCAATATATGCGCATCCTGTCGGTCTGGGTATGTGTTGAGAAACGGGCGCATACTAGTTAGGTTTACTGGGGTTGGCAATAGTGGTTGGATTGGCTGCACCCCGTGCGGTGCGGGAATTACCTCGGCAATTGTCGGCCGAGTGGCCAAGGGACAAACAAGCGGAGCACTTGTGGGCAAATCGACACCCAGCCCGGAAACATTGGCCGCGGTTGAAGGCAAAACAGATACCGCTAGCAGCGGCTCGCTGGGTTTGTGCGGGACGACCCGCTCCGGCACTGGAATATCCTGATACGCGCTGCTGTGAGGTGGTATTGGGAAAGGGACGAAAATTAGTCTGGGTTGGGGCACCCACTAGCGTGAGCCACAATTCAGCATCGATGCTGGCCCAGGAGCGTGCCGGCAGGCGCGCTTGTCGCAGGCGAAATTGAATATCATAATCGCGCCAGCCAAAACATACGCGACAAAATGCGGCCGAGCGGATAGTATCTGCATACTTCAGAAGTTGCCTAGCACGATTTCCATGACGCATCAAATAGATCGACGCAAAAATCAAGAATGCCGAGGTCCATTGCTCAATGGACGTTATACGCACATTTTGGGCAGCGTGGGGGCGAATTTGCCAAGCGGGTGAATCGGGCGAGCCGACCATAAACACGCAATCATTTGGGGTGCCAGTATTGCTATGGCCCGGCCGCATTAGAGAACCAAATTCAACAAACTCCCCATTCCAAATTTTGTCCTGAATATGTTTAGGAACCCCCATCCCCAGATCTTCACAAACGCTAGTCAGCGCTGTGTAGTCTTGAACAGGCACAAGACTAGAGAAATGAGTGTTATCATTGGCCGTATTGGGACAGGTAACGGAAATCACGTTGGGAGCGGGTGGTAAATTTACCGGCATCTGAATGATATTATTAACGGTGGACTCACCAAACTCCGAAGTTATGAGCGGTGCAGCAGCATTCCGTAGGCTTCCAAGTACGGGGGCGGCAGCGTCAGCGTCAGGGCGAGGGGCAGCGAACCCCGGCGGTCGGTTGGGGTATGTGGGCACGACAACAGCCGGCGTCGTCTCCACAGCTGGCACCGGTCGTGTTAATCCAACACCAGCCTCCAGGTTTTGATTAGACCGAGACGAACGGGGTCGTCCGCGTGGCTTTCTCCCCGCCGAAGCGTGTCCAGATGTAGATGCAACCGCTGTCTTCTTGAATTTAGGCATTGTTTTCGGCATGGAGGTAGGATGCGGGTCAGTTAATTGAACTCGACAAGAGCGTGAAAAACTCTAAACTCGAAAATTGAGATTTGGCTACGGTCGACGAACTGCGAAACACGATTATTCTTACTGTGAAAAATGTATGTAGAACTTCGAAACTTCGAAGTTAATACAAGAACCTATATCTACTCTGCTGAATAGCAAACAAACGACCTCCTGGCTTAAACTG
Source organism: Crossaster papposus (assembly GCA_037893245.1). NCBI lineage: Eukaryota > Metazoa > Echinodermata > Asteroidea > Velatida > Solasteridae > Crossaster > Crossaster papposus. The sequence continues at coordinate 1,120,824 of JBAIAA010000251.1, read as the reverse complement.
CTGTGACAAAGTGATCGCTGACCAGTCGTCAAGATTATGGCGGTATACCAGGCCTTGTCTGTTTTAACCACAGGGCCATAAAAATAGCGTCCCCATTCCCCAGTGACCTCCATGTGGCGTGGGAAATGGACATTGGTCTAGATCCCGGCATACCAATCTGTCTCGAGGTTAATAAATTCTTTGAAGCCTTCTTTGGCTTAAAAGTGATTATTTAATACAAAACATATTTTTGTAAAACTCGTTTACTTTAGGGTAATATAATGTTTCAATTATGTATTTTCTTGTAGGTCTACTGCCATTTTAATTCATCGACAGTGGGCTTGAATACACCAGAAATATTAATAATAATAATTTATTTCCCTGGCAACATCAACATTCCTCATTTAGAGGGATGCTAAAAATCATCTTGGATTATTGTTGTTAGCTTAATTTTATTTATTTATGAATTGTATTTTGTTTTATTTATTATTATTTGTTTGGTGGTATAATAATATATTATGTGTATCAATTTGTTTTTGAACTTAGTTAGAGCGGGCAAGTGACAAATAATTGACTTTGGCTGAGGAAAAAACTTTGGCTGAGGAAAGGCCCTCTTAGGAACTCATCTAGTCCCACTCTTTCGGACGAAAACACATCACCGGTTGGGTAGGTTGTTTATACTGTCGCACCATAGGATGCCTAATTGTAATTACAACATCTCATTTGGGTTGTAATTTGTAAATGTGAGTAATCTTTTTTAATTTGTGTAAAGATTATTTCAATGTTCAATATTGTTAACTTTTTATGATTTTTATTTTTTACTATAATGTGTAATACTTATTGTGAATTCAATGTAATTTTGCTTTTGGCAACCAAGTTGAATTTTAATAAACCATGAATAATAATAATAATAATAATAACCACATTTCAAAGAAATACATCTATTAGTATTTTTGTGTGTGAAAAATACAGTATGCAAAATATAATGACATTGTGACTAACTAGGGAATATTCATACGTTTACTGTAAACCAGAAATATTCATACCTATTGCTCCTGCCCATCGACTTATCGCTGTCAGGGAACGTCTTCGAGAACTCTTTGCACACCGTGTGATTGCCTTGAATCATGAAGTGGAGTGGCCACCACGATCCCCTGACCTAACTCCATGTGACTTTTTCCTTTGGGGATACCTTAAGAATAAGGCCTACGCTAGTCCCCCACGGGACCTTGTGGAATTACGGGAGAGGATTCAGCAAGAAGTTGACATTTTACGACAAGATCCGGGGATGGTGAGGAGAGCAGTGCAGGATATGCAAAGACGATGTGAAATTTGCGTTGAGAGAGGTGGCGGCCATGTTGAAGGAATCGAACCTTAAGGACTGAGAAAGATGCTTATGAAAGCCAAATAAGTGTTTTCATTGTTATTGTTTCAAATAAACAGGTTATAACAAAGGGAATTATGTTCTTGTTCTTTTCCAGGCGACCTTATTTGCCTACACGAATATAACAACACGCACACCTATTTGGACATTTCGGAAATCTGCCTATGGTTTTTAAGACAATGGTACTCAGTTACCAGTGACCGTAGGCCTGCGATGTAGGTGTCAGAAGAAAGCTTGTAGCTCCTACTTTCTGATATTGACTTCAGTTTTTCCATGAAATATATACTTTCGGAATTATGGCCATTTTCCGGTGGGTTTCGTTTTTTTAGGTTCACCCTGTATTTTCTTTTGAAAGTCGACAGTTTTTGTATTGACCTTAGTTCAGGAATGAGAGAATTCCACAGTTTAGGACCGTTATTAGGTAATGCATTTGTGTGCCAGTGTCGTTCTGGCTTCTGGAATATGATAATGATCGGTCGGTCTTGTGGGGTAATTATGATAATAGTCATTTCTTTTGAACAACGAGGATAAGCATTTAGGCAAAGTACTTTTGGATATTTGAAACATAAACATACCCAGTTGGAAATAATACATATCATCGACTTTTAAAATTTCATACTGTTTGAAAAGAGGATTTGTATGCGCCAGAAACCCAGAGTGTAAAATAGTACGAATAGCTCTTTTCTGGAGGAGAAACACCCTGTTAATGAGATGTTTTGACGCATTACCATATGCTAAAATTCCATAATTAATGTATGACAATATTAAACTATTATACAATAAGATACAGATATTTGATGAAAGAAATGATTTCATTATGTTAATTATACAAATATTCTTAGAGATGATTTTACACATAGTCTTTGTGGGTTTTCCTAGAAATATTTATGTCAATACATATTCCAAGAAATGTAGTAGTATTAACCACGTTAATTTTCTTATCATCAATATAAATATCAACTGGCAACTTGTTTATTGATTTGCTAAATATAACAGCGCAAGTTTTATTAATATTAAGCGATAATTTATTTGCTTTTATCCAGTCATATACATTAGTCAGTTCCTTGTTAACGGTATATATTAACGTGAGTATATTTTTGTGACTATACAATAGATTTGAGACGTCAGCAAAGAGAATACAAAAATATATATCTGAAAATTTAATAAAGTCGTTAATATAAATAAGGAATAAAAGTGGTCCCAGGATGGAGCCTTGCGGGACACCACACGTTAATGTTCGAGGAGTGCAGCGTTTAATTAACACATGCGGTTTTCTCTGGGATAAATAACTTTTAAACCAGTAAAAATGCGTTCCTATAATTCCGTAATAATTTAACTTTCTAATAAGTATATTGTGGTCTAATGTGTCAAATGCTTTTGAGAAGTCGAGAAAAATTTCAGTGACACTTGGAGGAGAAATTCAACCGGTCAGGTATAACCGCAACACACACAAAATGTCACACTTTGGGACCCATCTTATTCAAAAGGCAATAAAGAATGTGCCCTGAATTCAGTGGCGGCACCAGACTCAATTTTGATTATAGATGTCCTGTGGTGCAATCCGAGGCCTTTCAAGGCTACTTTTCTGGAGCGGTTTTGTCCACGCAGTAAGAATAATCTGGAGCGTATTGTGTGACCGACTCCATCGTAATCAGGAATAAGTCGCTGGGGCCGTTTTACGCAATCAGTCGTTGAAGTGAACGCATGGGTGAAAATCGTGACCAAGTCGTTTTTCTGAACATTGTATTTTTAGGAAATGTAGTTATCACAGATATTGTCATTAATGTTTTGTATTTAAAAACGATTAATACAGATGAAAATAAAGAGGATGTGTGTGTGCTGTCCGTATGATTTTGGTCAATTTTGTTTATTTCAAAGCGGTTTTTCTCGGAATGTGGATTCGGCAAAAAAATATAAACCTGTCATATTCATCATACCATAACACGTCAACCTAAACTGATACACACTTGTGATGGGTATCATTAGAAAGCTTATGAAATTCTCTTTCTCACCATGTACATATCTTAAAAAGACTTATTTCGATGGATCGGGTCACTTATACTGTTTGAAACTATCCAACCAAATTATTGTTTATCAGCTTACATGATGTCAAGAATTAATATACCTCCAAATGGGCACTTTGGGAGACAATCCCATAGAGTCGTGCACAATCTTTATTGTAACCTAACCCGTTTTTACCTGGAGCTTTTTCCACGAAATTTCATATTTATGCTATTTAGACCCAAATCTGTCTTCTCCGAGCAAAAATAACTCCCAAATATCGTTTTGTGGGGTAGCTAGACACTTAGGGAGATACTGAAATGTGCCACTGTCTCCCAAGTGAATCAAAACTATCGCTAATTTGTCTCCCAAAGTGCCTATTTGGAAGAATTAAAGACTCCCTGTGAAATTATTCCTTCTGATATGCTGTAATTTGAAGAAATATTTTAAAAAAGTCCAAAGATGCGTCTCAGAGACGCATTTTTGGAAAATGTAATAAGTAGTTGGTTACAAGTCGAAATCTTCTAAATGTTATTTTCGTGGAATTTATACAGCATTCGCAGAGCTAAAACTTCGTCAGGTTAGTTAGATTTTTGAAAACTGTTGCTGCTTCAAACGAAAAAAAATCACAACTGACAAATGCTACAAATGTAAGTGCAGTCAATGACAGATAAATGTCAAGGGGGGGGGGGGGGGGGGGGGAGGAAGTGGGGGGGGGGGGGGGGTTAAATGTCGATTAAAGGCCAAACACACAATTCTACCATTACGATTTATAATTCAGTATTCAATGGGGATAATTCACAAAAGAGCAACCATTAACAGCCTGCCATCTGCCTCGTCGTTTTGACAAATTGCCAAATTAATTGTCTAAGCATGAAATGTTTTGATAGCTTTCATTCATCTAATCGTTGTGTCCTCCGCCATTGTGTCGAGGTTTGCATGCAACGTAGCTACGTATAATTTCATGACGCCGGGATACATGTTCATGTATAAACATAAAATTAAATGTTGGAAAGATTTTTAAAAGTAGAGTATAAAGGTTCACACAACTATTCCTTCAAATTGCGTGGTTTTGGTTAAATTTCGTGACAAATAACGATCCGCTATTTTATATAACCAAATTTTGGACTCCACAAAATGACGGACCGCGTCATATAATATAGGCCATGTTATGTGACCCAAAAATATGCTCAGAAAAATGAAATTCGTGGTACCAATGTCGTCGGAGGTAGGGGATGGATCGTAACCTACTTTTTAGGGTCCAAGATCAGAATAATGGGCGCAGTCTCTAAATCTGCGCTATCAAAAATACATTTGCACAACTACCGTCAGCCTATTTCTAAGTTTGTACTTCTCTTATGCAGAACAACCCCCCAAACTTGTGCATGAAGAGCTAAATATAAGGCAACCGACTGGTGGCGGCGCGGTCGGCCAACTTAGGCACGATCAACTGACAACGAATACAGCGCGATCCGATTCGGGCCTACATCACAGCTGCGCACGTGATGGACAGTTCGCGCAGCTAAGCTACAGCGGTTCGTTCGCGCAGCTAAGCTGCAGCGGTTCATTCGCGCCGCGCAGAAAGACTAAATTGCGCCCATTGATCTCCATTTGGAGATCAATGATTGCGCCCAACACGAGTTCTAAATAGAGGTAATCTGTCTGAAATGTTAAACATTGACAGTTTGCATAACACACCTTATTTTTGCATTCAATTTCTTTCTGGTCAAAGGGCTATCTTCGTATCAAGCCTATAAAGAGGCCGGGTTATTTTAGTTTACCTAAAATCAATCACTTCGGTAATTATACATGCTGTAGGCCTACATGCGATACTTTAATGGCAATTGTACTTCTTAAATGAACTCTTGTAGATTTCTTTGTGTTACTGTTACATATTTTGCCCATGTTACTTTGGTATTTCAAACAGAAAAGACAATAACAAGCAAACAAACATTTAATCTACATTTAGACCACTATTTGCTCTTTATTTTAATTCAATTTAAATTAAATGGTACACATGATGAATATAGACATTGAGGCCAATATGAGCCCCCCAAAAAGTATTTCCCAAATGTACTCGAGCACAGAATTAGACCATGATGTTTAGGTGGTCGGTAGTAGCAATAATATACAGCATGTCAAAACAATTCAGGGCTATACCACTGCCTACTGACATACAAACATGGAGTCTTGCTGTTTAGTCCGGCAGATTAGTAAAAAAGAAGCATGGAAAGCATGGAACTTAGCACACAATCAAAGTATGTCTTTAGAATACAAATGTATATGGTCATTCTAAACATGTCAAAAGAAATAAGTCCCCCCTGGGAAATGTGCAAGTCTAAAGCCAAGAACGTGGTACAAGATGTATACATGTGTTTTTCTGTAAACCTTTGTTAACGTATTTGGGCGAGCGCACCTATTCAACAGGCGAGCACATACACATTGTATTACGAATCGATAATTGGTCACCAGGGTATGCTGTGCCAAAATGCAGTAAACATTGAACTTCGCTGGATGCCCAGAATGCCGAGAATTCGGGATTCGCTATAAGTGGGATTGCCGCAATACTCGACTTTGTGGTTTGTTCTTTAGTTGGGGTAGCCTTGGTCAAGGCGCGTTCGTCGTTATCCGTCTGTCGTTATCCGTCCAGAAATACACGCCACGCGTGCTCCGCATATGCTGCTAGCTCGCGCTCCCCGTGCGCGAAAAGATACAGCGCGAACAGCGACCTCATACGGCCACTATTTATGCAAATCAACTGAAGCTACTTTTTCGCCTTGGATCAACGGTTTTGGAAATCTTATGTTTTTCCTATATTTTGCGCCACATTTCTAGCGCATGACCTCGTATGCGAATACAGATAAGTAAAGGCGGGGCTAAGATATGGAGTGTCCAATCACAACGCGGTTGAATCCCGACGTCATTAAATTTGATGCAGTTACTTATTTGCAGCATAACATTTAAGACAAAATGGCGGATATTCAGCGTCGTCTGTCGTGTTGTTTGAATTATTCAGCGAAAACATTATCCCTCAAAGATTTTAGACCCGAGCAGAGAAAGGCCTTAGAATCCTTTCTTTGTAGTCACGATGTTTTTGTAAATTTGCCGACATGTTATGGGAAATCCATCATTTTTCAGGCAGCCCCATTTTGCTCGGAGCTCGCACGTACGTACGGCCAGGTACTCAGCGTTTTTCAGCGTGTTTGGTCAGTTTCTTATCGCCGCATAATCGGCATTATACCCAGGCATGCTGGTCTGTGCGTTATCACCACAGCATGGCACAACGCCTTGGGGAGGGGGCATGTTTACGGCTGCAAAACCAACCTTCAAAATGATCGCAATATCGTAATTTAAACAGGAACAAGTGTCTTATATCCTCAATAACTCATCTAATTATTCAGCCGGCAAGGCATTTAATTATCAGAGTTCCGCGTTTTACCGAGGCAGGTTTTTTAGCTGGATTAGATGCGTGCGATATATTGTAGGGCCGAGTTCGACACGCTTCAACAGAGTCGCGGCCTTCTCCAGTCGCCGCGGTTGGAAACTCAAAACTATACTAAGCAGCTAAACACAACTAGTTTTGGCCATAACATTGTCAACATTCAAGCAAATACCCAGCAAAACGAGCGAAAATAACTGCGACCCTCACCAATCAAGCAAGACAGTTCAAATCTTCATGTGTAATTCCTACAACATTCGTAAAAATCAATCAACTTTCTCCTATATTCATAGTATTGTAACGCCCGTGCCGGTTGGGCGGTAGAGGGCGCTGGAGCGATTCCACGGTGGTGGGATCGCCCCGGAAACCCGCCTTTGGATTGCGCAAGCGCCGAACTGGTTCTAACCAGTTCTGGTACCGCGTGACTGTGTGAGCCTGAAGTCCATGTTTGGTTGGCAAGAGATCACAATAAACGGCAGAGAATCACCGGAAATAAAGGAATACTTGCGTCAGGAGTCCTTCTTGTGTGTGTAGTCAACCCCGAGAGAAATCTACGTTACATTGGTGGCAGCGGTCGGCATACAGAAGGACGGGAAAAGACCAGGTGAAGTGTTCATGTTTTCTGGAAACCACGATAACACGGCAGCCAACTCGCCCCACGGCGAGAGGGCAGGCCGGGGCGTGGGCCCGGGGAGCGGGGACCAGTCCGGGAGGCTTTCAGGCACTCCGTGCATGACGCCAGGGGAACTCTAGGGAGGTTATGGGGACTTGGGAGTCTGGAGTTTCCTGGGGGAGGAGTTGGAGAAGGATAGCGGGGAATTTCGGGACATGCGCCAATGGCTGGGGGCTTCAGTGCGTCCACTCCGATTTGGAGAGAGGGCGCCCTTCTCCATATTTGTCCGGGTCCGCTACCAGGTCTGTCGGGGGGCCGCCCCATGCTGTAGACGGCGGCGCAGCAGACGGATGGTTCCACGCGGAACAATCCAAAGCTGTGCCCGTGGATGCAGTGGGGGGCGGGGCCTCGTCGAGACATTCTCTGGATCTTCTGCAGGAATGAAACCGAGTCGGGGGGGCCCGGCCCATGCTGTAGGCGGCGGCGCGGCAGACGGCTCGCAACACTCGGAGCGAGCCCGAGCCGTGCCCGTCGGCGCAGCGGGGGCGGGGCCTCGCCGGGACGCCCACGCTCTCTAAGCCAGTCGCAAGAATCAGTCGCAGTCGCAAGAATCAGTCGCAGTCGCAAGAATCAGTCGCAGTCGCAAGAGGCAGTCACAGTCGCGGCCACAGGAGCCAGTCGCAGTCGGAGGAGCCAGTCGCAGTCGCAGGAGCCAAGCGCAGTCGCAGTCGCAGTCGCAAGAGCCAGTCGCAGTCGCAGGCACCAGATACAGGAGCCAGTCGCAGTCGCAGGAGCCAGTCGCTGTCGCGGGAGCCAGCCGCAGACGCAGTCGCAGGAACCACAGTCGCAGTCGCAAGAGCCAGCCGCAGTCGAAGGCACCAGTCGCAGTCAGAGGAGCCAGTCGCAGTCATAGTGCCAGTCAAGTCTTGACAGCTGGGGGTGTGCCGGAGCTGGGGGTGCCAGAGCTTGGGGTCGTCTGGCGGACCACGCGTGCGCGACGGAGTCGGACCACGCATGCGCCTTGGAGTCGGACCACGCATGCGCCTCGGAGTTGGACCACGCATGCGCGACGGAGTCGGACTGTGCATGCGCGACGGAGTCGGACCACGCACGCGCCTCGGGGAGACGGCCCAGGCGTGGAGAGACATTCCACCGGAATTCTGGGAGCAGCTTCAGGCCACCTCCCACCTACTAGGCGGGAACTTTTGAACTTTTCAAATTGCTGTAATGGAAATTGTTGTAATGTAAATTGTTGTAATGAAAATTGTATAATGTAAATTGTTGTGTAATTGTTGGCGTTATGCGTTTTCCGAGGGCGGTTGGCCGGGGTGCGGCAGCAGCGCCCATGGTCTTGTTTGGGGGCAAACAAGGTCTTCGTGGGGGGCTGTGTAACGCCCGTGCCGGTTGGGCGGTAGAGGGCGCTGGAGCGATTCCACGGTGGTGGGATCGCCCCGGAAACCCGCCTTTGGATTGCGCAAGCGCCGAACTGGTTCTAACCAGTTCTGGTACCGCGTGATTGTGTGAGCCTGAAGTCCATGTTTGGTTGGCAAGAGATCACAATAAACGGCAGAGAATCACCGGAAATAAAGGAATACTTGCGTCAGGAGTCCTTCTTGTGTGTGTAGTCGACCCCAGAGAAATCTTCGTTACAGTATGTCAACGATGGCGGTGTTCGTAAACACTTGCGAGCTAGCTGTGACCTTTCACCGCTAGCTCAAATTATGCAGTTTCTACGCAACGATTGACTAATAAGAAAACGACTATAAAGATCAGCTTAATCTATTAGAATAATGAGCACCACCCCCAAAACCTCAACTTAATGATTGGCCGCGTGATGTCGTTGTTTGAGCTCCGATTACCGCTGCGCTGTACGCACGGCCGGACGGGTAACGATGAACGCCTTGATCAAGGCTACAGTTGGGGCGGAGGTTTGCAGAGTGGCAGCACGCATGGGTCGATATGTCTCCATGGGCCCACGTTGGGGAGCCGTCTTCGCTCGAATGGGATGAGATGAAAGTGAACTTCGATACCACCCTGGCGTCCGGTCCAGATATAGGAGCCAAGAAAACCCTCTCGTCAGCTTTTAGTATCCTGGTCCTACGTGGTAAAGCTCTTCTTCAAACACAGAGTACTATCCAAGGAATTGTTTCCGATCTTTCTGCTAATCAGCAACGTATCGATCTCCACGAAGACCAGAAGAAACGACTGGATGATCTAAAGGTCTACCTGAATGCAAAGACAGAAGATCTGGATGTTGAGAAGGTTGACCTGATTGGGCTGTCTGGCCAACTGATTTTCTTTGAGCGCCAGATGCTGATGACGTTGGCTTCCACTGTGGTTATTCAGGACAGAGCTTTACAGTACGAGTACCTACGACCACCCACTCCTATAGGCTCCTTCACGATGTTGAACTTGCAGCTCGCCATTCTCAATCAATCTAAGAGTATCAATGAAGGTCTGACAGTTCAGCCTCAACCAGAAAGCCAGACAAATCCAATCATCTATGAAATTCACGGCGTCACACCAGATAGTATCACAAACAACCAGGCCTACACTTTCAACATCAGCCTTAACAAGCGTGAGTTTGCCTCGTACAACTATGTGCGCATAGAAAGTGTCCATGTTGAGATTGGTGGCATAACGTCCACTAACAGTGGCAAGTATTACACGGAGCTGAGATTCGACGGACATCCGTTCTTTGACCGTGGATTTGATGGCCAATCCTTGAAGTTCCAGACGACCTCACGGATCTTCACCGGTCTTCGTGACGTCAGCACCAGTAGTCACGTTGTACATGATGGCGATGCTGTCGTCCAGAATCCAAAAGCTCTATTGGCCGTAACTGGCGAAGATGCTTTCGGTTCTACCTCCCAAATCACTCCTTTCTCAAACTGGCAAGTATCACTGCCCAAGACTGAGAGCAACGAAGGTATCAAGTTTGACGACTACTCTCGGGGTGTGACAGTCCGTCTTATCTTCAGTATATATGCACAATTGCAGGAATCTACCGCGACACCCTGGGAAAGGAACCTTGTAGCTTGGCGCCTTCTTAATCGTGGCGATTACATAAACCTGGATGTGGCAACTGAACCACCAGATAGCACTCCAACCCCAACATACGTGTCTCGTACCGAAGTCCTTGGTGCCATGAAGGGGAAATATGTCTGTGAGGGTTGGGATGCGGTGTTCTCAATGACCGCTAAACAGGTGAATGATCATTTAGAGGAACAGTATCAGAATCGCTTAGACAACCCGGTCTTCACGAGGGAAACAGGTGAGCGTGAAGCCGTACATAAGACTTCAGAGGGCAAGACACTTAAGACGGTGTTCAACTTCACCTTCAATGCTCCTCGGCTCCAGTTTCTTCTGAACAACTCGAACTCTGCTCGGGTTTTCATGATTGAATTGGAGAAGACTGAGCTGAAGAAGTCTGACGGGGTCTACGTCCAAGGAGACGTTCCTCTGTAAGTCATTCCAGGATCTGGTTCCACCCAGCACAACTTGGCCATCAAACTCAATGGTGGGGGTTTCTCGGCCCAGAATTTTGAAGCTGGCACACAAAATCCATTTTTAAAATATAGTCTGGACACATACTTCCATGGTCTGAAGGACGGCTACGAATTGTATATCATCGGCACTCTTGATCTGAAAGCATTTACTGTCCTGCCCTCTCTGAATCCAACGGGTTTCCTGTTCTACGTCCACCATGCTCCTAGCAATCGGGATATCCTTCAGCTCTTCATTGCCACTACTGGAAAACTACAGTCAGAAACGTCACTGTCTATCAAAGAGCCTATTCCATCAGAGTACGGTAGCTCCTTGATCATCAACTCCAAGATCTTCTTCCAAGATGTTGTGCCAATTTCTCTTGGAGATGGTGTCTTCGTCTCACCTGGAAAGCTATCGAAGGTAGAACTAGCGCAGCTTGGTCCACCAAAGTCACAAGTGGTTCCGTGTCGGCTCATTTTCCTGCCTTCTCTGTGGGTAGCCATGCAGTTTACCCAGGTAACGTCACGGTTAATGAGTACGTCTCGGTAAAAAACAACAGGATATCGATTTTACTGGAATGCAGTTGTTACCAGGAGACGAGACGTCAGGTTGGAATACCAAGGAGGAATTTTCCCCAGGCAAACGGAAATACGACTTTCAATATTCGACATCTCTGTTTATCAGCACACTGATCATTCTCTCGATGTGACAATTAATATGAACACCCCCTTACCGCTACGGGTTACAGGTGATGATCAGGAGCAATCCATAGGATTCGCGGCCACCAAGTCCAAAGTCGACTTGAATTTTGTACTCGACCACCATTCGGGGCCTGTACCAGCACCGATCGAGAACTGCAGAAGATAGTCAAGCCCTATCTGCAGCGAATTTTGGCCTCAGCGATGGTGAAGGTCTTTAACAAATCCTTCGAGGCCGTGTCTCTCTTTGCCCTCAAGAATATGCTGTTCCCTGTTAAGAATTGTATCAAACTGAAAGAAGGTGCCCGGTGACCTGATCATCTTTGGGAATTTCACTAAGGTTCCTAAACCTTAGAGGCAGAGTGTTCACTGACGAGCAATTTGGTTGTCCAGGTTGGAATGGGGTCCGTACTTTACCTTATTCGTGTTTGTACTTTCTTCATCTGTTTCTTCTTCCGTTTGCTTCTTCTTCCGGTTTCTCGAATCCTACGGCAGCACTAACGTTAATTTTGAAGCAAATTTTCGTTTATTTTTCAATGATAGTGCATTGAATTGAAACTAACAGATCGACAAATACGTCAATATCATCAGTTATTTCGACCGGCTGTAAACAAACATTGCGTAACATCTAGCAGACGATTATTGTTGTAAATTCTTACATCGTAATTTTGCAAACACTAATTCAAGCATCGCTTAGGGGCGCAATAACTAGCCGTAGGCTCTACCGTAGCCGCGTCCGAATTACCTTAGCGCCTACGTATACGTAGCTGTAGCTGTAGCTGTAGCTGTAGACGTAGACCGTAGCTCTAGATACTCGTTTTGAACACAGCCTTAGTACTCTCGGTGAACTCGTGGTGACGTCACCCCGTGGCATGTGAAGTCATCTTAAAGGTTCAAGGGTCAATATCTAGAAAACTTTAAGGCCTATTGGTTTCAAACTGTGTATGTACAGTACAGTCGGAAATGTGTTATAGATGGAAATTGAAGTGATGTCACGATGACGTCATCGTGCGATTGTTTGTATTGATTTTTGATTGTGCTTTGACCTGATCTTTGTATCTCATGAAAAAAACCATAATACATTCACAATTATTTTTGTTTTAGGTTTGGTAGGTCAAGGGTAAATGCACACAATTTTGAAAAATGTTTGACGTCATTATAAACACATAAGGGACTGTCAGATCGTTATGAAACTAAGTGGGTTGATATATATTTGAAATAATGTGCAAATTTTAAAGTTACGTCATAATGTACTCTTTTTTCTGCTGATTGACTCCAAACTTGACACAGACCAAGAACGTATTGTAGGTATGTGCATTAAAAAGTTACACCACGTCATCCAAAAGCATGGGACGTTGTCTTATATGTGCATATTTCAAAAATTGTATCTAGAAAACGATAAGCCCGATTACGTTCGAACATTGTACAGACTTATGAGTTGCAGTTGCAAGTAACGTTACTTCATATCTCACGAGCCAACCATTTTTTCATTTTTTCATTTTATATTTTATAATGTTCAATGTTTAATTTAATATTTTTTTTCAATTTTCCAATTTCCAATTTTCATATTTTCTTATTTGTTTATGTTTTCAAGTTAAACAAATATACAAAATGTGAAAAAGCATTAAGAAACATGACTCTAGTTTCTTTGTGGCGACATGAACAGTAAATGAATTACAATTACACCAACAATTACACCACCAGTATATTTTTTCAGTTAGCAGAATTGTTATTGAACAAAAACATTAAGTAGATATTGGTGCATGTTATTACATTTTGCGATACCAACTTTTACATGTTAGAGGTATACGACTCGGAGGGCATTAAACGATGTCGACTTAGATCCTTAAATTATATAATAATCTATCTAAAGTCAGTCAACGTAACACCCTGAACAAATATATACTCCACATTGCTTTAATAATATGCTAAGCGTTTGATTGAATATATGTTAAAAGTTACGTTCATAGTCTTGAGTACCGCCCGCCCACTGTGTACCGCCCAGTACTTAATGAGAATTACTTTCTTTCTTAACACTTACTACATGATAGTATTAAAAGTTTTCAGTTTTCAGTTTTCAAGTTTTTAAGTTTTTAAGTTGTTAAGTTTTTAAGTTTTCAAGTTTTCAAGTTTTCAAGTTTTCAAGTTTTAAAAATGATTCATAAATGCCTGGGCAGTTTAGGCATTCCTATTGGTCGTGAGCCCGTCACGTGGGCGGTATTAAACGGACTTTTATTGGGGAAGCTTCTAGAGGAAAAATGTACCACAAATAATTGTAAATTCTAGAATGTTACCATGTTTATTTGTCTTCTCCAGTTTCAAAAAGCTCGTCACATGTGTAAACTTTTAGGCTCTATAACCAGCACTTATCAATAAAATATCGATACAATTAATAAAAGCGATGTTTGCATCAGTAGCATAAAAAAAACACATTTGTTAGGTGTCAAATCTAATTTCCATGCGATTACATTTCGACGTAAATCTGTTTACTACGCGTATACGCCTGGTCTGGTATCATACGTTGGTTAACGAGTCAGACCCACTGACCTCTAAACCTGGACGGATCATTGCCCATTCTGCCGTGATAACGCGAACGGGAAGTGAAACATGGCGGACCTACACGTCACTTCTGTGAGCCAATGAAATGTCCAGGTGTAGAGGTCAGTGGATTTACTCCGTACATTTTTTTATTCATAAACATTACGTCATACGTACCCACTGACCTCCACACCGGGACATTTCATTGGCTCACAGAATGACGTCGTGGGTCCGCCATGTTGCACTTCTCGTTCGCGCCGACTTCAAGCGTTAGCACAGCAGAATGGGCAATGATCCGTCCAGGTGTAGAGGTCTGTGACCGGAACATCTTCAAATCAACGTTTTATGTATGAAGACACGCAGATATATGCGATCTTGCGTGCCAGCCAATCAGATTCCACTGTGACCTCATTTTAGTGCATAAATCGGGACAGAGATGATGATTGGCCAATGTGGCTGCCGTGTTTTTGTACCACAGCAACGGGTAACGGAAGACGCGATATCGTGATGAAAAGCGCCTGCTGAATAAACATAATCTTGAGGTCAAGATGCAGTCTTTTGCATAATTAATCACTGAATCTGTTCGCATATCATAGAGCAAGTGCGGGCGCCCTCTATAGCCAACCATTAGTCAATTTCTGCTTTACCAATGCGCCTGCTCAAATGCAGTTCGCTCGAACGGCTCTAGTCGAACTATTGTTAAAAAGATGGCAACCGATTTGTTTACATTTGCGACTTGAATGAGATGGTTATTGACACTATTATACCACGCATATTTTTTAGGATAAGTCATAACGTTAGTCATGTTGGTCCAAAAACAAGAAATAAATAACATTAGGCCTGCCAGATTTTCACTCAACGTTACAGCCAGTCCGCAGTGCACGTGAAAGTGCTTCCTTTTCTTTGCTACGTATTCATAAATTCCCGTGCGTGACCTCGCCTTGCATATTTAATAAGCTGTAATAGCATGTGGAATGTGGGAAAATACTCGGCTTTTTTGGCATGTATGATCACTTTGTTGAAATAAAATCACAGATGAAGAGTATATCTTTCAAACTGTTGAAGTTTGAATAAGATTTTGTATCGATTAAAATAAGAAATTTTGGGACGAATTTTGGTTCAAAAAAGAAAATAATCGCGATAGAAAATACGTTAAAATCTCTCTTTTTTGTGTGTGCCCACAGCCCAAATGTTCACTAGACAAACAGGTTACTTCATATTCTACATGAAAATGTACCTTTATACTCACAATTTTGTCTAGCTGGGTCAGGGCGCAAGGTTTTCGCCACAAACTACCGGCAGACTGAAACGGTACAACCGCCATGGATTTCTAGGCTTGTGATTGGTGGATGGCGAGTATTGCACATACCCGGAGGTACTTGTAAACAAACCGGCGCGTAAGTACATGTGTCCGTAAACGTACACGTACATGTACATATGCATAGCGCATGCGCAAATGTGGAAACTCCCTTTAAAATCCGCCGAAAAAGCGAAATCTCGCTTGGAAAAGTGGCTCAGGAAAACAAAACTCGACGTCGCCACAAGCTAAACTTTGTACCATACGAAAGATCATCGCTTTTTCTTTCGATTTGCAGTGGTCTTTCTCTCTAATATTTTCTAGCTGGGTCAGGGCGCAGCAAATAAAATCACAACTCAAACCGTCTACAAAATCATACCTCGACTTACAAGTGAAAAAAACAGCAAAAAAACTTCCAAAACTTGACAAATTTTATATCATTCGACTCGGAAAAACGTGCACCGTCTACTTATCACGCCATCTTGGAAGCCCACTGCTTCCTTTAGAAGGTGTAGGTTGTTTCATGAGATCGGTCGAACTCCCGCAAAAACGCGTGCAAATCTCGCGGCCGATTCGTGACGTAGGCCGTGCAAAGAAACTTCGGGATTTGACCTCATTATCGCGTGCACTGCGGACTGGCTGGTTACTGCCTTCCCTTCGTCCGACTACTACCATCACTTTTTCCACGTCACTGGTTCTCTTCATGTTTTCTTATCGAAAGAGGCTACTGTCAACCAGCGGCAATCGTACCCCGGGGTCTGGTTCCAAATAGTCGTCTAGATAGTCCAACCATCATGCGTTCGAGTGACGTCAGTCGAACTATGGTTAACTATAGTTCGCGCCCGAACTTGCTCATAGACGCTCGTCCAACGAGCGGATAATCCGAGCAGATAACCAATACACGCATACGCCATATATCTTAAATAAATACGTCCTGTTAGCGCCCTCTATATGTACCGAGTACGGGCGAAGAAAATCTGCACAATTATGGAAAAAGGAAAAGAAAAATCGTCATTTTCTACACATTTCATTGTATTACCGAATGCAACATTCCGGCATGAATTGTCTGTGAGTGTTTTCACGATCATTTCATAGGTCATTGTACTTACGTAAGGACAGTGACTTGGGTGATGACGTTCGTGCCGCATCCCTCTAATAAATAATGCAATTAACACAACGCCATTGTAATCATTGTCCAGTGATAACACGTCGTGAGAGGGAACCAGCCAGGCGAACTGACGTAATAGCGTGTAATTGTTTGCCACAGGTCCCCGACCTCGCATCTGATGACCCGATCCCAATGAATTTACGAGGGCGCACGCCACGACCAAGACCACACGACATATGCGCCTTTGAGTTCACAGCGCGCGTGGTTCGGACAGTTTTTTTCTTTTTAGACTCTCGCCGCCTGTTTGGTATGTCGGTATCTGTTTTTATTGGTACGTCATTGCCGTCTCTTGTGTGTCGGTTTTGCGGCTGAATGCATGTCTACGAGTCTATTATTTTGAAAATCTGCAAACTTCAGAAGTGTAAGTACACATTTTTCTCAGTTGTTAACACCTTTACCACACACATTTCTTGTGATTACACATTTTAATTTTGTCCCCGACCATCGCCGAACTCAATCGTCAATTTCAATTTAAACAAATCACCAATGGATTTCATTTAAGGTGCAGTATAATTCAAATTTGTAGCATTCTGACTCGTGCTGAATTTGTGAAATTCTTCTGACGGGGCGATCGGCGTTTAATCGAACAAGCAATTGTATTTGTCGTTTAATTTGACACTGTTGACGTTCAATTTTGTTCAGTTAACTTAAAACAGTTAGAGTTAGGAAGTGATATTATATTCGTTAAAACGAATGGCTTTCACGAATTTTGGACGAATCGAAATGCTCAACATTTTAAAATACTGCACCTCGAATGAAATCCACTTTTTAAAAATGAAATTGAAAATTGAGTTCGGCGATGTTTTGAGACAAAATTAAGATCTCGTTTTAGGGAATTTGTGCGACATTACGTGTTAAATAACAAACCTATATTACACAAAATGTCTATACAAAAAATGCACAATCGCATTTCAGGTACATGTGACGGGGAAATTGCTTAACTGAAAATGAGTCTTTGTTTTAGAATACTAATAATCATTGTGCTTATATAGCGCATTCCAGCGTATCAACGATCTTAAAGCGCTTTAGGGAAGGGACCAAAACTATTTTATGCGTGCGAACGCGTTCGAACGGGAAGGAACGGCCCATTGTTCTTAATCCGCCCGTTCTCCCGAGTTCGAACGGGCCCCGTTTCTGAACGCGTTGCTGGTTTATGCTTCAGTCACACCAAACTAGTTCTCAAAACGTCCTGCCCCGTCCTAACAAAAATTCGTAAAACGGGCTGTGCTGGGAGTAGAACGTGCAACTTTGGCTAAGTTGAGTAGGCTCGAAGTTCTAGAGCACCATTCCCGTCTGAGCCCGTTCATGAAGTTCGTAAAAAGACCGTAAACAGTTGCTGCTACGTACGTCCACTCCGTTCGCCCACAGTTTAAGCCCGTTCGGTAACATTTTCGAGAACGTTGTGGGAACTAGTTTGGTGTGATGGAGGCATTACACCGATACAATAGCGCAGTCACGGTGCATGGGCAGCCATTGTGGTAAACACTGGGACTTTATACTTAACATAGGAACGAACACTTTACATAACACAAGCATAGTACGATGGGGCGTTCTTAACTCACTGGTGGGCCAGATTTTGACCTGTTCTATCGCGTTAGAACGGGCCTGTTGTGTATTGTTATTGCCTCTCGTGCGGAACGGCACAAAACGCGTCCGAACGCGTTCGCACGCAATCGAGGCCGATTGAGCGCCTATAAACGGCTGCCGCGTGGTCCAAGGTCTGATGAACGGGGTAATATTTGTAAAGCGCTTTGAGATTGTTGATACGATGTAAAGCGCTATATAAGCACGATGATGATTAGTATTATTAAACTAGTTTTGGTCTCTTCCCTTACAAATTGTCGCCATTTTGTCCGACATTTTTTTCCACTTCAGCATAGTTTATTGGACCCTTTTTGTTGATTTAACGTTTGTTTCACTTGTACGCCCAACTTCGTTCCCAGTCTGGTTATAATCATAGTCTTGGTTAAGTGATGTTATTGTGTTAATTGTAAATCCCACTTCCTGTACCGTTATAAAAAGGATAAGTGGTTTGTTTGGCAATTTGCTTAACCAAAGTGTTAACTGCTTACACGCATCACGCTGTATCGGCAATTAGCTATTTGCGCGTGACCCCGAGTTAAATTTGAATAACATCTGGTACACTGACTTGCTCAATTAGCAATTGGCACCGTTAAACTTTAAATTCTCCAGACCAAAGACACTGTTGCTATATCGCGTGATTCGGGGCAAGCCTTACGCTAGCAACCCCCAGCTCCGGAATGGTCTGGTGTCCTTGTGCCATTCTCACCCATTGTGAACAATGTATTGGTGCTGAGCGTCTGTTACGTAACTCTGCAAGAGCTTGCCCCCGGCCGAATCATGCGATATGGCAACAGTGTCTTTGTACAAGATGTTATTCAAATTCAACTCAGGATCACACGCATTTGGCGATTTGCTTTACGGTGAGAGTGGCGAGCTGAAACCCACTCACCATTTCACATGAGTCGAACACCTTAACCGCTATCCTATCAGATAATTATGTGAAAACCAGTATCATAAATTACCTAAAAATATGGTTGCATTTTTTTTTTTTTTAATATTCAGTTATATTTCATAAATTGCATTCAAGATTTTCCTCATTTTAGAGATGGGTTTCGAATTAAACAACGTTAATTATTGTGGTCGAAAAAGTATATACAAAACGTCTTCACTGCTACAGAGATGATGTCGAAATTATCTTAAAAGTAAAATCGTTTCCCCTTTGTTTTTTTCTCCTCACATAAATTAAGGTTTAAGCGAAACAAAAACACAACTACTTTTGACAATAGTTTAGACGCTCTAAACTCTAAACAAAATCATTATTTTGGGGTCGCTATTGCGCCCACAACGCAAAAAATATAGGGTTTTCCCTGGCTATTTTAAAACAATTTTTCATTCAAATTCCCCAACTCTCACATTCAATTTCGTCCGAAAATAAAACATTCACACGCTTTTACCAAACCAATTTAGTTATTTATCATTCAAACTTAACACTTAGTCACCCTTTGTAAAACACAGGGTCGATAATATAATTATTCAGCGTCAAAGCTCAAATTCTGTGTTTACTGTAAGACAGTTCACACAGATCGACTTCGTCTTGTATCAATCAATTGACTAAATGCTTGACTAAATTTGATATGTAATGACGAATATTCTCGAGCAGGTGTTGGCCAAACGTTAAAATTGAATGATAGATGTCTAAATTAACTTGGTATATACAAACGTGCAAACAATTGTCTCAGACGAAACTGATTGCGAGAATTTCAATTAAACTAATGTGTTAAAATAGCCGGCAAAACTTACACTAGTGTAAATTATAATCGGGTCGTCTCTGGTCGTTTCGCTTTAAAACAAGCAATTTAAATACATACTGGCACTAACACACGATAAACAAATTTCTAACTGTTTTGAATGCAAAACAATGTAAACTCATCACAAAAAGTATCGAGACAGTTAAAAATTATCCAATAATTAACGTCCCGAAAGGGTATGGATTAATCGAAGCAAATAACCCAGTGCATAATTTTGTTCTGCGTGTTTTGACACCTCGATTGTTGAGATACGATGTTGCGGAGCGGAGTTATTGTCATTTCAATGATCGTAGGTCCAGTTTTAAAAGTGACAATCACGGGCAAAAGATATAAAGATAACGTGAACATGACATTTAATTTAAATGTCTACGAATATAATAAATTTGAGTGTGTTTGGCCTACAAAAAAATCATTGATTTAGGCTATACAAACAAAATGTATTTAAGCCATCATTCTAGGTATTGGTCGGTATCAAATGTGCGTCTCTGAGCCGCACATTGGGAAATGCATCCTTTTGTAAATGTTTTTGAAAATGACAGCATGTCTGAAGGAATAATTTCACAGGGAGTTTAGAATCATTAATATCTTTACAACAAGTAAGCTTTCCTACAGTATTTTTGTTGGTTACTTTTTGGATAGCTGCAAAAGGTAAATTCCACCTTTGACAAAATAGTTGGAAACGTATTTTATCAGATTTTATACCGGGCCGGTATTAAACGTACGTTTAAAACCGTCTCATGGGCCTTTGCCTCGGGCATTAACGTACAATATCATGGCGAAGACATTATTTAACAATTATCTTGACAAACCCTAAAAGTAAGAAGATATTTCTTCTTAGCCGGTTTAATGTATAAATGTGTTCATGAGATTGCTCCAATTAGATTATGTAATGACATTGAGATGTATTTCGATAGACATAGCTTTAATACCAAAAAGGCTGATTCTTTAAATGTCGTTTTCCCTAAACCCAATATTGATTTCTTTGAGCAGATGTATAAGTATGCTGGTGCAAACATTTGGTTTAGCATTCCTTCATCAATTCAGATGTCGTCATCGTTTTATAATTGTAAATGTTTATATATAAAACTCTACTTTAAATAATTTTAACTTTGTGCTTTTTGCATTGCTGTTTAAATTGTCCTACTTTTTCTTCATTTGTACAGGACATTGATGTACAACAGCTTATGCTGATCTTTTTATCCTGTTTAAAGATATTTTAATAAATAAAACATTACATACGTTTAAAACTGGTCAACTACATATATTTATTCTCTTTAATAGTGCAATTTGAAGCCGACTGGACGACGCTAGCGCTTCGCAGGCGTGGCGGTACAAAGCGTCAATCGCGTTGATATGGAAACAATTCAAGTCAGCTACCATGGGAACCACACACGTCTCTTTGGGGTATTTATAGGCCTCCAGCCTCGATCCATACACGAAGCCACAAGTATCAAATGATCGAGAAAATCGAGCAATGCTTATAACGATTGTTGACAAGATGTGCAAATAGAAAGTGGGAAAATGGGTGACAGAACCTTATCAAATAATATTATGAATTAGGTATCACATCACAGTGAAAAATTATCATTATGATGGGGATTCAGGTTGGCGTAGCAGTTCTTTTTTATTGCCTTCCACCGCTGTGACCCGGGTTCGAATCCGGCCCGGGGCCAATATGTGGATTTGGTTTTCAGTCCCTGCCTGATTCCGTGGATTTTCTCCGGGATATTCTTCTGGGGTTTTCCTCTCACCTTTAAAACTGTACCTTCTCATTGTCTTCTTACTGTATTTTTTTGTTCAGGCTTAATAGCTACAGAGCCTAGTTTCTTTTGAGGAATCTTTGGTGTTATTACTAGAAATAATTGATAATAATAAAACAAGAATCGTGTCATCGTAATGAGATGATGCAATAAACAAGAGTAACCTCTGAATAACACAAAATCCAATGGCAAATAAAGCCTACAAATACGCCATATTGTTATTGCACTTCCTGACCCCTCCGTGACCCTTCTATGGGCATGTTACACGGAGTTTCCTTTTCTCTTGCTACACTATTTGACTGAATGATTTATAAGCGTACTCTCACCAGAGAAACATTCATGTTTTAATTCCATCTTGGCATTCCACGAAAACCAAAATATGAGAAATCAGTTAGAAATTGTAAAACAGAATTTTACTTACGACTTTCACATCCGGATTTTGAATTTCTAGGTCTCCTTGTTTGACCACGTTCGTTTTGTTTACATCGCGTACTTGCGTGCGAGCGAAAATGAAAAGGACGTGAAGATTTACCTACCTGCATCCGATGGATTCTAGATTTTATTTAGGCTCGTTTTGATCACTTTTTCAACGATTCTTATCTGCGGTCATTTTAGATTCGTTTGTAAATGGAAATAAAACCCTTCAGGTATTTTTTTTTTAAATGTGTGTTCCAAAAGACATTTTAACCCAATAACCGCCACACAATTATTTCATAAATGTTCATCTTTGCACGAGTGCTTGGATTCCACGAGTCCACGTTTGTTTCAGATTTTCGAAAGTGAAAGGTCAGGTTTTGAGACTTTTTTTCAGTTTTCATATACATGTATCGAGATGCTGGCAACAATTTTACAAAAGCTTTTTCTTTAAGAAAACTATTTAACAAAAATAGTTTCAAAACCTCCGCGCCACCAGGGGTCAACTTTCAAGCTCTATATAAAGCCTGTACTATCTGAACAAAATGTACACTAAGTATTGTGGAATTTGAGAAGGTTTCTAACACATAAACTCACAATAACACTCATATTTTGCATGTTAAAACGAGGTGGCACGATTTTAGCCCGAATACAGGTTTACACTGAGTTACATTATATTGTTTATTTAAAGGTAGGATACATCATTGATATAATTGCTTGAATTATCATGAATTAGTGATTTTTGGGGTTGTATTTTATAGTAAATGTCGTTTATTAACTGATCTTAGAGAAAGTTTTACAATCGTGGGTGCCGAAGAAAGCAAGAAAAACGACGCTCGTTTCTCAACCGGCGTTGGGCAGTGATTCTTATGTTTCCTCTTGGGTTCTTTTGCGATCACCGTCCGCGATCGGAAATTTATATTTATAAAATTCAATTTTTCGGAACAATTTTAGGATGCCTAGAATCATTTTTTACTTTCAAATAAGTAAGATATTTCTTAATAATTCGGTAGTAAATATTTTAGATACCTGCAAATGGTGTATCCTACCTTTGTTGCTAAATAACACAACCCCCCCCCCCTCCCCCCCCCCCCCCCCCCCCCCCCAAAAGAAAAAAAAAAAAAAAAAACCCAAAAACCCCCCCAAAAAAACACGCCCACTTTTAAAAAATGTCTTGCCACAACTCTCTGTCGTGAAATTGGCATAATGTCATTAGCGGTGAACAAATTTGCCCAGCGTGCATGACCACGTGTTTAATGTTTGCTGAGAAATTAACGGCCAATTACACACCATTACGATTGGGGGAAACACATCATTTTGATCGTGTTTATGTTCCATGACATGCTGGAAAAAAAATTGGTCGTCACATTGTCAAGCGAAATAGTGTTATTTAACAAATAAATACATTCAAGTAGGATGTACATTGGCCGTTTTGTGTTATTCCTGCGACAGTCGGGCGATAAGGACTCTAACAAATCTAAAACGGTGGTTGATAAGAACTGTGTTGAAACGTGATCCAAACGAGCCTGAAAAAAATCTAGAATCCATCTGATGTAGGTAGGTAAATCTTCGCGTCTTTATCATTTTCGTTCTCACGCAAGTACGCGATGTGGAAAAACACGTGATCAAACAAGGAGACCTGAGAACGAACATCCGGATGCGAACGTCGTAAGTAAAATTTGTGAAGTGCCAAGATAACATTCAAACATGAATGTTTTTTCGGGGGAGAGTTCAGTCAGAAATTATTCAGTCAACAATGTTAGCAAGATAAATGACAACCCCGAAGGGGTCCGGAAATCCAACGACAAAATGTCGCACTATTTGGCTATATTCTGCAGGTTGTTGGTTCAAACCCAGCCTGGACTAGGACACTTCTACACATAATATGGGTAGAGGCATTATTAATGCCTTGCTGTGGACTATAGTTACCCATCCCAACCCTATTCATAATGTAAAGAGATCAGGTCGTCTTGTTTCAGTGTGAGGGGCTGACTCTTCCACACTTTTCTCTGTAGCCCACACTTCGAGTGACCTTTGGCCTTGCGATGGGCGATTCGCATCAAACAAAAACCCAACGAAAGTCGATGTTTTAACGTTGTATGCATGTGCATTTTGAATAGCGAAACGGCTTATTGCTTTCCAGAACAAATTTGATTAGTCTCAAATATCCGGCGACGTTCGATTAAATTCTCTTTTAAATACACAATCGCACCTGCGTTGTGTAGAGTTTGGGTTGGTCATAAAATATTTAAAATTATACTTATTGGCATATGCGACACATTGGTGGTAAATAAGGTACCCTCTAGAGACGTGAACACAATGTGGACAATGGGAGTGAAAAGGTCTCCAGACGGTAATTTCTATAGATGAATGGTCTCCACTAGGAATTTCAACCCAGGGAAATAATTGTGGTTAAAATAGGAGCATTTTGAAAAACGTGCTCGACTTTCTAACCATTTTGTACACGAGAAACAAAGACATGTCTCCACAGTGATACAAATATGCGAATGTATGAATCCAAAAATGTATCACGATGATTCTTGACATAATGTCGAGTGACGGGACGAAACGTCACATTAATTACAATGTTTTGAGTAAATGTCAGTAATGTTTACCTTCTCGATGTGTATCCGATCCGGTCTGTTTAGCTACAGCTAACATAAATTAACCCGACATCCGTCACTGGTGACGGTTCGTTTTGCCATATTACACGAATCATTATTATCGAGTTTCTTTCTAACGTTCGTCGAGTTTAACGAGCAGTTAACTACATTCCCAGTGAGCTAGATTTGACATTGCTGGTCTCGCCAGGGGGTTGAAATATTTAAAACTGTTTGTACTGTGTCTTTTAAAGGTAGGATACATCATTGGTAATTGCTTGAATTATCATGAATATGTAGTTTTGGGGGATTGTATTTTATAGTAAATATCGTTTAACTGACCTGTCCAAAGTTTTACAATAATGGATTCCGATAAAAGCACTAAAAACAGCATTTTCTTTCAACCTCCGCCGAGCAGTTATTTTTCGCGATCGCCGTCCAGCGATCGCGAATTTTTCTTTATAAAATTCAATTTTTCGGAATAATTATAGGATATCTACCGCAATCATTTTGCTGGATGCCTGGAATCATTATTTACTTTCAAATGAGTAAGATATTTCCTTAATAATTCGGTAGTAAATATTTTCGATATCTGCAAATGGTGTAACCTACCTTTATGTCTTAGCATGTGGCACTAACGACAAACGATCTCCAAGGAGAAAAATGAAAATATAACACAATTATACATGTAGTGTGATCTTATAACGATATAAACACAGTTTCAAAAGGGGGGTGGGGGATTTGAATGATTACAGCTTACCTAGGTTTTTCCCGGCTATTTTCAAACTTTTTTGATTGAAATTCATTCAATTGTTTTCCTAGAAAATAATTCACCCGCTTTCACCAAACCAATTTAGTTATTTCTCGTTCGTGTTCAACGTTTGATCACCCTATTTAAACATTGTCTCTGGAATATTTTCGTCATTACAAATCAAATTTGTCTAAGCTGTTGCAGAAGGGCAGCATTCAGAGATCGAATCCTTCTTTATATCAATCAATTTCAAACTTATCAATAAACTAGTCTGACGTGTGCTTAACACAAGCAAACAACGGACTATTTTAGGTTTGAAATTGAATGTGAGAGTTGGAAAACAATAATATGTTTTAAAATAGCCTGAAAACATATTATTACAGTATATTATGTCATATTTTTGACCATTGCAATTTTTTTGGATAAAAAGGAATTATTGTAATATTTGGATAGATTTTACCTTCCTAAGCGAGAAATCCATTGGTTTAATTTTTTTCCATCTACTATGTGGCGGCCATCTTGGATTTCGAAATGGCCACCATTTTAGACCTACTTTGTAACTTTGGGCCTGATTATCATATGTAGTCCATATTTGTTGGAAACCTATGATTTTGATACCAAGGAATTAAAGTAAAAATTGTTTATAGTGTAGTCCAAATGGATGGCAGCCATCTTGGATTTTTCAAAATGGCCGCCATTTTTAGACCTACATGTAAGTTGCTATATACATTTGGACTCGATATACAAAATTAAGTTCGGTGAACAATATAATGTGAACATTTATTGTTATTACGTGTTGGCCAGCATTCTTATTTAATTACCAAAAAAAGGCCACCGTTTTTCAGCACCAGTTTTTACATAAATAATTAATGTTGTCTCTAAAATCAAGCGGTTTTTTTTTGCAAAGCAAAAGAATATGGCTAGAATAATAGTGAGTTTCGCTATTGATTGGTAGGTATTTGACTGAAAAGTGCAGAGTAGATTTTTAATTAGACCCCAAAATAGGGGGACTTAATTCCTTGAGGTATAATATAATGTTTTTGTTTTTATTGTCTAAAATGAATAGGTTAAGGTTTATATTTATAGTAGTGTGATGCTTACCTATTTTTAAAGTTTTTTTTGTTCAGAAATGCTGGAAAATCAAAGAACGACAATGATGTTTTCGCTCTCTAGTTCCCTGACGTCCTTCAGACGGAACAGATACATTTATAGACACCATTGTCGACTGTCAGGTTAGGAAACCAGTGTTTATTAATTGGCACCCAGTGTTTGAAAGTAGTCAGGTATTTCCAACGATTGCCGGGCGGCAATCGTTGGAAATTGATACAAAATTCTACTTTTCTTGAAAACCACAGCACACTGTGATTTCACAGGATGCACCCTGGGGAGCCCCACGTGACGTATATGTCACAAACATTTCGAAAAATCATTAAAAATAAACAATGCTTTCTTCGAGAAAATCATACCGCCAAAGCCCGCACTGACATCCTTGTAACATAAGTAGCGACCTCTGTTTTGGCAGCTGGTGTATTATAAGCTAATGTGATGACCTTCAAACGTGGCAGTTTTGATGCAAGTACAGATCTACAAGAAATATCATTGTGGATGCTCCTTTTCTACAATTCTTAGGTAAGAACCATACCTAAATAATATATGAAAATGATCAGTGGATAGTAAAGGTTTTATAAAGCCTTATAATTTATGGTGATCAGGTATTATTGGTGGGTAAGAAGGGCTAGAACTTTCATGTTACACCGGTGTCACTTTGGGATCTTACGTACGTGAATTTGTGTACAATGTCAATGTGCCATACACGCTAGTTTAGCTCCACACCATGTTCAACTGCACGTTGCTGTGCATAAATAATAGGGAGGTTGTGTAAATATATGTATATGTTACTTGGACTTTGTGTTTATAGCTAACCTGCGTCTTTGTTGTAGAAGTGTAAAATATAAATTGGTAAATGACCACACTTCTTTGTTTTCTCTTTTTTTTTACTTTTTAGACTATGGCCTTGCACACACGAAGGAGGCTTCGTGTCATTGACGTGTTGCAAGCATTGGATAGTAACCAGAGTGATGTCAGCTCAGATGATGACAGTGACACGGATGAGCCAATATATGTCGCCCCGCCCCCCCCCCCCCCCCCCCACTTCTCCGCCCCCCCCCCCCCCCCCCACTTCCCCGCCCCCCCCCCCCCCCCCCCCCCCCCCCACTTCCCCGCCCCCTTTCCCACACCCCTTTTCCCCACAACCACTTCCCCACCCCCACCTGCCCACCCAACCTGAAATGGATTGTTTCAATGTTGGAAAGTGTTCACCTCAAAAGTGTTTTGGATACATGTATCTCGCAGTTGGAAATTACCATACAAATACTTCACTTTGACCCTATTGCAATTTTTTTCAGTGCGGGATAGCCCAATGTGACATATGTGTCACAGTCCGAAAGTAAGGTCAAATGAGGTCATGCGTATGAAAGTACATGGAAAAAGGTTGATTGTAACCTAAATACATATGTTTATGCACAAAAAAATGTTTTACTTCTATTTTAATCCTACTTTTAAGCTTTATTCCGTTGACCCGAACAATCACTGTTGTTTTGCATGACAAAAACTGTGAACTTTTTTGACACCAAGCACGGCAAACATCAACATTTGATATTATAGTATAAAACGTCAGAGCTCAATTAAGTCTGAAATTTTTTCTCATTTCTTTGAATGTTTTGTTGACAGGCTCTTGAGAATATTTATGACACGAACTCCACGTTAATAATTGAAGAGCAGCTCTGCACCAACTACAAGTCAATTAAAAAACTTTCCTCTGACAAAACAGCCGGTAATATTAAGGCGTGAGACCGTGAGTTAATTGGCGATAGACCTTTTGCTGGTTACAGACACTATATTGTCGCTAAGAAAAGAAAACCGGCTGTACTTTTCGGGTGACTTAATTCGCGGGGTGCACCGTATCTGTAAGTGTTTAGCAGCTACTCCAACACAATATATGACTTATTAAGAGTTAAAGTCCATCGTTCAATTATTGTCACTTGCAAGGAAGATCTGCCATTGAATCAACCGTTCACAGTCGTCTAGACCGACGCGCCTACTTGAGCGATACTTGACCCGAATAATCTCACGGCTAAGTCTGTCTCAAAGTGGCACAAACTCCGCTGTTTTATCTTGGAGTTCAGAATAAACACAAGTCCTTCAAACGAAGCCAGGGCTGGGTCGCCAAAGGACGAACGAGAAACAGTCCCAAACGGCTAATGGCGCTTCGGAATCGATTCCTAAGATGCGATTACGTCGAGTTCAATTAGTCGATACTCTCTCCTAATCACTCAACTTGGCAAACTGAAGTTGAAGAAGGCGTATATTCACGCGCATCGTCACATTTGGCGGTTTTATTATCAGATAAAACCCGCGCCACGAGAGACAGGATCCACGACTAATAGTTAAATTATCGACTAATCACCAATTAAACAATGCTGGAGTGGAGACTAGGCTGAGAGAATTCGCCGTGCTTCTTAAAGCGAGATTAACGCCGTTCATGGCTGCTGAGTGCTCCTCTCTTTGTTCGACGGCTGTCACTACGATCGGGACGGCGCTTTGAAGTGCCGGTCTCTAACACGATAGGTCACTCATATCGCTGTGTGTCCGTTGTGACACGTGCTCCGTCACGCGATCTACAACTAGCTGGGAAGATCGCTTAAAGGCATCGCGTCCGATCAACCAACACAAGTCATTTCCTATCTGGTTTATAATTCGCCAGGTAACGAAACGCGCATGGTGCCAGTGTGTTCGGGCAACGCCACTAACACACAAATAGTGTACTGCTAAGGTGATAGTGACTAAAATTTCCAAGTGGCAACTTTCACCTTGTTAAAACTGATTTTGGTACCGTTTCACAATCAACGTAATCGTCGATCACACTACTTTGAACAGTTCACGCAATGGAGAACACCACTTCTTCGTTGGAAGCATCAGTTGCCATGGAAACTACTAAGCAACCAGCATCCCCCATGCCAACCACGTCGGGGAGTTCTGACGCTTTGAGTGTCATCTATGGTATCATCGGATGTCTTGGTATCCTAGGCAACACCTTGGTGTGTACTGTGTTCTTGATGAGACGTAAGGTGTTCGGATCCTGCACTAATCTCCTCATTTTGAACCAGTCCATGATTGATTTGGTCGACTCAATCTTGTATCTCATTCTGCGATTCGGCCCCCAACTGTCCACCCAAAACCACGACATCTGGGGCGAGCTTGCCTGTAGGATCTGGTTCTCGGAGTACATTATCTGGTCTCTGTTTGTGGCATCGACGGTCAATCTCCTCTTCGTGTCCCTGGAGAGATACTTCGCCATCTGCCACGCCATCAAGCACCGCAAACTCTTCACCCCTCGCCGCGCCAACATCGGCCGCGTGTTCGTCTGGATCGTGGGCTTCCTCTATCAGTCTTACTGGGCTGTCTTACACACGTTCTCCCACGACGGATGCTACCCGATCTGGCCGAGCCCCACCATCCAGAAAATCGGCGGTGTGTTCTTCTTCTGCTGCGAGTACCTGATCCCCCTCTCCATCATGTCGTTCAGCTACGCAAACATCGTCAACATGCTTCGCAAGAAGAGCAACAGCACGGCACACGCCAATACGTTCCACCGCGCTAAACGCAACGTAACGGTTACCCTCTGCGTGGTGTTCCTATCCTACAGCGTGTGCTGGACGCCAACTGAGATAGCTTACATCATGTACAATCTGGGAGGCGACTACGACTTCGAGAGCACTTTGCATCGGATTTTTACCGCCTTAGTGCTCGGTAACATGTGCGTCAATCCGATCATATACACCTTCAAGTATGAACGCTTCCAGATCGAATTGAAGAGGATCTTTCTGCGTCGGAACAAGGTCGGCGATTCCAATGCTGTTGACGTCACGGCTCGGACCCACGCTGCGTCGGAACAAGAGGGACAGAGCCTCACCCGCTAAGATTACAGAGTCTTAATCTTACCAATAATAATCGGGGAGGCTATTAATCCTTGCTTGCAGGCTGGGATGCTGAATTGCGAAGAACGCGGTACACGTGGTCGAGCCGATGGCACGTGAAGCCGCCTCTGACAGCTGTCATACGACCATCTGACCGAGGAACACAGCCAAAGATCGTAAATGTAAATTTTTGTGAAGAAAGCAAACTGAAGGACCCGGAGAAAACCCCTCGTGGCACAGGAAAGAACCAGCGAACAATTACTCTACTCAAATATATTCGTGCTGGGAATCGAACCTGGTCCGCATTGGTAAAAAACGAGTGCTTTTACAAACTTTCCAACCATGCCACCAAGATCATGAACAGATAATACAAACTTATAGGGTAAAGCGCAATATGATTTTAAATGATCCGCTATAGACAAGAGAAAGCTAGTAACTTTCAGAAAGTTGTGCGACTTTTAAGGCCGTTAGAAAATGTCCCTATATTCGCTACCCTGTGGAGACATAATTATACACGACGGAGATAGACAAACAAACCACCGTATCTTCATTGTGCCATTTGACCTGACAACTGGACGGACGCACGGACTTACAAGACTGGACGACTTTTGAAGAAAAAAAGCCTCACATGAATCAAAAACCACGTCAAAACGATGGTGGTTGCTCAATAATTCCAAACTATTAACGGTGCCATTTGAAATTTGAAAGAAAATATACAGATGCTAAAAGGCGAACTGCATACTACCTTAATTAAGTCTCTTGGTATGTGCAATACTAATGCAGTATGTAATTACATAGAATCAAATCCAATCTGCATTTGTGACCCACCACGCCAAAACCAGGCGGGAGTCGGCACATGTGTTGCCGGTCGATTTTTTTTCTTCATAAATCGTTAGTTAAAACTCTAATTTATATGCTGTTCATGTTTAAACCTTTTTAAAAATCCCCGAAAGTGATAATATCGGCCTTCTCCTGATTTTTGATGAACGACTTTAGAGCTCGTTTTCTCAAAAGCATTTCTTGACACTTCCTAACTTAAACTAACGTAACTTCAAAAGTATACCACCTATTTGAGTCCACTATAGCTTATTTTAAAGCTTAAAACGCTAGCAATCAATGGTATAAAAATCGTATATAAATGTCGACTTCAGCCTGGTTTTGGGGTGGTGGGTCACATTTTCCAATCTGCATTTGTAAACCGCCAATCGATCTAGTTGCCTATTCCGAGGCGCTGCCAGGAAAACCGGGGCAAAACCCCTCCTCTTAGCGATGAGTGTTACTGGGTTATTTTACGTGTATTACACAACACACGGGACCTCCAGCTTTACGTCCCATCCGAAGGACGAAGCAATAGTGGTTTAATTGCCTTGCTTAAGGGCACACGTGTCGACACCGGGACTCAAACTCACGCTCTGCGGAACAGAAAACCGGGTTCTTAACCGCCCGATCACGACACTATACATTTTGAATCTAATGTTTACACTAATTATGGGGCCAATTCAAAAGAGCTGCCCCAGCATACAAATTGCTTAAGCACAAAACATTCTTGCTTAGTAAAACCAGCTTACCAGCCACAACTCCATGTTATGTATATTATTTGTGATTGATATTTAGCTGTTGTTAGCTTAGCAAAACGATCACATGGATTGTTGGCTCCTAACCTGATTTACTAAGCAAGGGTTTTTGTGCTTAAGCAAAATGTTGTGCTTAAGCAGCTCTATGAAATTGACCCCTGATCACATCAATGTTTATTGCGTGTTAATGAAACTGCTAGTCCAACTGTAGTTAAAGTCTATCTAACGATATGCAATGGGCAGGTATTTGTTGAATCTTTAATCATTTAACATTTTAGACGAAAGACGCAATGAATCGTATAGGATCTACGTAAGGACAACAGACTAGTTTTCTAATAAATTCAGATTCATTCACGTATATTATGCGCATCAATAGGCCAGGAGGCAAGAAATCAAAATCGGCCTATTGAAAATGTACAGGATTTTAAATTTTCTCTCAATTTATTTAGAATTTGTGCTATTTTCTTCGGAAAAGTCCCTGAAATCATCATAGGTATTACTTTCTGGTCAAAACTATTTGTCCCAAGCGCACAAAGGTCAAGGGAAATCACCAGGGCTTAAAGAAAATACTGTGCTTTCTTTGGGGTACCATACATCACATTGCGGGCAGACTCACAGGCCTTGAATCGCGGCGTGAACACATCGTTTTGTGCCAGCGCAAGCTGTGATTCCCGCTGTGATTTCGTGAATGCGATTTTTCCCGCAATATGGTGTATGGTAGCCTTAAAAGCCCGAGTATTTTCTTTGACTTGTGGGGAAACGACCCCCGCTGATTTTCCTCGACCTCGTGCGCACCGGGCAAATTCATATTTTATTTATACAGTTTTGATTTTATACCTAAAAATAAAATAAAAATTGACAAGAAAGTGATACCTAATATTTGTGACTGTTCCGAAGACAAATAAACAAATCCTGGAGAAATTGAGAGAAAACGGCAAAATTTGTTGGACCCCTGTACATTTCCAATGGGCCGATTTCACTTCTTGCCTCCCGGCCTATTTATGCGCATGCGTGCATAAATTTGATTTGTTTTTTAGGAAACTGGTCTATATCCACCAATCACGCCCCCATAGAACAATGTAAACAAAACGTGACATCATTACGGATATGTATATTTTGATCACGGTAGAAAATCCATTAGCGCTTTCACAGTTTAAAATCCAATTATTAATTGGTTGTGTTTAAAATCGAGACTTCCATATAGTCGATACAGCTCGCGCTCAGTAATGGCTTAAATATAATTCTACATTAGGTAAATGTAGACATGTAATCTTTATATTACACTAAAGGGCGCTTTGAGGTGTTTTTTTTGTCGCACGTATCCGACTGATTGTTGAATTATAAGCACTTAAAGGTAGGATACACCATTTACAGATTTCGAGAAAAAAATACTACCGAAGTATTAATAAATATATTACTCATCTGAAAGTAAAGAATGATTCTATGCATCCAGCAAAATGATTGCGCTAGATATCCTTTAATATTATTCTACAAAATATAATTTCGGACGACGATTGCGAAAAAACCCACAAATAACATAAGAATAACTGCTCGACGCCGGTTGAAAACAAACGCTGTTTGTCGTGCTTTTCTTGGCATTCACGACTGTGAAACTTCGTACAGGTTAGTTAAACGATATTTACTATAAAATATAAGCCCCCAAATCCACTTATTCGTGATAATTCAAGCAATTACCAATGGCGTATACTACCTTTAAATGAACGTTTCAAAAGATGCTGTTAATATATTTTGAAACAATATCTAATCGTTGTACTAATTTTGTTTTGTTCTATAGTATTTGTGCTTTCATTGATTGGTCGGGTACAACCCGACCACTGTTTGAGTGGTCGGGCACAACCTGACCTCTGTTTAAAATTGTTCTGATAAATAAAACAATTTCTGGACAATACTTCTCCGCGGGTTTATGGTATGAACTTGTAACTTTCAAAATACACGGGTTGTTTTTTTAAAGAAAAGAAAGCATTCCAATTTACAACATAATCGAAAATACTGCGAATGTATCATGACTATTATAAAATTACATTAATTTTGTTGAACTTAAGTTCCGTTCAATCGAATATAATAGTTGGGTAACTTGAAAAACGGGAGTCTGTGACTAGACTAGTCAGTGTTTGGTACCACGACACTCGCATAACAAAAGTGACCTGTCACCACAATATGAGAGTAAAGTTGGGAAAATCAAAAATTGAGATATTGGTATTTTCAAATGATTGAGGAAGAGGGCTTTCCAACGGTGTGTCACACTTGAAGATTTGGCGATAAATACATTTTAAAGCGTTCCAGAAAGTCATGGGTTTCACAAAACGCGATTGTGAGGAAACTTCTTAAACAAAACACGCGAAAGAATACAAAACAGAACAAGTAAGGATCGGTTGAGCATAGCAATGGCTATATATTTCTAATTATATTTCTTCTTGAAACTTTCCACACATACAAACTATTGTATAAACAACAAAATATATAAATTTCGAAAACGTGAGATAGTTAGGGAGCGTCTCAAAAGTCGGGAACGTTCCCGTCAAAACGGAACGTTCCCATTTGAACGTTCCTTTTTGACGGGAACGCGTCCGCATGCCCGTTGGGACACGGCGGCATGATATGTTGACCATTCCCGTGGGAACGTTCCAACGGGAACGATCTGCCTGGACGTCCAATTGGGAACATTCCACATTGTCTGCTTTGTGCCCGATTGCGTGCATGTTTGTGTTTGCGCTCTATTGCCGGAGTTGCGTTGACTTAATAACAGACGGCAAGGTAGGTTCATAAATAGATGTTTTTAACCAGTCTGAAACAATTATGTTGTCAATTGTGTAAGAATAATAAAGTCTATAATGTTCCGTTACGTGACTCAGACTCGCCGCTAATTACTCACATCAAGACTACCTTTAATGAACGTTATTTCATAGTACAATTGGAGAATAATTATATTTTACGTAATTTCCACATTTCATAGATGTAGTGTTATTTTAAACTGCAGTTAAGTGGTGACCAATGACTGAGATTGTTTTAAATTTGTTCATAAGTCTGGATAATCGTGCTTTTTAAGTCTAGGTAATCAGATATTTTAGTAGTTCCGGCAAATCGTTACCTTCCATCCTGCCGACGGTCGTACACCTGGGATACGTCGAATCACTTGCATTTTTTTAAAACAATTTTATTCAAAATGTTAATTGAACACATTTTAATAGGTGGTCTTCATATGAATCACCAGCGACGTCCTACGGTATCGAGACGCCGTTTACAAGTTCGCATACAGGCCGAGTTCCCAAATGGGTAAAACTGTGCAACCGTTCCAATGGGAATGCGTAGATTTCTTGCCTGGGAACATGCGGGAACAGCGCCCGTGGTGGAACGTCCAAATGGGGATATGCCCGCGATCCAGCGGGGACACGGAGTATGCCCGGCGGAACGGTGATGTGTTCTCATTTGGACGTTCCATGCGATCTGACTTTTGAGACGCTCCCTTACGAGGACCTAATTTGCATATTTAATTACCGTGTTAATTAGACTACTAATGGCTTTAATCCAAACACTAACTACGCAAACACTACGCAAAATCGCGTAGTTTAAGAGTTTGTTTATCATCTGATCGCACCCCAAAAAGGGGGAATATGTAAAGGAGGACTTAGGCTTTCTAACTTTCGCACAATCTCAAAATTGACCACCCTTCATATTTGGACTTTGGACGGCCATATCTCCAAATCACATCGTGCGACTTTACTCTCATATTGTGGCGACAGGTAAGTGAACGTGGACTGGCGAGGCACACATGGTCTATCGGCACTTTGGAAATACGGCCTTAAATAAATAGGTTTAAGGTAAGATCAAAGTTAAGGTTAGGATTGGAAACCTGAACCTTGGACTCTTTAATGCGATATCGATTTATGTTTAGTGTCAACATAATCGGGGAAATTCTGTTGTATCAAAGCAAATTTATCCACGATTCGTTTTCATCCTTTAGGTATTATTTTCCTTGTACCACATCTGGGGGCCAATTTCATAGATCTGCTTAAGCATACAATATTGCTTAAGCACAAAACATTATTGCTTAGTAAAACCAGCTTACCAGCCACAGCTCCATGTGATATATATTATTTGTGATTGGTATTTAGCTATTGTTAGCTTAGCAAAACGATCACATGGATTTTTTGCTCCTAACCTGATTTACCAAGCAAAGTTTGTGTGCTTAAGCAAAATTGTGTGCTTATGCAGCTCTATGAAATTGGCCCCAGACTGCTTCCCCCGCTGATTAGCGCACAGGTGTTTTTAATTGAATCACAACACCTTGCAGGTGGATAATTAGGCGGGGATTTGTTTACCTGGGCGCGTAGCAACCATAGGCACGGTTAATTCGATGGTAACTCAAAACAATGCAATTAACTGTCAATCTGATATCGTTCCAAGAAACATGTAAGCTTTGGTCAACACGTTTGAACCCGGGGGTAAAGTTCAATAGTTGTTTTATTTAGTTTAAGCCGGCGGGACAAAAACATTACCAAAATGTTTGAATTGGGGATTACCGCGTGTAGCAGATACGACGCTAACTTGAAAATATCGGTTTCTCCGGCTATTTAAAAACTGTTTCCCTTCAAATTCATCAACGCAGCCAACGTTTGCCAACTACGCGTACAGTTTCCAATTGGATGTACAACTGAACAACAATTAACGAATATTACCGAACGTTGGCCAACGATTTTGTATTGTTAGTGCGAGTGGAACGCAGCCGAGAAAACAACTTTTGAGATAGAGGGCGCACTATCAAGCAGTCGCCAGCGAAAGGCACTGTTCGACTACAATGAAAACGACATCGCCGTGCGGCTTTGGTTAGTGTTAGTAAAAAGCACAAGGTCAATTTTGACAATTTCTGATTGTGTAGATACTCAATATCCTTGGCCTAATGCTGCGTTCCAATCGCGTCGTTTTTATCGTGTTCACCGTGAATTAATCCACGTTCACGAGTGGGTTGTATTTCAAACGCTACCCACCAAGACGCACGCGCACAGTCGAGTTAGTCGTGCGGTAAGGACATTCTTTATCGCCCAAGAACTCGTACGTGAACCAACACGCATGCGCGAGTATTTCAATTGTTATGAAGTCGTGAACATGGAGAAAAAAAATCCACCTCGAGTTCACCACTGGTGAACACGAGTTACCAGGCGATTAGAACGCCATTATACGACTTGTGAACACGATAAACACGACGCGATTGGAACGCAGCAAAATTCCCTACGAGTTTCATTTAATTACAGTCACGCATCACCACACAATAGTCAATTGGTCACAACATTTTGGAAACAATGCACTGACCTCTACACCTGGACGGATCATTGCCCATATAACGCTTTAAGTCGGCGCGAACGAGAAATGCAACATGGCGGACCCAAGACGTCCTTTCTGTGAGCCAATGAAATGTCCAGGTGTAGAGGTCAGTGGATTTACTCTGTACATTTGTTTATTAATACGTACCGTACCCACTGACCTCTACACCTGTACATTTCATTGGCTGACAGAGTGACGTCGTGGGTCCGCCATGTTGCACGTTTCGTTCGCGCCGACTTTAAGCGTGAATGGGCAATGATCCATGTGTAGTGGTCAGTGACACAGTGACCCAGTTCCTTGCCTCAATGATGTTCAGTGATGTGTTGTGTAGGCTATACAACCATGCATGCAAATCGTCACCGTTTTCACGAAGAGGCAAATTGAGCCTTTCACGGTCTGAACAAACTTTCGAGATAATCGCTTGTAAAGTTTGTCTTTTTTTCGTTTGGCAGTTTGAAACATAAATATCCATAGAATATACAAGATTAAGGTATCATGGGAAAGAAGAGATTTTAATCTTCTTAAATATAGCAAACGTTAAGAAAAATAGGTGATTAGTTTTGCAAAATTAATCAATTAATAGAATTGCCTCTTCGTGAAAACGAAAAAAACGATACATTAGCAAATTCGCCCGTGGCTGTGAGAGTCAGAATGTATACATTTCCCCATTGCGCCCCCAATTTGTCTCTTCGTGAAAACGCTAAAAGCCACTTCGCGACCAATTCGCCCAATTCGCCTCTTCGTGAAAACGCTAAAGTGACTAAGCGCGCTAAAGTGACTAAGCGCACCAAAGTGCCCTTCATAAACACGTTGAAGTCAACGCTATTTCGAATTTGCCTCTTCGTGAAAACGCTAAAGCCACTTCGCGACCAATTCGCCCAATTCGCCTCTTCGTGAAAACGCTAAAGTGACTACGCGCACCAAAGTGCCCTTCATAAACACGTTGAAGTCAACGCTATTTCGAATTTGCCTCTTCGTGAAAACGCAAAAGGGCACTGGAGGACCAATTCGCCCATTAGTTAATTAGGTTAATTGTGATTTTAATGATTTTGTGGATGTATAACTTCACCAGGTTGTAGACATTGCAATATTTAATCGTTTTCATAAAAAAAAAAAAATTTCGATAAATAGACGATTTTTCATGAAATTCGCCTCTTCGTGAAAACGGTGACGAAATGACTCGAGTCACTTTAGAAAAATGACTCGCCTCGACTCGACTCGAATCCCTCGTCAGAATGACTCGACTCGACTCGACTCGAGTGAAAGGCTAATAAGACTCGAGTCCCAAAAATAAGAGAAGAGCTTTGCGGAAAATGTTTGCAATAACTTACCCCAGTGCCAATTTATGTTCACATCACGTTTCCTATCCTATCTATTTAGGCATCGTCCATCCACTGCAGGATGTAGCCCTCTATCATATTTTTCCAAGCTGTTCTCTGTTTTGCTGTTCTTGTCCAAGTCCTCCCAACTAATTTGGTTATGTCATCCCTCCATATTTTTGGGTCTGCCCCTTGATCGTTTTCCTGTTCTGGGTTGCCATTCCGTGGTTCTTATGGTCTATCTGTTGTCGGTCATTCTTGCCACGTGTCCCGCCCATTTCCATTTTATTTTGTTGACATACTGGGTAATGTCTTTTACTTTTGTTTTTTTTCTGATTCTTTGGTTGGGTATTCGATCTCTTAATGTTATCCCTAGCATCTTTCTTTCCATTGCATGTTGTGTGGTCAACAGTTTATTATATATTTCCTTGGTGATTGACCAGGTTTGGCATCCATATGTTATCGTTGGGAGTATACATTGTTCAAACACTTTTTTCTTCAGTGTTGTTGGTAGTTTTTTGTCGCAGAAGATTTCTTTGTACCTTCCGAACAGTCCCCATCCTGTCTTTATTCTTGTCAAGACTTTTTCTCTAGTTGTGTCTTGCAATTTTAGTGTTTGACCGAGATATCTGTATTCACTCACTTTTTCTATGGTTTCATTTTCAATTTTGACATCGGCTTGGGAATCAATGTTCGTCATATATTTTGTCTTCCCTTTGTGTATTTTTAGACCGAATCGTTTACATTCTTGGTGGAGCTTGTTCAGTTGTCATTCCAGAATTTCAGTGGAGTTTGTGAATATGGCTACCTCGTCAGCGAATCTGAGGTTCGACAGTGACTCTCCATCTATATTTATTCCTCCTTCTTCCATCTCTGCATTCTTGAAGACTTCTTCAAGTGTTGCATTGAAGAGTTTTTGGGGATAATGGGTCGCCCTGTCGAACACCCCAGGATATCTTGATCTCAGTTGATATTTCGTTATCTAGGTGGATTTTAGCAGTAGCATCTGTGTATATATCTTCAAGGATGTTGATGTAGGTTTCATTTATACCTATTTTTATAATAATAATAATTTATTGATTTATATTGCGCCCATTCCATACAATGTACACAGGCGCATAACAACTATATAATTGCTAAAACATTGGTAATTAAACAAATTATCACAAAATAATCAGTAAATAGCTCGAAAATATGCACATAAAATATGATAAGACATACACTGTGAACAAGTAACAATATTATTAAAAACCTTATTATTATTAAACCACATTATTAAAAAGCTTGTTTAAAAAGATGAGTCTTCAGGACTGATTTAAAAACACCAAGATTAGCAGCGTTCCTAACATGAAGTGGGAGTTTATTCCAGAGGTATGGAGCACTATATTCAAAGGCTCGGTCCCCAAGAGTAGCCTTGCCACAACCTACAGGGTAGTTAAGAAAGATACCATCACTAGAACTACAAAGAATATTTTTCGTTTATGTTCGCGAATAATTATGTACATACGCACATACATGGTGTGTACATACAACGACCGTCTGTTTCCCTTTCTCCATGATACAAAAAACATCACCGTGTTATGAACATCCACCTTGTGTTTCTGTAACGTGTTTATTTATTGTGCAGTATTCAAATATTTGTGACTCGAATTGACTCGATACATGACTCGATACATGACTCGCTAAATACATGACTTGCATCGACTCGA
This sequence comes from Crossaster papposus, assembly GCA_037893245.1. NCBI lineage: Eukaryota > Metazoa > Echinodermata > Asteroidea > Velatida > Solasteridae > Crossaster > Crossaster papposus. The sequence goes on along the minus strand of JBAIAA010000251.1, from coordinate 1,080,443 downwards.
CTACACACTGTGACTTGACTCGACTCTCCTCTCTTTACATGCTTACTGGTGTAAATTAGTATGTGCGCTTGAGTCAAGCACACATCAGACTTATTTATTTGACATACGTTTTTAATTGATTAATGTAAGACGAATTCGATCTCTGAATGCTGCCTTTCGGCAACAGCTTTTGACAAAATGTTATCTGCAATGACGAATATTCCAAACGTTGAAATGAAATGATAAATGACTAAATTGATTCGGTAAAAGCGTTTGAAATGTATTACTCGGACGATATTGAAAATGAGAGTTGGTGATTTTGAGGATTGGTGAGTTTATATTCGTAGATGCTGGGGAAAAAAACAACACAAAAAACAATTAGTTTTTTTTTGTCTGGTTCCCTGATTCCACTTAAGATGAAACGGAGCAATTTATAAACGTCGGGAAATTGTACGGTCAGGAAACCAGTCTAGCTAGCTTGTACCCGTTCATATCGATGTCTAACTAAATAATTATGGTAAATTAGGGGTATTTTCAAAACGCTAGTCTTTTTCAAACTCTGGTCGGCAAACCAGCGTTGGAGATTGATATCAAAATACCACTTTTATTGAAAATGACGGCACACCAGGTGCGATAATTTTACAAGATGTTTTAGACTGTCTTTTAATAACAATTCGGTATTAGGTATTTCACAGTTTTTGTTTTATGTTTGAACATGTTATATATTCCTTTGAAACGATGCGTTGATCTCCTCACTATATATCATTACCAAGCTAACTCCTTGCCTGGTACTCTTAGATGTTTGTGAACCACTTGAAATGAAGATGTAACAACACTTAAGGGTTTAAGACGGCGATCATGGTTACTATGACAACAGGAAACTGCAATACCCATCACTGAGAAAGGCTTTTACATGAAAACTGCAGACGACGTATATTCCTTAAGCGCCGGGAAGAAACGAAAACTAATCATAAAAGCAAACACGATGAGACTTCCTTCGCTTCTAAATATAACTCGAGGTATTTGCTCAACATTAAGATGGAAAAATTCAGATATTATTGTATAGATGTTCTTGTAAGTCGTTAGCAAACATACAATGGTTTAAGAGGGTTGAGATGTGTGTCCTTGAGCACGACACTTTGATGCAATCGTTCATCTCCACCCAGAAGAGTATAGAAACTCGTGCTCGATACTGTATCACCATTCCTTGAATTGTGATCTTCACACATTTTGTTTGAATCCCTATGGAGATTATGATATTGTTTATTTCCTTTGTTCCTATACTTAATGTATACATGGTCAATTTGACATCTCTTAGAAAAGTACTCATAACTCTGTCAAACCGTATCAAATTTGGACGTTTGATGTTTCGTTTTAAAGTGGAAATGTTCGTGTATCATTCAAACACAGCTATATTATCTATGTTGGCTACAAATTTTACGTGTCGCATTTCGTTATAATTTGTTAGCATTGTTTTTAGACACTGTATTTATTGTTTAAAAGTTGCACGTTCGAGGTCTTCATGCTTATGGCGGAAGCGTTCAAATTACTGTAATGCTCGGACCGGGTAGAATCCATCCTATACAAATTGGAAATGCATTCCTTAATGTGCACACGAGGCGATTGAACCCGTGAATGGATGAGTTCTCTGGTAAATGCCCGGACTCGATTGGCGTTACCATAGATTGTCTCGTCGTTGTGGTATAAAACCACTTACCTAAACCCGACGCCCGGGGTCTGGCCAGGCGCCAATCAGTAACAACTCAACTGTCGGTTAGCTACAAGGTGAAGAGGGGACATGACTTGGTTGGCTGGTGCCCCGTTAATAGTGTCATCGATCCCCAGTAGAGTGGCATCGATCCCCAGTAGAGTAACATCGATCACCAGTAGAGTGACATCGATCCCCAGTAGAGTGACATCGATCCCCAGTAGAGCGACATCGATCCCCAGTAGAGCACTATCGATCCCAAGTAGAGTGACAACGATCCCCAGTAGAGCGACATCGATCCCCAGTAGAGTGGCATCGATCCCCAGTAGAGTGACATCGATCCCCAGTAGAGCGACATTGATCCCCAGTAGAGCGACATTGATCCCCAGTAGAGCGACATCGATCCCAAGTAGAGTGACAACGATCCCCAGTAGAGCGACATCGATCCCCAGTAGAGTGACATCGATCCCCAGTAGAGTGACATCGATCCCAGTAGAGCGACATTGATCCCCAGTAGAGCGACATCGATCCCCAGTAGAGCAACATCGATCCCCAGTAGAGTGACATCGATCCCCAGTAGAGTGACATCGATCCCCAGTAGAGTGACGTGGGTCACAGTAGAGTGACATAGATCCCAAGTAGAGTGACATCGATCCCCAGTAGAGTGACATCGATCCCCAGTAGAGTGGTATCGATCCCCAGTAGAGTGACATCGATCCCCAGTAGATTGGCATCGATCCCCAGTAGAGTGACATCGATCCCCAGTAGAGCGACATTGATCCCCGGTAGAGCGACATCGATCCCCAGTAGAGTGACATCGATCCCCAGTAGAGTGGCGTGGGTCCAAGTAGAGTGACATCGATCCCCAGTAGAGCGACATCGATCCCCAGTAGAGCGACATCGATCCCCAGTAGAGTGACATCGATCCCCAGTAGAGTGACATCGATCCCCAGTAGAGTGACATCGATCCCCAGTAGAGTGACATCGATCCCCAGTATAGTGACATCGATCCCCAGTAGAGTGACGTGGGTCCCAGTAGAGTGACATCGATCCCCAGTAGAGTGACATCGATCCCCAGTAGAGTGACATCGATCCCCAGTAGAGTGACATCGATCCACAGTAGAGTGGTATCGATCCCCAGTAGAGTGACATCGATCCCTAGTAGAGTGACATCGATCCCCAGTAGAGTAACATCGATTACCAGTAGAGTGACATCGATCCCCTCCCCCAGTAGTATTTGTACTAATTAATTATTTTGTGAAAGAGTTGCATTATTTCAGCCGAAGTATTCACTTTATTGGATAGATTTTGGTGAACACACACTACATGTAATTATTGTACTAATGATTTCATTTGTTTTCTCTTTCCTCTCTACTTGTAAATTGCTTACTGCCAAATTTGATGCCATTCTTCCGCCTTCGTCGCTGGTCGGTTGCCTTCCGACTTCCAATTACAGTACCGAATAAAAGAGTCAATCTGAACCCACTGATTTAGAGGTTTCAGTCATTCTGTAGCCTCCATAAATAACCCCCCCCCCCCCCCTCCACATTAAGATTAACTAAATCGTGTCATTGCATAGTGTTAACCTAAGTCAAAACTACTAGCAATAGTAACAAAAATTGCATATGAATCAATAATTATTAAGATAACATTTGGACATTAAGTCATTGTTTATTTGTTCCCTTAGGTACGCTGGAGTAGTATATAAATGGCGCTTCAATTCCACTTTCTAAAACTCGGTCAGTTTTTTTAAAAAAGGGCACTCAAAAAAGAGTGCCCTTTTTCCAACGCTTAAAACTAGCCTAAAGGCGGCGCCGACGGGTAAGGAGGAGGCTGACCAAATCTTAAAAACTCAATTTGGTCTGATATAAAAAAAAACAATTTTGTTGTTTACTATCGATACAAATGAAATAAAAAAAAATATTATAATACTTATATTATAAAGTATGATGACGAAACCAACACCAATAGGATATGGGCGTTGGTCTAAATCAACCTTGCAAAAATATGTGGAGCGAAATAATATCACGATCTCAGGGCGGAGCCTACGCCGGAACTATATCGACGCTATTAGAGTAGAAGAGAATAAATATAAAAACTTGAATCGCAAGAAACTCGATGAGCTCAAACAAATCATAGACGACCAAGAGTTACAATTTACGCCAACTGGTAAACTAGGTCGATTTTTACGAAAGAATTTAATTTTAGCAATTAAATCGTATAAAAACCCCGATAGCTTTAGAGAGGCAGATTTTCAAGTACATAGAGCTTTTGGTAACAGTTATAGAAACTGGGAGTTAAATCCTAGGTTGTTTAACAACGACATAGAGCAATTTTTTAATACACACATGAAGCAGATTGAAAAAATTGTTACGTCGGAGCTGAGAGATCTATCGGCCATAAAAGTTCAGTTAGGATTTAAAGCGAAATACGATAAAACAAATCAAGACGGTTTAGTTTTTAGCGCTTTTACCTTTGTTGGTAAAAAGCTAGTTGTTTTAAACGAGAGTCAGATAAAACAAACAGTAAAAGATCAAATCTTTAAAATAAAAGAACAACACGCCAAAAATCGGGTTGGAACCTCGTTAAAATACTAGCGTTTTATATCAACATCGATCGTTATAGTCTTATAAGTGGAAACTCTTATATAAAATTACCGACTTTTTTAGTAAACAAAAAGGCTTTTATTAACGTCAGAAACAAAGACAACGAATGTTTACGGTGGTGTTTGAGAGCCGCTCTAGGTAAGTATACCGATAAAATAAAACAACGAGTAAAAGACAAACCCGATTTTAAAATCCACGAAGACAGGCCGTAAATTTACGATAAAAACGATGGATTAAATTTTAAAGACGTAGACTTCCCTGTTCGAATCAATCAAATAGAAAAGATAGAGAGACAAAACAATCTGAGTATAAATGTGTTTGCGTACGAGTCTACAGAAGTACGACCGTTATATTTATCTAAAAACGCCAACGACCCCGCAGTCATACATCTGTTGTTGTTTTCTTTAGACGACACAAATCACTATTGTTGGATAAAACATATATCTAGAATATTTTTTAACCAAACGAAACACCTGCATAAAACATACGTCTGTTTTAGATGTTTGGCACACTATAACACACGAGACAAGTTGGACAGGCATATGCAAGATTGTGAGGGAACAGATAAGCCACCATCTAAGGTCGTCTTTCCAAAAGGTTTTAACGACGACCCTCCAATATTAAAATTTAAAAATCACAAGTTTGCGCAAGACGCGCCTTTTGTCATTTACGCCGACTTTGAATCGGTATTAACAAAATTAAAGCCTCAAGAGGCAAACACGCAGGAGACTCAAGTTCACAAAGCTTGTGGTTATTCGTTGATCGCTTTAAGGTGTGACGGTAAAGTTAAATTTCAAGAGACCTATAGAGGAACAGATGCCGTGACCAAGTTCTTAGACTCAGCGTTGTATTTAAGAGACAAAATAAACACCCCAAACCCATAGACTTTACCACAAGAGACAACATCGACCACCAAAACGCGAGTACGTGTTTGATTTGCGAGAAGTCAATATACCCCAACTACTCTTCAAACTGTCAGTGTCCTATACCGAAAGAACCTCGCACTAACGAAGAAAAAGAAGAATATTGTTACATAAACAAAAAAGGATTTAAAGAGGCAAAGTGTATCGAGTGTAAAAAACAGATCAACAAATTTAGAAAGGTGAGAGATCACTGTCACATCACGGGTAAATACAGAGGAGCCGCGCACGCTTATTGCAATCTAAAACTGCAGGTGGTACCGAATAGAACCACAATACCCATCATCTTTCACAATTTACAAAATTATGACGCTCATTTAATCATGCAAGGTTTGTCTAAGATTAAAGAAGAAATCGATTTTATTCCCAGCAACTCAGAAAAATACATTTCGTTTTCGATCGGTCAACTGAGATTTATAGACTCGTTTAAATTTATGGCAGCGTCGTTGGATAGACTAGTCAACTCGTGTCCCAAAGAGGCGTTTACTCTACTCAGAGAACGATATAAAGATCAAAATGTCGACCTACTCTTACAAAAAGGTGTTTACCCGTACGAGTATATGGACTCGTTTGATAAGTTTGAAGAGACGAGCTTACCAAGCATCGACAACTTTTATAGCAGCCTCAAAGACTCAAATATCTCGCAAGATGATTATTCTAAGGCTCAACAAGTGTGGAACGAATTTAACGTCAAAAACTTGGGTGAATATCACGACTTATACGTGACCACCGACGTGTTACTTTTAGCAGGTGTGTTTGAAAATTTTAGAAAAATGTGTAAAAAGAACTATAAGTTAGATCCAGCTAACTATTATACCTCTCCTGGGTTATCGTGGGACGCGCTGTTAAAACACTCGGGAGTCGAGCTCGAGTTATTGACCGACGTGGACAAACATCTGTTTTTTGAAAAAGCAAAAAGAGGAGGACTATCAAGCGTGGGTGGTACTAGACACTATAAAGCAAACAATAAATATCTATCAGATTACAATCCGGGCGAGCCATCGACTTACATCATGTATCTCGACGCCAACAATTTATACGGTTGGGCCATGAGTCAGTATTTACCTTACGCCGATTTTAAATGGACAAAAGCCAAAGACTTCACGACGGAACTCATTATGTCAATCTCAGAAACGTCTGATATAGAGTGTCTGTTGGAGGTAGACTTAGATTACCCCAACGCTTTGCACGATTGGCACAATGATTTTCCGCTAGCACCCGAAAATATCAAAGTATCTAAAGAGTGGTTATCTGAGTATCAACTGGGGTTAACCACAGTCGGGTTAACCGGTCTAAACGAATCTAAATTAATAGCCACTCTATACAACAGACGTAAATATGTCTTGCACTACAGATCGTTACAACAGTATCTAAATCTTGGTATGCAACTCAAAAAAGTACATCGCGTATTAAAATTTAAGCAAGCGCCTTGGATGAAAGATTACATAGACAAAAACACTCGACTAAGAGCTAAAGCAACGTCCGACTTTGAAAAGGACTTTTTTAAGCTCATGAACAACAGCGTTTTTGGAAAGACGATGGAAAACGTGAGAAATAGAACGGACGCGTTTTTGCTCAGAGACGACCAAGTTTCAAAATATCAAGCGTTGGTGCGTAAACCGAGCTATAAACACACGACGGTTTTTACCGATTGCAATCTATCGTTTATCGAAATGTATAAGACCAAGACGGTATTAAACAAACCTATTTATGCGGGGGTGAGTATTTTAGACCTCTCAAAAACTCTCATGTACGACTTTTATTATAACCACCTCAAAGAGACCTATAGAGACCGAATTAGGGTTACTTTATACCGATACGGACAGTCTACTCTTGAGCGTTGAGACGGACGATGTTTATGAAGATATACAAAAAGACTCGCAGTTGTACGACCTGTCAAACTACGATCAGAGTCACGAGATCTATGACTCTAAAAACAAAAAGGTCATCGGTAAATTTAAAGACGAGTTTGGTGGAAAACCAGTCAGCCAATGCGTTTGCTTAAGACCAAAGATGTACTCGATTTTAACCTCTGACTCTAACCTTAAAAAAAGCCAAGGGGGTCACCAAAGCAGTCACCGACAAAAATTAAGTCACGATCGTTATCTCGACTGCCTCAAAAAAAAGATTTTCAGCTAGACACGATGACGTACATCAGATCGAAAAATCACATCTTGCACACCATAACTCAAAACAAACTGTCGTTGAGTCCTCTGGATACAAAGCGGTATAATACTCTCGAACGGAACGTCTACTCTAGCTTTTGGTCACTATAAACTAGGAGGTAACTCGGTGTCTGGTGGAACGACTTGAAGCTCTTGACTAACGAAACTTCGATTGGGACCTTTCTTGAGATAATAAAGAGTGGGCTGGTTGTCTACTTTGATCGCGCGATCCAACCCAAAAACCTCGAGACTCCAAATAGGATCGGTCGCTCGCCTGCGTTCTCCTCCCTCTAACTCACCAGGTGCGTAAAGATATCTAAAAATATCGCCTTTTCTCACCAACTCTTTTTCTACTTTGTCTGCAGGAGAAGAACTCATTTGGCGAACTTGCGTTTCTTGCATGGCAAGCTTAGGAGTTAGTGGTTCGTAATCTTCCGTCGTTATCAATCGAGTGGTTTCGTCGTTTAACGCCTTAATCACGTCGGGTAATCTTTTAGCCCAGAGTCGCGATCTCTCTGTTGGATTAACAATCTCTGCAGCGTATTGATGACCAAACAATATCTCTGCTAAAGTCATGTTAAATCTTTCGACCACTGCCTGCGCTCTGTGGTTGCCCGGTTCTCCCACTTGTATCGTGACTTTTTTCTCTAATAGTTGCTTTTAAAATTCCCCGTGAAATTCTTTACCCGCGTCTACTTTTAACAGCTTGGGCCAAGTCAAAGGTGACCTAGCGTAAACTCGACTTAAAGCGTCAGCCACTTGGGTACTCGTCTTGTTGGTCAAAGGTTTGGCCTCTTTAAAACGCGTGGCCACGTCAACGACCGTCATCGCGTACTTGTATTCTTTTTTACCGACTTTATCATAAGGTAAAAATAACAAGTCTATCTGGTGCATTTCGTTTGGCACAACCATGGACTTGTTTAAACTCGTAGGTCGAGGTATATATGAGGGAGGTGGTAAATAAATTTGCCACAACGCTTGTTTTTTTAACCAATTGCTGGTTTCTTCTTTGGACGCGCCCGTTTTGTTAGCTAATTTTACAACCGCACCCTCACCCTTCCAATAACCGGCGGGGCTGTAATACACTTTTTTAAACTTTGCTTCCATTTAACTTAACTAAACAAACTTATAAACTAAAAAACATACCAACGCAGTTCCTCCCAAAACAAACACCAACTCACCGGTCTTTTGATCTTCGCTCGGTGCATAAAAATCAGCTAGAGTGGGCTCATGCTGCAGACCTACGGGTACTTGTGCGTTTGAGCGAGTAACCGAGTTGTACTCCCTAAGAGCCTCGTCTATACTTTCAAAAGTCCTTTGAGCCTTCGCTGTTTTTTGAGTCGATCGTTTAGCCAATCGAGATACTTTACCCGAGATTTTTCCCAATTGTTTTTTGCCGTTGCCAGTTTTTCTAAAGCCAAGTCGTGTCTCTTGCGCTCTTCGTCTTGTTTTTGTTGTTTCATGCTCGAAAATAAAAAGTTGGATCCCGTGAAAGCTAAAGCGTTAACTATAGCTCCTCCGATCATCATAGCGATGCTAGCCATATTTTAAAAGAAGGTAATATAAAAAATACCTATAAAAAATGATTAGCGACATAAACAACACGGTCGTAGAAAATATATCGAGACTGATCGAACAAGACGATTATTCCAAAGCTAAAAAAATGCAAGCTGCTAGTGATAACAAGCTGGACTTAGATTTCAAGAGTCTAGAAATAGTAGTTAACGCGGTCGACCGCGGTTCTTTTACGGCTACTTTTCCAGATCTATTTAGCGACTATAAGTTACCCGTCGTTAAAACAGACGAGGTAATAAACAGATGGAAAACACAACCGATGACTTTTTATCAAAATCAACTTAATTTTGCCATTTGGTGTAGTACCACCGGAGCCGGTTTAGGGTGGGATCTACTTTATTCGACGGATCTTTTGACGAGTGCCGTATACAGATTTCACGTTTATTTTACCGTTAGAAAAATAATGTCGTTTCTCAAATGTCCCATTCCGAACGATAACGTATTTAATGTCATAAACAACAACGTAGATCGCGGGTCTTATATCGACGCGTGTAGATTTTATTCTACGGATCCTAAAAATACTTGGATACAGACGGTAGATCTATACTCAGGTGGATTGGGACAGGCTTATGCTTGGGGTAAACCTTTGGGGGACTATGATACCACGGACTTAGGGATTAGTTACGGTAAATACGCGGGAGGAACTAAAATGGGGTTTGGCCCCTCGGATCCTCCTGGAGGATCTGGACGTTACAGCTCTCAAACGGTGACAAATTTGACGCAAGACGACGCCGTTGGCTCGGCGTGGAAACGTTTTATAATCCAAGAGTCTCACTTTACCGACGTCGGAATAGAAAAAATAAACGAATCTGTCAGGGCGTATGTTTACGCTCTGCTGGGGGCTCAAGCGCAAACAAAAACTAGTATTTTGACTCCAGGTACGGGGCTCGATGCCCAAACCCAGTTTGTTAATATCGTCGAAGGTTTGATATCGTCTCCGACTGATCTGGAAGAATCTATAACCCAATTTCAAGATTCGCTGCAATACGCCAGGAGTTCGTTACACTTTGTGTTGGCAAAAGGATTATATCTAGTGCCTTCGAACATGCAATTGAGAGTCGGAACCCACGAGGGATATAACAACAATATACAGATTGCGACCGCTGAGTTGGCGTTGGGATTAAACTCAAAGATAAACTCAAACATACCACCAACACCTCTGCTAGACCCAACGCCACCACCCTCCCCTCCCACACCCACACCAACGTCTAAAAACCCGGCTCAAACAAACGCGGTCGTTGACCACCAACAACACCCTTCTCTCTCTCACCCACACCCACACCTGAAAACGTTCAGAGAGATCCTCACGAGTATGAAAAAACTTCGCTGATTGTCGGTACTTTAGCCATAGCGGGTATAGGATACCTGGTGTACGAGTCTGCGCGATAAAAAAAAAGCCTTCTATTTTGCTAGAAGGCTTTTTTTTTTAACCAAGACGCTTTTGTAAATAAACAAAAGTTAAAGTTCCGACTCCCACTATAAGGGTCCACACGTGTTCTCCCAACCATCCGGCGGTTTTACTCAATACGTTAAATATCCAACTCGCTATACCGCCTAAAATTCCGGGCAAGGCGGCGAGCAGCTTAGAGCCTAGTTTAGCGAGCACGTTTGACAAGTGTTTTAGTTGCGACTGTATCCATTCTTTTACGTTACCCGAGTGGGATGGTGGTGCGGGTGCGGGTGTAGGCGCAGGCGTCGGCGTGGGTGCGAGCGCCGGCGCACCGACAGATAAAACGCTCTTTACTATCAAACCGATAGCCAAACTAAACGCCGTCAAAATGCTCGCGATGGTCACGCCTTGTTCTCTAAACAACGTTCTAATTTTTTCTCCTAAGGTCTCGTCGCTATCTAAAACACTCATAATCGTTTCTTTGATTCTGTTCATCTGACTTAATTCTGAGTTCTTTTGCGTTGGCAGACGCGGCTTCTAATCTAGCCGATCTTTCTAACCTTAAGTCTACTAATCTATCTCTCATTTCTGCCGTGGAACCGTCGCTCACTGATTCGGCTAATGCTCCTTCGGTCTGGGCTATTTCATCGTCGAGTTCTCCGAGACGCGCTAAATTCAGTTCTAAGTTGCCTCTCATCGTTTGAAGAGTTTTGTCTAAAGCCAAGAGCTCTCTGGTGGGTAAGTCAGTTTCTCGTTCTTCCGTAAAACTGGTTTCTCGTTCTTCCGTAAAACTGGTTTCTTGTTCTTGTTCTTCGACCAAAGTTACGATAATTTCACTTAAATCGCTGGCCGCTTTTGGAAGATATTGCATCGGGGTAGACTCCGTATTCTTTTGGAGTTCTTTTTCTTGTTTTTTACTAAGTGGATTTTTTATTTTATAATCTTTAAAACCTAATTCATTTCTAATAAAACATAGACCACCCGTATTATTTGTTTCGATGGAACTTAATTTTAAAAGTATATAGGGTTTGGTTTTTTGCGATACACGTACTTCTCCATCATCCGTTACAAAAAACAACGTGTTATTTTTTATTACGAATTTTTCCCATTGCTTAATCATATCACTTCGTCCGTGAAATTTGTAGAAATGTTCGACTATTGGATTATTAATCATAAAACGTCTCGCTTGTTCTAAGGTATTTTCATGGTCGTGAACAACGTCTGGATCTAACGCAGTTATGTTGTCGAGGGAGTAATCTGGATTTTCTCCTGACGCATCCCATTCTGCCTCGTTTTCTTCTACCGGTTCAAACAGATCTCCACCTTCAGCCATTTTATTATAAACGAACTAAAGTTTTATGTCTAATTTAATATATTTGGTGGAAGTATATTTTGCGATACAAGCCAGGTTTTTACATACATCGATCCGCTTATCGTAGCCGTTAGTTTCGCTACATCTTCCACACTCAACTTGTCGAGATCGGCCGGTTTGATCTTCAACAGTTTTTTACTAAACATGGTAAATCCCACGCTTAACATAGAGATGATAGCGGCGTGATAGAAATTGTTGACGATGCTATTAGTATCCATTTATTAAACGTGCTTATTTTGTTTTTAATTTTTTTTATTCCATTTCCACCCACGCATTATCATGGAGAGTTGTTAAAGGTGGTTTCTCTTTTGGGCTCTTTGCCGTTGGCTGGGCTGGCTGTGTTAGAGGTGTGGGGCTTTTTTGGCTCCATATATACAGTCCTCCTAAAACTATAACAACCACCAGCGACAACGACCCAACTACCGTGTATGAAGAAGGAGGAGTAGTTTTTATGTCTATATTTTGCATCTTAGCAATTTGTTCTTTTCTCTTTTTGTTGTGTTCCGCTAATGCCTTGCCTTGTTTTACTCTCTCGGGATTTTTAGTTTTAGTCGTCACCGTCTGTATTTTTGAGGTCTCTGGTTGGAGAGGGCTCTCTTGTTGACTCATCTTTTATTATAGGTATATAATTTTTGTTAATAACTAAATGTTTAGACGTTATCAAGACACCTACTAACGGTGACAACAACATTCCGTAGTTGTAATAAACTTCACAGAGTAAACTGGCTATCGAGATATAACTGGATCTTCCTCTAGATCTTTGGTGAGTGCGTCTTCCGAGTCTACTCGTAGACTGACACCTAGGGGTTTGATCATAGGTAGACTCGCGCCTAAAACTCTAGAGTAAATTCCCAGCACGCAGTTACCCAAACTAGTAATCATTTCTTTACCTAGTCGAGCCTCGTAATGGTTATACATTTTTTCTTGTTTGTTCGCGTCTAGGTTTTCTATATCTCCCTGGCTAAATTCTTTACCTAAATACTTTTTAGAATCACCGGCTGATACTACACCCAACCGTCTAGTTTTATGTTTTTTTCCGTTTGCGACGCTGGTGACGCTGGTGTGTTGAGGTCTAAAGTAGACAGCTCCATTTTTATAAAGCGATATAATTTATTTTTAAGAGAAAAATATTCGTAAGATAAAATACATAAGGTTGATGCTATAATAAATTTGAGCAAAAGATCGATCACCACAAACATTTATTATAGCGAGATAAACTAGCTGACAACTAGCTGACAACTAGCTGACAACTAGCTGTTCAACAAATCGCAACTAGCTATGCAAGTACTTAACAACTAGCTGACAACTAGCTATACAACAAATCGCAACTAGCTATGCAAGTACTTAACAACTAGCTGACAACTAGCTGTTTAACAAATCGCAACTAGCTATGCAAGTACTTAACAACTAGCTGACAACTAGCTATACAACAAATCATCAACAAATCATCAACTAGCTGTTCAACAAAACCCAACTAGCTAACAACTAGCTTAACTAGCTATACAAGTTCCATTTAGCCGGAGTATCCGTATATAAAATCAATTTACTATAGGGAGTGTCTTTGAGATATTGTTTTATGTCTCGCCTTTTATTATCCGGCACCACATCATTTTCGTCGAGGCAATTATCAAAACTTTTTTTGTCTTTGCAATAAAAAATAGCGACCCATTGAGTCTGTTCGCGATAATCTTTTAAAACGCTGTTTTATTTTTTAGTCAATAACCAACAGCTGTGGTTATCGTGTCTACCGCTAAAGGCTAATTTAGATAACATGCACACACTACTACCGCCTCTAGAACCCTTTCGATATTTTATCGCTTGATAAGCGCTGCAGTCGTCGATTAAAAACAAAGTGTGCAATCCTTTACATTTCGTTCTGTAAAAGTCTATGGCTTCGTTCATGTTCATATTTTCGACGTCGGGGTCGCACGCGTAAACGTTGGGGTCGTTAAAAAACCAAGGTCTCTCGTGATACGTTTTGTTGTTTGACAGAGTCGGACATATGATCACCAAGTATTCAAAATTGTTGACATATTCGTTTTCTAGCAAGTCTAACGCAAACTTTGTTTTACCAGAGTTTGTTCTTCCACATATTAAAGCGCAGTGTGGTGTCATCTTACTCATGTTGGCGTGTCTTTTATATAGACTAGTTATTATAGTTTTTTAAAAGTTGACGCTGCTCAAGCGACCTCCTTGGATGTTAAGTTGCGCGTCCATCACTAAAAAGACGTAACATTTTAGAGCACCAGCGGTTTGAGCTTCGCGTTCCATCAATATAGAGATTCCTCCACTTATATCACCGATTTGTTTACCCGATCCGTGATTTTTATTGTCTTCCGTCGATCTCATATCCAACCAAAGTCCGTATCTTCTCAAAAAATAATCACCGATATCCATCCCCGTCAACCCTAAATCTTTACATATACCACCCCCTAGCTCGGTGGGTGAGTCTCCAAAGAACTTGTTGATTTCTCCCCAGTGTTGATAGCTCTTGAGACCCGAACTATAGAGTTGATTAGGTTTTCCTTCTATCGTCACGCTAACTTTGTCTATCTTTGGGTTATAAAAAAGTTCAGGGGTTTTCGTAGTCGTCTCTTTAAACAAAAACAGTATACCCTTGAGACTTTTAACCGCTATGTTTAAATTAAAGTTCCAGGTGGTGTCCGATTTATCGATAGATCTTACTTCGTGTCTCTGAATTCTATCGAACAAAAACTGCGTCTTGTCGAGACATTTTTGAGCTAAGATTTGAGATAAATATTTGTTAGAAACGATCTCGTATTCTAGCGCCAAGTTAGAGATGCGATAACTCGCTTCGGAGTCGGTAGAATTTACGACTTTAGAGTACTCGTTAAAAATAAGTTCGTAAGACAGTTGGTCGTTTAGAGCGAATGGATAAAACGGTTGATGATCCGTGAGCATTTCAAAGTCTAGAGGTATACAAAATCTGTTTCCAAGGGCATCCGCTATCGCTTTGTCTTTTCCAGAGTTGGCAGCGGCAACCGCGTTACCGGTACCCACACGTAGGTTCGATATGTTGGCAATCTCGTTTCCGGCGTAGTGATCTCTGATACCTGTGGGTAACCAAAGATCTTGAAAAATGTTATAAACGTCGGCGTCGGTCAAGTTTACGATCTCCCGACCTCCGATACATATTCTTATTTGTTTGACGAGATTTCGTCCTAGATTTTTAAACAGACTTCGATCGGCGTCGTCGTCCGAGGTTAGATCGATATTAAAAGCTAGTTTTGCCGAACCGGGAACTATCACGTCGTCGGAGCTCAACGACGGAAACTTGACTATTAATTTGTCGTTCGCGTCGATCGTGCTTGGATTGTGAGTTACTACTACAGTCTGGCGGTTGCCTTTTATACCCCGAGGATTTTTAAGGCGTCTGTGTGGATTAAGTTTGTTTCCATAAGTCGCGTTCATTTTTATATTAACTTTTTATTTTTTTCCTTTTTTTAAAATGCAGTCGCACACTTTTGTTATGACCAAAAAAGAGCAGACTTTTGAGCTACCTCGACCTATAGATAACGTCGGGGGTGACCGTCGCATTAAGTTAAGCAGCGTTATTTTAGACGTGGGTTTTTATAACGTCGAGAAAGTAGAGACAATACATTATTTTACAACTACTCGGCATAACAGAAAAGAAGGTATGACCACGATCAGTCCCGGTCGATGGAATCTTTATTCTTTAAAAGATCGTTTAAAAGATGTTATTCAACATATAAACATTATTCCGAAAAAAAATAAACTATTGAATTGGTTCATGGTGACCCGTGATGCTAGGGTAACTTTAAAACTATCGAGTAATTTGTCTAAACTTTTAGGTTTACCCAGTAGTTGGTTCTACAGCAGTGATCCAACTGAATATTATTTGGGAAAATTTAACATAAATCTTTATAGCGTGGTCTTTTTACATTGTGAAGAACTGTCTACACATTCAAATTTTGTTAACGGAAAGCAAACCAATCTTTTGGAGGGTATACCTTTATTAGGTGATGCTGCTCATTCAAACAATCCCCAAGATCCAATTTACGCCAAATACAACAATTCTCCAAAAGAGTTAGTAACCGATAAAATAAACAGCCTCACGTTTTCGTTAAAAAACGGTCTTGGTGAGGTGTTAGATAACAGAGGTAAAGAGATAATTTTAAACGTAAAAATATTTTAGTTACTTTTTAAAAAATGCAGTCTCATATGTTTGTCATGATAGATAACGAACAGACCTTTGAACTATCGCGACCTATAGATAACGTCAGAGGCGACCGTCACATGAAGTTAAACAACTTTGTGTTAGACTTGGGTTTTTATAACCTCGAGAAAAAGGGGTCGATAATTTGGCAGAGTTTTACGGGTGATATCGATCATATTCAAATTGTCGATCGTGATAAACAAGATTTTTTGCCAGATAGGTGGAATCTTTATTCTTTTAAAGAATATATGCAATCTTTTCACAATATCTCTATAGAGCTCTTATCCGATAAACTGTTTTATATATCCATTCCCGAACAAAATCGCATAAAACTATCGAGTAATTTGCTTAAACTTTTAGGTTTACCCAGGGGTTGGCCTAATGGTGGTAATCATTACGGGGAATTTAGCCTAAATCTTTACAGCGCTGTCTTTTTACATTGTGAAGAACTGTCTACGCATTCAAATTATTTTAGCGGAAAACAAACTAATCTGTTAGAGAGTATACCCGTATACGGTGATGCCGCTCGTTCAAACAATCCTCAAGAACCAATTTATATCAACTATAACAAGTGTTCAAAAGAGTTGGTAGCTGGCAAAATAAACAGCCTCACATTTTCGTTAAAAACAGTTTCGGTGAGATAATCGATAATAAAGGCAAAGATATAATTTTTAACGTAGAAATATTTTAGTTACTTTTGTAAAATGACGACTAGTATTTATCCTGATCTAAAAAATACCATCGAAGATAATGCTAATACGAGGGTGTTTCGATTGCAAAAGATCGAAGAAGTCCAAAAAGATATATTGACGCAACGAGAACAGCGAAGCGCGTTGTGTAAAAAATATGGTAAGTTAATTACGACATTGTCTACTACGGAAACGCTAGCCGAGATGAGTGGTGTGGTTTGTGGAGGTTTGGGAATCGCGGCTATAAGCGGTGTCATCACGTCACCCGTTGGTATAGCATTAGAGGGAGTAGCCTTGAGTTTTGGTTGCGCCGCGTTCGTGCTAAAATATTTTAGCAAACGATTTAGACATAAAGCTAAAAAACACGACGAGATTAGAGTCTTGGCTGAGGCTAAGCTCAACAGCGTAAGAGATCTTATTTCTCAAGCTATAGAGGACAGCGATATATCTCACGAAGAGTACGCTTTGGTGTTAAAGGAACTGAGGCAATTTAACGATATGAAAGAGGCTATCAGGTCCGGCAGCTTGCTGTCAGAAAAGAAAGGTGAGAGTGATATGGAATCCGAGATAAAAAGACGCGTGGAAGAGTTGGTGTCTAAAGAAAGGTCTTATCAAAAAACTTACAGCTTCGAGATAAATAAAAATTATTTCGATCAACCTCCTCCTCCTTACGCGTCGGCGCCACCTTTAGATTCGTTTTAAACAAAAACTTGTGTTGTTTTTTTAACCCATAGAGGGCGCTCGCAAGATTCTCGCAAAATTGAGTTTTTAAGATTTGGTTCAAATTGAGGTTTTAAGATTTGTTTCAAATATCAGACAAAATTGAGTTTTTAAGATTTGGTCCAAATACGGCACATTCCCTACTACTTGTGTTCGTTTCATTGACTCTTCGTTTGCTGCTTAGTCATATTAACGTGAACCATGGAAATGACCCCTCCTTCAGAGTTGTGTGTGGCATTAATGGGTGTCCAGCGCACTATTCTAAGTTTCATTCTTTCTACAAGCATGTACGGGCAAGGCACAGTGAACTTTATGATGCCGTCCTACCAGATGCAAATAAAACATTCCCAATATTATTGCCACATACCCCTGCCACGGTCCAACGTCAAGAAGCGCCAGAACATGGACACGCACATGATGATGATCATGATGATGATGACAATGTCATTGACATGAATGCAGCTGAAGGCATTGAAGATGATGACATTGGCCAAGGCTTGACCATGAAGAACCGATAGGCCTAGTTGGTGTTGAGGACAACGGTGATGATGATCAGTTATTTATAATATTAATACACTTTTCCAATTCAAAGACAGTAACATTGGATCAGAATATATTCTGGCAGTTTAGTATAAATATTTCCTTTTTTTAACGTATTTTGAAGGAATGTACTCTAACAAATACAAATGCTTGTTTGCACAGGCAGACCTTTCAACGCTTAAAAAAAAGTGTTCATAGAGCTATATTATTGCACGTTCCATGTTCTGACTTCTGTAAGTAAGTTTTGAGCGAAGGTCCCAAATATTCATATTGTGAAGCCCAGTCTATATATGTCGGGGCCAATCGAAACCCAGGCATGACAAATGGGCCAATATCATCCAAGCGCGTCTAATGGTAAAAATAGCTGTTTAAACAATATAGATATAATTTAAATTGTTGAATTATTTGGGTTCTTTTTCTTTTTCTTGCAGGTTATGCCAGAACAAGGACAGGTAATTCCACACATGACAACCCAAGCTGCTCTTTTTATACTAGGAATCAAAGCCAGGAAGCAGGAACACTTTGACGCAGGTAAATATAATCAGTTCTTTAGTCTAATCAAAACGGTGCACTGTGGGTTGTAACTAAGCTTCATGACAACTTTAACTGCTGTTTTGTCGAGTATAGTTTGCCAAGAGAGCGTAATTATGGTTGCTGGTGAATGAACAAGTTGCACATGTTTTTAACTCATCAAATTCAATAAATAAAATTCTACTTTATGATTTTATTTTTTGTCTATTTCTTCCTCCCTTTGGCCATCACCTAGAGTGGCCCCTTATGGTTGGCGATCGAACATACACAAATACAAAACTCATTGCTTTCTTTTTTTTCAGGCAGCAGTTGATGACATAATGGATGGGTCGCGAATTATGATGGACCATGCTGTGGCTGAATTTTCAAACAAACTCTTGGAACGGTTCCATCACGAATTAAATGGTGCAGACAACACAATGGAGGTTACTCGTCGAACACTGCTAGATCTTCAGACAGAAAGGGAAGACCCGTTTGCCGGCATTAATTCCGCGTACATGCAGGGCAAGTACATCAGGAGCACAAGCTACATCAAACCAAGGGAAGTTATTCTTGGGGAAAGATGGATGCAAAAAAGAAAATGTCAAAAACGTTTCATCCAATCTGTTGATGACTCTTTTTTGTACATACCCATCATTGACAATATCAAAGACTGGATAAAAAATGAATTCGTGAAATGGTTTTTAGTAACAAGCAGTGTCACCACAGAGATTTTCTCGTTGATTTTTGTTGTGGGAGAGTTTATGGAAATCACCAGGTGCTTGGCCAAGGAATTTAACCTACTATCCCGATTCTTCTATACTACGATGAGATTGATGTGTGCAATCCAATTGGATCAAAGGCATCATTGCATAAGCTCGGGATTATATACTTTTCCTTTGGAAATTTAGACATACGTTACAGGTCGAAATTAGATTCAATGCGGTTGGTGGCAGTTGCATCGTATGCAAACATTATGCGCTATGGGATTGATGCCATTTTATAGCCTTTTTGTGTGGACATGAACAGTCTACCTGATGGAAATCTCCAGTGAAGTGAAAATTAACTTAAGGTGTTGCCTGCTGGCAGCACTGGCGGATATCCCGGACAGTCATTCACTTGGATGTTTCAAGGAAGGAGTAGGAAGAGCTTACTCAAAATGTCGTCATTGTGAATGTTCTCCAGATGACATGCAGCAGTATTTGACCTATGATCGATTTATACCACGCAATCTACTAACTCGCACACAATATTGCCAAGAAATTGAAACTGCCGCGACAGAGTACATGAAGAATCATTTGAAAACAACATTTGGTGTTAATAGGAGAAGTGCACTCAACAATGTTCATGGTTTTGATGTGACCACAATGTTGCCTCAAGATATCATGCATGTCCTTAACGAAGGTGTCCTTCAACACGAGTTCAAACTTGTGCTACAACACATGGTTTCTGAGAGAATCCTTGACCTGGATCGGTTTAATAGGAAGATACGACATTTTGAGTACAGTTATTTTGATAAAAAAGACAAACCTGGTGAAATCCCACCTGTTGTTTTAAACTCGGATGATTCAAGGATTAAGCAAAGTACTAGCCAAATGGCAGTTTTAGCAAAAATCATGTCATTTCTTCTCACTGGTTTAGTGCCAACAGACAACATGTATTATTCATTTCTTTTGCAGTTACTGAAAATATTTCACATACTGATGTCCCCTGTCATTTCCCTTGCAACGCTCTGCCTACTTAAGGATTGGATAAGTGAACATTTATCAAATTTCAAGACTTTGTTCCCTGATGTCCGGCTAATTCCCAAGCAAGATTATCTTGTTCATTTTCCACAGATAATTAAACAATTTGGACCCCCTATAAGATACTCGACGATGCGATGGGAAGCTTAACATCAGTCCTTCAAAAGATTGGCCACAAAACAGAACTTCCATAACATTGCTAAGTCACTTGCAACGCAATACCAGAAACTTGAATGTCTAAAACATTATAATTCACGGCAGCACCCTCTGTTTTCAAAAGATTTACGTCTCGGACCACAGAGAATGCTATCAAATGCTGGTTTAAATCATCTTAAAGGACAAATAAGAGCAAATAGCTATAACATGGAAGTATTAGCAGTAGGGTTCTCTGCTTTTAGTGTGCAGCGCATATCAGTTTTTGGCACAGAATACATTGCTGAGCGTAGTTATCTTATTGTTGGCACAAACAGTGGACGTCCAAAATTTGGTTTGTTGAAACAAATCTATATTGTTAACTCATCGGCGGTGTTTTTTGAATTGGAAATCCTAGAGACTCTGTACTTTGAGGATACTCTCCAAGCCTATGTTGTTGAGAAACCAATGCTTGCCCAGGGCTATGAGTTTTGTTGTCAATCTGAATTGGTGGACCACACGTGCTATGATATGATCACTATTAATACAGTTTCTTACATTCCCATTGAATTTGACCTTGATGATTTGATAGAATTCACTGAGGATGCTTAGTTTATCCATGGTGGAATTCCTCCATGGTTTATCATGTACATGTAAGGGTGAGATACCGCCGTACCTGAAATTATAAAGTTTCTGTTGGATCTGTTTGCATGATGTCTGATGGATATAGGGGATGTCAAGTTAAGAAATCAGATTACCAATTTAACCACATTGCGTCGGGCTGTCTTATGTAGGCTGAGGGTGCATTAATCCAAAAATCCGGGCTGTCCACTATAGGGCGAACCACTTTGCGTAATTAGTTACGGTTGCTGGGGTCTCCCATAGAGGAATAAGAACACGTGTTATAGAACTGGTTTAGGAAACTTACGGGGAAAAAATAAAAATAAACGGTATAGCCAATAACTGGTGTTATAATTTTTACAGGGAAATAACAATTCGACCGAGGGTGTGGGGGAATGTCCTGCCTGCAATCATCCCACAAATGCGCACCAGTGTTGCCAATCATTCGCCCAATTAAGAACAAAATCTTGGTTTGAGAAAATTTATGATTTAGTTTTTAGTTGTTAATGCAGCCAGTACATTGTCAAGAGAATTGTCTTACGTCCTAGAAAAGTTATCTTAGTTTGAGAAATTACAAGAATTATTTTTTTCTTTTGAGAAACAAAATATTATGCTACAAACTTTTAAAAAAATGTAACTAAACTCATACACATTATGTATAGGTGTCATTGAGAAAGAAATTCATGCACGTATTTACATGCTTTTATATTTACAAGTATCTGAATAAAAAAAATAAGAAAAAAAATCTTCTTTTGAGAAAATGTCTTTATTTTCTTGTTTTCTATGCATATATACATATTTAAAAAAATCGTTTTTACGTCCTAGAATTATTTTCTTAGTTTCTTACACAAATCTTGAAACTAGAAAATATTAAGAAAATACTAAGAAAATATCAAGAACATTTTTCTTATAAGAAAATGTTTTTCTTGTTATGAGAACATGTCTGATTTATTTTTTTGTTTTCCATGCAGCAAGTACATATCAAGAAAATCTTTCTTACGTCCTAGAAATATTTTCTTAGTTTCTTAAAACAAATCTTGAAACAAGAAAATATTAAGAAAATACTAAGAAAATATCAAGAAAATGTTTCTTATAAGAAAATATTGTTTGCAGTGTAAGGACTTGGTCTGGTCTCGGACTCTGAATTCCAGGTCTCGGACTCTGTCCCCGTCTTGGACCATCCTGGACCATCCTGGACCATGGCGACTGTCTACATGCCAACGACTCGACCACGTCGTATCCGCGTCCTTCGCATTCAGCTTCTCAGCTGGCAGTAAGAACGATAAGCCCACCATAATTATAGTCATAAACGTAATTCTCGTCTTTATATGAATATTTCAAATGTTCTATTTCAAGAACATTTTTGTTTCCATCTAGGTGCAGATATAGAAACAATATTTAAATATTAGTTAAGATGGAAGCATGATTTGAGATGCCATATTTAAATGAACAACTGCAAGAAAATGAGACAAAAGATGGTTTATAAAATTGACCTAAAATGTGCGGGTGAATGGAACATATAGATTATTGCGTGATATCATGTGATCATGTGATACTATGGTGAGCATCGCGGACAGAAGTGAAATAAGAAGAGAAGAAATTGGGAACAAATTAAGGTTATTAGTGTATTTGTACAGAATAATACCAGTTTGTAATACACCATTAATACACCATTTGCAGATATCGACAATTTGTACTACCGAATTATTAAGAAATATATTACTAATTTGAAAGTAAATAATGATTCTAGGCATCCAGTAAAACGATTGCGCTAGATATCCAGTAATCGGACGGCAATCGCAAAACAAACACAAGAACAACATAAGAACCACTTCCCGACGCTAGTTGAAAACAAACACCATTTTTCTTGCTTTTCTCAGCATCCATCATTGTAAAAACCTTGGATAGGTCAGTTAAACAATATTTACTATAAAATGCACCCCCGCCCAATCCACCCATTCATGATAATTCAAACAATTACCAATGGCGTATCATACCTTTAATATCAGGTAGTGTAGAAGTGCGTAATCTATAGAGAAGTGGTGCCGTGTGATCACGTGGATGAGATAAGGTGCATACGCACGGAAGGCCGTTATAAGTGTGCGGTCATGCCAGTGACTTCTCTTTAAAAGATGGGATTTGAACCATTAAACTGGTGAATTAAACGCATCGAGTGTTGAATTTAGGCTATTAGTTCTATGTTTTGACTTTCGACTTGTTACGAGTAGTCATTGACCGCACACTTATAATGTCGATTCCACACTCTAGTTTATGCGCGTACATGTAATACATTATTTTGTTTAATAAAGCGTGAAACTCAAAGTCTAAGAATAGGCTGGTGGCCGTTCCCACCAATTAACAATTTTGTTCACGGGCACTGTGGGTTTCAGTGTTATTAGCCACGCCGAAGTAAATATCTGCATGGGCGATCAAGCGAGACATGGTTTCCTGCCCGTGCAGTGGGGATGTTAAAGGATCATTCATTAACCAGACTACCTGGTCTTGACGTAGCGATCGCAGACCACAGCCTTACAAGGATGTCTTTAATAATACACATGTATTCTGAAGAAAACGCTTCATGTTTAGCTAACCTTGTAGACTAGAGAGCGATGTTATTAATTAATCGGGTTGGATACAAATATTGTATTCTAAATGTATTCTAAATGCTTTTTCTGGTTAACATTATTTCGTTCAAAATGCGTTTTGTAGCCCAATTGGGTGCTTCAGGACATAGTATCCCTTTAACCTTGGAAACAAAGCTACGGTCTAGATCTAATCTTTTGAAACAAACTGGTACCAATTATTGTCTCTAATAAAATGGGAGAGAACATACATTAAAATGCAACTTAGATGTAGAGTCAACACACTAAATTAACTGTTCGTGGCTTGTGTTTATTCAGCGTGGGGGTATCGGTGAAAAGAGGGCGGGGGGTCGCTGTCGATTGACGCGTGGTCGCCGCAGTTGCCTAGGAAACGATATCACCATGACAACATGCGATTGATTTGGTACTTTTGTTTTTGCTTTTTAGACCTAAATGCTGTGGGCCCTCCGACTTCAAATATTAAGTATTTTTGGTTTAAATCTTCAAGCAGCCTCACACTTACAGGGATCGTATATGTTTGGTAATTGGAACCCACTGTCTGTTTCAATCCTATACAGTTATATATATATATATATATATATATATAATATAAAACTAACCTCTAAAAATTTCATTTCAAATGGTGGTGGCGATTTTGAGATATTACAAAAAATTTGGAGCGGTTATGTCTACGCAGGAAGAATAAACTGCATTGAAATACACAATCTGAGAAACGTCACTGCAGTAAGGCTTCTCAGATTCAATTTGTTTGGGAAACAAGTTATATATTTTTCCTTAAACCATTTCTATGACGTCACGCTATTGTTAAAAGTGTGGATTCGTATCTACGAATCAACGCTTTGGACAATAAGTGCGGAGTCGTATCTACGAATCTTTAGTAAAGTGTGGATTCGGAACGGTTTTTATCTTGCCTACATTGTTAACAATTACGAATTCATGGTTATTCATTTCCTAAACCCTAATATAGAGCTTGATTACGTAAGAGCCTCGAGAACCTTCCTTTAGGCCAAATAAAAAACAAACATGTTTAGCGTCATGCCTTTTTTTTAGGAGGAAAGAGGAGGCCCATTTTGGTTGTTTTAATGGCCGCTCGACACATTCTAATGCGGGTCATGTAGTGAACATGTCACGCCCTATCTTTCTATTTGAAATTAAAACATGTCTCGCCCACAATTAAAAATATAAAATCATGTGGGTCGATCATGTATGCACCAAACACGTCACACCCTAGCCTTCCCATTAGAAAAAAATATAATTTGACAGCATGTACACAGTGATGCTAAAGTCTAAAATACGATCTTAAAATTGTATTATCTTTTTTAATTAGCTTTTTCGCAATTTTGCGAAAAATCCTTTGTTTTTGTTTTGATTTGTTTTACTTCTTCTTTTTCTTTTCCTTTTGGGACCAAAATGACATAGACTTTGTACATAGAAAACAAAGTCGTATCCAAACAAAACTTTACCCAAGTGAAGACCCTATAGTGAGCTCGTGCCTAGCAGACAGACATGATGACGTCAACACCCGCAAAAGCCCGGGACTTGAAGTTTGTGGCAATTGATAGGATAATCCAGGATCTTCATTTTATTTCGTGTGCGTAAAATCATATGACCCTTACTTCCGGTCCAAACCGAAAGTGCCTTATAATTTGAAAGTGCAAAATGATAAGAAATTACTTTAAACGGTTTAATAGTGTCTGGTTAGTGTACTTTTAAAAAAAAAATACCGGCGACGTCATAACATGTTATAGCGCCCTCTGGCGGCAGGTTCAAAATTAAAATTTAGTTGATGTGTGTGGCGAAGTTTGGTGAAATTACTGTATAATTGATGTATATATAGCTTCATGCTAGAAACAATTTGACGGGGAGAAAACAATTATGACGTCACCATGTGATTTAATACGTTTGATGTGATTTATTACGTTTTAGGATCTTGAAGCTATATCTCAGCAACGGGACATGCTAAAATAAAAACTATTTTGTATTGGGTTGGTTAGGTAGTACACCAAAAGTTAAAAAATTGTAAATTTATCGTTTTAATCACTTTAAATTATCTTTAATCTGTTTAAATATCCTCAATTCGTTTTGATTACTTTCAATCTTTTTAAAAAATTTTTTAATGTTTTGTACGGAAAAAACATGCGAAAAAGCCCTATGTTATGTTTCTTGAACAGACGTAGTTCTTCTTCTTATTATTATTATCATTTTGTTAAGATACTAACATTTATTATTTTTAATTTTTAAAAACAATTAAAAACAAAAAAGGAGGCGGCCTCTAAAAAAGAAGCGGGTGGTGACGCTAAACATATTTTTTTTGTTATTTGGCCTTATGTAAATTACTTCTATGGCCACCATACATGCATGCCTTTTCATCTCCACTCAACTGGGTAGTTAATAACAATACTTCTTTTGATGCAATGGTTTAAGTCAGAGAATATACTTGTAAGTGTGTATTCGTAATTTACGAATTCACTAGGCGCTTTGCGCCTCGTGAATTCGTAATTACGAATCCACACTTTCTCGTGTATTCTCCTATGCGTATTCGTAGCATTTGTACTATATATTTGTATACGTGTAGTAATAGGAGCGTTTGTTTTTGGACAAAACAACAACAGGTTAACCACTGTTACAAAACAGGGGAATACCTGTAGGTGTACAGTACCCAATACAGTAGACTCGCTGTTAATAAACAGAGATAAAAACAACAGTAGAATGTACTGTTCAAAAGCAGTAACTTCTGTAATGCCAATTGACAATAGAATGTACTGTTAATTAACAGATATTTTGTTAACAGTGTTGCCTTTGTATTATGTGACCTCTTATGTCATATATTAACCAAATTTAAGTAAAACATGATGCGTGCGCATACTGCTGGGCACATTTGAATACAAATGTAAACATAGGGCACATCTTCTATACACGCTAATAACTAAGGTGTTGAATCATTCTTATAAGTGTGCGGTCAGTGACTACTCTATAAAAGATGGAATTTCAACCATTAAACTGATGAAATCAACACATTACATGCTGAATTCACCAGTTTAGTCTATGCGTGTACTGGTGTCTGGTAGCCGTTTTAACCAATTAACTACTATGTTCACGTGAGCTGGTGTTAGTGCTATTATTGCCACGCCGTACATAATGAAATAAATATATGTATGGGGGATCAAGCGAGACATGGTTTCCTGCCCGTGCAGTGGAGATGTTGAAGGAACTTAATTAACCACAGTATCTTGCCTTGATGTGGCGATCGCAGACCGCAGCCGTACAAGTATGTCTTTAATAATACACATGTATTGTAAAGAGTACGCTTCACGTTCAGCTAACCTTGTAGACTAAAGAGCGATGCTATAAATTATTCAGGTTGGATAATAGTATGTGAAATTCGGAGCCTTGTTTAAACATTTAAAACACATTTCATAATAATCAATGTTTAATTATGATGTAGCCTGTGGGGAAATGCTCTTTCTGGCATATGCGTATAAGGGGGGGGGGGGGGGGGGGGGGGTGGGGGGGTGGAAAGAAATTAGCTAATGAATTTGCTTATGAGCCAAGTGTTCCATTGACTGACATCTTAAACCGCTCGTTAGCCGAGGGAACTGTTCCACTTCAATGGAAATATGCCCTTGTTGTGCCCATTCCTAAACATAACCCTCCCTGTATTGACAGACTCAGGCCAATATCACTCACGTCAGTCTTTGCTAAAATTGCTGAAGGTTTTATAACCAATTGAATTGTTACAGATATTGTTGATATCCAGCTTAATCCACGCACTGAATCACTGAAGGTTTAAAAGCCATCAATCTATTAAATTCTCAGTAAAATTCTCAGTTATTTCTAAATGTATTTACTCTTATTCGATGTCAGTTTGTTGTTGCTGTTGTTTTTTATATTTTAATAACAGAATAAATGTGTGTTCGGGAGGTTTTATTCACTCTGTTTAATACCGCTTGGAGTCTGGGTGCTGATAATTACCCGAGCCGAAGACGAGGGTAATTATCAGCACCAAGCGGTATTAAACCAAGCGGTATTAAACATAATGATTAATACCGACCGAACACACATCTATTCCCATTCATAAATATTTGTTTAATATAAAATTCAGCCAAAAAAGCCCCGAAAAGTTCGAAAAATTGTCGCAAGTAAATTTCGGTGTTTCGCCATTCTGTGTGTGTCAAATGACATGTTTCCGCCTCTGTCGCTCTACACAATACATGCAATAAAGCGTATTTACTATGAACCAGACTACTGCCATTGGCAACCTCGTGTAAACTGCGGATGCTTTTTACAAACTGAACATATTCGCAAATCAGATGCTTTCCCAATGCGGCACTGCGGTGGCCCTGAAAGAACATCACACATCGCAGATTCTGCGCGAATTTGAACGATGTCAAACATGTTATCGCATATACCTAAGCATAGTTCTGAGATGTTGAACATTGTTTTGCAGATTTATGCATAGATATATGCGATGGCAACTATTTTCTGTGCAGATTTCTGTAAAGTTGCATATTTTTATTTTAGATTTCAAGTTATGAATTTGAATAACAAATGTTTCAAAGTAGCCGAGAAAACATAATACAGGTTGAGTATTTCTCCTCACGTGCTCGACGTAGGGTATCATGTTGGGTACAACGAATTATTCTGACTACACCGTGGGGATCCCATTAATTTAAAAGGCATAGAGTAATTTGTTTCACGCCAACTAAATTGTTGCCTTCATTGCATCATCTTTCTTCGTTTCGACCCTCTGGGTACTAAAGGTTCGTTGTTTACACGTCTGTGTAATTGCCTATAGACCAACCTTGATTGCTACTGAGGAGTCTCTGTTTGTTACTAGAAGCCGTTTCCGTTTGTACGCACTGCCGCGCTGTTTCATAACGATTCGTGACTGTTTACGAACGAGATGGTATTCATTGTTCAGTTTCAAGGTGATATTTTCGTTATTCAAGGCGGTGTTTTGCTTTAGCTAGAAACTGTAATTACCAGGAATGATTATTGGCTGTTACGTTGCCCGCTTCTAGCGTTAGCTCCACCCATGCTGTAAACTGCCAATTTTAAATGTTGATAATATCATCGCAAGGGCAGACTCGTTCTTGATTGGATATAGGTTGGCTATGACGTCAGCCTGGTCTGTGGTTTGCGGCTACTTAGCTGACGTGGCAAACTACGTACGTTTGAGTACTTGCCGATATACTATGAACGCTAACGAAGTGTTAAGCATTTCGTCTATAAGATACGATTTCGAGCTACGAAATAATAGCCTCTTTTCTGTCAGTCTGATCGTCGTTCAGTGCTCTACTTGCGTAGCTGCCCATTAAAGTCGCGTTAGTGTATCGATCGTTGAAGTCGCTGATGAATAAATCCCAAACGAAATCTCGATCTTTGTATTATTGGGCAAAGCTTCGATTTAGTTTAAAGTTGAGGCGTTTCCCGATTGTTGTTGAGTTATAAACGTGTGTATAGTAGCACTTTAGTTGGCGTTGGTGTGCGAGTCGTTGATAATTACATCATAGCAGATTGGTGCTCAGAATTCACCGAAATCTTGGAGAATGGACGGAGCAGCAGCTTTGGTGCTGATGCTTTCAACAATGGCAGGTAAGATGTATTATCTGTCACGTGTGGTATTTCCTCGAATCCTTGACCTGTTTGTGAGCATTTGTAGACAATCTCCATCAGGATCAGGGACGTAGTGTGTTATTATTATTAATTATTTCTGGTAATGAAACTAAGGATTCCTTAAAAGCACCCTAGGCACTATAGCTCGCAAGCCTGAAGAAACCTGTAGAGAAAAGACAATAAGAAGAAGGTACAGTTTTGGAGGTGGGGGAAAACCCACGGAATCAGGCAGGGACTGAAAACCCAATCCACATTTACACAGGTTGGATTCGATCCGGGTCACAGCGGTGGAAGGCGAGGAAAGAACCGATATGCCAACCTGATTCACTCTTATGTTGTGTGTGAACTTTTCGTTTCAAAAGCAATATTCACCACCAGTCCATTCAAAGGTAGGATACACATAGGTAATTCAATGTTTCGGAACAATTACAGGATATCTAGCGCAGTCATTTTGCTGGATGCCTGGAATCATTATTTACTTTCAAATAAGTAAGATATTTCTTAATAATTTGGTAGTAAAATTGTTTGATATTTGTAAATGGTGTATCATACCTTTGAAGGCTTCACTGCCCCCCAAAACAGATAATGTACCCAAAGATGATCGCATTGTTAACAGTGTTGTAAGTCTCTAAACCTGGGTCGATATTCATAAAAGCCCGCAAAGCCTATAGTTGGCTGCTAAAATGGCCTCTTGTTGACAGCTAAGCCTAGTTGGAAGCTAAGTGATATTCATAAAACTTTGCTAAGCTTATGGTTGCTAAGTTGGCTGCTATTTATTGTTAACGTTAGAGTTGATCTGGGGTGTCTCTAAGTCACTAGTTCGCAAATTATCCTCACCCAACATAGGCCTAGATTCTCCACAACCAATAGAACATTGGGATACCTAACAAAACCATAAGCAAAACTCAAATCTGAATTCAAGAACCATCTTATCCATTGTAAATTATCACTGTTTAAACAATGACGTTTTCGCATGCGAAAATTGACGCCTAATTGAACGCGACACCAACCCGCTTCGTTGCTATATCCGGCCGTCTCCGGCGATCATGTTCATTTCTAGTTCTAGATAGCTTCCACACTAAGTAATTGCAATCCTTTTGTGGAAATCCATTTGCGTGCTTATGATCAATAGGTCGTATACGTTCAGCCATAATTATTTGATAATTCTCACAAAAAGATACCAGCTTCAACATGTTGTTTCAAATACTTCCCCACAATTTCTTGACTTAGTCACTCAGTTTCCCTACCCCAGCGTATTCCCCACCCCCCACCCCATCGTAACCCCCCCCCCCCCATCGTAACCCCCCCCCCCACAACAAAACCCACAAAAACACACAACAAACACACACAAACGTACACGAACACAATTAAAATTACATTCAATAAAACATTTCTGAAAGAGTTAAAATATTTATTCTCAATCACTTTATGTAAATCATTATTAAAAACATTATTACAATTATTATTGTGTTGTTTCAGTAAAAGACACCAAACTATTTAAACTGCACGTGCATCATAATTAATGTAAACATTTTAAAGTATGAATCTGTCATAATGTGGCGATATACACTGTTTTATATGAATACAAAATCTTCATTCTGACTAAATCAATACATAGTTATAGCTTCACTGACGCCAAGTGCTTATATTCATTGATAACAATGGCCATTTATGAAAACGTGGGCCCGTTAGAAAATTCAAAAGAAAATTCGAAAAATCAAAAGCCAGACTGAACCTCCATCACGCAGAACATTGACGCCTGCAAGGAGTGTTCCGAGCCAAGGCAAAGCAGGACAGGGAAGTCTACCTGAAGAACCTTTCCAAAAGTATCGACAACAACTTCTCTCACCAAAATCTCAAGTCCGCTTACAAAGTCATTCAAGAACTCCGCCCAAAATCTGACAGGTGTACGAGCCCGACCATAAATAAAAACAATGGGTCGGCCCTGTTGATCAGACGAGGAGTCTCTAGACAGATGGAGGGAGCATTTCGAAGCTGCCCTTAACCACCCACCAGCTCCACCGTGCCCAGACCTGGACATCCTCGTAGCTCCTCCAATCGATCCGGAAAATTTCGAGGATGCCCCCAGCCTTGAATAGGTGAAATCGGCCATCAGAAGGCTGAAGAACGGTAGAGCAGCTGGTTCTGATCACATCCCCCCTAAGCTCTTGAAGTGCGCTATCGACCCGATTAGTGATGTCCTCCACCAACTTTTCCTGCAGGTATGGCGAACAGGAAAAAACCCAGCCGGGTGAAAAGAGGGCATCGTAATTACACTCTACAAAGGAAAGGGCCCCGCACTGAATGTAGTAGCTACAGACCAATAACACTTCTATCTGTTCCTGGGAAAGTTTTTGCCCACGTCCTCCTGACCCGGCTGAACCCCCTGCTAGTTGAACACAGACGACCCGAGCAATCAGGATTCACGGCTGGCCGCTCAACGATGGATGCCATTCTTGCACTCCGTCTGTTGTCCGAGATGCATCACGAGTTCAACCAACCCTTATCCGTGGCCTACGTCGACCTAAAGATAGCCTTCGACTCGGTCGATAGAATAGTACCCTGGAGAGCTCTTCGAGGCATCGGGGTTCCCCACCATCTCCTTGCCCTCATCAAGGATCTTCATACCAATACCACTGCCAATGTGCGTCAAGGAGGAAACACCTCTGAAATCTTCCTCACACGATCTGGTGTAAGACAGGGCTGCATTTTGGCTCCCTCCCTTTTCTGTCGTGCCATGAACTGGATCCTTGATCGAGTGACCACGGATGTGGGCTTCACCATTGACCGGTTTAAGTTTTCAGACCTAGACTATGCCGATGATGTCGCCCTAGTCTGTAACGAAACCAAAGATCTGAGCAACATACTCCAGTCTTTTCAGAGTGAGGCTGCCAATCTCGGACTCAACATCTCCTGGCAGAAAACAAAAAAATTGACCCCAAGTGCCACCAGCACTCCCTCTCACATTACAGTGAACAGACAGTCTGTCGACATTGTGGAGGATTGTGTATATCTTGGAAGCAAGATCTCCAACACTGGGCGCAGTGAACCTGACATCCTCAGGCGACTTGACCTTGATTTATCTGCTATGAACAGCGTAGGCAAAATCTGGAGGCTAAAGAGTTTGAAAATCGCCATCAAACTGAATATATATAGGAAATGCGTCATTCCTGTATTGCTGTACCGCTCAGAAACATGGACACTCTTGAAACCCGATCTCAGAAGACTTTAGTCATTCCATTAAAGGTGACGACGCTCGATCCTAGGTATCAAGTGATTTGACTTCGTCAATAATAACGAGGTCACCCGCAGAACAGGATTGCCAACCATCAACCACCAAATTCAACGTCGCCGCACCGCCTTATTTGGTCACGTCGCTCGCCTGGCTGACAACATTCCAGCCAAAATTGCTCTGAGCATTGCCATCAATTCCAGGAGAGGTCGACCGCCGGTTCCCGGCTGGAAAAGACCCCATGGCCGTCCAAGATCATCCTGGTTGGAACAACTTCGACGGCCTAGCGAGATTGACTGCATATGGAATGAGGCTGTAGGACGTGGGCACAGGAGATCGGCGCGACGGACCTTTGCGGTCTATGTGTGTGTGTGTGTGAGTGAGTGTTAGAAAATTCCCGCTAAATTTCAGGCAGATTTTGGGTCGATCGTCAATAAGCTGGCGGGCCTCCAGTGTCATGGGATTTGCCATCCAACTCTGGGTGGTTTCACATGACAAGGCCGTGAAAGTTCAATTTCACTTTACAAAAGAAAGTTAGGATGGTAAATTTGTAAGAAAGTTTACAAAGAAAAATGAAACTATTAGTATTTGCTTGTTACCCACCAACAAATCTTTCAGGAAATGTGCGAGATGCAGCAAGGTTTTCATAAAAATAATAGTGAAAAACTCAACGAGCATGCGTGTGAATAAATTATAAGTCCTGTTGTATAAAGTATCAACAAACAATCTTTTCTTTTGTTTAAAAAAAATAACCGACAGTCAACATGAAGTAAAAATAATATTTGTTTGTAAAAGACATCAAACTAATTAAACTCCACGTGCTACATAATTATGTTACAATGTCTGTTATAATGTCGAGATATACAGTGTTTTATATGAATATAAAATGTTCATTCTGAACAAAGACACTGTAAGTTTTGTAATATTTTACTAAATCCACAGTGTTAAGACCTTATCAAAAGTAATAGTTCCGACCAGAGGAAATTATTTAGAGCATCTAAAAAGCTGCTTGGGCATAGTGATGCCGTCCTCTTTCCACCTGTTAAAGATAAAATGACCCTTGCTAATGATATTGGTAGCTTTTTTGTAAAGAAAATATATAATATTCATGCTAAACTTGCATGACTTAGAAGTTTCAACCTCTGTTGACAGAACGTTCTCTTTTACATCTGAAACATTGTTTAGTGGTATCTTGTGTGATAGTTTCATATCATAAACAGAGTCACAGGTAAAACAGCTTGTTGTCAATTCTTCTTATGGATCATGCGCTCTGGATCCCATGCCTACTAACCTTGTGGGTGAGTGCCTTGATATTTTGCTTCCAGTACTTACTAACATTAAAACTCATCTTTAGTATCTGGCACATTTTCTACTGACTGGAAAGAAGCTTTAATTTGCCCTTTATTAAAAAAAAAAACAATCTCAATATAAAATTAGAAACCTACCGACCAATCAGTAATTTACAATTTATTTCTAAATTAACTGAGAGGGCCGTTTGTGACCAACTTTATTGTCGCATGTCAAAACATTCCATGTTTCCGGTTTTCCAATCATCTTACTGGAAGCATTACAGTACAGAGACGGCGCTTATAAAGGTTAAAAATTATGTACTAATGAGGATGAATTTCCAACATGTTATTCTGCTTATTCTTTTAGACCTGAGTGCAGCATTCGATACTGTTGATCACGTCATTTTATTGAAACGTCTGCAGTCTAAATTTGGAGTCACTGGCAAGGCCCTCGATTGGTTTTCGTCTTATTTGTCAGATATAAGTCAACGCGTATCCATTCAAGGTACCTTATCAGAAAAGTTTAATATCAACTGTGGTGTTCCTCAGGGATCCTGCTTAGGACCATTTTTATTCATTGTCTACGCCTCTAAATTGTTTGACATCATTGAGCATCATCTGCCTCGTGTTCATTGTTATGCCGATGACACTCAGCTGTATCTATCTTTTAGACCTGACGATATATCTTGTCAAGCTGCTGTAACTATAATGAAAAATTGCATCATCATCAGGCAATGGATGTTGCATGACCGGCTTCTAATTAATGACGCTAAGAGTGAATTTTTGATCATCGGATCAAAGCAGCAGTTAACGAAAATTAATATTTCTGATATCATGATAGGCGATGTTAAAGTTTTCCCTACAACATATGTTCGTAATTTGGGGTCATGGTTTGATTCTGAACTTACAATGAATACCCACATCAATAAAGCTTGCTCTGCAGCCTTCTTCCATCTTCACAGCATCAAACGAATTAGTCAATTCCTAACGCAAGACTCTCTTGTAAAACTAATGCATGCATTTGTGACCAGTCGTCTTGATTATTGTAATAGCCTTTTGTATGGTCTGCCAAAGTCACAGCTAGCTAAACTGCAAATGGTTCAAAATACTGCAGCCATTGTTACTAACACACACGGGTTTGAACACATTACACCTATAATTTGTCAATTACATTGGCTGCCTGTTTCGTACAGGGTTCATTTTAAAATCCTTTTGTTGACCTTCAAAGCTCTTCATGGTCTTTCTCCAAAGTACTTACAGGATCTTGTTTCCATCCGGAAAGTATATTCATATCAACTAAGGTCAGGGAATAATGGTATTTTCTTAGATTATCCCTCTGGTAAAATGTTGACTACATTTGGTGATAGGGCTTTTTCTGTGGCAGCCCCTAAGCTTTGGAATGCGCTACCGTTTCATATACGTAGAGAACAAAAACTTACCTCTTTTAAATGTAATGTAAAAAAATAATCTTTTTAAAGCTGCTTTTTAGTGTGTTGTTGGTGTTGTTCTTTTGTGTCTTTTGTTTGTCTTACTTCTATGGTCGCCTTGCCAGTTTGTTTAGATTTTTAGTATAGAAAGAGTTTGAGGCGTCAGTCTCCTGAAAAGATCAAGACATTACCGATGCCAGCAGGGATAGGCCTATGTAATAAGTAACTATTAGTTCTCTGTTGGCGGGACAGACGTATCCCCATACTTTTGTTTGAGCATTGGCCTGGTGATCAGCCTTTTTTCTTTTCTTTTTTCTTCCATTCTGTGCTTTTTAACATGTGTTATGCGCCTTTGATCATGTTGTATGTAAGGGGCGCAATATAAATTTTAATTATTATTATTATTATTATTTCACTTACACCAAGTGCTTATATTCTTTGATACAAATGGTCATTCATATAAATTATGTTGTATAAAGTTAAAAACAATATTT
The DNA here is from genome assembly GCA_037893245.1 of Crossaster papposus. Taxonomy (NCBI): domain Eukaryota; kingdom Metazoa; phylum Echinodermata; class Asteroidea; order Velatida; family Solasteridae; genus Crossaster; species Crossaster papposus. The sequence continues at coordinate 1,044,912 of JBAIAA010000251.1, read as the reverse complement.
TCTTCTGTTTTGAAATGATTACCGAACTGCACATTTCAAACAAAAAACAGGACTGCCAAACTTGACTTGCAAATGTTAAAAATATAAAACCCATACAATTAAACAAAACAAGAGATTTGTGTTTCTAAAACAAACACAAGGTGATTTAGAGAGTAGCCGGGGAAACTCGACTGTATTAACAAGACACTATCGTATTTGAATGTACATGTTGTGTTTGTAATTATAATTTTATTTGAGTAGACCCGGTCAGCTTATTAACATGCAGGTTATTTTGTTCTGTACGTATAACGATATATGTATTTGCAGATTGTACAAGTTTATACGTATACACCGCCAGTAGAGTACAGGCGTACTGAAAGCCGATATACACAGTCAAAATTGATTCACTTCGGATGTTTCGCACTAACTATTTAAAACCCGTAAAATCTTAGTACACTGACGAGACGTGTTACGTAAACATGTCATTTCTAAGTAAACCTTTAAAGGAGAGGTAAACTACGAAACCAGATAACAAAAATAAGAATGTTATTGATTTTGTGCATGAAACAATTTAAACGCAATCCTCAGTTTTGTATGCACACACTCTAAAACCGAATCGGACATCTTTTGTTGGCATATCATTTTTGCGCCAATATGGCCGTTCAATTTTCCCCTATGACTATAACCAACTGAATCCCATGTAATGAATACACCCGGTTTTCACTTGATTTCATGTGCATAGAATTATGTAAACTGGTGCACGAAATGTTTCCACTTAACGTGTTCTGCTCGTCGTAAAGCATGCAAACTTGGCTTTACGTTTTCATAACCCCGCGTGGGTAAACTGTTACAGGGGGGGGGGGGGAGGAGGGGGGGGGGGGGGAGGAGGGGGGGGGGGGGAGGAGGGGGGGGGGGGACCTTTACATCTACCCATTAATTGTAATTTAGGCAAATACCAATGGTGTATCCTACCTTTAAATAGAGTGATCAACATTTGAAAATAAATGATAAATGACCGACTTAGTTTGGTAAAAGCGTGTTGGTTTTTTGTTATCAGACGAAATTGAATGTGAGAGTTGGTGAAATTGAATACAAAAAATGTAAACAAATCTCCAGGAAAAACATAACCCTTCTTCGGAATGGCATTAACGGGTAGTTTATAAATAAAGTATGACCATGAGATGTATGGCTCATTATAATGTAAAATTGAGGAGCAAATCACATGCATGATTGTGTGTGTGACATTGAGCAGAATGACAATAGAACTCGTTCCTGTGATGTTGTCTTAATTGAATGATTCGCTGCAGGTGTTGTCGTGTGGATTTTTAATAAAACTGCGATTATCCTCTGAGCCTCAGTCCAAACTATAATAACGAAAATAATTATTGGCTGTCGGGAAACCAATTAACCAATTAGTTTTAAAATGACTTTTTCGCAGGCGGATATAGACTCCTAATTGAACGCCAAACAAACCCGTTTCTCGTTGCTATATCCGGCCGTCTCTGGCGATCATTTTCATTTCTAGTTCCATATAGCTTCCACACTAAGTAATTGCACCCTTCGCCTCCGCAATTTACGTACACGTGAAAACCTAACCCACAAAACCAATTTTCAGCTTCCATTATTTTCTGTACGACTATAAATCGTGGAAATCCATTTGCGTGTTTATGGTCAATAGGTCGTACGTTCAGCCGTAATTATTAGATAACTCTGACAAAAACATACCAGCTTCAAGGTATTGTTTCAAATGCTTACCCGCAATTGATTGACCTAGTTACCCTGTTCCCCACCCCAAGAGTATTCCCCCACCCGCAGCGTACCCCGCAACCCCCAGAAGAAAAAACAAACAAAAAAACCCCCAAAAAACCACAACAACATACACAATCATTTCCACAAAGAAACATGAAACTATAAGTATTTGCTTCTTACCCACCAAAAAATCATAGTGGAAAATTCAACTAGCAGGCGTGTGAATAAAGTATAAATCCTGTTATTAAACAATATTTTCTTGTTTTAAAATAATAACCGACAGTCAACATGAAGGCAAAACAATATTTGTTTGTAAAAGACACCAAACTAATTAAACTCCACGTGCTACACAATTAATGTAAAAATGTATGTTATAATGGGGAGATATACACTGTTTAATATGAATATAACATCTTCATTCTGAAAAAAACCTGTAAGTTTTAAAATATTTTACTAAATCTACAGTTTTATATTTATTGGTACAAATGGTCATTCATATCAATTATGTTGTATGAAGTTAAAAACAAGGTTTGCTTCTGTTTTAAAAAGATTACCAAACTGCACATTTCAAACAAAAAAACAGGACTGCCAAACTTGCAAATGTTGAAAATATACAACTTGGCGTTACGTTTACTCCGCCCTCTGTGGGTAAACTGTTAGCCAAAACGATTGTTCATAACGCACCAAATTCCGCTCTTAAATTATAGTGATTGAGCCGATGAATTTTTGTTCAGGGAATGAACGCTGTGTACGTTTTAAATGTACTAGACCTATTTTCATAATTGTTTATTATTGTTTTATCTATTATATTATTGTTGGTTTCGACTGTGCAACTAATACAACATACCAACATCGCCTCGGGTCATTAGTCCAGGCCCATGAGCCGGTTTTTGCATGAATTTCAGACTCTATAAAATACGGACTCTTTAGTAAATATTGCGCATGCTTTAATTAGTGATGATCATGATATTTTGGGGGCAAGGAATGAAACCCTCGTTGGAAAATATGTGATAGCATTGCAGCAGTGGCAGCTTTTTAAGTGTTATCATCGTTTTGTATTTGTTGAATGGCCGCCAATAATGCTTGTTACCGCATAATTGTTCCGGTAACAAACATATTGGCGGCCATTGTGAAGAAAAAAATGACAACACCCAAAAATCTGCATTATGCAATGATATCACACATTTTCCAACTCTAGGTGTGCATACCTTGACACAAATCGTTATGAGAATTACTCTTTTCATTCATTTGATACAGGTGGCCTAATTGTTAATATAATTTTTAAATATATTTCTTTGCATTTTTTCGTATTAGTGCTGGCATCAGGTCATCAAGTCTGCTATATTGGATCGGAGTTCAACCCACAGTCTGGTACCCCACCCCGTTGGTTCCTAGCGTACAAAGATCCGTGCGAATGCACCGCTGTGCGTCTTGGCGGGATAGGCATCCCTGCTTCGTCATACCAGCAAGAGGCGCCCCACTGCATTGACGAGCTTCTCCTCAGCGAGGACTCCGACACAATTCGAGCTTACTTCAACTGTAGCCCGGCGACCGCGGCGAGCCCGGCGACCGCGGCGAGCCCGGCGACCGCGGCGAGCCCGGCGACCGCGGCGAGCCCGGCGACCGCGGCGAGCCCGGCGACCGCGGCGAGCCCGGCGACCGCGGCGACCACGGCAAGCCTAGCGATTACGGTGAGCCCGGCGACCCCTGAGAGTCCAGCGGCCACTGCGAGTCCAGCGATCAGTAAGATGTTATATAATACAATTTAAGAAAAAAATACTATTCTTTTGTTGGACAGCATTATGACTACGTTTCAGGCCGGAGTACATGTTGCCATGATACTCACGCTTTCCGTTGCATGCGCAGATCTAGCTTTGATCGTAGAGTAGGGTATGGTAGGGTATAGGGTAGGGTGTGGTGGGGTGTGGGGTGTGGGGTGGAGTGAGGAGGGACGGTCTCGTGTAACATTTGCAAACACGTGTAAGCTAAACGAACGCACGTCTGAATGCACGTTTACTGGGCGCATCGATTTTCAATATTAAACTCACCACAATTTAATAGAGGTTTTCCCGGACGATATCACAAAATGTGCATATTAATTTATATATTAAAGATATATTTGTTTATTTTCGTGTAGCAATTGATAATTCTATTCCCGTGAAAGTGCATGCATTCGTGAATATAAACTAAAATAGGCGTACGATTTCCCAAATGTGCACCGAATGTAGTATCTTCATAATTTTAGCGCAAATTCGAATGAACATCCGCAATTCTGTGTTCCTTTTAATGTATCAATAATTTACTTCGTCAAAAATGTGCAGCCGATTTCACGCTCAGTGTTTTGTACATGTATGCGTGCATGGACAAGCATTGCAATTCGTTTATGTGCACACAAACTATGTGTTTGTTTATATTTTTTTTGTTTTTCAGTCAATGGAGCTGTCCTTTTTTTTCATCTATCCCTAGACCCTGCTGAATGGACTGGGAAAAAATCTAACCCAGGAGGTCATTCAGGGGGTGAAACATCCCTTCAAAATAATGGTTTTGGCCAAAAGCCATAGAGTTGTGCAGACAAATCGAAATCTGATCCCATTGTGTATAGCCGCTGTCAAAAAAAGTCTCTGACATCTTTTTGAGCGGCCTTGGGGTAGATAACAAACACAGCTGTTATCAATCGTGACCCAGACATCCCCTGGGGGGTAGTTAGAGCTGTTGGTCGTTGTTATTTGTATCCTATTGCTGTTTCATGTCTGTATTGCGCAATACTGATTTCAATGTTTACATGCTTGCAATGGATGTCCTTAAAAAAATACATAAAATAGCCAGAATGTTTAAATCTTTGATATGTGTGTCCAGGGTCCTTATATCCATCTGTTGAGACCGTGAGAAAAAGATTTGTACCCCCAAACACAGTTCATTACCCCCAACATAAAACGTCACCATTTTGGAGGCGCGATTTGGGAGGCGCGAAAAAAAAATGAATCAGTGCAGCTGAGGGTTAATCCCACAGCACCAATGTACATTGCGGTTTCTTACACGTCCGCAAAGTGGCAAATACTTTACAGCTGGAGTCACGACTACACCGTTTTGAGTTTTGGGGGTCGCAAAAGTGGACCCCGGAACTCGTTCTACACCCGAATAACACATAAACGCCCAGTTTTGAAAGGATGTATGTGTAGATATATTTTAAATGCTCTTTTTGATTAACATTATTTCGTTCTAAACGTGTTTTGTAGCCCAATTAGGCGCTTTCAGAACACAGTACCCCTTTAACCTTGGAAGCAAAGCCTTTAGTCCAAATCGACGATATGGTTTGATAGTCCGAATCGACAATAAGGCTCGATAGTCCGAATCGACAGTGATCGAGGTTCGATTGTCCCAATTCGGACTCCGACTATCGAACCTTGTTTGCTCCGGATTAATGAACATTCCGACTATTAAACCTTGTTTTCATTTCGAACTAACGGACAATCACACCATCGTTCAAGGCGCATCGCTTTAACTTTATTTCGTTTTCAGACTAATGGCCCCGCTTATAGAAAATGTGTGTGTTCGGACTATGGAACTTTCGGATCAATAAACCTTCGGACTATCGAACTTTCCGACTATCGAGTGGCATTCGATCGAGACAACCTATACATTGTACATGTATAAAAACAATATGCGCACCCTCATTTGTTTGTACGCCACAGATTCGGAATGGCAACTCGTGTTCAAAGGCTTGACGGGACATGTTGTGAAGTTGTACGACATGTAGACCGCCGCGACCTGGGACGCAGCTACGATGGGCGCCGCAGGAAGCTGGCGGGACGACTCGCTGTACGGGCGCTGGAGCAGCGGTAATCTGAGCATAGGGCGAGTAAGTAGGTTACTGCGCTATTTAACGCCTGCATCAATTTTGCAAAATGAATATAAACTATAACCTCGGCAATGTGTAGGCCTATCCACTGAGCATGATCTGTGTGAATGTAATCATCACGCCCCCTATCGTTCTTGATCCAGTTCTTAACTTAAACCTTTGACGCCGGTGTGATATCATGAAGATCAGACTCCTTTGAAAATGAGGATCAGACTATTTTGTTATGTTATTGGTAGCCCCACTTGTGTGGCCTCCTTAGGGCTAAGGTTAGGGTTGTCATTTTGGTTGTTATCTTTATGTGTTTTATATTGCAAGAGGTCGCATCGTCACTTTGCTGCACGACAGGTGTTTGTTCTTAATGATCTACTTTCTGATATTTACCGTTTAACAAATATTTGTGTTCACGTCTTTGATCGCATTCAGGTCAATGTGTCCGTTTATGATTCCAATAACGTCAGCAGAGCCGAGTTAGTCTTCAACGGGAGCGATTCAGGCGTTATCAGCTGGTTTGCCAAAGATCGCCTCATCTCGAGCCCCTGGCAGGACCTGAGCAGCTCGTCGGTGACTAACTACTTCAGTCTTGCAGGGCATGTTGAAGAGTACGTACGTCCTATGTAGACTGGTTTCATCACGATATTCTGAATGTTCCAAATACATACAAACTAGCAATTCGTCGGCGTTTTCACGAAGAGAAACATTTTAGAAAACTGTATAGTATGTCGTGAATTTATTCGCGATAGTCGTGAAATTATTCACGACTGTTCGTGAATTTATTTGCGACTGGTCGTAAATTTATTTGCGACTGGTCGTGAAATGTTTTGGGACTAGTTGTTCGCGACTAGTTGTGGAAATATTCACGACTAGTCTGGAATCTATTTGTGACTGGTCGTAATTTTTTGTTGGCAACTAGTAGTAAACAAATTTCGCGACTGGTCGTGAATATTTTTGCGACTAGTCGTGAATTTATTCACAACTAGTCGCTAAAATATTCACAACCAGTCGCAAATAAATTTACGGCTAGTATTGAATATTTCCACGACTAGTCGATGTGGATAGCAACACACATTTTGGAGAGGTTAGGTTTTTTTTAATTCAGTGTAAATCATTGAGATCACAAAAATCAAATGGGGGAAAATCTCACCCAAATTCTATTTTCAGTTTTTACGAAGAGACGAATTATAATGTGTCCGCCAGGCGCGTAAACACAGTAGCGAAGCAAAAACAACACGCGTACAGGCTTTTGAGTGTTCACGAAGAGACGAATATATATCTACATTAATTACTCGGCAATTAAGGTGTTTGTTGTATTTCTGGTATGTTGGTAAAGCGACAGGTGTGGGTTCGAGTCCGGCCTGAGACTATTGTGCATGTGCCCTTGCAGGCAAGATACTTTGTAACTCATGGCTTATCTCCACCCAGAAGTAAATGGGTACCTGTGCGGGCAGATATGGTTATTGTGGTTGATTTAGCTGCTTTGCACCGGAATGGCAGTACGAGCTGTAAACTCCCCAGGGAGCTGAGATAGTATTAGGAATGTTTCATAGGCCCAATGACCAGGATAATAATGTGATACGCTTTGAACACCTCTCAAAGTAAATATGTGCCCTATACAAGGTGTCTCTAAACAAATCTAAAAAAACTAAAATCCAAACCATTGGTCAGAGGACACTCTACCCTTTCCACAGACGTTTGTCTTTTTTCTTAGATATAGTTTTGCTATAATATGAATTTTAAACTGGGTATACTTTTTTTCAGAGACACCCTGTATAAATACGCATTTATTATTATTATTATTTTTATAAAACAACCTGGGAAAACCTATTTGTTTCCGCTTACGACACGCTCAGAGATCGCCGGTTCTTCATCAATTACAACTATCAAGGATGCCCAATAGATTCCGGCTGGCTGGTTGTTACAGACTCCAACGCGCAGGTAGGCTGCGAATTCGAGCATGCATCAACGGAGTACCCTTACCCGTTGATCTTGTACAGCACTACGGCCGGCAAAGTAGTGTGGAACAACGTGCTCACTGCAAGTACGTATATTATCCTTTTCGAATCCTTGCCTTCGTTTCGTCGTCTGTTTAAGGCGATTTTAGGCTCCCAACTGCAAGAACTCCAGCCACATGCATGTGGTGCTTCAGAAACATTCAATGAAGAGTTGGCGTATCGGTTCTTTCCTCTTTCCTCGCCCACCACCGCTGTGACCCGGGTTCGAATCCAGCCTGGGCTGATATGTGGATTGAGTTTTCAGTACCTGCCTGATTCCTTATGTTTCCCCAGAATATTATGCTGTTTTTTTGCTCCCACCTCTGAAACCGAAAATGGTACATTTGGGAGACCTCTCCATAGAGACGTGCACAAAATGTTCCATTCTTTATTGTAACCTAACCCGTTTTTACCTAGAGCTTTTTCCACGAAATTTCACATTTATGCATTTTGGACCCTACTCTATCGATCTGGACTGTAAAATGTTAAAAAATGTATCTCCTTTATGTAGTTGGAACGTTAAGGAGACCTCGAAATGTCTCCCTAATGACCATGGTCTCCCTAATGTTGTAAAAATTACGACAAATGGTCTCCCAAAGGTGACATATTCCAAGATAAATATAAATATAAATAAGAATAATAATAATAATCGGTTGATATGAATCGAAAGGTTCCAAGATACTTGAAATAAAGTATTAAGTATTTACAATTGCTTTCACGTGTTCTTATTTGCTTCTCTGTGATTTGGAAGTCGGAGGCGCAGCCGAAACTAAAGACGAAGAAAAGGTTTCGAAAACACACATAGACTATTCCGAGAACAGCCATTTTCTGTGGTGTCACCTGGGGCCAATTTCATAAAACATTGTAAGCACAACAATTTGTAAACAAAGTTTAGATCAGTAAAAACAGGTTACAAGCCAAAACTCCATGTGCTTTTATAATGCTAAGCAAAAACCAGCTGAATATCAGTCACAAACAATTATTATAAACATCACCATAGTCTCTATCGAAGACTATAGATATTGTTCTTCTTGTACGATTTTATGTGTGACTAGACTTGAAAAAATGCTCGTCCGAGTTTGACAACGAAATCATATCCATGTTTACATCTGAGTTTACATCCCAAATAGTAATTACATAAAACAGTGACTGCAAAACAAACACTAAACTTTAAAGTCAATTTGAATGCCCTATTTATCAAAAGCATACTCCGACTACGCTGATGCCCGAACTACTTATACTACTTATGTCAATGGATGGATAATCTTCCTAACAGAAACGTGATACCAAGATATCTCGATTTGGGCTTTTAGTTTTAGCTCAAGACCATATTCTGTGAGGTGAAGTCAGTGGTCCTTTTGCACCAGTAATAACTAAACCGTTTCATATTAAATTCACAGGCGCGGTTTAATTATTCTTAGGTGCAAAATGACCCCCGAATCCTGGACTGTGATTCAAACAAAATAGAGTCTAGAGCTAAGAATACTACCCCAAATCAAGGTATCTTGGTATCGTGGAGTACCGTGGCCTCGTGGTGTAGAGCATTGAATTTATAATTATGTAGGTAAAGCTACAGGTTGTGGGTTCGAGACCTGCCTAAAACTACGGTGCGTGTGCCCTTGGGTAAAGGCACTTTGTCACTCATTGCTTCTCTCCACCCAGGAGTAAATTGGTACCTGTGAGGGCAGAGATGGTTATTGTGGTTGATTTAGCTGCGTTACGCCAAAATAGCAGCATCGAGCTGTATACTCCCCAAGGAGCTGAGATGGAATGTTTAATGGGCCCAATGACCGGGGTAGTAATGTTAAAGCTTTGAGATTTTGGTGACAAGGCGCTTTATAAGCACCGCACATTATTATTATGGTATCAATTTTCGTCAAGTAAGATTATCCATCCATTGGCAGTTTTTGCCTCGGGGTAGTGGAAGTATGCCTGTCTGGTTTTTTTTAGGGCCACCCTGTATACAAGGTCAAGTGTAACCAGGACACAGACAGATCACATTGTTGGACCCCGAATTTACGGACTAACCCTTATTTTAAATTTTTATTTTATTTTTGGTTTTAATTTTGATATTGCAGATGATGTCACCGTCGGGCGTGCTGACTACCTAACCATCCACATCGATGTGGATGACTAGCGATCTCAGGGATCGATCAAGTCCGACAAGTGTTGGTCAAAAACAACTGTTTTTTTAACTACATTCAATTTACTGTATTTAATTAGACCGCATTTTGTTAGCAATATGAACGGGGGACAAGTCGGCTTTAGACTGGTTTCATGCATGACCGTACAATTTCCCCGACAACTGTGTATTTTGATCAGTATCATTATTATAGTCAAGGCGAAGGCCATTCCAGTTGTTGTGCGGGCTCTGGGTATCATTCCCAGGTCACTGTGGAAACATCTTGGAACTGCAATGATTCTACGGAAGACTATGGGCGCCGTTCGCGTTTTGTATCCCTATAGAACGAATGAGGTTCCCTTAGCATAACATGGGCGTATCTACACCACATTGAGTTGAAGACACTTAGGTTCTCAGATCCTTACTTTCCCTTAAATTAAACTCACTCCAACAATACACTTGAAGGCCAAAAATAGTCAATGAAAAATGAGCAGAGACCGAATTTGTACCCCAGTCGAACGATTATCCACTAAGCTACCATAAGAGGTCGACAGAAGCCGTTTTTCAAAGTGCTTTAATATGGTGGCCCTGGAGGGACTACGCAGATCGTGAACATTGACATCAAAATTCTCGACAAATTTCACGACTTTCCCCAAAGTTGCGAATATCGACGTCGATATTCGCGTCAAATTAAACGACTTGCCCCCAAAGTCGCGAATATTGACGTCAAACAAATCTCTTGAACTGAACTTAAAGGTAGGATACACCATTTGCAGATATCGACAATATTTACCACCGAATTATTAAGAAATATCTTACTTATTTGAAAGTAAATAATAATTCTAGGCATCCAGCAAAATGATCGCGCTAGATATCGTGTAATTCGTCACTGACACCACGAAGTAACACTGGACTGCGCGTGAGTGCGCGTCCAAAACACGTATTTTGCAGAACCGAGTGATTTTCGTTTTTACGAAGTAACACTCATTTGTATTTTACCGGTTTGAAGGATGTATTATCGTTTTCCTATAACTCCACAATAATATAGATGGAATAAGTTTCTGTCAAACATTTTAAAGGTATCGTATACGTTTGGTATTTGGAACCCACTGTTTGTTTCAATCCTTTATAGTTGTATATATATACCATAAAACTAACCTGTAAACATTTCATTTAAAAGGGTGGTAGCGATTTTAAAATATATTGCCAGCATGTCCACGCAGGATGAATAATCTGCATTGGAATACACAATCTGAGAAACGTCACTGCAGTAACGCTTCTCAGATTCAAATTTTGGGGGATAAAAAGTAATATCTGTTTTCATAACCGCAGTATTTCGAAGTGAAAAGTTTTTAAAAATGCATTATACTATCCAAAGCTGCTGTACTTCTTACCAAGTAAGTTTTTATTGCCAATATTTTTTGAAGTAATAACCAGACGTATACAATCCCTTTAAAGCGTTTTTCTCCAAATTGTATTTCCGCAACTTGCTTGAGTGTTACTTCATGAAAACGAAAGTCCGAAATGCGCATGCACACTTGGGTGTTAGTTTGTGAAACTGAAATTGTTCATTGAGCGGTTTTCATGAAGTAGCACTCCAGAGTACGTGAGTGTTAGTTCGTTGTGTCGGTGACAAATTATTCCGAAAAAAGTAATTGTTTAAAACAAAATTCGCGATCGCGAAAAAACAATAATAACATAGGAATAACTGCCCAACGGCGGTTGAAAACAAACGCTGTTTTTCGTGATGTTCTCGCCATCCCTAATTGTAAAACTTCGAACATATCAGTTAAACGAGATATACTATAAAATACAACCCCCCAAATCCACTCATTCATGATAATTCAAGCAATTACCAATGGTGTGTCCTACCTTTAAAACAAATACACTGATATCTCGTGACAATTGAGGGCGCCCTCAATAATCCCGTTTTCGGAGTATTGGTGAATGATGAACTGCATACAACTGTAGATGGACGGCGCGCCCCGGAACAAATGAAAAACTGACTCGGTCTTGGAGCAAGACATTCGCGTCAAAGTTTATGTCCGGTCGTAAAATTTGACGTTAAATTTGGCGTCAATATTCGCATCAGAAACTGAACGTCGCGAAGGTTTCACTGGGCTAAAAAGTTAGCCAAATCACTGTTTCTTTAACTGATACTGTGTTAAGTTACTGGATAGCGTTGAGGGTGAGTGTTCTAGAATTGTGTTATCATGTTAAATATTATGTTATATTTACAGTAGTTGTTGCATAATGAATGATAATTCAATGTACTTTGCTAACATTTTGAGATTCTTTGTTCAGGTGTTGTTGTAGGACTTGCACACTACGGTCAAAGGTCAAATCTTGGATTTCGATTAAAATAAGTTTTTTCAAGGTTTTCAAGTGGCGAATTTAAGGTTTATTGCTGGAATTAATTAATGCACCGGGACTAATGTCAACATGTCCTAGAGTTTATCAGTTTTTGCTTGAATACTTATCAGGTGCTTAGATTGTATTGGATTTTAGGGTGTTTATTGTAGTTTTAGTATTATCATGTATTATAATGCTATTCATCATTAATTTCAGGATCACCTACGTATTGAAAAGAACTGCACTGAATGTTAACTAAACTACTGTAGTTATATCCGGTCACAGTAGTAAGTTTGATTTTGCATGTAAAATGTGTGCTTTATAACAGATTTCTGAAACTACATGTCTTTAGTTTTCTAAATGGCTTTTGACGTTTGCACTGTAACAATATTAGTTATTGCATGTGTTAAAACTGTTATTTGAGAAGCAAATTTAAGATCTGAAATTTACACTCAAAACTGCTTTTATTCATTCTTTTGACACAAAATTGGGTATTTATGCATTTTGGACCCTACTCTATTGATCTAGACTGTTAACAAAGTTAAAATGTTTCCCCTTCATGGAGTTAGAACCTTAGGGGGACATCTAAATGTCCCCCTAATGTTAAAGAGGAAATATACACCTACCTGGTTTATTAGGATGATTCGTATTTTTAAGAAGGTAATACTACCCTTTCCCCGATTTAAATAGTAACATTAGTATAATTGTCGATTTTGTTGTACAAAAAAGCGATCAAAAACGAGCATTTCTCAAACGCGATTTCCCCCGAATCCAAAAAACAAATTATGTATTCATTTATGCGTGTGACCCCTGTGACGACATTCTGGGACACAAGAACAACATCAACCACACACGTCCGGCGGTACGTACTACGTGTGTACACAGCCGGCCATAAGTCCCATCTCCTGTTCACGTCACGTTGTTTGGTCGCTCGCAAATACAAACTTCTCCTGCTCGAATTTCTTCTTTTTTCCTCCCCCTACAATTGCTGATCTTTTGTGATGACATTGAAGAAAGATTGATTGATATTTTGTGTAATGCCTCGGTCGTGTGCAGTTGGGGGTTGTTCGAGAAACAAGGCCAAAAACCCCGACTTAAGTTTCTTCTCCTTTCCGCGGGACAACAAAAGAAATCGTGCGTGGAGCAAGTTTGTGAACACAACGAGGTCTGACTTCAAGGCAACGAAGTGGTCCGAAATTTGCCAGGAACACCAGAGGCGTGTGCAGGATTTTTTCCTGCGGGGGGCTGAATCAAAATCGTTTCGGTAGAGCGAAGCGAGCGGAGAGTCTAACAGCGTTTGGTCCAGGAGGTCTGGGCCTCGGTGGGGGTCCAGGATTTTAAGACCTGAAATCGCATTTTCTTTCAATTTTCAGACAAGTTTTGCTGCAAAATCAGTTGATATATGATGTAAGGACTCAGTTATAGAGGTTACTCGTGTGCCATATGGCCAAATATTCATTCTGTCAGCAAAAGTTTGTTGGGTACCATTACTGTCAAGAATATCGATCGCATGGGTTGCATAAGCTTTTCAGATTACACCCCGCCATGACTACGGAGAAGGACATTACGAAGAGAGCCCCCATGCGTTGTAACTTTGAAGTTTGTGCAATAAGTTATAGCTACGACAGGCTGGTATTTACAACTTCCGTTTATTTGCACTCCTGGGATTTGATGTATAAGAATGTGTCATTGAATAAGTTAACTGCCATTGATAAGTGAATGTTAAAAGCACTGAAAGATAATGAGTTCTGTATAAATAATAATGCATGTGGTTTTGAAACCTGATACTGCCAAAGAGATATTTGCCTCTATTGTAGTCACTCTGCGACCAGCCGAGCACATTTGCGGTCGGCTTTTTTTGCTACATTTCGTGTCGGCTCACTCAAAGGATTTAGTGTCGGCTCACTCAAAGGATTTAGTGTCGGCTCACTCTAAGGATTTAGTGTCGGCTCACTCAAAGGATTTAGTGTCGGCTCACTCAAAGGATTTAGTTCATTGAACCTTATTTATTTTGGAAAAAGACGTGCCATCATTGTAGGCGTGCAATTATGGGGAGCAGCAAGTCAATTCATTTCCTGTCAATTCATTTACAAACATTTATTACAAGCTGAAAGTAAACTCCACGCAATCCGGAATCGCTGTTGACAATCTGGCTCTGAAAACGGCGCACTTAACTTATCTTGTCATTTTTTTCACTACTGACCGCCGGACTTCTTAGAAAAGGGTTTTGACTAGACCGCCGCTGTTTTGCAGGGGAAGTAAGCATGCAATGCCAGCGCGGCAGTCGCGCTGCAGCTTGCTAGTGGAGTAAGCAAGGGGATGTATACTTGCACGTGCCGACGCGGTGTATACTTTCGGGTTTTTGTTATGATCATAATAATAGTCGCGGGTACCTGGGTACCCGACCGTGACGGGAATAGGGTACCCGGGTCCCGTACTACCCGTAAACGCACACCCTTACTTGCAAGTGAGCTCAGTGGGTTTCTATGTCATAAGCTATGCGTGATGGTCTGTGCTGGAGAATAGACAAGACATCACAAGCAAATTGCACAGAGTAACATGACAATTAAGAAAAATAAATACCTGTCCTATTGTCGCCAAGTCACTGCATAGTCAGCCGAGCTGTTACGTTTGTACTCGGGTCCGAGTGAAAGTGCACAACAAATCGCAGTATCCTTGAATGTTTTCTAGTTCAGGAATCTGGATTCCAGTAGTACGGCAGGGGTCTACTAGTACTAATTCGTTGACATTGCGAACGTTGACCTCTGTTGTGTCTGTATTGTGGTTTCCGGTCGCGGCTCGCTAGCAGCGATGTTACAGTCAAACTGAATGTTGTTGTAGTTCCCCCCCCCCCCCTGGTGCTGGTGGTAAACGAGCAAGAAATATTGGGAGGGGGGGGGTGGGGGCAGGTGTCCGAGCCCCCCCCCCCCCCCCCCCCTACCCACCGCAGATGGCACGTGGTGGTGAATGGACCAGTGAGAGTTTGGCTCTCGCTCATGGTGGCAGCTAAAATAGTTCACATGGCCAGCGCACTCCCGCACAATTACAATTATTTTCTGAACTAAACTCGGGGCTAAGTTCAGAACCCCAACGAAACTGCACTAAGTTCTAGAGATCAGTGTTATATGATACTCTCAAACACTTGAGGAGTTGGGAATCCAATAATTACAGGTAATTGAGTGAAATTACCTCTCATCGTGGGCCCTCGACCTGTCGCGTCTCTGGAAAAGCTGAGGCCGGATTACTCAATCGACTTCTATATCTATGGGCCGTTTTCCGAGTGGCCAAATATACATTCAGACAAAGCTAAATTACAGATAATCGTTTCAACCCCCTTCAGATCTAACCGAGGAATAAACTATTCAAGAGAATGAGTTACAACATACAATAAGACCCTGTACCTAGGTTATTTTTAGCGGAGGGCCACCACCGCACCCGTTGTGATCCGTACGTTGTAAACAGCTTACATGGGTAGTTTGTGCTCGTTGCGCTTAAGGAACTACATGTAGGCCCACATGTCATATTTATAACCCATTTCCACACAATATTATACGGCAACGTTTTATGTATACTCTAGGCCTACAATTTCATCGGATGCAATCCGAATGAGTGAAGGTCTTCTGCTCGGTGTGATCTAGGTCTAACATCATTTATGTCAAGGCATACACATACTCACTAATTTGTTATATGGAAAGAGGTAGGCCCCCCTATAATGATTAAAACAATTGTTTTACTTACCGTTTAACGCTTGCTTGAATAGAATGTTTCGAAGCAAGTGGCTATATTTCGGAGAATCTTTTGTAGCTATGATCAAGTTAAGTTCCAAATCTCCTTGACACCTTACAACCATGTTAGTCTAGGCAAAAAATCCAGAAATGTGCCTATTTAAGTTGCATGAGGCATTTTTGAGGAAAAGCAAACAAATAGGTGATTCTGAAAGGTAATTTTGTGCTGAATATGAATATCCTGTTTGTGTTTCTCAAAATTGCCTAATTAGGTCAGTAATTAAGGTCAAAGGTCATTAAGTGCAAATTTCATTTGTTTACAAGAAATGGTTTATTTTACCTCATAAATACTATGATGTTAATAATTTAGCAATTTCTTTTTTAATAAAACATACACAGCATGTCAAAATTTCGAAATGAATGGAAATTTGTAAAGAATTATTCACTTCTTTTGACAATATCTTCTTAACCATTGGACTTTTTCTTTTTCACCACGGGATGAGTTTCTACAGGCAGTTTTTCAAACATATGCACGTTTGATCGGTGTTCTCTGGCTGATTTACATTATTTTGGGTACCGAGGGACAGGAATATGGTATTTGGTTTCATAAATTGTTATAATTAGGACGGTAATTAGAGCCAAGGGTCAATTAGTGCAGAATACCAATTATTAGGAAATTTCATTTTTGTGCATCCCTACAAAATGCTGGTGCTGTAGTAGGCCCCTCTATACAATACCTCACATTCTTTTGTTAAATCTACAGGGTGGGAATCCCTACCCACTGTCTGAAGCAGTGATGTAGTATACTCGAGACCGGTCTCAGTCTCGGACTGGTCTCGGGGCCTGGTTTCGGTCTCGGCTAGCCGGTCTTGGTCTCGAATCTTAATGACTCTATCTACATTGATGACTTAATGACTTTATCTACATTTAACCTCCCGGTTTTCCTAAATTAATTAATTATGTCCTGTTTTGATATTTTCTCTCTTTTTTTGGTGTTTAGTTTTTGTTGTTCTTTTTCTAAATTTTAATGTTAATTTTAATTTTAATATTATTTTGTACAAATCATGCAATTCAGCCTGGCGGCTGCGAGATTTCTTTTTTAATAAACCATTTTCAATTCAATTAAATTCGACTCGGTCTTGGTCTCGGATGTCTGGTCTCGGGTCTCGGTGTCGAGACCGACCGAGACCGGCAATGGAAATGTAGTAATAAATGCACTAGAATACAAAACAAAGCCCAGTAGTATAGTAGGCCTATGTGGATAAGGATAGGCATACACAATGAACATGTAACGGGTATATTTATGACACCCCCTCCCCCTACAAATGTGGTTGTATCGGCAATTTCTGTGAAGTTCCTATCAAATAGAGGGCGCAGCAACAGATTAGTGTTGCACAGTTGCATCAAGTTTAGCAAGTCCAACTCACGCAAGACTGAGAGCAAGTCCAGCCAGCCTCCTCCATCTCCACTCCAGCTCCATTTCACCCAGCATCCCGTGCGGACAACGGTCTCCAAACAGCATTCCAAGCAACGATGAGTCACTTCTTCTATCATGTAAACTAGACTCTGGCCCATCCACATCAAGAACCACACCAACCACGGTCTCACACAAATTATCCGAGGAAAACTTCAAACTGGTGAAACTCCTGGCAGTCAACGTCAACATTTTGACATCTGTCAAGGAACACATCAACCGCCAAATACGACCCCTTTCCCGGTCAATCGAGACTAGCAAACCACTACCTTATATCGAGGTAAAAATACGGCCGCCACGTCCACACCGAGCCCTAAAATTCCAGGGGTCATTCCAGGATCGCTGGAGCAATCTCAAGAGAAGAACATCGCTGCTCTTCACAGGAATTACCGAGGCCCAGCTGAACAACGCCAGACGCTCAGTCCAAGAAAAGCTTGCTCAAGATTTCCAGGGTCCAGATTATCCCACCGCTCAATAACTCCTGAGCTTCTTCACAAGACCCTACCAACCGACAAGAGGCATCAAAAGAAACCGACAACACTAGTCGATCTCTAACCACAAAACCAAACGGTTCTTTTCAGGACCACCACACCTTCTCAAAAGAGATTAATCCGGCGTCATCTTGCCTCTATAATATAATAATTATAATAAATAAACTTGAATATAATCCACCCCATACCTTATCCGTTATATTCAAACTACAATTTACAAATCTTTCAACTACCATGGCAAGAAGAAAACTCAACAAAGAAATCAAGAGATCCATAAGTCAATCGAAATCTAACCATTTCTCTAACAAATGCAAATCTAAAACCAAACGAGCCAACTCCAATTATTTGCGCTCAGTAGCAGAACAATGTCAATCTTTCATAACGAACCTATCCAAAGCAACACTATCGCAAACTGAAATACTTGCTTTAAAAAAAGGTTTAAACTTCGTACCCATGCACTCCTGCGAAACCAAACCGCATTTCACTTGTAAGTGAGTACCTTCAATCGAAGACTAAGAATTGCATTCTTATTGCGTAACAAACGTTCCAAAAACCATCCTTTCAAACCACCACCAAAATGGCAACCAAAATCATCCCCTAGTGCAACACTAGAATAATCTTTGAAAGCCACAAAATTCGAACTGGCCCACATCAGGCTAAGGAATTGGCAGAAAAACATGACCACACAAGAACGTTTCGCCATAAAAAAATCAATCCTGACATCGTAGTCAAACCAGATGACAAAGGCAGAGGCATCTACATTATGAACCACTCAGACTATCTACAAGTGGGTTACCACCACCCTGAGTCCCATCATTATACCAAACTGGACCAAGACATTACCCCACAAACTATTTTGATGGTTCACAATACACTAATTGAAATGAGAAACAACAAACGCATCAACAACGATACTCTGAAATACCTCGACCCACTTCCACAAAACTGTCCAACATGTCCAACCATTTTTTTTTCTCCCCAAAATACCCAAAACTCCGCCACCGGGAGAACCTTTTGTTGGACGACCAATTATAAGTGGATGTACCAGCCCTACGGCCAACATTTCAGATTACATAGACTATTTTCTTCTTTCCACCGTAACCGCACAAACCATATATGTCCGCGACAAAGCAGACATAATTTGCGCAAACTGGAAGAAAGACAATTTCCACAAGATGTCTTAATTACAAGCATCGATGTTGTTTCTATGTACACAAATGTCCGACAGACGGAAGCAATCCAATGCGTTTGCAATGCCCTCGAAAACACAAACCATAACCATCCGATCACAAAACCACCCTCGACTTACATCCCAAAACTTCTGGAACTCATTCTTGGCCGCAACTGTTTCCAATTCGGAAATAAGTTCTTTCTCCAGAAAATTGGCTGTGCACTGGGCTCTACATCCAGCTCTGAAATTTGTAACATCACATTGCACGACTTAGAAAAAGCGGATAACATCATCACAAAGTCATGGTGGCGCTATATAGAGACGATATATACTGGTCATCTACAACGGAACTCTGAACGAATTCCCAAATCTCGTCACGGAGATAAACAAGATGCACACAACTCTAAAATTCACATACGAAGCCTCTGACTCATCAATCAACTACCTTGACTTAACTATATTCAAAGGAGACCGTTTCCATAAAACAGGAATCCTAGACACCAAAGTCTACACCAAACCAACGTAAACCTTCCAATATCTCCATAAAACATCATCCCACCCACCCCATATTTTCAAAGCGTTCATATACGGAGAAACACTCCGCTACGCTAGAAGCACCAACAACGCGGATGACTTCCACAACAAAGTCAAAACATTCTCAGAGAAACTAACCACAAGAGGATACAATCCCAATGAGACCAACAGCGACAACCAAAGTCTCACATGCCGACCGAACGAGACTGATACACAACACGAAAGATGGAAAAAAAAAAAAAAAAATTCCACTTGTCTTCACAACCACCTACAGCCCAGTCATAAACCACGGTGGCACACATCTAGCAATAAACAAACACTGGAACTTAATCCAAGGCAATCAAATACTTTCGGAACTATTTCCGAAACCTCCATTCATTGCCTTCAAAAAAGCCCAATACATTCGGGAGAAACTAATAAGAGCTAAACTACCACAGCAAAATCAAAAGCTCGAACCACTCCCAACAGACTCTGGCTTTTTCGAACAACAAATTGAACCAGACGAAACCCTCAACATATTGCTCTCCCTACTGGACGAACAATTTGAAACCGACTGAAAAAAACTATATGGCTCAAACCAAACTTACATGATTGGAATATACCCAATCCCAGCCACAACTTTTCCGCGAGTCAGTGGGAACTGAAGAGTGCCCAAACAGCAAGGCACGAAAGCATGCTATTGCTAACAAGATGATTTGCGAACATAATCCTCTGCTCGCACCACTAATCACATTTGATTATTCAACCTATCATAGTCACGCAATCTCTTATGTCCGCCCACCTACATTTCAATCGGACATAACCGGCAAAGACTAAGTCATGCCTAAAATTCATTTGTTTAAGCCACACAGGTCACAGAGTAATGAATGTGATAGTGCCATCCCTCTCTCCAAACCAAAAATGGACATAAAAGGAATTCCCTTAAAATTGGGTATTCTGCACTAATTGACCCTTGGCTCTAATTACAGTTCTAATTGTAATAATTTATGAAACCAAATACCATATTCCTGTCCCTCAATACCAAAAACAATGTAAATCAGCCAGAGAACATTGATCAAAAGTGCATTTAGGTGTGAAAAGCAGGTACAAACTCATCCCGTGAAGAAAAGGAGAAAGTCCAATGGTTACGGAGATATTCGCAAAAGAAGTAAATAATTCTTTAACAATTTCCATTATTTTAGATATTTTGATATGCTGTGCGTGATTTATTATAAGAGAAATTGCAAAATTATTTACACCATTGTATACAAAAGGTAAAGTAAACAATTTCTTGTGAAAAAATGAAATTTGCACTTACTGACCTTTGACCTTAATTACTGACCTAATTAGACAATTTTGAGAAACACAAACAAGATATTCAGATTCAGCACAAAATTACCGTTCAGAATCGCCTATTTGTTTGCTTTTCCTCAAAAATGCCTCATGCAGTCATATTTTCTCAAAATCAAACCAGTCTATGTGGACAACGATGAAAACACGTTGAACAATGAAAATCATTCAGCTCGTATTAACGTCATTATAGCCAGCACGTCGCCAATTAAAACTATCAACCAATTGGATCATCATGTTCAGTCAAAGCCGATTGGTTTGATCACCAGTTTCTGCCGATTTAATAATTTTTCTTTCTTTCTCTCTTTCTTTCTTTCCTTTTTCGTTTATATATATATATATTTTTTTCGTTTTTTCTTTCGTTTTTTCTTTCCTCCTTTCCTTCTTTTTTCTCTTTCATTTTTTTTTGGGGGATCCGCGCGTGCGGGGGGCTTCAGCCCCCAAAGCCCCCCCCCTGGACACGCCATAGTTAGTGAGTGGACGTGATATCACACGGCTGTTAGGTCACAGGTGTCAGTAAATAATGATGTGTGCATGCGTCTATGGGAAAGTGCCCCTATATTCATCCATTGCCGCTAATTATTTTGCTAAATGTACCCTTAGGGAGACAGTTTAGTATAAGTTGTACGGTGAGACATTAAAGAGCAACTATACAGGGGTTCAATTTTTCGTGATTATGTGTTTTTCTGGCAGAATATGGATTAAATAATCGAAATAAATTAAGTTTGGGCGAGTAAGGCAAACAATTCGTTTTTTATAGAGGTTTTCTTTCTGCGCCTTCTTGGCCCGAAATCCGAAAAAACCCGAGGTCAGATTCTGTGTGCGCTTGTAAACACGTGACGTCATTCTGGGAGTCAGTTTACGGCAGGCCTGTGTGTGCACAAAATTGTTTATCTGGCCATGGTCTGGCGTACGACGACATGCACTCGAAAACTGCACAAACCTAATGTACTGTTGAACCGGTACCAGACTGCTCACGCTGCGTTCCTCTTTCTCACCAGCGATAGAACGCGACAATTTGTAGTGAAAACAACTCGGAAATATAGCTTTATATCGTGTTTATTTTAAATATTATCGCCGCTGTACTGTGAAGGATGGACTACAGAGTGATCAGTTCTTCCAGTGAAAGTGATGACGACAGTGAAACGTATTCAGACAATGACGAATTAATCGACATCGAAGACGATGGAGCGGGTCCGGCGATGGTTGTACGTGGCGCTGAGCCGTACCGGTACGAGCCACCAGCCCCGGACCGCCCGGCAGACGATGCTGGCCACGCTGCCGAGGGACACGCGGAACCGAACATTCGGTTGGGAAATACCGACTGGTAAGTTTTATTTTGAAGACAAGTTGGAAAGATTTTACTTTGCTACCTTCACCAACAAATCTGAGAAATTAACCATCCATTTATTTAGGCTCTAGTACTAGTTGTACGCAAGAATTTAGTTTTGAGAAAAATTGGCTAGAAAAGTGTGTTACTATGTTGGTGTTTGATGTTCTTGTGCATGGTCTCTCTTACATAAAACAACATACACATCGTTATAAATGCTAAAAATTGTTCACCAATTTTGCTAACATAAATCTTGATCGAACAAGTTGTGCCATAAATTCTGAACCTGATTGAATGGTTAATTTATCAAATTGGTTGATTCTTGATAAGTTATGGCGAAGGTATCAAAGTAAAATCTTTCCAAACACTCACACTGTATGTACTTTTACATGCTTTTAGTTAGTCCTTTCGTGAACTCATGTGTGTGTGTGTGTACTATGTCTGCAAGTACTGGGATTTAGGACCTGTTTTATGAAACAACTAACGAAAATCCACATGGACTTTCAACTTTTTAATAGATGTCGGAACCATGTTGAATATTTCCAGGGATAATTTGGACCTTTTATACTTCCACGCTTATACTTGACCCTATTTTTGTACTGGACCTTTTTTTTGTAAATTAATTAAAAACACTAATTTGGGAGAAAAAATTGATTTGTTACCTGAAATTCCAGTAAACTCACAATCACATACGCACATTTTTCTTTTAGTTTTAGTGTTTAGTTAAATATATAAATACAATCAATTAAACTTTAAATGTGTATGTGTTTATGTAATATTAAATCCAACTTTTTTTCTTGAAGGTGTTCTTGTGGCCGATGTATCGTCGAAGAAGATGTTGTTTCCTGCAAATGCTGTGCCGAGATTCCAGAGATGGCACAAAAGTTGGAAGAAAGCAACATCGGCACAATTGTCTGTTTCACAGAGCACCCCTGGTTCGAGGCAACTTGCCTCAATCCAGGGACACTACAGACTGCATACTATGGATACAGGCAGCAGTATGGTGCCAGGGCCATTGAGGGAGAAAGAGACAAGTACGTATTGTGCTGTAATGAGATCACGACAGTCACGGTGTAGTTTTTCCACAACTTTTAGCTATATCGTTTCATATATCACCCCCACAAAACCCCAAAACACATGGGTAAAAGGTAAACAAAAATCCAGTCGATTCAGATGCTTCAGATAGAGATGACAGCAGTAGAACAGCAATCTACCCAGGTTGAAGATTTAGTTATGTGCAAGAACTTATATTGCACTGCAGTAGCATGTCCATGTCCATTGTTTTTGCCCAGAAGAAAATAATTTGATAAATAGAAGGGGGAGGGGGGGGGGGGGGGGGAATGACAGCAAAATTACTCATTGTGGCGAGTTCCGTTTGTACAATTTTGTTCAATATACACACACACTAACAAATTAACGGTGGCTTATGTTTGTTCAAAATGAGAAGGGGGGGGGGAATGTTCTAAAATTATGCCACTAGTTTTTGTATTAATCAAGTAGGCGTACAAGTCATTTGTTTTGCCCGGATGTACTGGGCTGGATACATGTAGTACGGTGTATAAGAAACAAACACCCATTAAGGCATAAACACACAAACCCACAAATTGTATTCACTTGTGAAGAAATTTAAAATAAAGCATTTCATCTAGTTATACATGTACAGCCTCATCAAGAAAAATTATAAGTACATGTATCTGCTAAATAAAATAACAATTGTACCTTGTATTAGTATCCGTATCCGAACTACCCCTACTTGAAGGATTGTATTCACTGTCAGATGACTGCTCCCTCTGTCCATCTGAAAGCTCCGGCTCTTCTACAGGTGAGTCCTCCGCAATCACCACTTGCACACGCTTTGGCTCGGATGGCTTCCTTGGTGCCAACTTCAAGAGTGGTGGCAGCTTGACAAGTTCACAGTGTGTTGCTTTTGAAGCGAACACTCCTAGAGGCAGCTTCAAGGTTTGCGAAGCTGATTATAACAAATCAACACAAGTATGCAGTTTAATATTGTGATTGTTACATGATAATTTGTACAATAAAGCTAAGGCATATGTCTGATCTTGGTTACAATGAAAAAAAATTAGTATTATCATTTTGTGAAATTATTTTTTTTTTTGGGGGGGGGGGGGGGGGGTATAGCAAAACAACACAAAAAATTGCCCTCCTCTTCATGATCACATGTGTAGTGTGGTTGGGCCAAAGTAAAAACAAGTTTGTTTCCGGTAACAGCAACAAAATGGGGAAGTTATGAAGGAAAAATATTTTATTTTGGGAATAAATTTTGGGTACATACAAAATGCGTTGAAAAACATTTCATTTTAGGAGAACATTTTGTAAGCACTATCATTGAAGTAACATAGAATGTTTTTCTGTTTAGTTCGACTGTACAGTTCTTTGAATTCAATACCCATCTTCTTCAGAATACTGCTGACAATATTGTTCAGGAATATGCATCAAATGTGGTGGGTCTTGAGCATTGTTAAATTTATCTATTGTTGGTATTTCATGCAAGATTTTCGAGACAGTCGGATACATGATTTCTAGGTCGGTGGTGTAAGGGAAAACGTTTTATGTCTGTCGGCACGTTTTTGTTACGGACGGTAGGGTACCGAAAACGACTATTTTTCTTCTAGGCCTTATTTTGGTTAAATCTTCACTATCTGAGTGGAGTACGTGTTGGTAAAACATTGTAAACATTGTATGTAAACAATACATCTTGCCACATGTGCATTAACATGTGTCCATTGGATGGATGCAGATGGATGCAAAACTTGTGTCTGCATTGTGTATTTAAAAATGTAAGCCAAGTAACAATCCAATTTGCCTTTACCTTGAGTATGGGTGAAATATTTGGGATGTGTCTGGTTCTTTTTGGACCGTACGTAGTGCTTTTTAGGTGGCTGGGTTGGGTTAGTGTTGATATTCACAACATCTTGTTGTATCTCAAAATGCGTTGAGGGGCGCAGTGGACTCTGCACGCTCTTCAAGGGGCTCTGTATAATGAATAAAATCAATAATTAGGGAAGATTAATTTTAAAAGAAATAAAAAGGGCAACCTTATGCATGGTCTTGATTTAATATACCATCATAGAATCAGTTCTGTGTAAATAGCAACAGGTTTGTTTTACCCCAAAAATGTGTTTAATTAAATAGCAATCATTTTATTTTTCCAAGTTCTATCTCAAATGATGTGGTAACATGAAACTAAACTAATACAAGCAGGAAAAATCAAGGGAGAAATGTTTTTGTGTGAATTTTGGATCCTTAAATATGCCAATAACAATCAGGTTTGTTATTTGGTCAAAGAAAACGAAGGTGAAGTTGCTCAAATTACCCTAAACATGTTGTACTAAGCTACATACATGTATATTTTGGGCAGTGGATATTTTGCCAGTGCCGGTTTTACTTTAAGCACTATTTTCATGGACGCTTTCTCTGATCGGCTAGGTAGCGCCAACCTTCTTTCAGTAGGTCCAAAAAATTGTCACTGCACAAGTTCAGTGCAGGGCAGTATCATGCAGAGACGAGCTCTGGCAATCCATGGAGGATTAGCATTTACTGAAAAAAGGCCGACGCGGCCTAGCCAATCTGAAGGAGCGTCCGGGAAATTATCATTTACCAAACGAAAGCAGGTGCCGCCAAAAAATTCACAACCTATTTGTTGAGAGATTGTCATCAACACAAACCAAAAAAATAAACTTCTTACCTGCAAATATTTTGGGCTGCCTAGTGCAGTAACTGTGGAGTCTGACGCAGAACCCTCGTCATGCTCATATGTCTTCTCGTACTGAGATACAGCTTCATCAACGACCTGCCATTAAGAATGTCTTGCATATAAATGCACGTACAGTACATATGTGCACAAAATGTTGTACAACTGGCTAAAGCTGAGCCCAAATCCCAGAAAGTGCCAGTATTAACTGACATAAAATGTCAAACTTTTCCCTCCATATTTATTGAATAGTTATCCATACAATCCAGATTACATTATTCATTGTCAAAAGGAAAGATTTTACTATACCCCCCACAAAAACACATCAAAAACCAACAAATCCTAAACAATACTACATGTATTTTCATTCAAAATTGTTCAAACAAAAGTCTTGAAATCCTGAATAGTAAGGTTGTGCCATGTGTTTGAACAGTTCTGAACCCAAATAGATGGTTATTTTCTAGGATATTTTTTTGGTGTGTGTTTTGGTGGGGGGTATGCCGGTATGATAGTAAAATCTTTCAAAAAAGTAGACATAAAATAATTTTCACGAAATAGGTGCAACGCTTTTCATTGCACAATTCTGTAAACGGTAGGCCGACATGTTTTTTTATTTATTCTGTTTTGGATAGACTAATTAATTTATATAGCTAGTACTCTTTAAAAAATGGTGCTCGTTTTCAGTCATACAATATGGGGCAATATACAAACAAATTGTATTAGTTTTTATTTACCCTGGATCGCTCTCGTTTCTCGTACGCAAGCCTACGACGACGCAGAGGGCGCCGCCGACTCGGTGATGGAGAGCCTGCAACTGCAGCGCTCGCGTCGTGTCCGGTGCTTGTGCTCGCACTCGCGGTGCCGAAGCCGGTGAATGAGCGGACGTCTGACGGGGCTTTTTTGGTCGGCACTGCGTCCCGCTTGACTCTGATGAAGTGCTTGCTGCCGTGCTGTTTCTGAAGAACGCTAGATGGGCCGATGCAATCTTCAGTGAAGTGTTAAGTTTTTGTAAACTCGGATGCTTTTTTAATTTGGATGCTTTTTTTTAATTTGGATGCTTTTCTAGTTCGGATGCTTTTTGTAATCTTGAATGCTTTTTTACTTCGAATGCTTTTCTAGTTCGAATGCTTTTTATAAACTCGGATGCTTTTTCAATTCGGATGCTTTTCTAGTTTAAATGCCTTTTGTAAACTCGGATGCTTTTTGCAAACCGAACATATTCGCAAAACGGATGCTTTCCCAATCCGGCACTAGTGTGGCCCTGAAAGGACATTACACATCGCATCTTCTGCGATTTCGCGCATTCTGCGCGAATTTAAAAAATGACAAACACGTTATCGCATATATCTAAGCATATATCTGAGATGTGGAAGATTTTAATGTAGATTTCTGCACAGATTTATGTCATGGTTAATATTTTCTGGGCAGATTTTTGAAAAGTCGCATATTTTAATTTTAGATTTCGAGTTCTGCGCAGATTTCTTAGTACGCAAATTTGTGCGATGTCGCACGGATGGGCACTACATGTACAAATTTAATTGCACATTTAATTCTGCGCAGCTATGTCGCACTCGCGTACAGAAGATTTATATGCAGATTTATGTGCACATTTCTGCCGCGATGTCAGCACATACGACGTTTTGAAAGTTGAACCACGGCGTTTTGAGAGTTGAAGTACGACGTTGTGAAAGTTTTGAATGTTATGGTGTTCTAAAAAGGACAGGCAACGTCGTGGTTCAACTTTCAAAACGTCGTACTAGAGTTCGTGCGTTTTAGACCGTAAATTACCGTTGTACGCAAGATCAGCCAATCGGCACATGCGAGTGTTCGTGAGGTCAACGGTGCTTGCTCATCGTCACAACCTGTGTGCTCCTCCACAACCTGATGAGGACCCGGTACCCATCAATCCAGAACCAACAGCTGGACCAGGTAGATAATACAGACCGTGACTTTGTGGCTGGAGCAGGGAGAGAGGGTCGCAACCTGAAGGACACCATCGAGGTGACTGGTCCCAACAGAGCCTCCATGGAAGGGAAGATGCAGAGAAACCTGCTGAAGCACTGAGTCAACTCTGAAGCAGGCTCTGTACCATGGCAATATGGGATGATCTAGTTTGTTTGCGTGACAGGGACACATGTCCATGTATCATTGTGTATAATACATTTATGACCTTGTTTGCTGACAATAAAATTTGTTTTGTGTATAAGTATATGCTGTACATTGAGTATGTACATAATGGCACTGAAATGGCCTACGCTACTTTAAAACTACTAAGTGTCCCTGTTTAATACACAAACACAAAAACTCCTACTTGTCGTCATTGGTTGCTAGTGGCGGCTTCGGGGTTTTAGGTCTTGTTGGTGACGCCAAGATGCCAGACAGAGAAATGTAGGAAATGCCAAACAGGTTGTTGATGTTGCCAAGCTCAGGCAGCTGCTGCAGCTGGTACTGCTGTTGCTGCTGCATGCAGAGCTGGGCCTAACATGTCTGCTGGCAGTAGGTGCGAGGAACAGTGGAGAAGGAGCAGGAGCAGCAGGGTCATCACCATCCTCGGAAGAGAATGAGTCGTCATCCATGTCTAACTTGCGGAGTATGTCCCAAATTGCAGTCTTGGCCACCTTGTACTTGGGCGTGGATATGGTGAGTAGCGAATCCCTCACGAAGTTAGCAAAGGTAGCTCTCCTGCTGAGGGGGCAGCTTCAGCCAACTACCTTAACAGTTGACCAGACTGAAGCAGGTTCTCTTGGAGGGTCTGCAAGGTGGGGTCATCATCCTGCTTGCGCTTCTTGCTTTTCTTGGTGGTGATGGTGGTACTGGTTCCAGAGGTGGAAGGGGTCTCCGCTTGGGATCTTCCCCCTCCATGTCTGCAAGGCCAGCTTGGGCAGCCGCTGCCTCCGCCTGTGCCAAGATGTCACTCCCCTGCCCGGCAAGGGCTGCTCTGATCTGCAACAATAACAATGCATTAGCAACAAGAAAACAACAGAAATGGCAAATAATTGCACATGAATGCAATGCATGTCATCCGGACAAATTGGCAATGACATTTATTTATACTTACACTACTCAATGGCTGTGACATGCGGCGGACAAGTGGCCTCAAGAAGGAGCAGGTGTTGAGGATCCACTCCCTCTCCCTCTCGGTCAACTCCTTGGGCTCATCCGCGCTCTTCTTTTTGTCTAGCCTGGTGAAGTTGTCATTGATGGACCGCCACCACCCCCTGAGGTACTTGGCTGTCTTCTCAAGCTGTTGGCCCTTCTCGGTCAAGAGTGCTTCTTTCATGTCAGTGCGCTTGAAGAAAATGAGCTTACTGTTCCAGAGGATCTGGTTCTCCTTCATCCATTCCATAAAGGCCTTCTCCGCCTCAGCATCAAGGGAGTAGCTGGTCTTCTTGGCCCTTTTGCTTCTTGGGGGCGACAGAAGAAGCCTTTGACTCCACCTACGGGGACCTCCTCTTCACCACCCTCGTCTTCAGGTTCGTCACCAGGGGAGTCAGAGTGGTCTGACTGGGCAGCTTCTTCTGGAGGAGGGGTTTTAGTACCACGGGCACCATGGCTACCATGACCACCATGGCCACCACGGCCACCACGGCCACGTCTAGCAGCTTCAGGAGCAGGAGCATCAGGAACACCAATAGTGAGTGCAGCTTCAAAAGAACTACGGCCACGGCCAGCACGGGTAGTAGTTGATCTACCTTCCCGGCGGCCCATCATGACAAAAGGTTGATGTTCACGCTATGGATTTTGCACTGGTACTGACAACAGCGGTAAGCCGTTGCCTTTTTATAACGCGTGGCGAGCGGCGGACATGCGACGGAAATACGCACGGCATTCGTCGGAAGTGAGTTAGGCATACGGTCGGGATAAGTAGGTTGCGTCCAGAATACGCTCGGCATACGCAGCTATTCACAGGAGTTAAATAGTGTTGCGCACTGCATACGCAACTCATACGGGCCTCATACGCAATGGATGCGCTGAATTCGTTACTTATATGCTAGACGTGCGTCGCACATAATTCAAAGTAATCGAACAAAATCGTATTGACAATTTTTAATAATGAAATCAAGGAATTAGGATATGCAAATAAGTCCTATAAGGCCTATAAGTACATCCAAGCACAATATTCTGTACCCGCAACATTAAGGTCAACATTAGCGATTGTCTGACTTGAACCAATACACGTATACTGTCATCAGCCGCAGTCCAACCATTCTAGTGCACGGTACTGTTTATTCCGACTCGCGATGTGTTGCGACTCTCAGTTTTATGCTGAGAATACCGTAGCATCAGCATAGGCACCAGTGGTACCGCCTGTACGCTGCCTATCAGTACAAATGCTGCTGTGTAACTCCCGGTAATATCATAAACCAAACCTGAAAATATTGACAGAGAAACTACAAATCAGGATGCATAGAAAATGACTTCACCTAAAATTCTGTAATTGTTCCGACGGCGTTCGCGGAAAAACCCAAGAACAACATAAGAACAACTGCCCGAGGCCGGTTGAAAACGAACGCCGTTTTTCTCGCTTTTCTCAGCATCCATGATTGTAAAACTTCCAATACGTTAGTTGAATGATATTTACTATAAAATACAACCCCCCAAATCCACCCATTCATGATAATTCAAGCAATTACCAATGGAGTGTTCTACTTTTAACGTCAACAATTTAAATAGTTTTTGAAATAATTATTACATGCGTCTTATTAGGCTAGGCAAAGAGGAAAGCTGCATCGAGGAACTGCACACTCTGCCCAACAGACCAATAGTAGGCCATACCCCTCGAATAATTTTAGGGTCCGACAAGATGTCGCCGTTTTGTCAGACAAATCTTCTTCAGGTCAGCATAAGTTTACTGTACATTTTGTTGAAACTGTCCAAGGTTCGTCTACGGCGAGCCAATACGCGACGTTATTTAGAGTCAAATATCTCTAAATGAACTAAACATACATGTACCTTTAAATAATTATTGATAAATACATGGGACAGTTTAGGCATTCCTATTGGTCGAGAGCCCGTCACATGGCCGATATTAAACGGACGATAAAGACATGGCTGGAAATGTTTAAAATCAGCTGGCAACAACGCGATGTCGCATTATATACCTGTCCCCAGGGCTCACTTTATTTCCAACCGTACCTCGTCTCCAATAGTAAGAGCGGGTAGTGTTGAGCGCGTACAGCTCGACACCCTGGGAACGAGGTTTCCAATGGCAGTAGTAGTCTGGTTCATAGTAAATACGCTTTATTGCATGTATTGTTTAGAGCGACAGAGGCGGAAACATGTCATTTGACACACACAGAATGGCGAAACACCGAAATTTACTTGCGACAATTTTCCGGAATTTTTGGGGCTTTTTGGGCGGAATTTTACAAAAAAAGGTATTTATTAACGGGAATAAATGTGTGTTCGGTCGGTATTAATCACTCTGTTTAATACGGGTGCTGATAATTACTCTCGCCTTCGGCTCGGGTAATTACCAGCACCCAGACTTTAAGCGGTATTAAACAGAGTGATTAAAACCTCTCGAACACACATTTATTCCCTTAATGATATATTTCTAAATAATTTGAGATTTCTATAAATATTCAAAGATACCTATTATCGTTTTCGAGATACATATATCTTTAAATAAGTTTAAAATATCGTCGCGTAAATGGGCTCACCGGGCGCAGTTCTAGAGCAAGTATTTTACGGGGGGCGTGGCGGGCGTGGCCTACTAGATCGGTGTAGCCTATATAGAGAAAAAAACTTTCTCCGTGGTCTTACGTACCTGTTAGAAATCCAAAAGCGAACATTAACAGCGAAGCCTTCAAGCTAATCCAAGCGAAAGCACCCACCAGTAACTTGACTCCGAGCACCTGCTTGACCAGAACATCGATCTGGCAGGACAAGACCCCGTCGCTGAACAACACGACCACCGCTGACGTCATCATTGCCCAATAAGAAGTCAGCCAGGAGGAGACGAGGTACGAGACGGAGCTTATAACGAGGCAAACGGTCACCAGGGTCCCCGATGATACGATTCCGTGATCGGTGATCAGTCCCTGGTCGATTTTCGCAATAAGGTTGGCAACGCCTGCGATGGTGACGAACGACCCCGCCTCCTCCAATGAGAACCCTTTGGACTGCGCCTGCGACACGAAATACACGATCCACATGATAAACGAGTACGTGCAGCAGCAAGAAATAACGGCCAGTGACCAGTAGCGCGCGTTGACAAGCAGTCCCATGTCCAAGTTCCTGAAGATGAACTTCCGTATTGAACCGCATTGAGCGCGCTCGTGTGCTGGTGACGAATCAGTGTCTTCGGCCTGGGGAAGCATTTCCCAGTCAGCAGAAGACGTTCCGTGTTTAGCGGTAACGTTTTTTGTGCGTGCCTGAAACGTGTATGAAACACGCGTTTTTGTACTGGTATTTTATGTGCGTTTAAAACTGTGTCCAATGCGCTGCCCTTTTTTCACGTTTATATCGCGCATCTGCAACGTAAAATAAATACGCGTAAATAATGTGTATTCGAAATGTTAACCCGATCGACGTAACAAAATATTTGAGGCAATCTATCTGTTGGATTATTTTCGACGTGATTTTATTTACTTAAATTGAAGTAAACATGACCTATATATAATTAAATTTGCCAAAAACACGATCGATATCGAGGGAGTTATTTTGTTTACACGGATGCGCAAAGCTACGTGATACGTTCGTCGTCGATCGATCGCTAGCGCAGCGCAGCGCTATATATCGGCCACGTGTGCATGTACGTGTACAGTATGTGTGTATGATCGCTTACGTACAATGATCACGTTTTATCACATGCTCGTCAAGTTCCACGATTGGCTGCAGCCTATAATTCTCAAGGAAAGGACTACGAAAGCAACTCTCGAATTAAGGTAATTGCCTGAGTTATACAACTATTCATTTTATAACGATTAACGAGCTCTTATAAATACTGTTTCTAATTTTGTCGGAGAAATTGTCGATTTTTAGACTTTTATTGCCTCGTTGGTCGTCGCAGCGTGGTCAGAATTGAATCGCCATTTTGTTTTAATTTGTTTCTACATTTTTTCCTTCGTCGGTAAAACTGTTTGGTGTAGGCCTAGTCCCAGTAACTATATGACGTTGTTATAGCTTTGTTAGCATTATTACATGATCTAGCGATCTCCCGAGTTCTTTTTTTCTCTAATGAGTTCGATCGCCGTGCCATGTGCAGCATTAAATCAAAATGCCACTTTGCCAAAATGTTTGCACAAAAAAAAAATTATTTCACCCTAAAAACGGCCACAAAATTACTCGATAAGCCATTTGAGATACAAGTACATATCGAAGATTAAGATTGAGGTACTTAAGGTTTACCTATGATTCGGATGACAAGTGAAATTTCAAGTTCAATTCCGAAACGTCGCCGAGACGTTCATGAAAATAGTTTTTGGCGCGTGCGTGGTGAACAGGTCAACTCGTACGCGGACCAACTCGTACGCGGACCAACTCGTACGCGGACCAACTCGTACGCGGAACAACTCGTACGCGGAACAACTCGTACGCGGAACAACTCGTACGCGGAACAACTCGTACGCGGAACAACTCGTACGCGGAACAACTCGTACGCGGAACAACTCGTACGCGGAACAACTCGTACGCAGAACAACTCGTACGCAGAACAACTCGTACGCAGAACAACTCGTACGCAAAACAACTCGATCGTACGCAGAACAACTCGATCGTACGCAGAACAACTCGTACGCAGAACAACTCGTACGTAGAACAACTCGTACGCAGAACAACTCGTACGCAGAACAACAAAAGGCAGATACTCTGGAGCATCCAAGGCGAATCCAATCTGTACAATTTTTGGCATTATAATTATTAACCTTCTTGGCATTATTAACCTTAGCCGTGTAATTTGTATACATTTTCGTAACGATGTACAAGTTGCATGAGATTCATTCTGTTAAGTCTCATCTTTTTTTTCGATTTTTAAGAATAAGACTTCTTTTTACAAAGGCATTCGTGTAAGATTTTACTATTGTTTATTTTACATCTTGGCTTTAATTTTGTAATCGTTTGACATAACTTTTTTTAATAATATATATTTGTAGACTATGTTTTCATTTGATTTTAAGAAAAAATATATACAAATTTGACTACGAGTTGACTTGGCATAATGTTTGGAATAACGTTTAACTTTGCGTCAATGGCTTATTGTTATGCCAGATCAACTTGGGTCAGCGCGCGCCATTTTAACAATATTTAAATGAACGTCTAGTCGCGTCAATTGTCAGGAAAGTTTCGGAATGGAACTGGAAATTTCACTTGTCATCCGAATTGAAGTAAACTAGTACATAATCTACAATATAAGTACTTGTATTTCAGATGGGTTAATTGTCAAGTAATTTTGTAGCCGTTTTGAGGGTGAAACATTAAGATGTTTTTGGCAAACATTTTGGCAATCATTTTGATTTAATTTTAATGCTGCACACGACACGCGAACTACCTGCGACGTTACTATCGTCAGACCATCATGTCTAGATGTTAAAAAAAACAATAAAAATGTCCTACATGTATATAGTTGCTCGGACTAGGTACTAAAGGCCTAAGTTGGGTAAAATAAAATAACTGTTTTATATATAAATAAAATGTTTATATAAATTGCGCGACGCCTAGTTCATTCAAATGTTTTCTATAAAGATATTACTCATTTAGTCATTAGATCAGGCGTTTGTTTGGTCATGGTCATACAAACAATCGTCATTTTGAATTGTTTTACTTATACATTTTGCTCAAGTTCCTCACTTAGACAAGTCCAATCGAAATGTGTCGCTTAACCAGTTCGCGCCGGATGACGTATATAAACAAATTCAAAACGGATGACGCATAAATAGGCCAAGTTCAAGTTCGGAAATATATGTCAGCAGCGCGCAAGACCGGAAATGCGTGGGTGTGCTACCCAGCACTATCGGCCTGAACACGCTTCGGATCGAGTTTCGTTAAAAAATAATCCCGCCCGTCGGCTCGGTGATGTTAAAATAATCCCGGCGCGAAGTGGTTAAAGGCGACCTCGGGTCGACCTTGCGACGTCACAGAACTGTCGGCGACTGACTTTTCAGGGATCAGCCTTAGCCACAAATACCGTCCAGAACGGGCCAGTCGCCAACTCAGTGCAACACCAGTGTATAGTTGCAATCGTGTTGCGACCACCGGCATCAGTCGGCACTAAAAAAAACAGCGGTTGATCAACTGCTGCTTTTATTGGTACTCAAACAAAAACATTTTGAAAACAAGTTATGTTGAGCCTAATTGATAGTGTTTAGATGATAGAGATTTATTCACAGAGCAAAACATATATTTCAATTTCAGTAAAAACATTTATACTGTCTTTAGGTATTTTACTTCAATGTTCAGTCATGTCGTGGGCACAGTACCAAAAGAGACGAAGACTTGTTCTGCGGAGGGCTGAAGAAATTGGTGACGAAACCTCTGATTCACTGTCATCTGGCTCTGATCCTGGTGAAATTCCTCAGGATCAGGAAGTTGAACAAACTTTACTTCATTCCGATACTAGTCGGCACGATACATCTAGTTCTTCTGATGAAGAACATGATAATGTTGTCCCTGATGACCCTGTAGCAAATGTTGTTGAGAATCCTGATTTGCCACCACTAACCAGCGATGATGCAGGAAGTAGTGATGATGATGTTGACTCAAACGTTCGACAACGTTTGGCAGGTTGGGCAACTAAAACTAATCAAACACGGGAGGACATGCATAAATTATTAGGACTACTGCGTGACTATGGTCTTGAATTGCCTAAAGATGTGCGAACATTGGTAGGAACACCTTGCACCTTGAGTGCCGAAGAGAAATATGGCGGCTCATATATTTACATTGGTCTAAAGGAAGTATTAATTAAATATATCGAATTTGCAATTGATGACAGTTTTACTGTTGACATCAACATTGATGGCTTGCCTCTTTCTAGGAGATCTTCAAAACAGTTCTGGCCTATACTGGCACAGGTGAAATGCAATGCAGATGTATTCCCCCAACCTGTAGCTCTCTTCTACGGTAATACAAAACCCAACCCAGTGAATGAATTTTTAGAAGATTTTGTGACAGAGGCTGGTCATTTACTAAGAGAAGGATTTAATCATCTTGGTGTAAATTACCAGGTTAGAATCCGTGCAATCATAAATGATGCGCCAGCTCGTGCTTTTGTGAAGTGTGTGTTGGGGCACATTGTATATTATGGATGCGAGAGGTGTGATGTGAGAGGAGTATTGGAAGGACGCGTGTTTTTTTCCAGAAGAGGGAAATCTCAGGACTGATGGTGGAATCATTAACAATGAATACAACATTCATCAAATTGATGTTTCGCCACTACAAGAGTTGCCAGGCATTGGTTTGGTTACTTCATTTGTTTTGGACTACATGCACCTGGTTTGTCTAGGCACTGTCAGGAGATTACTACGATTCTAACATCCGGTGATCGCGACGTACGTATTGGCGCCTTCCAAGTCATACAGGTATCTGAGAAACTGATCTCATTCAGTGGATATATACCGTCAGAGTTTGCTCGGAGACCACGTCTTTTGTCTGTTCTCCCTCTCTGGAAGGCCACGGAGTGTCGGCAGTTTTTACTATACACTGGCATTGTAGCGTTCAAAGGTGTAATAAGTCGATGTTATTATGACCACTTTGTAACACTAAGTGTAGCTATAACCCTGCTATGTATAAACGATTCTGCTGCTCTAGTCAGATACGCAAAAGAGCTGCTTGGACTGTTTGTTTCAACATCAAGGGAGTTGTACAAAGACAAGTTTGTGAGCTACAACATCCACAACTTACTGCATCTTGCTGATGACGTTGAACATTTTAATTGTTCGCTGGATGATATGAGTGCATTTCCGTTTAAAAATCAGCTTGGAATTATTAAAAGACTAGTAAAGAATCATCGTAATCCCGTCTTGTCTGTTGCACGAAGACTTAAGGAAAAACAAAGCAACATGACTAGCATAAAAAAGAAGGAACGAACCATAATTGTTAAAGCAAGTGTTCGATATCGTGTTGTGTACACAAAAACTGGACATTTTGGACTTGTTCGTGACGTAAATGAAGACAACACTTATGAGTGCGATTTGATCAGTCAACGGTATATGATCGACTATTTTACAAGACCATGTCCATCATCAAAGTTGTCAATATTTCTATGCCGTAATCTTACAAATGTGCGATTTGAGCGTGTTCGACTTACCAAAGATGATATCAAGTTCAAAGGTATCTGCCTACCCTCCACTGCTGATAACTGGATCTTCATGCCATTGAGCCACAGAGAATATAACTAAGAGCGTATCTTATGGTAGGTGTGCATCATGAGAATTGTATTACTTTGGGATTTGTCTGTCATCCACCTGTGGACATTTGGTGAGACACCTGCGATGGCAGTTAATTGAGTAAATCCAACTTGTTTTTTTATGACACAAGGCATAATTGTTTATAATGTTAATTGTTTGTTTTTGTAGATGTCATCTATCCAAGAAGAAACATCGTACGTCTGTGCTGTATGGACTGAATTTTGGAAATTTGGAAAGCCGTTTGAATGCAGCGGAGCTGTACCCTATAATTGGGTTAAGAATAACAAAGTGTTCTGGCCACAAACGAACCAGAAGAAAAACTACAGAGATAAACAGGAACCAGAAGACAGCTGGTTGTCATATGATCTTATTACAATAAAAGGTCGCTTCGGTGAGTATATTTATCTCTTAATTAGCTAATAGACAGATATTGAATGAATATTTGTAAAATGCATGATATTTTATGTGTTCGTTTTAGTTTGTTTTTTCTTTCAAATAAACAAATAATTCATAGCAATTAATTAACTGTAAAAGTCAATTTTATTGTTATGTCTTTAGCTACAGCAAAAGATGCTGAAGCATTGGAAGAATCAACACTTGATGAATATTCCGATACTTCTGATGAAGGCAGAAGAAGCCGGCACAGTAAGAAGAGACGCACCGACTCAGAATTTGAGTATTATGGCAAGTATCTCTATGTATTTATTTTTCTCGACCATGGCATCTAATGGAGGGGTAATAGTAAAAACAAATTATATAGTGTATGTTAAATGTGTTCCCTTGATGCCAATTCATCATTTATTAACGCTGATCGGCAGTCCATTTAATCACTAATTATTATGGTTGTCTTTGAATAGCCAATATTTGCAGTTGTAACGATTATAGTGAATATAACCAAGCAGTAATCCACAACATATAGTATTTGTGGTTATTTTATTGTCACTGACGTTAACACTATTTTTAACAATTCTTGTTGCAGACAGTGAATTGGGACAAAAAGAAAAGCGAAGACGAGATACAAGGCAGCGCCAAACATCCGAGGTACTTGGACCTGTGGAATACCCAGTATTTCCAAAGTCAGGTAAGGTAGAATCATAGTAAATATCTGGTTGCACAAAGGACTGTTTACCAATAATGTTTCGGGTCAATAACCCGACTTTCAACCATTTCGTCTGCCTTCAGTGCAGCCAAGTGGGTCTTGGAAATGCTGTGGCTGTTTGCAGTATCCTTCTTTACATTGGCGGTTCCAAGTACATAAGCATCAGCGAGGTCACAAATTTGTGCCTGTCCTGAATGTTTAGCTTGTTGGGTGTTTGCGACATCATGACTGCGATAACAAGCCGTGCACCAAACTTTGGTTACCCAGCCATCGCTACTATCATACTTCAGCCAATCATAGCCCCAACCATCAACAGTTACACATTTCGTCTTGCGAGCATTTGATGCAGGTGATTTCTGGCTTTTTGTCTGAGATGAACGACCTGTGGCATTATCTGTTTCTAGCAGTAGCTGGCTCTCTGGTTCAAGTGCACTTGAAGTCGAGGGTTGGTGTGGCACAGGCTGAGGCAGCAAAGCAGTTTCCTCAGAAGGTGGCTGGGAGGGGGGTGATGCTTGGCGCCTAAAATTGATATCGAAACGAAATACCATCAAAATCATCTTTCAGATTGCAGTATTCAACTACCAACCTTGCACTCTACACATTGCTTGCAAAGACATGCCAACCTGTTTTAACATTTAAAAAAAAAAATAAAAAAAAAAAATTGTTATATACTAGGCCTACTCCTTTCGATAAGGTTGCTTTCTGAAACTCTTCGAAGATGAGGATTTATTTTAAAGCCATTTTTAGCACTATCGGGGTACCCTAAATCAGCTGAATCGCACTTTCGCAGAATAATCTCGCCGCTCTGTGATCGTAAACAACTTCTAACGAATTCCACGCACATGCGTGTCTGGTATCCTACAGCCTGAAGCGCAAAGCATTCATGGAAAGAACCTAGGGAACCAGACTATTAAGCCCAGAGTTGGCCAGACTGTATGCTGGAGAATGCGTACGGAGTCTGTGTCCTGCACTTTTTCAATACTTTTGTATCTATAAAAAAGACTGAGCCAGGCGATATTCTTCTTTTAACCTACAGTTTATATGGTGGCGATATCGGCACAAGATTGTGCTGTGCGCGTATATTTTTTTTACACCGCAGCGAAGGGTTTCCTGACCAGAGTTTTAAAAATACATGTACCAAAACGTTTCATGCCTGAACTTTGAAGATTATGATTGGATTTGATAAAATCTGTATATATTTATAAACTAAAATTTCTACCTCCGTTTTTTTCGT
Organism: Crossaster papposus; assembly: GCA_037893245.1. Classification (NCBI taxonomy): domain Eukaryota; kingdom Metazoa; phylum Echinodermata; class Asteroidea; order Velatida; family Solasteridae; genus Crossaster; species Crossaster papposus. Next base: position 1,005,416 of record JBAIAA010000251.1, on the reverse strand, counting down.
GAATTTCCGTACGAAATACGGACAATCCGTACTGCCGGTTGTTACACACATCGCCGTTCGTGTTAAAAAACATGGTACCGTTAAATTAAATCTTACTAAACTGACTAAAAATAATTTTAGAAAGAAAAGAAAATCAGATTAACAACGTTACTTACCCAAAGTAGAGATCCAGTTTCTTACATTTGCTGGTTGATTTTGCCAGCTCATCCTCTTTTATTTGTTTTAAACGTTTTTTGCGGGGCATAGTGTAGTTGTAAAAGTTTGCAGACGCTAGGAAAGTTTATTCACGCATGAACGCACTATATAATAGACGGTCAACATTAACAGCATCGCACATATCAATGCGCATTTTGCGAGCTATGGACCGTCCGCGTGCAATTCATTTGGCACTAGTTGACGCGAACCAGTGCTAAGTGCACACTCGTTGCTAGTACTACCAACGAAAGCGAGGCTTGCAGATTTGCGCCTGCGCAGAAGGTCGCGGTGCGGCGCGGCGCGGGTAATGCATTCCTACATTTATGTATTGTACATTGTACATGTGCTGTAAGTCCACACTGTGAAAGTTGTACTGTACAATTAATTGGGGAGTGCATCACGAACGGTTCCGTGTTCCTAGCCCTGTGTGGTCCGGTTGCGGACGGCGAGAAGAAAATTGCCGTTTTAAAAAGCATGGAGTACTGTGTATAAATTAAATTATAAAAAAGGGCACGGCGGCCAACGTAAGGAAAGGGCACGGCAGTGTTGGCCGTGAGGAGGTGAATTTTTCCAGGGGCACGTCGGCCAGACAGAAGGGCATCGACGGCCATGGCCGCGTGGCCGCCGTGAATTTTGAGCCCTGAGGTATTAAAAAAATAAAAGCACTAGAAAAAATCAACCAAAATGACAACATAGCCACATTTGTCATATTTGTTGTAGTCTTGTAGTGGGAAAGTTGAACCGTTGAACAGTGCCTTTCGACATGCACTAGTCTAATATTAGCAAGTGATTGAAATTGACGTCAATCTATAGGGCCAGGGGGCAAGTTGAAATATCTAAATACACAAATCTACGAACCAATCGGTAGATTAAACACAGTGAACTGTGCATAAAACTTATGTTGATGTACTCTTAACCGAATGAGGGCGCTCTTTACTTTTATTGGTCCGCCGAAACAAAAGAAACAGCAAGAAACCTATCGCTATGTGGTGTAACTAAAAAACAACGCGTTGTATGCAAGGACGTTTGAAAAATTTAGTCTAATATGAAATTCCAAATTTAAATTGTTTTCATCATTACATCGTATATTAAAATCTTGAATTTTCCGCCAACATATGCAAGACGTATCTAAACCCATTTAATAACGTAAAGAATTTTAAATGGCATTTATTAAAAATAAAAAACCCACGAAAACATTATTTAACCTACCGGTACATGTATAGGCAAACATGAAAAGCCGTGATTATTCTATCAATTCCCGTAGAAACCAAAATCAGATCTTTTACAATTGATTTTATATTAACTTTCAAATAATCTTCTGCGTTGCCAAAATCGTGTTTACCTATCTGTCGTACGCGGCGCTCTTCTCCATTAGCAATTTGATGACGTTATCCTGTTTCACAGGTTGGCGGCCAGTGTCCTCTCTGGGGAGCGTACATGTACATGTGCATGTCGTACGTTGTCAGTAGTGATACGTCCACTCAATACATAATACACTATCAGCGTATACGTACATGTACATTGTACATGTACAAGCAAATGTACAGGTATTTTATACGTGTGCCATGCACACGGGGTCAATGCTTTATGCACCTCGGCCAGAACGATTAAATTTCAAGGGTACCGCAGGGTATGTTCGAGAACTACTTTTACATTAACCTTTAGAGCAAACATCAAGATTATATCTGTCAGGTAATTTTTTTTAGGAATTTTCAAAGAAAAATAAGTCTTTTCATTGTAACTTCTGGTCTGGTGACGTCATAATGTTTTCTTCTCGTCGACTTGTTCCTAGCATGACGCTGATTAAATACACCGGTTATAAAGTGATTTCAGCAAACTTCGCCACACACATCAACAGATTATTCATTTTAACCATTTTTCAACTTGCCGCTGAGGGCGCTATAACATGTTATGGCATCGCCGGTATTTTTTTTGAAAAGTTTATTCTAGCCAGACACTAACATCGTTGAAAATAAGTTCATATCATTTTTCAGTTTTAAATTATAAGGCACTTCCGGTTTAGACCGGAAGGAAGGGTCACGTGATTTTACGCACACGAGATAAAATTAAGATCCTGGATTATTCTATCTATTGCCACAAAAATTCAGTTTCGGTCTTTTGCGGTTGATTTTTTATTGAATTTCAAAGATTAAATCAATAACACCTTTAAAATGACGTTACGTGACCCCTGATGACGTCACCATGACGTATTTCTGCGAGACACGAGTTCACTATAGGGTCTTCACCTGGGTTAAGTTTTATGAAAATACAACTTTGTTTTCTATTAAAAGTACTTGTGCAAAAAAACGTGTACAAAGTCTATGGGGTTTATGTTACTAAAAGAAAAAAGAAAAAAAAAAAAACTAGAACTACGTCTGTTCGAGGAACAGAACATAGGGCTTTTTCGCATGTACATTTTGTTTAGATTTAGTTTTCAAGAAATTAAACTATTATACCTTAAAAAACATTCAAAGCGAATTTAACTGAATTGAAACAGATTAAAATGAATTTAAACAGATTAAATCAAATTTAAATGATTTTGAACGAATTTAAACTATTAAAAACATTTTTAAAGAATTGAAAATAAAATAAAACGAATATAAACGCATGTAAACGAAATCAACGTTCATGACGTCACATGCCCCCTGATGACGTCACCACGACAATACGTGTCAATTCACATATTGTCACTATGATATTGGTCTGTGCCAAGTCTGCAGTCAATCTGATCAAAGGAAGTGTGAATTTTTTAAGTGGAATAAAATTAGAAAGAAAGAAAAATTCATTAAAAATGAATTGATGACGTCAGTATTACGTCACTTCGGTTTTGCGTACCAATGATCGTATCTAACTTCTCAAGTTTCATGACGATCGGACCTATTCTTTTGTTTATTTTTTAAAGTTATGTTCTTGATGACGTCATTACGAAGTCACACACGTCCAAGGATCAAATAAAGGATACAAATAGGCGTACAGCTCAAAAACTTGGAAATAAATTGGATTTTTGTTGAAATAAATTGTTTTAATGAAAGTATATGATTGACACCCCTTGGTATATAGCTGTAGTGGTGGCGTAACTACGGAGGACGTCCTCCCTTCCCGTTGGAGATATATGTGCGCCCCTGGGTGCTACCCCGACCCCCATTTGAAATGTATAATTACTACACACAAGTTCCTGTATTCAGTACGTGCTCCTCTGGAAAATTGGTGCACGGCTTTAAGATATTCAGCTCTAGGCCGCTGCTTTTTGTAGCACCGATCAGCAGCGTATATGAGATGGGGGGTGGGGGGGGGGGGGGGGTGGGGGGAGGGGGGTGGGGGGGGGGGTGGGGGGAGGGGGTGGGGGGGGGGGGGTAACGCCTCCATAAATAAATCGTCGCACAGCTGCTCCCACAGGACATTGTTAAGTTGGGGGAACAATTTATTAAGAAAAATACTAGCTGTTGGGTGCTGTAGCTCCCACTATAACACCTGTCTAGTCCACTTGCCGCCCTCCTCGGTGAAGAGAACAAGGACTATGCCGCTGGGAGTGACTGCTGGACAGTGTATGGGTAAGATTTAAGTTTGTAAAATTGCTGATTAATAAGGTTGTACAAGATTAATACACTTTGTAACTAGTTGGCTTACATGATGTTTATAGAATTTTAGTTGGTTTAGTTTTATAGTTTGTTTAGTTCAGAGGTTTTGTTGATAGTAGTATGCACATTTTAAGCACCACAAAGGAAACCTGGGGGTTTAAGAGAATCCAGGTACATAGTTGTTATTTGAACATTAAAGGAACTTTACATTCCACTTCACCACGCTATATTAACAGCTAACGTTAGTTAAAGATGGACTACAACGGAATAAAGGCTTTGTTGCCTTTTTTTGTTCGAAAAATGTATAATGATTACTAATATATCATTAGTATTCAATAAATCTTATTCCTTCATGCAAAAAAACCCCAAAATTGATTGGCGTTCTACGACCCAGAAAAACTCAGTTTTAGCAAAAGCCCTTAACTCGTGAATAATTCATACTTTGTGTGTGGACGTACTACCTATGAAAACGCATACATATGGTGGCCCTGAAGGGACTCCGCAGATCGCGAATATTAACGTCAAATTTGACGTCAATATTCGCGACTTTGAGGAAAGTCGTGAAATTTGTCGTGAATATTGACGTCAATATTCACGATCTGAGTAGTCCCTTCAGGGCCACCATACATACATAATACACACGGAATGACATGGCGTCTTTTGTTTACTCTCGGTTGTTCATGAGTAGTACGTCATCACTTTTCGCTGGTTTACAAGTCCGCTGGTACTATATCGTGGATTTCATTGTGGTTTTCAGTGGATCTTTGCCGGGAACCAGTACAGGGCGGGAAATTTCAAAATCGAAAAATCGAGGTCTAATTTTTTCGGTCAAATTGCAACAAAATTATTTAGAGAAAAACATGACCGTAACAATAAAGTGTTACCTGAACACAACATAAACAAGGTCCGATAATAAATTTAATGTGTGAGTTTTCGTTGTAGTCCATCTTTAAAAGCAATTCAAATGCAGTAATTATTTAAAGAAAATTAAATAAATTAACAGGGCATAACAAAATCTTCTTGGAAGGCCTAGCTGTGAAGATCTTGTTAAGATCGAAATATTAGGCGCTTATTATTTGATTGTTATATTTCGGATAATTCCAGTACAAAAACTGCAGTTTGCAATTTTAGTGATTTTATTTTGATTGATTTATAATTTGCCTATATATACTGTAGGCCTAGAGGCAATTGAAGGCAGTAATTATTCAAAAGAATGTTTCAAAGTTAGTGTATTGAAGACTGCGTTTGCTTCTGCGCTGAGTAATTTCTTCAGCGCCAAAAAACAAATTATAATTTGTTTTCGTAGAAGGTATAGCTCCGACCGAAGTGGCCAATACATGAAGTACATGTACATGTACTGTACATGCACACACGTAACCACATGCAGTCGTGAACCACATAACGATCGAGGCTCGATATTGTGTTTTCCTTTATTCCTATGTTATACCCAATCCCCATTGCTTTGCGCTTGCACCGTCGATCGAGGAATTTGTCCATTCATACCGCCGACCGAGGGTCTTTTGTTTCCTTTGTTCTCCTTTGTGTCTCGCCCCTCGGTCGTTATGCGGTGCCGGAACATTATGCGCGCTAGGTGTAAACGTTCAAAAACGGTACAGCGCCCTCTTTTTGACGTGTGTTAGTATGGTTCCTCACGACATGCGAGATAACGCCGTATATGATATGCACATAGATGTGTATTATAGTATAGGTATAGTACCCAGATCATATCTTATGCGAGGTTTGTGAACGGAATTGAGACTTGTTAATCTTTAGGAGATTTTTGGTTAAAAAATGTCGTTTTTTGATAACTATTTTGTTTAGTTTGTAGTTGTGAATGTGCATTGGATGATTGTAATTAGATGTTGAAGTTTGAAATTAGCCTAGTGTTGGTGGTTTTATGTTCTAATCGTATATAGCCTAGGCTCTAACGTCGTAAAAAACGCGGCGTTGTTTACCAACGCCACGCTCGGGTTTTGTTTGATGACATTCGATTGGGTCGGATAAGATGTGTGTCTATTCCTTTTAAATATTTGTTAGTTTTTTCCCTATTCAGTACTCTTGTTTTGACACAACCTTTCCGCGAACACAGCTCATGTTATTTCAAAATATTTTGATGAAAAAAAGGGGTGTCAAAAATGTCTGCACTTTTTAAACTGGGAATTTCTTACTGATTTCTATAACTTTGCATGGTGCCCTGAATCCTTCACATGGTAATGTTAATGGTACTAGGTAGTTAATTAGCCCTAGTCTATGGCCCCGCACTAGAGTAGACTCTCTGTTGTAGGCCATATACTGCCTTGACTAAACAAAGTTAGTGGATTTTTTTTCTCATTTTTTTCATGGAAATCATTCAGCCTCAAACTCGGCATGCAGGTTAAATTACCATATTGCATAGATATTTCACCAAAATTAAGACTTTTCTGTTAAATTAGAAAGTTTCCAAGGTTCCGTCTGGTGTTATTTGTCACAAAATCTGTGACCTGAAGTTCCAATTTCTTTAGTGGTAAAAACTTTTAAAATATGGTGGAACACGTCCGCACATCAGGCATGCATGCTCGTCGCACCGAACAACAGAGGGCATTGTGCAGTATTTATGTTATGTATCGTTACTAGCAGAGTGCTCTCCGTTGTTTGGTGCGCACCTGTGCGGATGTGTTCTGCCATATTTTCTGCCAAGTTTTTATTGGCTAAAGAAATTGGAACTGCAGGTCACAGATTTAGAGACAAATTACACCAAACAGAACCATGGAGAAAGCATAATTTTGGTGAAATATCGATGCGCTATGGTAAGTGGACCCCAGTTTGAGGCTGAATGATTTCCATGAAAAAACAATATAACAAAATCATTAACTTTGTTTAGTCAAGGCAGTATGGCCTACAGCACAGAGTCTATTCTAGTGCGGGGCCATAGACTAGGGCTAGTATGGCTGAAGGCGATTCATTTTTATTTTTTTACGTACCATTAGGTCAATTGTAATGCCCAAAACTTATAATCTGTGTGGGGGGGGGGGCACCCTATTATAGCCTATATACTATGACTTAATACTGCAAAGCCTTTAAAGCCTATACTTGGGAGCATATTTTACTAATAAACAAAAAAAAAACCTATAAAACCTATACATGTGTATTTCTTGCATATTTTTAAAATGTTGGAAGAAAACATTTGAAATTTAATGTTATGCATCAAACAAATGAGCACTAGTTAGGGGAAAATTATGTTAGGCCCTTAAAGGGAGTATAGAACATTTGAAAATATCAATAAAAAGCAAAACTACCAAAGTTTTAAATACGTTATTGCACGGTTAGTGAATGACAATTTGAAGCATCGTAAAATTATGGCATCTGGTGTGTCATTTTTTAGAAAAAGTGGTATTTTTTTATCAAAATCCAATGCTGGTTGGCTGACAAGCATTGGAAAAAAACTGGTTTCTTTCCAATACTGCTCCCAATTTAGTTAGTCTGCAATTTGTTAGCAATCAATATAAACAGCTACAATTAAGCCAGCTACATGTAGACTGGTTTTTTTGACCATACAATTTATGAATGTTGATAAATTGCTTGTTTCATCTTAGGTGCAGTCAGGCAACCAGACTACTTTTTTTCAGCATCTATAAACAAAAACCTTAGTTTAAAATAAGTTAGTGTGACAATATTTGCTTTACAAATACAATACTAACCCCCCAAATCCATCCATTCCAAAAATATGGCAATAGCAAATGTATACATGTATTCCTTTTATATGTACATGTACATGTACTTGTACATGTACATGTAAACATGTAAAGGTCATCAGGTGTCTTTGAAATTCCCCGTAATTTGAAAGGTCACAATTAATAAAACAAAATACAGCCGAATAGTGGATATTTATTAGTTTTTTTCTTTTGTGCATCTTTTTACTAGGAATTGTCCAACATGAACTCCAAGCAGTGCAGTAGAGGCAGTATCTTTGAGTGTTGTGATCAATGTTTGTCTGTCTTGCAGTCATCACCTCATTCTCCTCCCATCATTATTCCATTTCATTCTTCTTCTATGTCGTGTGTTTGGTCTATTTCATCCTCCAGCAAGTTCACATCGTCCCCTCATCTAAATGTCCTGAGGTTGGCACCTCCTCAGGGAAGTCGTCTGCTTGTGATTGCCAAGCAGTGCGCAAACCAGTTGGCACACCACAAATGTGTGTACGTACCAAAACAGGTGACACCAAATTCACTTTGTTCTGGTGCTGGGGCCCTCTTGCCTTGCAACTGGATAAGTTCAAAAGAAATAAGATGCACTAAGCTGAGAAATGTTAAGCTCATCCAATCTAAGTTCAGCAATTCTAAGCTCACCCAATCCAAGTTCAGCAATGTTAAGCTCACCACACCTAAGTGCAGAGAAATGTGTAGTCCGAGAGAACAGAGTAAGTACAAGTTCATCAATTCCAAACTGAGGAATGAAAAGGTTTGTAAATCCAAGTCTAGAAGTGTACATGTACATTTTCCTGAACCCCGGCTCAGATATGATGACCATAATGCAGCAGAGAACAGTCAAGGTCATGAACTTGGCAGGAAAGTCACCTTGCTGAAGAAATCCAGAGTATAGTAGAGAAAATGACACACAAGAGACAACGTAACAAACGGGTAATGAAAGCATTGAAGAAGAATGGACAGACATGTTGTTCCAGAAATCAGGTGTTGGAGTGTGTAGTTGAGTTATTTGAAGAGGAAAGGAAGGTGTCCAAACCAAGCAATAAGACAATCAGAAGAACTGAACGGAAAAAGGCATATCATAGGTCAAGGAATGGTAAACTGATGGAAATTCGCATGAGTCAAAAGAAACAAAGAGCCCATGAGAAAGTACAGAAGAATATTGAGGGTCACACAAGAAGAAGCTTGAGTTACTTGTATGTCATAAAGAATGTGCAGAATAAGAAGGAACAATGCAAAAAGGGGACACCAAGCCTTAGTCAGAATAAAGAACAGGATTCATTGAACAAAAGTAAATGTTCACATGGACTAAGGTCGCACAAAAGTCATGTTGAGAAGGCAGAGATTAAGAATATCAATCATTCTGTGAAGGAATCACAAGTTGTGCAGTGTTGGTTATTTGATCAAGTAACTACTGCAGTTGATAGAGTTGTGGACTGTGACACTTGCAACACCAGCTACCATGTCAATTGTATGGGATTTTCAAACATGCAGTCTATGTTGGCAAGTAAATCAGTATCATGGTTGTGTTTGAAATGTGGAAGATGTACTTATGCAGACTCTTTGTTGTACAATCTTGGCATTCCTACAGACGAAAACATATTTCAGATGACATGTAAAGTTAACATTGAGGATGGAGCTGTCAATTCATGTACTGAAGGTGCTTCTTGCTCAGAAGATTATGGTCAAATTTCAGCAGAGAATGGAAATGAAGGTGAGACACAGAGAAGTGATGGCAATATTAAACATGTAATAGTACATGTGGAACGCAGAGAAACCGGTTCAAATGAACAACTGCAAATACATGTAGTTGGGCAAAGTGGAGGTTATAACCTGCGCAGCAAGAAAAGTACTAATGTTGATAGTGAAAAGGAAAAAACCAAAGAAAATGAGGTTAAAGCAGAGAAGATGAAAAGCCAACCTGTCGGTAAAGATAAAGAACATAATGCGAGCAGAAATGAAGCAACCTTGGAAACCAAACCAACTACTAGATCAAGGCAGAAAAGCAGAAAAGAACAGGTGTTGGTAGTAAATGAAAAAGATAGAGATGTGAAATTGACACCAAAAAGGAAAGCTCAAGATAATTTGCCAAATTGTGTTGAAAGTACTGATTGTAGGAAAAAGCTTAGAATCCTAACACAAAGAAATAACTTGCAGAGAATTGGTAAACCTGCTGAGGAAAACCAAACATTTTGTGAAAGCAGTTCTGGTAAAGGCAGTCAAAAGATGGATGTCACATGCATTCAAGGTAGTTTTCATCAAGGTGATCTCAGATTTGCAGACCTAGCTGGTAGACAATGTGTTTGTATGAGCCTTTGTGGAATCCTCTTTAGCCAGATCAAGTCGTTGAACATGTGGTGTCCTAAAGATATGGATTTTGTGCTGAATACTGGAAATAAACTGTACCGTTATTTGTCTCATAGCTCTACAATGATGAATGAATATTTGTTAATCAGTGAGTTGCCGGATGAAATTGATGCATTCAGTCAACATTTCCATATGAAGATTGATGAATCTGTTTCTGGCACTTTTGCAGAAGAAACACTTCTGGCAGAGTTCAATATGATTCCATTCAGTACGGCAGTAGAGCAGATGGTTCAGAAATATTGTGCATGTTTTATCTGTTTCCATGGAAACACATTTTCAGTGATTGCTCAAGATGGCATGTATTATATTTTTGATTCACATAGCAGAAACCAGAATTCTCACTTAGATTCTGAAGGGAGGAGCTTGCTCAAATGCGTATCATTATGGCAAGGTGTGTACAGGTATTGTACTGAACTTGGCAAATCTATGAATGACCGAGATTATGAACAGTTTGAAATAACAGGTGTTACTGTCTGGATAGATGATGATGTCAGTGTTTGTAAACATGACGAGACTGCTAAAAGTGGCAATGCAAGCACTAGTACATGTAGTATTGGACAGGAAACAGAGGAACATAGAGAAAATGACATACAAATTGTAGAAGCAAAGAAAGTGAATTTTCAGTTTGTTCCATTAACTTACAGTAATAGGATTGCATTATGTCAGAAGTTGGGTGTGACTAAAGTTTCTCTGAACGATGGTAAAATGTCTATGAAATGCAAGAACTTGGGGAGACCTGACTCTATAAAAGAAATTCAAGGTGATGGCAACTGTTTTTTCAGAGCGATTTCCTATGCTATATCAGGAACTGAAGATAATCACATGGGATTCAGATTGGCAATTGTGAATCATTTGTTGGAAAATGCAGCTCAGTTCAGATGCTTTTTACGTGACGGTTACAGAACAGTGGAAGAGTATGTAACAAGTGCAAGATTGTATAATTATGGTACATGGGCTACCGAGGTGGAAATCATTGCAACAGCGCACATGTTGGATTGTAATATCTACACGTATGATGATGCTAATAAGTGGTATTTATTTCCAAATATATACATGTGACACCGGAAAGTCGGAGTCGAAATAGGGACGAGGAAGAACAGCTTTCGTTTACCATTGGTTTATTATGTAATAAATGTAGAGAAGAGAGCAGATATACAACGATGTTGATCCTCTAGCATTTCAAATGTGAATGTCAGTGTGTCAATAATCTTTAAGTAATTTACACAAATGAGACACAACTAGAACTTAACAAAATGCAATAATTATCAAAAGAGAAGTTAATCCAATCAGACAGTTATAGCATCAAAAAACCATTATGAATAAACACGTTAGCAATATATTAATTCAAACGATGTGGCGTTCCCGCCAAAAGGTAAGTATCGGCCGCCATCTTGCTGCCACTCCTTGGACTCAATTAATTAATGAAAATACACTGTTACTATAAACCTTAGAGGATACTGCGAATCTGAGGATGTAATAATACTAATAAAACGAACTCTAGTTGATTAAGATAATGTGAATAAATGAAGTGATGTATTTACCTGTAATAAATGTAGAGAAGAGAGCAGATATACAACGATGTTGATCCTCTAGCATTTCAAATGTGAATGTGAGTGTAAGGGCTTGTGAGGGCGCCAGTGAAACCAGTGAAGTCATGTAAGATTTACATAATAAAGGTACATTTATATAAATTTACATAATAAAGGTGAATGGCGGATGGATACAACAGGTACGGATACAGAGTTGCACCTTATGTACCATAATTAAGGAATACACTAAATTTAAAGGGGGGTATCTTTTTAACTGTCACATTATCCCCTCTGCTCAAGAAAAGTCGTCCTCGACTTTTGCTTTGTTTTAAATTATACTGTACATATTTAAAATACAAATAATTTTAAGTTTACTGTGTGGTCAACTTCTTTCACATGTATTACATAAACATTTTTCATGTATCCTTTTGTTTTAAATATATAATTTTGGAGATCCCACTTCGAACTCTCGAAATGCAATCCAAGAGGGTGCTCCTGGAAATGGGTGTCTTTCCTAAATGGAGACCTTACCGGAGGGACTACGCCCTCCACCCAGAAAGAACGAGAATATTACAGCTCCTTCAACAAGAGGGGCGCATATACCAAACAACATAAATTTGCATTATTTACAGTGTCAAGAAGTATATTAACTCCACTTTTCTTGTATACATACTTTAAGCAAAGCTTGAATATTTTATACATTAATACAAACAAATTAATTTTGAGATGGCATAAAACATTGAAATAATTAATCTTCTGACATTAATCTCAACAATGCTTTCTTTCTAGTTAAAGCCATTTCTGGGCTCTTCCATTTCACTAAGAGAGCTTTACCTCTTTCAAGTTTACATAAGTGAGATTTGTCATAATTAACGAGGTGTTGTTTAGTCTGCCCTAAGAAGTCGTATGTTAGTCGATCAATTGGTCTTCTGGTTCTCTTTGGTCTAGATATTGCTCCTAGAGGTTCAAAAATAGGCTCGGGAAGTATTTTCGACTGTGGTTTAAAAGGGGGTTGAGGCGTTGAGGAAAGCCGAGAATGAAGCTCTGGTGGAAATAAACTCTCTAGCGGAGGTTCGGGTGGAGATAGAGGTTCTAATGATGGAGATGGAGGCTCCGATGGTGGAGATGGAGGCTCCGATGGTGGAGATGGAGGCTCCGATGGTGGAGATGGAGGCTCCGATGGTGGAGATGGAGGCTCCGATGGTGGAGATGGAGGCTCCGATGGTGGAGATGGAGGCTCCGATGGTGGAGATGGTGGCTCTGATGACGGAGATGGAGGCTCCGATGATGGAGATGGAGGCTCCGATGGTGGAGATGGTGGCTCCGATGATGGAGATGGTGGCTCTGATGATGGAGATACAAGTTTTGGCGAAGGTTCTGAAGGAGGAAGATCTTGTCTTATGTGAACAGGATAAAAGACAATTCCAGCATCTTCGTCCGTGTTGTCACTTGAACTGCTGTCTTCATAGATGATCTTTTTGTCTGCTTGGATTTTCTCAGGGGTTGTCTTTATTTTGACTTCAGGTGAAGCTGGTTCTCCGTCTCCTATCACTACTGGGAGGAACATGCAAGGTGTGAGGAGGTTCCTATGTACTGTTCTTTCTCTACTAGAAGTAGAGGAACGGACAGTGTACACGGGGATACCTTCATGTTTCGAAACAATGATGTAGGGATGCATTTCCCATCTGTTCGCCAACTTGTGCGTTCCTATGATATGCTTTTCTTGCACCAAGACACGGTCACCAGGTTGCAGGGGGGCATCATGGGTCTTGTGGTCGTAGTTGCGCTTTTGTTTTGCTTTCACCCGACTTGCTAGCTTGCTGGCTGTCTTGTAGGACGATGTTAAGTGTTGTTTGAGGTTCTGTACATAGTCGTTATACTCGGGAGGTGTGTCGTCATTTGTGTTGTTGATTCCAAACATGAGATCGACCGGGAGGTTGGGGTGACGCCCAAACATCAAAAAGAACGGAGGAAAACCTGTGGTGTCGTGGCAGGTAGCGTTGTAAGCGTGGCACATCGCTCCTACGTATTGCTTCCAATTTTTCTTTTGACTGTCGTCGAGTGTTCCCAACATGTTCAACAAGGTATGGTTAAACCTTTCGGTTTGCCCGTTACCCTGAGGATGATAGGGCGTCGTCCTACTTTTCTGAATTCCACAAACTTTACAAAGTTCTTGGATGACTCGACTTTCAAAGTTACGACCTTGATCTGAGTGTATGCGGGCTGGAAATCCATAATGAAGGATGAAGCTTTCCCATAGTACCCGTGCTACCGTTTCTGCCTTCTGATCTAGAGTAGGAAACGCTTGGGCATACTTGGTGAAGTGGTCCGTTATGACCAAGATATTTTCATGACCACCTTTACTCCGTTCAAGCTTCAAGTAGTCGATGCACACGAGTTGCAGTGGCTCGTTTGTTTGAATTGAGACCAACGGAGCACGGACCCTTCCTGTTGCAGTTTTTCTTAGACAGCATCGTTGGCAAGTCTTACACCACCTTGCAACATCTTGAGCCATTCTAGGCCAAAAGAATCTTCGTCGGACCATGTCTAAAGTTCGGTCGTAGCCAAGGTGTCCGATGTCATCGTGTAGACCCGTCATGGCAGTATCTCGATAGAACTTAGGCAGGACCAGCTGGTGTGTAGATGTACCATCTGTTGTCTTGCGGAGACGGTAGAGGACATGGTCTCTTAACTCCAGCTTTTCCCACTGTATGAAGTATATGAGACATTCTGGCGAGCTATCTCTTCTGATTTGGTTGTCAGGTCTCTGACCTTTCTCGAGAAGCTGGATGACTAGGGAGATGCTGGGGTCATCGCGTTGAGTCAGAGCCAGTTGATGTTTGGACAAACCCGGAAGATCATTTTTACCAACCTTGAGCTTCACATAAGTAGGGAGCCTTGCTTGCTGTCTGGTTGTGACGTTACATTGTCCCGTTTGGGCTTCTATGAAAGGATATGAATTGGAAGGGTGACCACCACAGATCGCCTGAACAACATCGGGAGGAATTGCCAGTGCTCCCTGATCCAATGTGGGTGAAGGGTCTGACAATTTTGGCTGTGGTTGCCTAGACAAGGCGTCTGCTGCAGAATTGTTTCTCCCAGGCTTGTATTTGATGGTGAAATTAAATTGTGAAAGGGCAGCAGCCCATCGTTGTCCGGTGGCGTCAAGCTTTGCTGTGCTCTGGATGTAGAGGAGTGGGTTGTTATCTGTCCAAACGGTAAATGTGTTGCCTAAAAGGTAATCCCGCAGTTTGTCGGTAACAGCCCACTTTAATGCGAGAAACTCGAGCTTATGCGCTGGATAACGGGTCTCTGATGGACTTAGTCCCCTGCTGGCGTAGGCTACGACTCGTTCTTGACCATCTTGAATTTGACTTAACACCGCTCCAAGTCCGGTTCCTGACGCGTCAGTTTGTAGAATGAATGGTTGAGTGTAGTCAGCAAATGCAAGGATTGGTGCAGATGTCATCAGGTGTTTCAAGACTTCAAACGCATGCTGGCATTCGTCTGACCAAATGAAAGGAGGAACCGATACAGACTTCCTGTTCTTGCCATTTTTCCTCCGTCTTGGGTTTCCAGCAGTGAGCTTGTAGAGAGGTGCAACGATGTTTGAGTATCCCTTGATATATCGTCGATAATACCCCGTGAAACCTAGGAACCGAAGTAATTCTTTGTGGTTGCGAGGTGTTTCCCAGTCCCTAACTTTAGCAACTTTATCAGGATCTGTAGATATGCCTGCTGCCGACACAATGTGGCCAAGGTATGTCACTTCTTTTCGGATGAGATGGCACTTGGAAGGCTTTAGCTTCAATCCATGCCGACGGAGGCAGGCAAATACCTTCTCTAATCGCTGCAGGTGTTGTTTAAATGTTGATGAAAAAACGATGACGTCGTCAAGGTAAAGTAGTACAGAAGAATAGTTCTGGTCCTCTAGACAGGTCTGCATTAATCGCTGGAACGTTGCCGGTGCGTTTTGAAGGCCGAAAGGCATTCGATTGCACTCGTAGAGACCCATAGGGGAAGTAAATGCAGTTTTGGCCTTGTCTTGCTCCTCTACCTCAACTTGCCAATAGCCTGATGTTAGGTCGAGGGTGGAGAAGAATTTGGCATTACCCAGGGCATCTAAAGCTTCCTCAATCCGCGGAAGAGGGTACGCATCGCGGATGGTCCTGCTATTGAGTTGGCGGTAATCTATACAAATTCGTAAGGTACCGTCTTTTTTGTGGACGATAACCAATGGTGAGGCGTATGGGCTGTTGCTACGGCGAATAACCTCAGCCTGTTCCATCTTCTGGAGTTGTTCTTTGACCGCTTGGTACTGGCGAGGAGGTATTCTCCGATAAGGAAGCCGGAACGGATGGTCATCCATGAGAGTTATCGAATGCTTCACAGTAACGGTTCGTCCGAAGTCGAGAGAGTCGACAGAAAAGATATCTGTGAACTCTAGAAGGAGATTATGAAGTTGCTCCCTCTGCACCTCATCTTCAAGTGCAGATTCAGGCAGGTCGAGAGACGATATGATGTCGGCTAGTTGCTTAGTTGTTCCGATGTTCCTCACATGAGCACGCGGGCAGCCATCATTAGGATGAAGTGAAGTAGACAGTGTTTCCGCCATCTTGGTGGTTTGTTTTGTGTCATCTACCCGTAGAACCGAGTATACTTGGGCTAGCTGACAGTTTTTAGAGATTACAACAGGTCTGGCTGAAATGTTGCATATCCTTACTGGTACTCGGCGGTTCGGTCTTACGTCGGCAAGCAGATGTCCAATTCTTAAGCAGGATGCACTATTTGGTAGACCTTCGATTACGGCAGTGTAAGGACGACCTGTTGGGTTTGGCGGCGCTTCGCAGATAATATCGACTTCTGTGCCTGGTTGTATCTTTCTAGGGTAGCGTCCCACGTACTTTGCATAACCCATTCTGCCGTGTTGGTCCCCAAAATCAGTGATGGATGTATTGACGTATGCAGTGTACCATGCTGTGTTTTCCTCTTTTAGGTGTTGCATAAAGTAGTTACCTCTTTCAATCTGCTGATCTCGTCTCGAAGCCCGGATGACATTCGTTCCTATTAAAACTGGTACTTGCTGACGGTAGCTATCGGTACGAACAACAAAAACTGGTACATCATCGTACGTGATGCCTAGGACCGTGAGAGAAATGCGAAGAATCCCCAAGTACGAAACTTTTTGGCCGCCGGCACCTTCTATGTAAACATCACCCGAGGACAATTTGATATCTTTGAGCTTGGGATGTTTCCTCCACATATCTTCAGTAACAGAGGTTACCTGGGATCCAGAGTCGATCAATGCTCGATAACTCTGTCCATTAACCTCTACAATGTCTTCATTGTGTGGGCCGATCAACTGCTGGTGGTCTAGCCTCACATTATCACAATGAATCATTGAACATTGTTGGCCTGTTGTAGATTTGGGCGGAGTTCGGCCTATTGGGCGTGATTTGGGGCCACCGACGGTTTGCCCTGGTTCCGGGGGCCCTGGAAGTTTAACGGAATGTTTCTGCAACCTCGAGCTATATGACCCTCTTGGCCACATCGGAAACAGATGAAAACTTTTTGCTGGTTCGCATCTGAAGGAGGTTGTTGCTGATACTGTTGCTGTTGCTGTTTGGGATACTGCTCAGTGGGACTCTGCTGCGGTCGGTACTGCTGCTGCTGCGGTCGGTACTGCTGCTGCTGCGGTCGGTACTGTTGCTGCTGCGGTCGGTACTGTTGCTGCTGCGGTCGGTACTGTCGCTGCTGCTGTAATTGTTGGTACGGGTTTGGTGCTGGTGTCGTGATGTGCTCCACAGTCTGGGCCAATTCTTGAACTTTCAAGATCAGACTCTGAAGAATTTCATCAGTGGGACTCTGCCCTTGATTTGTTGGTAGATCGCTAGTGGACGCCGCCTGCTGTTTAAGAGCGGATGTCACTTTATGCTGTTTCAGCTGTGATTGAGTGTGGGATGTAGGTTGTGGTGGAACATACTGTGGCTGCGACTGGGCCTTCGCTTCTGTTTTGGGGTGTGATAGGGTTTCAGTCCTGCGTTCTCGTTCAATCTGTCCAACTTCCATTTGCAGCTGACGAAATAACATCTCCCTAGGTTTCATTGGGGCCAGGCGGTTGGTTATCTTTTCATCTTTGACGCCACGCATAAATTGCTGTGTGAGCATTCCGTTTCTGCTGGGAAGGGGGTGGCAGTTGTTCATCTGCTCCTCCACTGTCCGAAGTGTTGCTTCAAGTTCTACAGCGTAAATACCAGGTGACTCATTTGGTTGTCTCAAACGCTCGTAGAAATTGGCGAGTGGGTCCCCTCTCATGGCTATGTCTCCGAACTGTGCCTTTAGCTCAGCAAAGGCGCTGCTTGGAGTTTGTTCGTCAGGAGACAGATTAAGCACGAGTTTCCTGGCTGCTCCTCCGAGGTTCCTGACAATGGTCGAAAATTTCATCTCTGATGGCATGGCTGTGTTTTCAATTAGGTAAGTCATGTCCCTCACCCAGTCCTCAATACACACCGTTGAACCTTCTCGGCCGGTATATATGGGTACACTTTTAATCTGATGAGATGGCATCAGCTGCAGAGGGGTTGAAGGAGAACGAGATTGTTGATTTCTCCGTTGAGGTGTATATCCTGTGTAGTCCGGCGGCCTGGAGCTTTCGGCACGGGTACCAGGCTCATATCGGGTTGTGTCACTGTACGTAGCTCTCGACTGTCGTCGGTTGGGTGCTTGAGGCCGGGGAAAGCTTTGATCAATTCGTCTCTCCAAAGTCTGCAGGTCTGCGATTAGTTGCTCTTCTGTCTCTGTGTGGTGTTGTCCGTGGATCGGCAATTCATCGTGGGTTTCTGAAGCTGTTGTGGGATGGCGAGGAGAGGTTGTGGAATGGGTTGTTGATGGGGTTCCTGAGTATCGGACTGTTCTAGGGGTGGCGGGGTATAAGTACTCTTCTTGAGACCGTTTTCTAGAAGTAGTCATGATGTCTGGTAATGAAGTACTAAGTAGTAGCCCTACTAACACTATAAAAGCAAGAGCGTCAATGGTACTAGGCATCAAATTATTACAGTTTAGGAACCAAATACAAGATCAAGAATATTGCAAGAACGAAAACGATATACGAAAAATAATAACGATTATTCAAATCTTCCTGTCAAAGATCAACAAAACAATCTCTACCCATTCACATAAAATATCATTCAACTTGCGCTGTGGGTGGATCAGTCAACGAGTGAATTTGCGATTACAAAGGAACAGCTAATTCGAGAAGAACCATTAACAAATTGTAAAATGGTATAAATACAGTATTTATCAAATCTGCAAATGAAAATATCAAATCTGATAGCTATACTGACTTAAATTTTCTGATGTCAAACCAAATTAAATTGGACACCAAAATAAGATGCAAAATGAAAGCAAACTTGGGAAAGTGTAACAGAGCGTAAATCAGTGAAATCAGAACACTCAGTTTACCATGCAATAATATAAATCAAAACTCCAACACACGAGTTGCGTCTCGTATGGGCTTGGGGTTGGTTCTTACGGCATTTGGTTTGCTACGAGTAATACTTTTCTTCTTTCCGTAAACTCAAATCGACTATTTGTGTAAATTCCTAGTCATAAACAGACGCCTGTCAATACGCCTTCTAATGGGTGCGCTTAGCTGGAGTATGGGACCAAGACAAATAACTGTTCGTGTTATTGCTTGGGCTAACACACACAATACAACAATGAACTAGCAACCAGTTGGGACTTTTGTCCGCAGTAATTTGGTAAAATAACTCAAGCCTCTACCTTTTGCTAATCCGGATTCTTGTCTTGAAGTATGTTCACAGGTGTTCTTTGGTTGACCCTTGAGTTGGCATGTACTCGTAATGTACTTCTCGGCAGGTTCTGCAGTAACTGGCCGGGCTGATCAAGGCGAGTAAATGTACAGTTCAAGGTCTTCAACGTAAACTCAACTAACAAGAAAAAACGGTGCAGTTCTTGAATCTTCACTCAGTGATGATTGTAATGTGGTGATCAAGAAGCCTATATGTTCCGCAATTTCGAACTCTGTTTCAGAGAAAGAGAAACACCTGTCCAAGTTAAATGTAGATTTTCTTCGCTGTAGTCACTGGATGTGTGACCACTGGGGAAAGGACAGCTAGCTGGCTTGTTCGACGGGCCCACGGGTTCAACATCGATGGGTACTTCGAGCTGGTTCGATGTCCTGACACCGACTTGGCTGCAGGACTCGGGCTCGTCCAGCTCGCAGTCAGCGGTTTGGCCGCTGGTACATGTACATCCAAAAGACGAATCCTGGCGAGGCCGGCTGGCTGTGGCGCTGTGGTCGTGATCAGGACAGGGGTAGGCCTAGCATGTTGGCTTGAATGGACAATATCAGCTTGTACGGCAAGCGGATCCGGCTTGAAGGGATTCGAAAGGCTGTTTTTGTTTTCCTCTACCCGGATCTTCCACCAAATGTGACACCGGAAAGTCGGAGTCGAAATAGGGACGAGGAAGAACAGCTTTCGTTTACCATTGGTTTATTCTGTAATAAATGTAGAGAAGAGAGCAAATATACAACGATGTTGATCCTCTAGCATTTCAAATGTGAATGTCAGTGTGTCAATAATCTTTAAGTAATTTACACAAATGAGACACAACTAGAACTTAACAAAATGCAATAATTATCAAAAGAGAAGTTAATCCAATCAGACAGTTATAGCATCAAAAAACCAATCTGAATAAACACGTTAGCAATATATTAATTCAAACGATGTGGCGTTCCCGCCAAAAGGTAAGTATCGGCCGCCATCTTGCTGCCACTCCTTCGACTCAATTTATTAATGAAAATACACTGTTACTATAAACCTTAGAGGATACTGCGAATCTGAGGATGTAATAATACTAATAAAACGAACTCTAGTTGATTAAGATAATGTGAATAAATGAAGTGATGTATTTACCTGTAATAAATGTAGAGAAGAGAGCAGATATACAACGATGTTGATCCTCTAGCATTTCAAATGTGAATGTGAGTGTAAGGGCTTGTGAGGGCGCCAGTGAAACCAGTGAAGTCATGTAAGATTTACATAGTAAAGGTACATTTATATAAATGTACATAATAAAGGTGAATGGCGGATGGATACAACAGGTACGGGTACAGAGTTGCACCTAATGTACCATAATTAAGGAATACACTAAATTTAAAGGGGGGTATCTTTTTAACTGTCACATACACATGTACTGATAGTTGTATTGATGGTTCTGTGAAATCTGGAATTTATTTGTACCACAGGAATAGAGTACATTATGATTTGGTAACACAAGTACATAAACCCAGAACTGTGAAGTTGGGCAGCTGTGAAAAGAAACATGAATGTAAACAGTCAAACGTCAAAGTATCAAAGCAGTCAAATTGTAAAGAACGCAAACATGTAAATGTGAGATTGAATACAAAACTAAGAAAAGAGAAGAACAGAGAAAGATATTGGAAAAAGAAAAATAAGGCAAATCTTACAAAAAACTGTGTAAATGAAAATAAAACTAAACGTAGCACACGGAAGAAAGACAAATATCACAGGTCTGCAAAATATAAAGAGGATGCTATAGAGTATGGCAAAAAACAATATAAAGAAAATGCTTCAAAGAGAAGAGAGTCATTAAAGCAAAAATATGAGAAAAATGCTGACTATAAAAACAACAAAATTAGAAGTGCAAAACAAAGATACCATGAGAATCCTGAATATAGGAGTAAATTGATTTGCAGTGGAAAAACTAAGTACAAGGATGCAGAACACAGACAAAATAAGATCAATTATGTAAAAAATAAGTATCACGAGGATGCAGTACATCGGGAAAGAAAGATTGATAAGGCCAAAAGAAAATATCAGTCTAATTTAGTGTATAGAAATGCTCTCATCAAGTCTATAAAAAACAAATATGCTATCAACAGATGTTATCGGAGAACTTTAATTGAAAAAGGAAAAAGAAAATACCAGAGTGATGAAAAATATCGTACAAATATGAAACAAATGAATAAAGACCGGTCAAACAGAAGGAAAGAAAGTCAATGTAATATGAATAATATTGTGCAAAATTGGAGGCAAACAGTATCTGTAGGACCTGAGTATGTATGTGCAGTTTGTCATAAACTTCTTTTCCGTAAGCAAGTTGTTAAGTGTAATCTAAGTAAATACAGAAGTGTTGCCTGTATATCAGATGTGGAGAGTGTGGTGAAAACTGTCTAGTGTCACAATCTAGTAGGTCATCTCTGTGGATTTGCTACACATGCCATAGGAAATTGCTTCAGAACAAGATACCATCAGAAGCTTGTGCAAACAATCTGTCATTGGAAGACATCCCTGAGGAATTGAGCTGTTTAAATACATTGGAAGAACATCTCATAGCCATACATATTGCCTTTATGAAAATGTTAGCTTTACCCAGAGGTAGTCAAAATGGTTTGCATGACCCGGTCGTATGTATACCCTCGGATATTTCAGAAACGGTGACATCATTGCCTAGATGTAGAAATGACCAATTAATCAGAGTTAAGTTGAAGAGAAAATTATCTTTCAAAGGATATTACCAGTATCAATTTGTAAGCAGAGAACATATTGAGCAGGCGCTGTGTTATCTAAAGCAGAATAATAAGTGGTATAATAACATTGAAATAAATTGTGAGTGGGAAAATCCCTTGGACAATGAAAACAATAATGAAGGACATGAAAGTGATGTTTCCACTAACAGTGATGAAAACACGGATGAAGAGACAGATCATGAAGACACAGACGAGGAGCGTTTGACAGGCGTAGCTTACGATACATGTATGCAACCAGTGAATATTGCCTCTGAGGTTCTAGATCAATATTTTGATGATGTGTTCTGTGTTGCACCTTGTGAAGCAAATAGTCCAATCCGAGTATTAATGGACGAAGGTAATGAGGCTAAGTGTTTTCCAGCATTGTTTCCAAGAGGCCAACCCATATTCAGTGATGATCGTGATGTCAGATTAAGTCACAAAAACCCCCCCCCCCCCCCCCCCCCCCCCCCACCCCCCCCCCCCCCCCCCCCCCCCCCCCACAGGTTAATGAATGCAGATAATAGATTTGCAAAGAGTATTCAGTACATATTTTATGCTCAGTACCTATCGGAAATACAGCAAGTAATGTCAAGTGTATCAATTGCAATGCGTCAGAGTTCAGGCAAAGTACACTGTGCTGAGAGTGTGAATGCTAGCATGATTAAAGATAGAGATCAACTGAGAGATATATTGCAATCTGATAGCGGTTACAAGTTCTTGAAGGCAATCAGAGGTACACCACCATACTGGCAAGGAGCTCAGAAAGATGTCATGGCAATGATTAGACAACTTGGAATACCAACATGGTTTTGCTCATTTTCAGCAGCAGATATGAGATGGCCTGAAATCATAAACACAATATTGAGGCAACAGGGTGATTCAAGATATATTGATGATTTAGATTGGAATGAGAAGTGTAAAATATTGCGAAGTAATCCAGTGACTGCAGCTAGAATGTTTGATCAACGATTCCACACATTTTTAAAAGATGTCATCATGTCTAGAGCTCATCCCATTGGGAAAGTCAAGGATTATTTTTATAGAGTTGAATTTCAGCAAAGAGGATCTCCACATACTCACTGTTTGTTTTGGATTGAGAATGCTCCAAGATTAGGAGTTGATAATGATAAAGATGTTATTAAATTCATTGATACATACATCAGTTGCAAAATGCCTTCAAAGGAAGAGGACCAGGAGTTAAATGACATAATAAGACATGTACAGCTACATAGCCGGAAACATTCAAAATCTTGTAAGAAAAAGGGTACTGACTGTAGATTTAATTTCCCAAGACCTCCGTCCAGTAGAACATTCATTACCGAGCCAGATCCAATTGATGATGTTGAGGATACTGGTGATAATAATGTTACTGATAATATTGACAGTGATCATGGTGAGTTTTCTGGTGATGAGCACAGTGATACTGGAAAAGAAACATCTGGAAAGAGGCATAGTAATGCCAAAGAATTATTGAAGTCAGTGTGGGAAGCAATACAGAATGAAGAGAACCAGTATTTATCAACTACAGAATTGTTTGACAGAATTAATATTACACAGGATGAGTTTGAGAAAGCAAATAATGTTTTAAATGCTAAACCTACTATTGTCTTAAAGAGAGAACCACAAAATGTATGGGTCAATCTGTACAATCCTGATTTGATAAGATGTTGGAATGCTAACATGGATATCCAGTACATCAGTGATGCATATGCCTGTGCGGCTTATGTTGTATCATTATGTCAAAGTCTGAACGAGAAATGGGACAGTTATTTTCGAAAACACAGAAAGAAGCAGAGAAGGGTAACTTAGATGCCAGACAAAGTATGAAACAATTAGGTTGTGTGTATCTACATAATCAAGAAATATCAGCACAAGAAGCAGTGTTTCGTGTTTGTAGTTTGAGACTAAAAGAAGGCTCTAGAAAAGTCGAGTTTATACCTGTAGGTGAGAATCCTGTCAGAATGAGCTTGCCACTGAGTGTAATTAAGAACATATGTGAGGATGATGACAGTGATATATTTATGACAAATAGAATTGATCGCTACAAAGCAAGACCAGATATTGCTAAATTTAGTGACATGTGCCTTGCCACATTTTGCTCAGAATACAGAATTATTTATAATGGAAACACAGACAGGAAAAGAAGGAAATCACCAGTGTATGCACTAAAAGATGGATTGGGTCACATACAGAAACGAAGTAGAACTGAGCCTGCAGTGATTAGATATCCTCGATTTTCAGAGAATAAATATCCTGAGAAATATTATCACAGCATACTTCAGCTATTTCTTCCATATCGTGTAGATGCTCACCTAAAACCACCTAAATTTGAAACCTACGAAGAATTGTACAAAACTGGAGCTATATGTGTAAAGGAGCAATTACAACTTGTTAAATCTATTGTTGACAACAATCGGTCTATTTATGAGGCAAATGCAGAGTGTCTTGCAGCAGCAGAAGAGCATGTGAGAAAATTTGGTCCTCAAGAAGATGCATGGGCACTGATTTGTCCTAACTCTGAACAAGAAAGGCTAGACTGTGAAGCAAAACGTAAACCAGTAACAGAGGAAGATAATTAATTTGATATATCCCTGACCTAAAGGTTGATGCAAAAGATGGTAAAACATGCAATATTGAACCACATTCAGTAAAGATGTCAAAGCATGAAGCTCTAAATTTATTAAGATCATTAAATGAAAGGCAGAGACAGGTGTTTAATAAAATTCGTAATTGGTGCTTACAGAAAGTGAATGGTACAAATCCTAAAGCATTTCATGTATTTGTGACAGGTAGAGCTGGAACTGGAAAAAGCCACTTAATAAAGTCAGTTCATTATGAAGCAGCAAGACCTACAGGAGTTGCTGCATTTAATGTCAATGGTAGTACAATTCACAGTGCCTTGTCAATCCCTGTTGGTGCCACATTACCTTATCAACCACTTGGTGAAGAGAAGTTGAATACATTAAGGAATACATTGCAAGATCTTCAAATGTTGATTATTGATGAAATATCAATGGTTGATCAAAAAATGTTGTGCTATATACATGGACGTTTGCGTCGGATAAAACAAACACGTAATCATAATCCCTTTGGTAACATCAGTATTTTAGCTGTTGGTGATTTTTATCAGTTGCCTCCAGTAAAAGGAAAACCACTTCATCAAAGAGCACTTGCAGTTGATCTGTGGAATGATAATTTCAAGAAAGTTGAGCTTGATGAAATTATGCGACAAAAAAATGATGTTAAATTTGCAGAAATATTGAATAGATTACGTATTAGACCAAAGAATGAACAATTATCAGATGAAGATTTGTCAATTTTAAGATCCCGAGAAACTGGAGAGGATTGGGATGATGCATTACATATCTTTGCATGTAACAAACAGGTGGACGAATACAATACTCAGACATTGTTTACAAAGTGTACTGATTGTATATGTGTTGTTGCAAAGGATTTGCGAAAGGATTTGAGTATAGCTAAAGCAAAGGTAAAAGTGCCTAAAAAATCTATGTACACAAACTTGCCTGAATCATTATGGCTTGGTGTTGGTGCTCGAGTAATGTTAACATTGACATTTCAGATGGACTTGTGAATGGAGTATTTGGCATTGTACATGCAATAACTATGTTGCCTGATAATTCGTGGCCAAAGTGTATCAAAGTTGAGTTTGATAATAAGGATGTTGGATCTAAGTTAAAAAGAAAATTAAAATCATTCGAAAAAGGGGATACGGTTCCAATTCAAAAGGAGGAAGAAAATGTCACTAAGCAGTGTGTAAGACAACAATTTCCCTTAAAATTAGCCTGGGCGTGTACAGTTCACAAACTGCAAGGAATGACAGCAGACAGAGCAGTTGTTTCCTCTTCAACACATTTTTTCATGTGGACAAGCTTATGTCGCACTGAGCAGAGTTACATCGATGAATGGCCTAGTCATTAACAGTTTTGATGAAAAATATATTTACTGTAATAAAGCAGTGTCAGAATCATTGAAAAGTATGCCAGCATTTATTGATGATGAGACAAATTTAACAAAAGCAAAGTCCAATTTGACTGTTGTTATGATGCATAATATTCAAGGATTAAAGGAACATTATATGGACTTGACATTTAATAATGAAATGATTAAATCAGATTTTATTTGTCTTACAGAGACATGGCTTGATGATGAGCTGTACTGTGATACAGAATTAACTGAATTTAAACCTTATCATCAGATCAGAAGCGCTTGCTACAATAATTCCAGTAAATTAACAAGAATGTTAAAGCAACAGTGTCATGGAGGCATCAGTGTATATGGAAGAAGGAACATAGCTTTCAGTAGGCTCATGCTATCAGTGCAGAATGTTGAATACATTGCATTTACGATAATTAGTGAGATATCATGCTCTGTGGTAGTCATTTATCGTCCAGCATCATACTGCATCAATGAATTTATTGGCAATCTTAACATTTTGCTTGATGAACTTCACAAAGTGTCTAATAGATGTATTATCATGGGTGATTTTAATGAAGACATTCTGAAACATTCTTCAGGTATTCAAAAGCTAATTGAAGGTCATGGCTATAAACAGATTGTGACTGAGTCAACAACTGAGGGTGGAACTTTGATTGATCATGTTTATGTTAGGAATATGGATTCAGTGAATGCTTCTGTAGTCCCTACATATTATAGTTATCATGAGTCGGTTTGTATAAAAGGGGGGAAAACACTGTGATAAAATAGCTGTGCTTTTGCAGAGAAATTGGAAATAAATTAAACTACCAACATATTTGGAGAAAAAAAAGATCGGAAAACTAGTAAGAGATTCATAAAGAAACCAGATTAGTGAGGGCAATGATTTATAAAGATTTAACCTTCTGCATACTTACATTGCATGTCTGCAATACAACACATTCCGTGATGCAGTACATGACAGCCAACATGTTCAATATTTGGGGATCATGTAGAAATACATACATGTGGAGCATACATATCAATAGATGTGTTTCAGAGGCAGCTACATGTATGCAACTATCTCCCAGATGCCTCCTTGTCAAAGTTTAAAAGCAAAGTCTCAATAAAAGTATCGAGCAAAGTCTCAACTAATTAGTCTCAAGCAAACTCTAAAGCAAAGCTTCAAGCAAACTGTCAAGCAAACTATCATTGTTACCACTCATTAGACATAGTATTACAATAAAAAAATGAACTGATTGTTATCATTAAATGTCAGATCTACTCGTCAAGTGGGGTCATCTCGCCTATCAAAGTCTGAGGAAGGATACTTATAGTTAATTACACTGTGTCTTGACCATTGGCAACTGTACGTTATTGGAGCATCCAATGGACAGGTGAGTGCCACAGTTTTTGAACAGTTTTATTCCCACTTAATGGAAACTTGTGTATCAACATCTGGTTTTAAGCTGACCCAGTAGAGCAGCTTCCTGGGTGTAGGCAATAGAACATTGTAACATGTCTACAAACTTGACCGCAGATGTTGTGATAACGTAAAGTCAATCGATACAATTTTTAAACAGGTTCTGTCTTTTTGGAAAGTGCATTGCTGCGCATCATCAGCACTTATCAGATACATGTACATATTTTGTTGTTACATTTGGTATTGCACTAGGGTGCATGTTATGGCAGATTGCCCATTGAAATTGTGCTGCAGTTAGCCTTAATTATATAATTGTTTAAAACATACATAAGTAATTAAGAGGTTGGGTCTTAAAAGATCTTAATAAGTTGTACAATACATCAACCTTGCTCTCTCTCTTTATCTTGAATAAAGGATGACCATGTTATTTTACTTGGGGTGAGATGGTCCAATATTATCACCAACGATGCCATCTTTCAGAAAAACAGGGTGGAGGATATTTGCTCCATCATATTGTCACGGCGTCGACTCCCCAGCACCACCTCCCCAGCACCACCTCCCCAGCACCACCTCCCCAGCACCACCTCCCCAGCACCACCTCCCCAGCACCACCTCCCCAGCACCACCTCCCCAGCACCACCTCCCCAGCACCACCTCCCCAGCACCACCTCCCCAGCACCACCTCCCCAGCACCACCTCCCCAGCACCACCTCCCCAGCACCACCTCCCCAGCACCACCTCCCCAGCACCACCTCCCCAGCACCACCTCCCCAGCACCACCTCCCCAGCACCACCTCCCCAGCACCACCTCCCCAGCACCACCTCCCCAGCACCACCTCCCCAGCACCACCTCCCCAGCACCACCTCCCCAGCACCACCTCCCCAGCACCACCTCCCCAGCACCACCTCCCCAGCACCACCTCCCCAGCACCACCTCCCCAGCACCACCTCCCCAGCACCACCTCCCCAGCACCACCTCCCCAGCACCACCTCCCCAGCACCACCTCCCCAGCACCACCTCCCCAGCACCACCTCCCCAGCACCACCTCCCCAGCACCACCTCCCCAGCACCACCTCCCCAGCACCACCTCCCCAGCACCACCTCCCCAGCACCACCTCCCCAGCACCACCTCCCCAGCACCACCTCCCCAGCACCACCTCCCCAGCACCACCTCCCCAGCACCACCTCCCCAGCACCACCTCCCCAGCACCACCTCCCCAGCACCACCTCCCCAGCACCACCTCCCCAGCACCACCTCCCCAGCACCACCTCCCCAGCACCACCTCCCCAGCACCACCTCCCCAGCACCACCTCCCCAGCACCACCTCCCCAGCACCACCTCCCCAGCACCACCTCCCCAGCACCACCTCCCCAGCACCACCTCCCCAGCACCACCTCCCCAGCACCACCTCCCCAGCACCACCTCCCCAGCACCACCTCCCCAGCACCACCTCCCCAGCACCACCTCCCCAGCACCACCTCCCCAGCACCACCTCCCCAGCACCACCTCCCCAGCACCACCTCCCCAGCACCACCTCCCCAGCACCACCTCCCCAGCACCACCTCCCCAGCACCACCTCCCCAGCACCACCTCCCCAGCACCACCTCCCCAGCACCACCTCCCCAGCACCACCTCCCCAGCACCACCTCCCCAGCACCACCTCCCCAGCACCACCTCCCCAGCACCACCTCCCCAGCACCACCTCCCCAGCACCACCTCCCCAGCACCACCTCCCCAGCACCACCTCCCCAGCACCACCTCCCCAGCACCACCTCCCCAGCACCACCTCCCCAGCACCACCTCCCCAGCACCACCTCCCCAGCACCACCTCCCCAGCACCACCTCCCCAGCACCACCTCCCCAGCACCACCTCCCCAGCACCACCTCCCCAGCACCACCTCCCCAGCACCACCTCCCCAGCACCACCTCCCCAGCACCACCTCCCCAGCACCACCTCCCCAGCACCACCTCCCCAGCACCACCTCCCCAGCACCACCTCCCCAGCACCACCTCCCCAGCACCACCTCCCCAGCACCACCACCCCAGCACCACCACCCCAGCACCACCACCCCAGCACCACCACCCCAGCACCACCTCCCCAGCACCACCTCCCCAGCACCACCTCCCCAGCACCACCACCCCAGCACCACCACCCCAGCACCACCACCCCAGCACCACCACCCCAGCACCACCCCAGCACCACCCCAGCACCACCCCAGCACCACCCCAGCACCACCCCAGCACCACCCCAGCACCACCCCAGCACCACCCCAGCACCACCCCAGCACCACCCCAGCACCACCCCAGCACCACCCCAGCACCACCCCAGCACCACCCCAGCACCACCCCAGCACCACCCCAGCACCACCCCAGCACCACCCCAGCACCACCCCAGCACCACCCCAGCACCACCCCAGCACCACCCCAGCACCACCCCAGCACCACCCCAGCACCACCCCAGCACCACCCCAGCACCACCCCAGCACCACCCCAGCACCACCCCAGCACCACCCCAGCACCACCCCAGCACCACCCCAGCACCACCCCAGCACCACCCCAGCACCACCCCAGCACCACCCCAGCACCACCCCAGCACCACCCCAGCACCACCCCAGCACCACCCCAGCACCATGCTGTCTTCAAGTTGACCGTTGACATATCTACAGGAGCCCAGCCTGATTCTGGTTGGTCACGACCGCGCGGCCGACCCCAAAATACCCAAGTGCGACAGCTTGAGGCTGACCATGCTCTGTCAGCCTGTGACACACCTCGACTGATCAGTTGGTGTGGGTGGCTCAACGTCCCACTGCTGGGTATGGAGACTGATGATAATCCTGATGCTGGTGATGATGTAAGTTTAGTCAAAACAATCTTTGCTGGATTCAGTTTGCTGGTAGTCCCTCTATCTGGCAGCATGTACATGTATGGCTGCACTTCATCACTTCAAGCTAAGTTTAGCTTGAGTAAATTATGTTTTTTAAATGTACATTGTACATGTCATTTCTTGTTTTACCATTCATATATATTACACCAGCGATATGATAAGCTACAAGCAAATTTGTCAGTTGCATGTTTTTCTTCAAGGACCAAAGTTAACACTACCCTAAATATTACCTTAACACTACGTCTTGTGGTGTGTAAAAAATTTAATTGAAAATCATTTTATGTTCTAGTTTGTCGAATTTTCTGTACATTAAAATGTATGTATACATTTTTATCTGAAGTTCTGTCTATCACAAATTCTATGTGATACAGGTCGTTAACCTGCTTGATGAAGTCTGAAATCCCTACTTAGTGTCTGCACATGGAGGGATATCTTCATTTTAGTCAGCACATCACATCGTCTGCTGCAACTTTATAATCCCACCAAAGTGCCCATCTTGCAGTTTATTTTGGGTAAGAATGCTTGTACATGTGGCAAGGCCATTAGATGTGATGTGATATGGGAAAACCCTTCACTTGGTAAAATAATTTGTTGTGTACCTTTCTAATTGTATGCAGCACATCTAGAGCCGCGGAATTGATGACAAAAAATCACTGTGTGAAGGGTTTTCCCAGATCACATCACATATTATGCCATTATGACAAGCTTCCTTGTCATTTCACGCAGAAATAAGGGCAGTTTCATGCAAATGTAGACATTCTAATGATAATGAAGTTAACAGAATGATAGATTCAACTTTTGAATGCAATTGTCCTGAAGCTACTTTAGATAGCCAGCACATAGAATACTGAAGTTAAAGAAGTGAATGACAGTCATTGATACATAATACAAACGGAAAATGAACTTGACAGATTTGGCTGACATCACTAGAATATTACCACGGATTATTGTGCAGCAACTACTTGCTTGTAAATTATAGAAGCCTCCTCAGTAGTGAAACCCCTTGCACTGCAGTAACTGAGAAATGGTCGTGATCATTTTGTATTGAAAGCAGATGCTGTTCTTATTAGCAGGATGTGATTTCAACAACAGATTTTCAAAATCATGCCCATTCCTAGTGTAAACATCAGCTAAGGCTATAGTCAGTGGAATTGCTACATGTATGATTTTTTTTCATTTCTAGTTTTATTTACAAGTGGACTGCTTTTTATCTCTACAGGATATCACATTGGCTTCACGCTTAATGAAGTGAAGTACATGGCGTCTCTGCTTGCTTGTGCTGTGTGCAGATACATACAGTGTACCTTCCTCTGATGTTATGGTCACACGAGTAGGAGTATTGTACACTGTTGGGCATCATCTTTTACCTGATCATCCACATGCACAGGACCAGCATCGATCTGAGCTGCATATGGTAGTCCATCAGCTGAATGCTCAATTCTTTCATTTCGCTGCAGCAACACCAGGAATAGATTTTCTACGGATCATTGATGTTGTGCAAAGATCTTCACATTTCATACTGCTGTTTTTCTATAATTCTACTGGAAAGAGCAAACTATTTTGTTATAAGGGAAGTCAATAAACATGGCGACATGCTAAGTGTTGAATGCACATAAAATCTGTGAAATTGGAAAAATTAAAGGCTGAACAGTGTCATCATAAACAAATTCACTTCCTGCAGTGGCTTTTAATCAATCTGACAACAATAATTTTGACAGTTACTTTTTTTGATAGCTGCACATGATGTATTCTAACCTTTAACAAAAACAGTTCATGGCCATTACCAAATTTGCAATATGCATGTTTTAATATAAAGGATTTGCTATACCATAGTAATGAAATTGGAAGTAGCAAAGCAAGGCCTAGTAAGTCGCAAAATTTGCATTGTTTAATATACATGATGTGACCTTGGCCAACTTGATGGAAACTTTTGACAATTGATGTGATGTATTGAACAATGTTTAACCTCAATTGACAGCCTCATGGTTTATACTTGCTGTTACTCCAAATATTTTGGCAAAATCAAACCAATAAAGCTGGAATTCATAAAATTGCAGTTCTCAGCCAAGTACATGGACACAAAATAAACACTTGTCAAAAGGATAAATACAATATATTCCATGCCTCAGTAGAGTGAACATGCACGATGCAATGATAAAAAGGGTGTTCTGCAAAACAAGTTAGAAGAGCTTCAAGATAAAATGCAATGTAAGTACATCTATCACTACTTTGTAAAACCGTTAGTCAATCAACTTAAAAATATAGACACCAAAATTCACTGTCATTTCCCACATTTTCCTACAGAATGTACTATTCTTTAAAAATGTTAATTTAATCATAACAGCACCTGCATTTTGTTGTAAGACAAAAGTGCTGTTTAAAGCGACATCTTTTGGCTATTGAATGTGCAATTTACTTGTGTTTTCATTGGCCATACAGCATACATGTACATGTAGTTGATAAATGAATGTCATTTTGACTTCAAATGTATGCATGACTTTTGTTTGTATATTGTTCAGGTGATAGACCATTTTGTTTCATTACAAATATATGATAGTAAACTAATTATGGTAATCAATTTATAATAGCAATAATTTTTGAAAGAGTGCTGTGGCCTAGTGGTCTGGAGCATTGAATTCGCTGTCTGTGGGTAAAGCTACAGGTTGTGGGTTTGAGTCTGGCCTGGGACATTTGTGGAGTGCCGTGGCCTAGTGGTCTGGGGCATTGAATTCGCTGTCTGTGGGTAAAGCTACAGGTTGTGGGTTTGAGTCTGGCCTGGGACATTTGTGGAGTGCCATGGCCTAGTGGTCTGGGGCATTTAATTCACAGTCTGTAGGTAAAGCTACAGGTTGTGGGTTCGAGTCCAGCCTGGGACTACGGTGCGTGTGCCCTTGGGCAAGGCACTTTGTCACTCATTGCTTCTCTCCACCCAGGACTAAATGGGTACCTGTGAGGGTAGACATGGTTATTGTGATTGATTTAGTTGCCTTGCACCGAAATGGCAGCATGGAGCTATATACTCCCCAGGGAGCTGAGAAGGTATTTGGAGCATTTCATTGGCCCAATGATCGGGGTTAAAAGCGCGATATAAACAAATCCATTATTATTGTTATTATTATTAAAAATTGGAGTTACTTGTTTTTATATGTGTTTTTTCTTTTTTGAAAAAACCTGTAACTTGTTTAAATCTTATAATTCTTATTACACTTCAATAGGCCTACTGTTCTTTCATAGTTGTGGCATTTTTTGTTTAATTAGAAAGGAAAAATATTATATATATTGATGTTCAATATTTCCATTTAAATAAGTCAATAGAGCACAACACTGGAAACCTTAACTAAATTGCAATGAATTTTCAAACATTGATATTTTTCACTTCAACATAAAGATCACAACTTTTAACTTTTAAGCCACATTCTTGTTGGATGCTTCCATGTGTTGAAAAATACAAATCTCTTGAAATACCCAAACTACCTTGTACGAACCTCCTCAAAAATAAATTGTTTACGGATTGAAATGGAACAGATCATTTTAATTAAAGTATGTTGTAAATTAATTTGGTTACATACATTGTACATCAACAATTCCAGGTCAAAAAAGGAAGCTAATACTTTAAATTATTAATTCATAAATGTGCATCTGGATGTAATGATTTTAATAATTCCAAAAGAAATTGGGAAGTGTATCAACTTTTTGAGAAAATGGGTAAAAACTGTTTATATATTTATAATCAATGAATATTTAAATAATTTCTGAATGTTACATAAATATATGAAATCAACTCGGATTATGTGTAATATGTAATATGAAAACTCTTTTCACCTCAGTACAAATTAGTCCTTCAAAAGAAAAGAAAAACAGTGATGTAGATTCTAGTGCTTGATGGACGATAAATTCCAATTAAATGTATATCTACATCAACATGTCGATGCTTGCACACTACATCTCAATGTCTGTGAAACTTTCAAATAACAACCAAGTCCAATTACTGAACTGTCCAAAATGCGATTCCGGGAAATCTTGACCTCCAGCTTTCAACTACATAGTATATAATAATGTTCTATTTGGGGTACAGTTTAGCTTGACTCCGGACGTGGTTGAGCTGGGAGTCACAACATCTTTTGAATTTCACAGAACGTTAACATCTGGATGAAAAAAGATCCTTTGTCTTTTTCACCCAAATGGAAATTATTTTACAAGGGAACTTTGTAAATAGTTTGATGAGAGACGCATAACATATTGTACGTTGGACATGCATAAATGTATACATATGTGCAAATGTACCTACGACCGAGGGCGCAAACGACCGTCTGCAGAAAACAGGACGTCTGAGGGCGCTATTCTTTTTGTATACTATTGAATGTTCGCCTCATAGATCATGAATGAAACATCATTATCTGTAGCTTGTCGCCTCATGAAAGTATTCTTTCTATCGCTGCAACGTGAAACATTCATTGTTTCTTTCATAAATCACATCAATAATGAAGTGTTTTCGAAATACTTTGCCACAGGAATCTGCAATTAACTGATTATTCCTTTTAAACATTTGCCAACTTGTCGCTAGAGGGCACTATAACTTTTGTGAATAGTACAACTAGCCAGAGACTAACATTGTTAAAAGTATGTTCACACCATTGTCCACTTTCAAATTATAAGGCACTTCCGGTTTGGACCAGAAGGAAGAGTCGGGTCATTTTGCGGGTCATTATACTAACAATTCTCGTAAAAATGAGATCTGTTACAGTTGATTTTCTATTGATTTTTAAAGATTAAATCTAGAAATCTTTGGTTGCTTGTAATATGATAATTTATGACGTCATCATAATTAATAGAAAGCTCGAGAGCTGTCATAACTTTAAATTGCTATTTGAAGCAAAAATCTAGATTATATCTATCGCGGTTGATTTTTCAGCAACATTTGAAGGTTTAAAGGTTTTTCATTCTAACTTCCGGTCTGGTGACGTCATAAATTTTTCTCCCCGTCAACTTGTTCCTAGCATGAAGCTGATTAAATACACCAGTTATAAAGTGATTTAAGCAAACTTTGCCACACACATCAACTGATTATTAATTTTAAACATTTTTCAACCTGCCGCTAGAGGGCGCTATAACATGTCATGACGTCGCCGGTAATTTTTGTGAAAAGTACTTTCTAGCCAGAGACTAACATCGTTGAAATAAAGTTCTTATAATTTTGCACTTTCAAATTATAAGGCACTTCCGGTTTTGACCGGAAGGAAGGGTCACGTGATTTCACGCACACGAGAAAAAAATGAAGATCCTTTATTATTATATCAATTGCCACAAACTTCAAGTTCCGGTCTTTTGCGGTTGATTTTTATTGATTTTCAAAGATTAAATCTATTCACCTTAAAGATGACGTCACGTGACCCCTGATGACGTCATCATGACGTATGTCGGCGAGACACGAGTTCACTATTGGGTCTTCACCTAGGTTAAGTTTTATAGAAATACGACTTTGTTTTCTATGAAAAGTGCTTGTGAAAAAAACAACGTGTACAAAGTCTATGGGGTTTAGGTTACAAAAAGAATAAGAAAATGTCTAGCTTGTCAGTATAAACAATTTTCAAAACATTTCACTTTGCCGTTTGGAAGATTCAAGCCATTGTCAAATTCCACACAGTGCCTGTTATGGTACACGCGTACACGACATACTAATTTGGATATACAAATACGTTTGACTAGTCTTTTTCAAATCTGGAGTTTCAATCTGTTCTCTTGTATGCATACAAACTTAAATGCCCAATACTTTAATCAGACTGGATCAGAGGCCTCGCCGTGATGCGTCTTCAAAATAAAGACTGTGTAGCGAAGATAAGTAATCATTGTCCAAAAGGTTTACGTCAAATTGTTAATTAAATCTCGAAGACCAACAAGATTGCCCTCAATGTCTGAAATCTGTCGTTCCACGAAGGAATATGATGGCTGAAAATTCTTTAAAATCCGGACATTTAAAAAACAAATTGAAAACTCCATGTAAAATCACATGATGATCTAGTCATGACGTCGCTTGAATTTTGCTCTAGAACACGTCCCGGACTACGTTTGTACAAAGTTTCAACCCAATCGGACTTACAGTTCTCTCGATATAAGACCTTAAAATATGGACCTTTAAGATGACGTCAAATGCCCCTTGATGACGTCATCATGACGAAAATTGTCAATTCACATACTTTCAATGTATTATTGCTCTGTGCCAAGTTTTGAGTCATTGTGATTAAGGAAAATGTAGAATTTTGTGAGAAGAATAAAATTTAAAAAATGAAAAAATTCATAACAAATCAAATGATGATGTCATCAATACGTCACTTCAGAATTTGCGTTATAGTGACAGTGTCGACCATCATACCAAGTTTTATGATGATCGGTCTTACCGTTATATGCGTATTCAAAAATCGCATTTTTGATGACGTCATCATGACGTCACACACTGGACATGTTATTATTAACAAATGTGTGACCTAACAAACATATTAACGACAGCATTTTGAATTTACCACTTTCCATTGAAGAGATATGACTTCAAGGTCCAAAAATGTAATAATTCATATAAAATCGTACGATGACGTCATCATGACGTCACCTCATTTTTTATCTATAACACGTCCTGGCCTACCCACGTACCAAGTTTGAACCCAATCGGGCTTACCAGTTCATAGATATAAGGCCTTGAAATATGCACCTTTAAGATGACGTCACGTGACCCCTGATGACGTCATCATGACGTATGTCGGCGAGACACGAGTTCACTATTGGGTCTTCACCTAGGTTAAGTTTTATGGAAATACGAATTTGTTTTCTATGAAAAGTGCTTGTGCAAAAAAACGTGTACAAAGTCTATGGGGTTTAGGTTACTAAAAGAAAAAGAAGAAAAAAACTAGAACTACGTCTGTTCGAGGAACAGAACATAGGGCTTTTTCGTATTCCCATTTTTTTAGAGTATTTGTTTTCAAAAAAACCGAATTTAAGTTAATTTAAACAGATTAAAATAAACTCAAACTGATTAAAACGATGACGTCACACGTTTCTGAACTTTTTGTGCAACTATCTATCACCTAACAATACAAACGTATGTTATGTTAGCACGTTCCGTTGCTGAGATATGACTTAAAGGTCGAAAAACGTAATAATTCAAATATAATCGTAATATGACGTAACATTTGTCAACATGCCGCTAGAGGGCGCTATAACATTTTATGAAGTCAACGTTAACTTTGTTTTTACTTATAACCTAGCCAGCGCCTAACATCGTTTTAAATAAGTTTACATCGTTTTCCACTTTTAAATTATAATGCACTTCTGGTTTGGACCGGAAGGAAGGGTCAGGTCTTTTTGCATGTAATACAAATTATGAAGACCATGGATTAATCTATCAATTCTCCTAAAAATCTAAATCAGATCTCTTACAGTTGATTTTATATTGATTTTCAAAAATTAAATTTAGAAATATTTGGTTGCTTGTAATCTGACACTTGATGACGTCATCGTGACGTAATTAACAGAAAAGGTTTTAAGGTATTTTCATTGTAACTTCCGGTTTGGTGACGTCATCAATAAATCTCTTTCTCAATATGTTCTTAGCACGAAGCTGATTATATATACACCGGTTATAAAGTAATTTCAGCAAACTTCGCCACACACATCAACAGATTATTCATATTAACCATTTGTCAACCTGCCGCTAGAGGGCGCTATAACGTGTTATGATGTCGCCGGTAATTATTTTGAAAAGTTTATTTTAGCCAGACACTAACATCGTTGAAAGTAAGTTCATATCATTTTTCAGTTTTAAATTATAAGGCACTTCCGGTTTGGACCGGAAGGAAGGGTCACGTGATTTCACGCACATGAGTTGAAATGAAGATCTTTAATTATTCTATCTATTGCCACAAAAATCAAGTTTAGGCCTTTTGCGGTTGATTTGTTATTGATTTTCAAAGATTAAAGCAATTCCACCTTTAAGATGACGTCACGTGACCCCTGAGGACGTCACCATGACGTATGTCTGCGAGACACGATTTTTCTATAGGGTCTTCACCTGGGTTAAGTTTTATGAAAATACGACTTTGTTTTCTGGTAAAAGTACTTGTGCAAAAAAACGTGTACAAAGTCTAAGCGACGTTTTAAGGTGTTAAGGTCTTTTCATTGTAACTTCCGGTTTGGTGACGTCATCAATAAATCTCTTTCTCAATATGTTCTTAGCACGAAGCTGATTATATACACCGGTTATGAAGTGATTTCAGCAAACTTCGCCACACACACCAACAAATTATGCATTTTAACCATTTTTCAACCTGCCGCTAGAGGGCGCTATAACGTGTTATGACGTCGCCGGTAATTTTTTGAAAAGTTTATTCTAGCCAGACACTAACATCGTTGAAATTAAGTTCATATCATTTTCCAGTTTTAAATTATAAGGCACTTCCGGTTTGGACCGGAAGGAAGGGTCACGTGATTTCACGCACATGAGATGAAATGAAGATCCTTTATTATTCTATCTATTGCCACAAAAATCAAGTTTAGGTCTTTTGCGGTTGATTTGTTATTGATTTTCAAAGATTAAATCAATTGCACCTTTAAGATGACGTCACGTGATCCCTGATGACGTCACCATGACGTATGTTTGCTAGGCACGAGCTTACTATGGGGTCTTCACTTGGGTTAAGTTTTATGGAAATATGACTTTGTTTTCTGGCAAAAGTACTTGTGCAAAAAAACGTGTACAAAGTCTATGGAGTTTAGGTTACTAAAAGAAAAAAAAAGAAAACTAGAACTACGTCTGTTCGAGGAACAGAACATAGGGCTTTTTCGCATTCGCAATTTTTTAGATTACATTTTTCAAAAATTGAACTTTTATACCATCAAAACAATTTAAAATTATTGAAAACGAATTTAAGTTAATTTAAACAGATTAAAATGAATCCAAACTGATTAAAACGATGACGTCACACGTTTGTGAACTATTTGTTGAAACTATCCATCAACTAACAATACAAACATATGTGTTATGTTACCACGTTCCGTTGCTGAGATATGGCTTAAAGGTCTTAAACCGTAATAATTTCAATCTGGATTTTATCTATCCCGGTTGATTTTTAAGCGATTTTTAAAGATTTAAAGGATTTTTCATTGTAACTTCCGGTTTGGTGACGTCATAAATATTTCCCCTTCCCAATATGGTCTTAGCATGAAGCTGATTATATACACTGGTTATAAAGTTATTTCAGCAAACTTCGCTACACACATCAACCGAATATTCATTTTAACCATTTTTCAACCTGCCGCTAGAGGGCGCTATAACATGTTATGACGTCGCCGGTATTTATTTTGAAAAATACAATCTAGCCAGACACTAACATCGTTGAAAGTAAGTTTATATCATTTATCAATTTTAAATTATAAGGCACTTCCGGTTTAGACCGGAAGGAAGGGTCACGTGATTTTACGCACATGAGATAAAATGAAGATCCTGGATTATTCCATCTGTTGCCACAAAAATCAAGTTTCGGTCTTTTGCGGTTGATTTGTTATTGATTTTCAAAGATTAAATCAATTGCACCTTTAAGATGACGTCACGTGACCCCTGATGACGTCACCATGTCGTATGTCGGCTAGGCACGAGCTTACTATAGGGTCTTCACTTGGGTTAAGTTTCATGGAAATACGACTTTGTTCTCTGGTAAAAGTACTTGTGCAAAAAAACGTGTACAAAGTCTATGGGGTTTAGGTTACTAAAAGAAAAAAAAAGAAGAAAAAAAAGAAAAAAAAAAATCAGAACAAAAACAAAGGCTTTTTCGCAAAATTTGCGAAAAAGCCAAACTAGAACTACGTCTGTTCGAGGAACAGAACATAGGGCTTTTTCGCATTCGCAATTTTTTAGATTACATTTTTCAAAAATTGAACTTTTATACCATCAAAACAATTTAAAATTATTGAAAACGAATTTAAGTTAATTTAAACAGATTAAAATGAATCCAAACTGATTAAAACGATGACGTCACACGTTTGTGAACTATTTGTGAAACTATCCATCAACTAACAATACAAACATATGTGTTATGTTACCACGTTCCGTTGCTGAGATATGGCTTAAAGGTCTTAAACCGTAATAATTTCAATCTGGATTATATCTATCCCGGTTGATTTTTAAGCGATTTTTAAAGATTTAAAGGATTTTTCATTGTAACTTCCGGTTTGGTGACGTCATAAATATTTCCCCTTCCCAATATGGTCTTAGCATGAAGCTGATTATATACACTGGTTATAAAGTTATTTCAGCAAACTTCGCTACACACATCAACCGAATATTCATTTTAACCATTTTTCAACCTGCCGCTAGAGGGCGCTATAACATGTTATGACGTCGCCGGTATTTTTTTTGAAAAATACAATCTAGCCAGACACTAACATCGTTGAAAGTAAGTTTATATCATTTATCAATTTTAAATTATAAGGCACTTCCGGTTTAGACCGGAAGGAAGGGTCACGTGATTTTACGCACATGAGATAAAATGAAGATCCTGGATTATTCCATCTGTTGCCACAAAAATCAAGTTTCGGTCTTTTGCGGTTGATTTGTTATTGATTTTCAAAGATTAAATCAATTGCACCTTTAAGATGACGTCACGTGACCCCTGATGACGTCACCATGTCGTATGTCGGCTAGGCACGAGCTTACTATAGGGTCTTCACTTGGGTTAAGTTTCATGGAAATACGACTTTGTTCTCTGGTAAAAGTACTTGTGCAAAAAAACGTGTACAAAGTCTATGGGGTTTAGGTTACTAAAAGAAAAAAAAAGAAGAAAAAAAAGAAAGAAAAAAAATCAGAACAAAAACAAAGGCTTTTTCGCAAAATTTGCGAAAAAGCCAACTAGAACTACGTCTGTTCAAGGAACAGAACATAGGGCTTTTTCGCTTTCGCAATTTTTTAGATTAAATTTTTCAAAAATTGAACTTTTATACCATCAAAATAATTTAAAATCATCGAAAACGAATTTAAGTTAATTTAAACAGATTAAAATGAATCCAAACTGATTAAAACGATGACGTCACACGTTTGTGAACTTGTTGTGCAACTATCTATCACCTAACAATACAAACGTATGTTATGTTAGCACGTTCCGTTGCTGAGATATGGCTTAAAGGTCTAAAAACGTATTAATTCAAATATAATCGTAGTATGACGTAACATTTGTCAACATGACGCTAGAGGGCGCTTTAACATTTTATGAAGTCATGGTTAACATTTTTGTTACTTACAACCTAGCCAGCTCCTAACATCGTTGAAAGTAAGTTCACATCGATTTTTACTTTTAAATTATAAGGAAATTTCGGTTTGGACCGGAAGGAAGTGTCAGGTCTTTTTGCATGTAATACAAATTATGAAGACCATGGATTAATCTATCAATTCTCCTAAAAATCTAAATCAGATCTCTTACAGTTGATTTTATATTGATTTTCAAAGATTAAATTTAGAAATATTTGGTTGCTTGTAATCTGACACTTGATGACGTCGACGTCATCGTGACGTAATTAACAGAAAGCTCGAGAGCTGTCTTAACTTTGCTATTTGAAGCAAACATCTGGATTATATCTATCGCGGTTGGTTTTTAAGCGATTTTTTAAGGTTTAAAGGATTTTTCATTGTAACGTCCGGTTTGATGACGTCATAAATATTTTCCCTTCCCAATATGTTCTTAGCATGAAGCTGATTATACACACCGGTTATAAAGTGGTTTCAGCAAACTTCGCCACACATATCAACAGATTATTAATTTTAACAATTTGTTGAGCCGCTAGAGGGCGCTGTAAAATTTTATGAAGTTACCGTTTACATTTCTAAAATGTTGTTTTTGTTAAGTGTTTTAGGGTAAAAAAACACCCACTTTTTATGTTTCATGCTAATATATAATTGGATATGTTTAG
Source organism: Crossaster papposus (assembly GCA_037893245.1). Classification (NCBI taxonomy): domain Eukaryota; kingdom Metazoa; phylum Echinodermata; class Asteroidea; order Velatida; family Solasteridae; genus Crossaster; species Crossaster papposus. The sequence continues at coordinate 963,318 of JBAIAA010000251.1, read as the reverse complement.
GTACAATTTTGTAATTATTTACAGATTTGTGTCTACACATGGCGACTTGGCGACAATTTTTAATTACGTAAATGCTCTCTACATCTCAGTAAATATCGCTGCAGGTCATCAGAAAATGTCAAATTTATGTGACGCGACTAGGGAAAGGTATTACAAATCAGATAAAAACCGATTGGAACATAATTATTTCGATCACTTGCCTCTGAGCTGCGTCCATGCATGTGTCTATATCATAAACCGTAGAAACCACTCCCAACTGAACATACTTCAGAAAGTGTATAACATTGATGATATTTATAATCTAGTACCGGACGCAATGACTGGAGATCTGCGACAATGAAAATGTCCAACTGATGTCCTTTCACAGGATGAAGTTTATTTGAGTCCGAGAATGAGTATGTTAATTAACGCGAAACTTCATTGAACACAATCAAGTATTTTACAACTAGGTTTTGTTCTAGATATGTTCTATACTTTAAAGCTCAAACAGTTTTAGCATAAAACGTTCAAAAACTTGTTATAAGTTGTTATAATTCTTCCATGAAAATTGTATAATTATACCCAAGTTTCTATCCAATGATGCTTTCCGTTTTTGTGTGCACCTCTAATCCCTTCAAGTTATTAAACCATCGCCGCTGCTTATAGCACACGATCAGTATGAAGCGTAAAGGGTCACAGGGGGGGGGGGGACGCTCATATAACAAATCGTTGCTTATCCGTCAGCGCGGTCCACTGGAAATTAAACAAACTGGAACAAAATATATATACTAGCTGTTGGGCGCTCTCCCAAAAAACGCGTCTAGTCTAGTCCGCTTGTCAGGCTGCTTGGATTTGGGACTTGTGAAGTGAAAGTTAAGATTACATTTTGTAAATTCTTTTGTAAATTGTGTTATAATTGTTGTGTTACACAGTAAATGTGTTTAAAACTGTATTTAAGAGTGCGTTGTTAATTTTTCGGACGAAAAAGATTGAGTGAGTCAGTGAAGAAGTGTGGCTGTAAACGTTGAAAACGGTACAGCGCCCTCTATTTTCGGCTAATCAGCGCGATGATCGCGCAAGGCATGATGGGAAAACATGGCGCAGCAAGATTGTAGCCATGAAAACGAGGTTGTGTTCCTCGCGACATAGGGCCGTTTTCCAAACCCCTGGCTCCGGTTCTTTGGCTTCAGATTATTGGTAAATTGAATAAATGAAGCACATACGAAATGAAGCTGGTGTTTGGAAAACGGTCTTAGTCTAGGTTGTTATTGTACTAGCAGGATGCCGCGCTTCGCGCGGCACCTGCTAGCTGGGTGAAATCGTAACTTATAGATACACCTTGTTGACGTCTTAAAAACACAATGGATTGTATGACAAACAAATCGCGAAACTTAGCGAGTAGAGTACCAGCTAGAAAGTATTTCGAGCGCACGAAATTATTTCGAGCTCACGAACAGATATTCTTGGAGCGCACGAAGTCATTTCGTGGCCACGACAACATTTCGAGCTCACGAAATAAGTTATTTTGAGTGCACGAAATAAAATACTCAAATTATTTCGTAACGGTGATTTGTATTCGTCATATGTCCCTTTAGGGGCTCCGTAGAATACCATCGACTCTGAATAACAAACAATCTTTGTAAAAATACTTCCCGACTTCCGAACTAATAATACTCAATAGGCAGTTCATCTTTGCTTGCATGCTGCCTGCGTCTCGTGATTTTTTAACATGAATCGTACGGGAAACAATACGAACCACTTCGGGGTTTCTGATTTACGTCGTTACGATTGAAAAAAACCAACAGACCGGCCGTCTGACAGTGCGCCCTCAACTGACGTAAGGCAGTCCCGTTTCTAAATTGAATATTCATATCCACGATAGGCCTTACAATTTCGCGACATTTTTCAACGATAAAAGTTAAAATTGAGGCAATAGCGATACGTTTCGGAGTGTTTTTAGAGAGATAATGTTGTAATATTTAAGTATTGACAATGTGAAAGGAAGAAATTTTGCCAGAAGGCAACACGAAAGGAATAAATCATTGTTTTTACGTTCCAAAACTGTGACTACAAAATGGTCGACGCGCAGGAATTCGGAGGCAAAGCCGAAGCCGAAACGTAGTCACGTTTCTAAATTGCATATTCATATCCACCATCGCCATACAATTTCGCGACATTTTTGCACGATCAAAGTTGAAATTGAGGCAATAGCGATATGTTTCGGAGTGTTTTGAGACAGATAATGTTGTAATATTTAAGTATCGACAATGTGAAGCAACGAAATTTGCCCAAAAGGCAACACGAAAGGAATAAATCATTTTTTAACGTTCCAAGCCTGTGACTGCAATGTGGTCGACGCGCACGAAATTCAAAGCCGAAAACGAAGCTGGCGCTCAAACTCCGCAATAACCAATGGAGTATAAAGGTCAAATAACACGGGACGGGCCGCCCAATCGCGAACAACAAACTCGGCACCAACTCGGCCACCGCGCAAGCAAGGCGGATACAATTAATTTGCGAAGGCTTCGCGTAACGCATGTAGCCGCCGCTTAATCGCAAACGGCCAACAATTCGGCAACCGAGTTACGGCAGTACGATTTCGGGAAGGCTTCGGCCCGAACTCCGGTCAAGGACAATGCAAAAATAACGCAATAGTTCGCGCAAAAAGGCCCGCAGACATCGACAGGCAATCGAAAAGCGATTACGCGTTTATCGGTAACGTCCGTTTCTTTTAAATCTCACCACGGACGAATACAATTTTTTTTAAATCTTATTCCCCGGGGGATTCCCCGGGGGATTCCCCGTCGCGAACGGTCCGGCACCCCGCCGCACCGACGCCGGCGGCACACGCGCGCGGCGACAAGTCGCCCGACCAAAAGCCAAGATGGCGCCAACCACGCGCCAAGATGGCGCGGCCCTGTGTTTCCAAGATGGCGCGGCCCTGCGTTCCAAGATGGCGGCGCCCAGGGACAAGATGGCGCATTTGTCATCTTTTATAGTATAGATACGATCAGATATCATTATGCCATGCGAGGTTTGTAAACGAAAAGAAGATTTGTCAATCTTTAGGAGATTTTTGGTTTAAAATGTCATTTTTTGATAAAATTTGTGTTTAGTTTGTAGTTTCCATTGGATGATTATGATTAGATGTTTGAATTTTGAAATTAGCCTAGTCATGTTTGTTGGTGGTTTTGGGTAATTAACTTTAACATTAAGCCCCGGTTAACGTTCGCTAAATAAGTATGATGTACATGACATAATGTACATCACATGTACACGCATGTACATGAATGCATAGTCTGACAATGCGCTTTTCAGAACTGTTTGGTGTTCCCCAACCCACAGTCATGACAGTACATTACATAATTTACACTAGATATAGAATGCAGGGCCACTCAACTCCTGTCGGGTTTATATTAGATAGAATAGTCCTACTTTATATGATCACGGCTTGTTAAAAAACAAAAAAAATTGTGGACTGAGTACGACTACAGCAATATGGCTAAATGTTTTACTTGGAAGGAATGTTGGAATGTGACAGTGTTTTTTCCTTTGATTATGTCAATGAAGGTCAATCAGTGCAAAAATGTTGAAAATATACCGTATGACGGGAACTGAGAAACATTACCAATTTTTTAAGGAAATACTAGTAAGACCATGCTTAGATTTAAAATTTGTATTTTGACTGTCTATATACTTCGTACACAATTACCGCTGAATCACATGTATAGTGTCAAGGTACACTGTACTACATTCTTTCCTTTTTTAATACTGACGGACCAACTGATGTGATTGGACATAAACAAATTACATGACTGACTGCAGCTGCGGGTCATCTCTGTCATGTCATATATGGTAGGTCATCATATCTCTGTATGGGCTTGACCATTTTTGAAGGGTGAATTATTTTGTTTTCATTGTGCAATGGCAATGGTGTATGTGTGGATATGACGTGCATGCTTATGCTGTTTTGAAATTATTTACAAAATAATATTTTGCTGATTATTAGTTAAAAATTTACAGTTAAATTAACAAACACAATTTTGTTTCAGTTAAATTTATTTAAGGTTAAACAATAACACAAAAATGGGAAGTAAAGACAACTGAAATAATTATTAGGATTTCTGTGATAAATTTTATTGATTTCATGTTATACGTTGACCTGACGTACTGCAGTATTTAGAAAAAGAAGCCAAAAGCAGTTATGTCAGCATTTAAAAGCTGACACCAGGGGCGGATCCAGGAATTTCGGTTAGAGGGGGCGCCAAAAATTGTCAACATAATATATTGGGAGAAGATATGGGAGCGCAGGAGGCGCGAAGCCCCAACGCCGAGATCTTCTCAATCTTCTCGAGATTTTTTTAGGGGGGGCGCGCGCCGGGTGCGCCCCCCCCCCTGGATCCGCGCATGGACACAGAGGCCGCCGAAAGCTGTGTATAACAGCACGTCATGTCCACACGTTACTGTTTTGCAATACAAAGACAATAATTTCCCCTTAAAAAATGGTAAAGCCCATCAGGACCTACAAAACAAAATACCACCATGTGACATGTCAGAGATTACCCACGGCTACATGTGTACATGTAATTTGTTTATGTCAGATCAAGTTGGTTGGTGAATAAAACAAATTCAGATTTTTTTTTCAGGCCATGGTCCACAAATATTGTAAAAGTCTCAAAGAGCTGTAGTTAATTTACATTGAAGATAGCTTTTGAGGGTAGATTAGTATTTGAGAAAGTGGAATTGTAGCCTAAAGATGATGGACAATTTGTGTCAATATTATTTATGAGTGTTTTTATGACTTACTAAATTTGGCGAGTCAAGTGTTTTGTTTTTTAGTCATTTTAGGAAGTGACTTGAGTTAAGTTGATTGTGTGAAATTGAGTTCTAGTGTCAAGTTCCCTTAATATGTCATTTTTTTTACCACAGAATTGAGTTACTAATATTGTTGTACTGTAAAATATTATCACGACTGACGACTCAGAGAAAGAGTGGTTTGGGATTCACAAATCATTTGACATTTGTACATTTTGTTGGGTCATACCTATTGTGATACAAAAAAGTAAGTCACTGTAGAGCTCAGTAAAGTTATTTTAGTTATTTACATGCGAGTGAATTGAATTAGTGATATCAAACACCAAATTAAAACGACAGATCAAGAAAATGGGCTATGATACAGAAGGAATTTCCAACTGGTGTCGTGTAGTCCTTATTAAAAATGAACATCTGGCATGATTTCAAAATGATGCAACCTAAGTAAGAGTAACATCATTTTGCTGATGGTTCAAGTCAAAATGGTTTTTCCTTGCATTAACTTGAGTTCATCAGTTGAGTGAAGTCTGTGTTGGAACTGAGGTTGACATGACACCAAATTTGTGACTCGAGTCGGAAATATTGAATCAAGTTGGTAGAATTATTTCAGTGTACGGTACGTAACATAAATGTACATGTGTTTTGATGTTTATAGAATACAGATAATCTAATTTTAAACACTTCAAGGTGCTGAGGAATTGTGAACTTGTTTATTCTCACTTTAATTAAAGTTTAACCAATTCGTGTCGGATGACGTATAGAAATGCATACAAGTGTTTCCCAGATTTGAAGCGGAGGACGGATACACACGTCATGAGCAAGTCGGGGAATATCGGTCAGCAGCGGGCGAGGCTGGAAATATCATGGGTGTGCATCCCACTAATAAATTATGCGGCCTGAAACTTGTCTTGATTGATTTAATAAGGCCAAGTAAAAACATAACAGTTGATTTACTTGTATTTTAAAGGAGTTGGCTCCTTGTTTTGCCATTTTGACAAAAGTTTCGAATAGTTGACATTTTTCCTGGACGGTTTTATTTTTTTATTTTTTTTGAATGACTGTACATGTAGTCTTGTATGTAGAGGCTAGAGAATCTACATGTAAGTCTATAATTACCGTTGTTATAAAATGTTGAAATAAAAAATAAAATGAGGCCCTGTGCCCAAAACATAAAGTGATTGTGACAACATTTTGTTTTTACTTGGCCTAATATAAAGAAATTGTTGCTTATGTATATATGCACATTGTATTAATTATGATTTTTTTGCATTTTGCATTTTGCAGAAAATGGTGAAGACTGTGAAAACTCCAGCAGGCGAAGGCCACTTCAGACACTGTGTTCCATCAACTTCCCTGAGGTTGGCACCTCCTCGGGGAAGACGCATGCCCCAGTGTAGGCATTGCGCAGCCCAGCTGGCACACATACAGCGTGTGTTCGTACTCCGGGAACTTGGGGGCCAGTGTACCCCCAGTTCTCTTTACGAGGGTACTGGGACCAGTGTGTCCTTCAGCTGGGATATTATGGCTTATAAAAGGTGTACCCGAATGAATGACTTAATGAATGGATTAATGAATGGCTTAATGAATGGTTCAATTAATGGCTTATTGAGAAAGTATCAGAGAGGCTCATTGAGCTATAAACTGAAGAGAAGTTACCAGAGGCATGAGCTGAGAAAGGATGTAGAGCTTGTGGCTGAACCTAAGAAGAAGAGAATGGCTAATGTGAGTATCAAGAAAAAAGGGAGCAATCACACAGCAGTGACAGAATTAAAGGTAAGGAACAAGACCTGCTGTAGCAGAAATGAGGTATTGGAGTGTCTGGTAGAGTATAGTAGACAGGAAAGGAAGGTTTCAAAACCAAATAGAAAGAAAATTAGAAGATGTCAACGAAGACAGGCAAACAAAAAGATGAGGAATGGTAGGATCATTGAATCACGTATGAGTAAGGAAGAGAGGAAGAACCATGACAAAGCACAGAAAAGTATCCAAAGTCACACAAGAAGAGGTCTGAGCTATGTTATCAAGAATATGCAGATTAAGAATGAACAATGGAAAAAAAGGACAGCTAGCAAAAGTCAGAAGAAAGAACAGGATTCATTGAAGAAAAGTAAATGTTCACATGGAGTAATTAAGAATGGAAGAGGAAACGGGTCACATGAAAGAATTGAGAAGGCAGAGATTAAGACTATCAATCACGCTGTGAAGGAATCACAAGCTATGTGTTGGTTATGTGATCAAGTAACTACTGCAGTTAATAGAGTTGTGGACTGTGATACTTGCAATATAAGCTATCATGTCAATTGTATGGGATTTTCAAACATGCAGTCTATGTTGGCAAGTAAATCAGTATCGTGGTTGTGTTTGAAATGTGGAAGATGTACTTATGCAGACTCTTTGTTGTATAATCTTGGCATTCCTACAGATAAGAACAAATTTCAGATGACATACGAAGTGAACATAGAAGATAGGGCTGTCAATTCATGTACTGAAGAGATTTCTCACTCGTCAGAAGATTATGGTCAAGTTTCAACAGAGAATGGAAATCATGGAGGTGAGACCCAGAGAAGTACCAGCAATATGAAACATGTAAAAGCACATATGAAATGCAGAGATACAGATTCAAATGAAAACCTGCAAATAAATGTAATTAGGCAAAGTGGAGGTTATAACCTGCGCAGCAAGAAAAGTACTAATGTTGATAGTGAAAAGGAAAAATCCAAAGGAAATGAGGTTAAAGTACAGCAGACGAGAAGGCAATCTGTCAGTCGAGGTCAACAGCATGATGTGAGCAGCAATGATGCAACTTTGGAAACCAAACCTACTAGATCTAAGATTCAAAGCAGAAAAGAACAAGTGTCGGTAGTAAATGAAAAAGATAGAGATGTGAAAAAGACGTCAAAACGAAAAGCAGGAGATATTTTGCAAAATTGTGTTGAAAAAAATGATTGTAGAAAAAAGGTCAGAGTCCTCGCACAAAGAAATAATTCACAGAGAATTGGTAAACCTGGTGAGGAAAACCAAACATGTCGTGAAAGCAGTTCTAGTAAAAACAGTCAAAAGACAGATGTCAGATGCATTCAAGGCAGTTTTCATCAAGGTGATTTCAGATTTGCAGACTTAGCTGGTAGACAATGTGTTTGTATGAGCCTCTGCGGAATCCTCTTCAGCCAGATAAAGTCGTTGAACAAGTGGTGTCCTAAAGACATGGATTTTGTGTTAAACACTGGAAATGAACTGTACCGTTATTTGTCTCGTAGTTCTACAATGAAGAATGAATATTTGTTAATCAGTGAGTTGCCTGATGAAATTGATGCATTCAGTAAACATTTCCATATGAAGATTGATGAATCTTTTTCTGGTACTTTTGCAGAACAAACAGTTTTGGCTGAGTTCAATATGATTCCATTCAGTACGGCAGTAGAGCAGACAGTTCAGAAATATTGTGCATGTTTTATCTGTTTCCATGGAAACACATTTGCAGTAATTGCTCAAGATGGCTTGTATTATATTTTTGATTCACATAGCAGAAACCAGAATTCGCACTTAGATTCTGAAGGGAGGAGCTTGCTCAAATGCGTATCATCGTGGCAAGGTGTGTACAGGTATTGTACTGAACTTGGCAAATCTATGAATGTCAGAGATTATGAACAGTTTGAAATAACAGGTGTTACAGTCTGGATAGATGATGATGTCAGTGTTTGTATACATAATGACGAAACTGCTGAAAGTGCGAATGCAAGCACTAGTACATGTACCGGTAGTATTGGACAGGAAACAGAGGAACCTAGAGAAAATGACATACAAATTGTAGAAGTAGAGAAAGTTAATTTGAAGTTTGTTCCATTAACTTATAGTTATAGGATTGCATTATGTAAGAGGTTGGGTGTGACCAAAGTTATTCTAAATGATGATAAAATGTCTATGAAATGCAAGAACTTGGGGAGACCTGACTCTATAAAGAAAATTAAAGGTGATGGCAACTGTTTTTTTAGAGCGATTTCCTTTGCTATATCAGGAACTGAAGATAATCACATGGAATTGAGATTGGCAATTGTGAATCATTTGTTGGAAAATGCAGCTCAGTTCAGGGGCTATTTACGTGAAGGTTACAGAACAGTGGGAGAGTATGTAACAAGTGCAGGATTGTACAATTATGGTACGTGGGCTACTGAGGTAGAAATTATTGCAACAGCACATATGTTGAATTGTAATATCTACACGTATGATGATGCTAATGAGTGGTATTTATTTTCAAATAGATACATATTGACAGACAGTAGTATTGACGGTTCAGTGAATTTTGGAATTTATTTGTACCATAGGAATAGAGTACATTATGATTTGGTGACGCAAGTACATAAACCCGGAACTGTGAAGTTAGACAGCTGTGAAAATAAAAATAAATGTAAACAGTCAAATATAACACTATCAAAGCAGTCAAATTGTGGTAAACGTGTAAATGTGGTGACGCAAGTACATAAACCCATAACTGTGAAGTTAGAAAGCTGTGAAAATAAAAATGAATGTAAAGACTCAAACATAAAAGTATCAAAGCAGTCAAGTTGTAAAATACGTAAACGTGTAAATGTGAGATTAAATAAAAAACTAAGAAAAGAGAAAAATAGAGAAAGATATTGGAAAAAAAAAAATGAAGCCAATCCAACAAACGGTGAAAATGTAAAGAAAACTAAACGTTGCACGCGAAAGAAAGAAAAATACCACAGCTGTGCAAAATATAAAGAGGATGCTATAGAGTATGGCAAAAAAATATATAAAGAAAATGCTTCAAAGAGAAGAGAGTCATTAAAGCAAAAATATGAGAAAAATGCTGACTATAAAGACAAACAAGTTAGAAGTGTAAAACAAAGGTACCATGAGAATTCTGAATACAGGAGTAAATTGAGTTGTAGTGGAAAAGTTAAGTACAAGAAAGATGTAATACATAGGAAAAACATGATGAATTATGCCAAAAATTATTCGAAAACTAAGTATAAGGACGATGCAGCACATAGGCAAAAGAAGATTAAATATGAAGAAACTAAGTATCATGAGGATGCAACACATAGGCAAAATAAGATTAAACATTTGAAAACTAAGTATCATGACAATGCAGCACATAGGCAAAATTTGATTACATATGCCAAAACTAAGTATCATGAGGATGTAGTGTATAGGCAAAATATGATCAGTTCTGTGAAAACTAAGTATCATGAGGATGCAGCACACAGGCAAAGAAAGATTGATATGGCAAAAAGAAAATATCACTCCAATTTAGTCTATAGAAATGCTCTCATCAGGTCTATAAAAAACAAGTATGCTATCAACAGACGATATCGGATAACTTTAATTGAAAAAGGAAAAAGAAAATATCAGAGTGATGAAAATTATCGCACAAATATTAAACGAATGAATAAAGACCGGTTATACAGAAGAAAAGAAAGTCAATCTAATATGAATAATGTTATGCAAAATTGGAGGCAAAGTGTATCTACCGGACCTGAGTTTGTATGTGCAGTTTGTCATAAACTTCTTTTCCGTAAGCAAGTTGTTAAGTGTAATCCAAGTAAATACAGAAGTGTTGCATGTACATGTATATCTGACAAGTATTTACATAGGTGTAGAGAGTGTAGTGAAAACTGTGTAGTGTCACAATCAAGTAGGTCATCTCTGTGGATTTGCTATACATGCCATAGGAAATTGCTTCAGAACAAGATACCATCAGAAGCTTGTGCAAACAATCTGTCATTGGCAGATATCCCTGAGGAATTGAGTTGTTTAAATACATTGGAGGAACATCTTATAGCCATTAACATTGCCTTCATAAAAATGTTAGCTTTACCCAGGGGTAGTCAATTTGGTTTGCACGGCCCTGTTGTATGTATACCTTCAGATATTTCAAAAACAGTGACATCATTGCCTAGATGTAGAAATGACCAATTAATCAGAGTTAAGTTGAAGAGAAAATTATCATTCAAAGGGTATTACCAGTATCAATTTATAAGCAGGGAACATGTTGAGCAGGCGCTGTGTTATCTGAAGGCGAATAATAAGTGGTATAATAACATTGAAATAAACTGTGAGTGGGAAAATCCCTTGGAAAATGATAATAATAATGAAAGACATGAAAGTGATGATTCTACTAAAAGTGATGAAGACACGGATGAAGACACAGATGAAGACACAGACGAGGAGCGTTTGACAGGAATAGCTTATGATACATGTATGCAACCAGTGAATATTGCCTCTGAGGTTCTTGATCAATATTTTGATGATGTGCTCTGTGTTGCACCTTGTGAAGCAAACAGCCCAATCCGAGTATTAATGGACGAAGGTAATGAGGCTAAGTGTTTCCCAGCATTGTTTCCAAGTGGCCAACCCATATTCAGTGATGATCGTGATGTCAGATTAAGTCTGGCCAGATATTTTCATAACAGGTTAATGAATGCAGATAATAGATTTGCAAAGAGTATTCAGTACATCTTTTATGCTCAGTATCTATCGGAAATACAGCAAGTTATGTCAAGTGTATCAATTGCAATGCGTCAGAGTTCAGGCAAAGTACACTGTGCTGAGAATATGAATGCTAGCATGATTAAAGATAAGGATCAACTCAGAGATATACTGCAATCTGATAGTGGTTATAAGTTCTTAAAGCCAATCAGAGGTACACCTCCATACTGGCAAGGAGCTCAGAAAGACGTCATGGCTATGATTAGACAACTTGGAATACCGACATGGTTTTGCTCATTCTCAGCGGCAGATATGAGATGGCCTGAAATTATAAATACAATATTGAGGCAACAGGGTGATTGCAGAGATATTGATGAATTAGATTGGAATGAGAAGTGTAAAATATTGCGAAGTAATCCAGTGACTGCAGCTAGAATGTTTGATCAACGATTCCACACATTTTTAAAAGATGTCATCAGGTCTAGAAGTCAACCCATTGGCAAAGTCAAGGATTATTTTTATAGAGTGGAATTTCAGCAAAGAGGATCTCCACATACTCACTGTTTGTTTTGGATTGAGAATGCTCCAAGATTAGGAGTTGATAATGATAAAGATGTTATCAAATTCATTGATACATACATCAGTTGTAAAATGCCTTCAAAGGAAGAGGACCAGGAGTTAAATGACATAATAAGTCATGTACAGCTACATAGCCGGAAACATTCAAAATCTTGTAGGAAAAAGGGTACCGACTGTAGATTTAATTTCCCACGACCACCGTCCAGTAAAACATTCATTACGGAGCCAGATCCAATTGATGAGAATGATGATGATGATGATAACATTGACGATAATGTTATAAGTGATCATGTTGACAGTGATCATGTTGAGTCTTCTGGTGATGAACACAGTGATACTGATAAAAATACATCTGGAAAGAGGCATAATGATGCCAAACAATTATTGAAGTCAGTGTGGGAAGCAATACAGAATGAAGAGAACCAGTATTTATCAACTACAGAATTGTTTAACAGAATTAATATTACACAAGATGAGTTTGAAAAAGCAAATAATGTTTTGAATGCTAAACCTACCATTGTCTTAAAAAGAGAACCACAAGATGTATGGGTCAATCTGTACAATCCTAATTTAATAAGATGTTGGAATGCTAACATGGATATCCAGTATATCAGTGATGCATATGCTTGTGCAGCTTATGTTGTGTCATATATGTCAAAGTCTGAACGTGAAATGGGACAGTTATTATCAAATACACAGAAAGAAGCAGAGAAGGGTAACTTAGATGCCAGACAAAGTATGAAAGAAATAGGTTCTGTGTATCTACATAATCGAGAAATATCAGCACAAGAAGCAGTGTTTCGTGTTTGTAGTCTGAGATTAAAGGAAGGTTCTAGAAAAGTCGAGTTTATACCTGTAGGTGAGAATCCTGTCAGAATGAGCTTGCCACTGAGTGTAATTCAGAAAAGATGCGAGGATGATGACAGTGATATATTTATGGCTAACAGAGTTGATCGCTACAAAGCAAGACCAGGTATTGCTAAATTTAAGGACATGTGCCTTGCAACATTTTGCTCAGAATACAGAATTATTTATAATGGAAACACAGACAGGAAAAGAAAGAAATCACCAGTGTATGCACTAAAAGATGGATTGGGTCACATACAGAAACGTAGTAGAACTGAGCCTGCAGTGATTAGATATCCTAGATTTTCAGAGAATAAATATCCTGAGAAATATTATCATAGTATATTGCAGCTATTTCTTCCATATCATGTAGATGCTCAGCTAAAACCACCTCAATTTGAAACTTATGAAGAATTTTACAAAACTGGAGCTATATGTGTAAAGGAGCAATTAAACCTAGTTAAAAGCATTGTTGACAGTAATCGGTGTATTTATGAGGCAAATGCAGAGTGCCTTGCAGCAGCAGAAGAGCATGTAAGAAAATTTGGTCCTCAAGAAGATGCATGGGCTCTGATTTGCCCTAACTCTGAACAAGAAAGGCTTGACTGTGAAGCAAAACGTAAACCAGTAACAGAGGAAGAGAATGAATTTGATATCCCTGACCTAAAAGTTGATGGAAAAAATGATAAAATATGCAATATTGAACCACATTCAGTAAAGATTTCAAAGCATGAAGCTCTGAATTTATTAAGATCATTAAATGAAATGCAGAGACGGGTGTTTAACAGGATTCGTAATTGGTGCTTACAGAAAGTGAATGGTAAAAATCCTGAAGCATTTCATGTATTTGTGACAGGTGGAGCCGGAACTGGGAAAAGCCACTTAATAAAATCAGTTCATTATGAAGCAGCAAGACTTTTTTCAAGAATCGTTGATAACCCTGACAATGTTTCCGTATTAATAACTGCACCTACAGGAGTTGCTGCATTTAATATTCATGGTAGTACAATTCACAGTGCCTTGTCAATCCCTGTTGATGCTAGATTACCTTATCAACCACTTGGTGAAGAGAAGTTGAATACATTGAGGAATAAATTGCAAGATCTTCAAATTGTGATTATTGATGAAATATCAATGGTTGATCACAAGATGTTGTGTTATATACATGGGCGTTTGCGTCAGATAAAACAAACACACAATCATAATCCCTTTGGTAATGTCAGTATTTTAGCTGTTGGCGATTTCTATCAGTTGCCCCCAGTAAAAGGAAAGCCACTTCATCAAAGAGCAGTTGCAGTTGATTTCTGGAATGATAATTTCAAGAAAGTTGAGCTGAATGAAATTATGCGACAAAAAGATGATGTTAGATTTGCAGAAATATTGAATAGGATACGCATTAGACCAAAGATTGAAAAGTTATTAGATGAAGATGTGTCAATTTTACAATCTCGAGAAACTGGAGAGGATTGGGACGATGCATTACATATCTTTCCATGTAACAAACAGGTGGATGAATACAATACTCAGACATTGTTTGCTAAGTGTACGGAATGCACATGTATTGTTGCAAAGGATTTGCGAAAGGATTCATGCAAAGGTAAAGCAAAGGTAAAAGTTTATAAAAAATCCATGTACACAAACTTGCCTGAATCATTGTGGCTTGGTGTTGGTGCTCGAGTAATGTTAACTAAAAATATTGACATTTCAGACGGACTTGTAAATGGAGTATTTGGCATTGTGCGTGCAATAAATATGTTGCCTGATAATTCGTGGCCAAAGTGCATTGAAGTTGAGTTTGATAATAAGGATGTTGGAAATAAGTTAAAAAACAAATTTAAATCATCAAATAAAGAAGACACAGTTCCAATTCAAAAGGAGGAAGAAAATGTCACTAAACAGTGTGTTAGACAACAGTTTCCCTTAAAATTAGCCTGGGCGTGTACAGTTCACAAAGTTCAAGGAATGACAACAGACAGAGCAGTTGTTTCTCTGAAACGCATTTTTTCATGTGGACAAGCTTATGTTGCACTGAGCAGAGTAACATCTATGAGTGGCCTAGTCATTGAAGGTTTTGATGAAAAATATATTTACTGCAATAAGGCGGTGTCAGAATCATTGAAAAGTATGCCAGCATTTATTAATGAGACAAAGTCAACAAAAGTAAAATCCAATTCGACTGTTATAATGATGCATAATATCCAGGGATTAAAGGAGCATTATATGGATTTGACATTGAATAATGAAATGATTAATTCAGATTTCATCTGTCTTACTGAGACATGGATTGATGATGAGCTGTACTATGATACAGAATTGACTGAATTTAAACCTTATCATCAGATCAGAAGTGCTTGCTACAATAATTCCACTAAATTAACAAGAGTGTTAAAGCAGCAGTGTCACGTAGGCGTCAGTGTATATGGAAGAAGAAACAGAGCTTTCAGTAGGCTTATGATATCGGTGCAGAATGTTGAATATATTGCATTCCAGATAACCAGCGAGATATCATGCTCTGTGGTAGTTATTTATCGTCCAGCATCATACTGCATAAATGAATTTATTGGTAATCTTACAATTTTGCTTGATGAACTTCACAAAGTGTCTAATAGATGTATTATCATGGGTGATTTTAATGTAGACATTCTGAAACATTCTTCACATATTCAAAAGCTAATTGAAGGTCATGGCTATAAACAGATTGTGACTGAGTCAACAACTGAGGGTGGAACTTTGATTGATCATGTTTATGTTAGGAATATGGATTCAGTGAATGCTTCAGTAGTCCCAACATATTATAGTTATCATGAGTCGGTTTGTATAACGGTGTGAACACATTGTAATAAAAAGACAATAGCTGTGCAATGTCGAAGAAATTCTGAAAACAAGTAGATATCAAAGGTATAACCAGGCCAGTGAGAGCAAACAACTGATTGCTACAGATTTTACCTATTGCATACATGTACTTCTGCAATAACACATTGTACGGTGCACTACATGTATGTATAATATGTAACAGCTAACATGTTTAATATTTGGGAAACATGTGGATGGTGTGGAGCAAGCAAACTCTCTTCAAGGAAACTGTCTTCAAGCAAACTGTCTTCAAGCAAACTCTCAAGAAAACTCGAGTAAATGACAGTATCAAGCAAAATCAAGAAAAAACTATTAAGCAAACTCTACAAAACAAAACTATCAGCAAATTATCAAGCAAACTCTCAATAAAAAAACTGTCATCAAACCAAAACTCTCAACCAAAGCTTCAAACAAGTCCCAAGCAAATTTAAAGCCCCATAGAAAACTGCAAAGCCTCAAAGAAAAGCCCGAAAAGCTTCACAGAAAGCTTTGTTCATGTCTGTAGCAAAGCTTTAAAGAAAACTGTTATTTACAATAGTTTTAAACGACCCTTCACAAACATCAACCAAGGTTTATAAATTATTACACAATAAATACCCTGTCACTAATTGTTACTTTATTATCGAACATTACATAAGTATTCCATTAACAAATTAAACTGATTGTTATCATTAAATGTCAGGTGCACTCGTCAAGTGGGGTCAGATCAACTCGCCTATCAAGGTCTGACGAATACTTCATTCCAAACAACCAGTTACTTACTGTCTCTACCATTGGCAACTTGACGTTATTGTAGCATCCAATGGACAGGTGAGTACAACACTTTTTGAACATTTTTTTCCCACTTCCATGGAAATTACATACGTGTACACAACTTTATCATCAACATCTTACTTTAAGCTGACCTAGTTTGCTGGGTTATCGAAGTACTGCAGTTAATAAATGCCTACGGTATGTACAATTTTTACAGCACAATTTTTTTTTTAACTGTGCATGCACGGTTGTGCTTTAGCACTTTGAGATGTATGTTTCGGTTATAATTACCTGCAGTGTGAATGTTGTGGCAGATTGCTCAGTCAAATCTTGGTGCAGTTAATAAGCCTTAATTACAGTATTTTTTGAGACATACCCAAGTTATTAGGAAGTAGTCATTTTTTGTGATCTTAACAGATCTTAATAACTTGTACAAGTCATCAACCTTGCTCTCTCTCTTTATCTTGAATAAAGGTTGACCATGTTACTTTAGTCAAAACAACCTATAGTACTGAATTCATCAGTTTGCTGTCAGCTTGCAGACATGGCTGCGCTTCAGCACGTGAAGGTAAGTTTAGTTTGGGTAATTATGTTATTGGATTTACATGTACATGACATATTGTTTTACCATTTGTAGAAGCTGCATATAATATACATGTATGTATTACACCAGTAACTTGAAAAAAGGCCCTGTACATATAACTCCAAGCAAATCCGCCAGTTGCATGTTTGGGTGATAGTATTTGGTGTTTATCTTTTTTTCTTCAAGGATGAAAGTTTTTTAAACCAAATTAACACTAACCAAAACCTTACCCTAACACATACTCTTATGGTGTGTAAAAACTTATAAATGCAGTACTTTATAAGTATAATCTTTTCAAGTCATTTTATGTTATAGTATTAAATACCAAAGCGTCTGTATAGTCGTTATGGGTCATTTCAGCGAGTTTAAACACGGTGTCCCACGGTTAATCCCAAACCTGTTGTGAGGCCGTATAATTCTACTATCACTGCACAGTTTTACATTGCAGAATGGACCCTACGCAAGCTTTAAGTATTTAATCTTATCTGAAATAAAGTGAATGAGTAGTTATAAACAATTTAACATACATGTAGTGTACCCTGGTGTGATATTTGTTATGTTTGAATATATTTGTTGACATATCCCTTGTAGTTTATCTACATAACCTTATAAAAACATGAATAGTTCCATTTTGTAGTAAATTAATACTAAGCAGATAAGGTTTATACAACAAATCTTGCAACATGACAAAAAGATGTAAAAGAGATGCGGTATCCCTGTTACATCCAAAACCTACATTTTTCATTAAATACAATTTCTTAGGAAATGTTTGAATGATACAAAACTTGCCCAAATCTGTCTAAAATCCAAGACAAGCATCAGGAATAAATCTTGAAAAAAATGTCACACTGTGTGTTTCAACTTCATGGAATGACCCTTACCTGACGCTATCACCAATTCTCTTTCATGCAGGTAATTCCACTTGCTTGATGAAGTCTGAAGTCCCTACTGTGAATCTGCACATAGAGCGATATATATCTTCATTTTAGTCAGCACATCCATGTGGACTTCGTCTGGTGGTACTAATTTTGTAAGTGTCCATCTTGCAGTTTACTTCCAGAAAATCGGCTTACTTTGGGTAAGTACATACAGGTTGACAAAACAAAGCTTGTAGAATGTGCCTTTATATTATGTTCTGATAGTTTGGAAGCCTCCTTGTCATTGCAACCTGAGGGCAGTTTGCAATTGTGGATATTATAATGATAATGAACTCTTCAATAGAATGATACATTCAACTTGTGCATGCATTTGTACTGAAGCTACCTCAGATAACCAACACATACAATACTGACTAAATTAAAGAAGTGAACTTGCATACAATCATTAATAAACAATACAAACAGAATATAGACTTCACACATCTTGCTTAGATCACTAGATTGTTGCCAAGGATATTATGTAGGGTAACTTTGGAGCCACAACACTAACTGAACAATGAAAGTACTTGTAAACACACACATCATCATAACAAGCCTTGATGCTACAGTTAGTGCAATTGGTATCTTCTAATAAGCCTTTTTTTGCATTTTTAATTTTTTACTAGTGGACTGGTTTTTATCTTTACAGGGTATGACATTGGCTTCACGCTTAATATCCTTCCATGGCCTGATGGGCATACAAGTAGGAGATTACTGCCAGTTCATTGTACAATGTTGGACATCATATATCCCCTAATCATCCATAAACAGGACCAGCATCTGATGAGCTGCATACGGTAGGCCATCAACTGAAAGTGTTGAGCGCACATAAAAGTACCGGGTAGCTGAATTTCACTGGTAGACACCGTGCAATAAACGGTTACTCAATCTTTAATATTACAAATCACATGGAAGGCAGTCGAACCTTAGTTCGATGACACTCGATATGAGTGGTTTATAAAGCTGCAGGAAGATAGCTTATCTGAAGCTGTGGTTTTACCCCCGAAAAAGGACCAAGATCGTCTTCTGGAACAGCTTGCCCATCATCATTTATGCAGCTTGTCCAATGCATCATTTGCAGTACAGCATGAGCTCTACACAATTCAGAATGCCTCAATGGTTTTTACATATTCACGGGTTGTGATTCTACAAATGCTTTATACATGTATGAAAAAGGGAAACAGTAGGTTGTACAAGATGACGGATAATAAGCACCCACAGTTTCAACAAACATTCTCTGACGGCCAAACAAAAGAGAGCATTGATGCTGCCAGGTACAAGGCTTTTTGTTCTTTCTCCATCCTCAGATCAGAGTCTACCAGCAAAAGGGCATTCCGCACCCATTACATTCCGCTACATTACTGAATTAACTAGACTCTATTGGATGAAAAATGCACCCTATTTTTTGACAGTGTTTTTAGAGAGGCAATTGTCTATTTTGTGGTCAACTGTTTTGTTTTTTTGTAATTAAAGCTGAAATTAACCCTAATGTTCTAGACATTTAGGGTAAAGTACATGTACAGAGTACTGCAAAATACTACTCGGTTGGCCCTGCAGTCCTGTGTAATTCAAAACAAAGGCATCTGATGATTTAATTAATAAAGACGTCATTCATTCACTCACAACGCTTAGAAATGACCAGTCAGTGACCAGATTACCCTAGTCGTGCAGTGCTTGCACAAACAACCGAGCGCTATCCCCGGTAATTTTTGCTGTCACTGATTACAGGACCTTATGAATATGTAATAAGATACCATATTTGGAATTGCAGTAAGTAAGTGTCCTGCATACTGCAGTGGAGTGCCATGGCCTCATAGTCTGGTGTATTGAATTTGTAGTCTGTAGGTAAAGCTGCAGGTTGTGGGTTCAAGTCCGGCCTAGGACTATGGCATGGTACGTGTGCCCTTGGACAGTAAGTGTCCTGCATACTGCAGTGGAGTGCCGTGGCCTCGTGGTCTGGACCATGAAATTGGTAATCTGTAGGTAAAGCTGCAGGTTATGGATTCAAGTCAAGCCTGGGAACATGGCATGATACGTGTGCCCTTGGGCAAGGCACTTTGTCACTTTTTGATTTTCTCCACCCAGAAGTAAACTTTGAGGGCAGATCGAGATGGTTTTTGTGGTTGATTTAGCTGCTTTGCACACAAAAAGCAGAATCGAGCTGTTTACTCGCAAGGGATATACCGTACTCTATGGTATTTGGAATGTTTTCTGGGCCCAATGACCTGGGTAATAATGTGAAGCGCTTTGTAACTGTTGGTGGCATTATTATTATTATTGAAGTAGGATTTTGTAGTATTTGGTAACGTTAAGGTTAAAGCAGCTTATATATTATTTGTATAAAGCAAAAATTGTCGTCTCCATGTTGGGTGCCACAGATTTGTAGGTTTTTACAGATTTGAGTATGAATGATGTTTCAAGTGAAGAAGATTTGAGAATTGAGGATGAATGGCGTTAAAAAAAAGGGGGGGTTTTGGAGAATGCCATTTGAAGAAGAGAAAGATTTTCCAGGATTAGTGTGGTATACATAATAGGTTGGTGGAATAAAACTATTGAACTTCGAATCTTTCAAAGTTAACCCTAACCATCAATATACATTTCAATCATTATAAATGTACACACACCCTATGTAGAGAGTTAGGGTTAGGAAGTCCATACTGTATATTGTACATTATATCCACTGCTGGTAGTATTTCATTGGTGACAGTGTAATGCATGACATACAATACTTTAAATATGACTAGATCTAATGACATCACACTTTATTTACATGTGTACTTTTCTATGTGCGCCAACGTACCAACTTCACGTCTATTATGGAAACAAAGCCATTATCTTATTGTTCCAGCACTTTTGACGAAAGTGAAAACTGCAGAATGATTGAGGCAATGTATGCTTCAATTTGAACTTATGAAGTACACACATTTGGAGAATTTTGTAAGATGGAAGCAGTAGGTACCCTTTATTTTGAACACTAATATAAAAAGGGGAACTTAATTTCCGTACATGTATTTGTATTCACGGAAAATTCCACAAATTTATTAAAATGTTATTTAAATGCATTTGTTCTGTTGATTCTAGTTAATACAAACACTTAATATAAGTTGTGGTTATAAACAAAAAATAGACTGCATTAATGTGCACAACGAATAGGACCGACACTCCACTTAAATATGAAATTTTGACAAAGGGTGTCCCAAACAGAATCGTTCAAGTGAAATGCGTTTGCTCAATAAATATTCATCGTTTGCTATTGATGTTTGTATGAGCTTTTAAAATAACTAAATTAAATTTCAAACATCGTTTGTTCTACCCTATTTGCTTTTGTCAATTTAAATATATGTTTGGTGAACCACCTACACTCAAAATCGAGTGTGCCAATTGTAGAGAAAACAATTATCCTAATAATTAGGCAGCACATAAATACTACCATTTTGCACATAGGTGAATGTTCGCACAACACCATAATTAAACTGGAAATTCGATTTTGGGTAGATTTAGTTAATCTCTGGACTGACAAAACAAAATCAGATGAAATAAAAATCATCTTTAAGCCAAATATTTAGTCTTTCCAAGTGTACAGCTTTTTGAAAGTAATTGTTATAACTTCATGATTAAAAATAATGCATTCCACTGGCAATTTGTTTGGGGGCACACTCTGCATAAGAAAACACTGGGAGGCATCTGTATTGTTAAGGTGATAGACCATTTGTGTCATGATAATCAGTATCTGCATTATTTTTTAAAAGATAATTGTAATTAATTGTTTTTAAATGTTTGTTGAACGGGGAATGGGGAAAGGAATTTTGACATTTCACATTTGTTTTTGTGAAAAATTATAACTTGCTGGAGTCTTATCACAATCCAATACATTGTACTGTTGTTTCATATTATTAGCACATTATTTAAATTGGAAAGGGAAATATTTCCATGATTTATGTTGATATTCAATACTTGTGTTCAAATGGTCAATAGTGCACAACACTGAAAAGCTTAACTAAATTGCAGTTAACTTTTAAACATTTTTTTTAAATATTTTTTTAAGGGTTTTTTTATATTTTGTTCACACATAAAAGCAGTAAATATAAAGGATCTTGCTTAAAGGCTGTAATTTGTATGTTAAATTGTTAAAGGATTTAAATGGAACAGATCATTATTATTACTTGTATTGTAGTAACTAATTAAATTAAATTGTTAAAGGATTTAAATGGAACAGATCATTATTATGACTTGTATTGTAAATGATACATCAACAATGTCAGGTGAAAAAGAAGAAATATAATAGTAATACTCTAAAATATTAATTTAAAAATGTGCATGTAATAAACATTGATTTTAATAAATACAAAAACATGCAAGATATATTAAATGTGAAATTGATAAAAACTTGTATAGCTCAGTATAATAAATGAACATTATAATTCTTTTGAATGGAAAATAACAAGAAATCTACTCGGAATATGTGAAATATATTCATTAAATTTGATTAAGTAAACAGTGTTTGAAGCAATATATATAGGACGGAGAGAACCACCCCCTTCCTTTGTGGTGATCATTGTGCTTGCAGAATGTTGCGGTTACTTGTTAGGGGGGGGGGGGGGGGGTAGGTAACAATAGTGTAGGAAGTGTATATGGATGGGGGACTAAGGGGATTCGCTCGGTCCCATATCTTGCTGGGTACAGGGTCCTTCAAAAGGGGGAAATTAGTGATTAAAATAGACTAATTGACTGCAAAACCCAATTGAGCCTATATGGATATGTCCATCTACTACATGTCCAATCGACACTTGAACACTCCAGGTTGGAGTTAAACATTGAACAATGCCTTCTGACATGTTTCAATAGTCCACATAGCCTTTCGTGTGATTTAAATTGACACCAATCTAAGGAACAAATAAAAATCCAGGAACCGATCGTTAGCTTTAAGAAAGTGAGCCCAGCAATACACGATGCATCAACATTAACCATGCACTCGCAAGTCGCAAGACTCGTGTTTGGTGTAGTCTTAACCAAGTGAGGGCGCTGTTTACCTTTAATGGTCAGATACAATAAACCTTTCGCGCGCTGTACGTGTGCTGTATTATGTAAGGACGTTACAAAATTTTGTCTATTTATGAAACGCTAAATTTAAATAATTCTCATCATTACATCGCATTTTAAAATCTCAGAGATTATCTGCGAACATAATTTACATGACCTCAAAACCCTTCAATAACACTTTTTAAAATGACATTTATTGAAAAATTAAAAACCCACATAAAATTCATACAATGGCGTCATTACGTCAATACAAACGTTTGACCTTATTTGACTTGTAGTTATCCAAAAATAGACCTTGCAGTATACACCATTAACATGACGTCACATGCCCCATAATGACGTTCTCGTGACGAAACTTTTGATTTCACATACTTTCAATGTAGTATTGCTCTGTGCCAAGTTTAGAGTCCTTGTGATCAAGGGAAATGTATATTTTTGTTAATATAATACAATTTAAAACAATTATAAATTCATAAACAAATCCAATGGTGACGTCATTAATACGTCACTTCAGACTTTACGTTCTAATGACTGTTTCGAACATCCTACAAAGTTTTGTGACAATCGGTTCTACCCTTATATGCGTTTAATCAAAACAAAAATGTGTGACCTAACAAACATGAATTTATTTTGAATTTACCACGTTCCATTGAAGAGAATGTAATAATTCATTTAAATCGTACGATGACGTCATCATGACGTCACCTCATTTTGTATCTATAACACGCCTTCGCCTACCCACGTACCAAGACTGACCTTAATCGGGCTTATGGTTCTCTAGATTTAAGGCCTTGAAACCTTTAATATGACGTCACGTGACCCCTGATGACGTCATCGTGACATCTGTCTGCGAGACACGAGTTCACTATAGGGTCTTCACCTGGGTCACGTTTTATGAGAATACGACTTTTGTTTTAGTTAAAAGTGCTTAGAATTGTGCAAACAACGTTTACAAAGTCTATGGGATTGGATTCTAGCGTAGCGGCTAGCCGTAGCTTCCCCATGGACAATTTGATGACGTCATCTTGTTTTACATGTTGGTGCCTAGTGTCCTCTTATGAGCGTACATGTGCATGCACGTACGATGTCAGTAGTGATACATTCGCTAAGTACAAGAACGTACAATCAGTGTACAATCAGTGTATACGTACAATCATGTATATTATACGTGTGCCATGCACCAAGGCCAAAACGATTAAATTTCAAGGGTGCCGCAGGATATGTTAAAGTTCGTTTTTTTGCAAAAAAACACAGGAAAGTTTGAGAAGTACTTTTACATTAACCTTTAGAGCAAAAATCAAGATTATATCTGGCAGGTTTAATTTTTTAGGAATTATCAAAGAAAAAAGAGTCCTTTCATTCTAACTTCCGGTCTGTTGACGTCATATTTTTTGGCCCACGTCAACTTGTTCCTAGCATGAAGCTGATTATATACACCGGTTATAAAGTAGTTTCAGCAAACTTTGATACACACATCAACAGATTATTCATGTTAACAGGTTTTCAACCTGCCGCTAGAGGGCGCTATAACATGTTATGACGTCACCTGTTGTTTTTTTGAAAAATACAAACTAGCCAGACACTAACATCGTTGAATGTAAGTTCCTTTCATTGTTCATTTTCAAATTATAAGGCACTTCCGGTTTGGACCGGAAGAAAGGGTCACGTGACTTTACGTACACGAGATAAAAGAAAGATTCTGAATTATGCTATCAATTGCCACAAACATCAAGTTCCGGTCTTTTGCGGTTGATTTGTTATTGATTTTTAAAGATTAAATTTATTCACCTTTAATATGACGTCACGTGACCCCGGATGACGTCATCATGACGTATGTCTGCTAGGCACGAGCTCACTATAGGGTCTTCACTTGGGTTAAGTTTTATGGAAATACGACTTTGTTTTCTATTAAAAGTGCTTGTGCAAAAAAACGTGTACAAAGTCTATGGGGTTTAGGTTACTAAAAGAAAAAAAAAGAAGAAAAAAAAGAAAAAAAAAAATCAGAACAAAAACAAAGGCTTTTTCGCAAAATTTGCGAAAAAGCCAAAAAGAAAAAAAAAATAAAAAAAAAAATCAGAACAAAAACAAAGGCTTTTTCGCAAAATTGCGAAAAAGCCAACTAGAACTACATCTGTTCGAGGAACAGAACATAGGGCTTTTTCGCATTCTCAATTTTTTAGATTAAATATTTCAAAAATTGAACTTTTATACCATCAAAACAATTTAAAATCATTGGAAACGAATTTAAGTTAATTTAAACAGATTAAAATGAATTCAAACTGTTTAAAACGATGACGTCACACGTTTGTGAACTTTTTGTGCAACTATCTATCACCTAACAATACAAAACGTTGTTATGTTAGCACTTTTCGTTGCTGAGATATGGCTTAAAGGTCTAAACACGTAATAATTCAAATATAATCGTAATATGACGTAACATTTGCCAACATGCCGCTAGAGGGCACTATAACATTTTATGAATTTACCGTTAACTTTGTTGTTACTTACAACCTAGCCGTCGCCTAACATCGTTGAAAATAAGTTCACATCGTTTTCCACTTTTAAACTGTAAGGCACTTCCGGTTTGGACCGGAAGGAAGGGTCAGGTCTTCTTGCATGTAATACAAATGATGAAGACCATGGATTAATCTATCAATTCTCTTAAAAATCTAAATCAGATCTCTTACTGTTGATTTTATATCAATTTTCAAAGATTCAATCTATAAATATTTGGTTGCTTGTAATCTGACACTTGATGACGTCATCTGGACGTAATTAACAGAAAGCTCGAGAGCTGTGTTAACTTTGCTATTTGAAGCAAGAATCTAGATTATATCTATCGCGGTTGATTTTTAAGCATTTTTTTTTAAGGTTTAAAGGTCTTTTCATTGTAACTTCCGGTTTGGTGACGTCATCAATATTTCTCTTTCTCAATATGTTCTTAGCACGAAGCTGATTATATACACCGGTTATAAAGTGATTTCAGCAAACTTCGCTACACACATTAACAGATTATTCATTTTAACAATTTTTCAACCTGCCGCTAGAGGGCGCTATAACGTGTTATGACGTCGCCGGTAATTATTTTGAAAAGTTTATTCTAGCCAGACACTAACATCGTTGAAAGTAAGTTCATATCATTTTTCAGTTTTAAATTATAAGGCACTTCCGGTTTGGACCGGAAGGAAGGGTCACGTGATTTCACGCACGCGGGATAAAATTAAGATCCTGGATTATCCTATCTAATGCCACAAAAATTAAGTTTCGGTCTTTTGCGGTTGATTTGTTATTGATTTTCAAAGATTAAATCAATTACACCTTTAAGATGACGTCACGTGACCCCTGATGACGTAACCATGACGTATTTTTGCGAGACACGAGTTTACTATAGGGTTTTAACCTGGGTGTTAAGTTTTATGGAAATACGACTTTGTTTTTCGTTAAAAGTGCTTTGAATTGTGCAAACAACGTTTACAACATCTATGGGATTGGATTCTGCGTAGCCGAGAGCCTGTTTACCTACCTGTCGCACACGGTGCCCTTCCCCATAGGCAATTTGATGACGTCATCCTGTTTCGCTTGTTGGCGGCTAGTGTCCTCTTGGGTGAGCGTACATTTGCATGCACGTACGATGTCAGTAGTAATACATTCGCTCAATGCATAGTACACTATCAGTGTATACGTACGTACATATACAAGCATGTACACCCCTATTATACGTGTGCCATGCACATATAAGGGGTCAATGCTTTATGCGCTTAGGCCAAAACGATTAAATTTCAAGGGTGCCGCAGGGTATGTCCAAGTTCGTTGTTTGCCAAAAAACACACGAAAGTTCGAGAACTACTTTTACACTAACCTTTAGAGCAAAAATCAAGATTGTATCTGTCATGATAAATTTTTTAGGAATTTTCAAAGGAAAAGGAGTCTTTTCATTCTAACTTCCGGTCTGGTGACGTCATAATTTTTTCTTCCCGTCAACTTGTTCACTAGAGGGCGCTATAACATGTTATGACGTCACCAATACTTTTTTTGAAAAATACATTGTAGCCAGACACTAACATCGTTGAAAGTAAGTTCATATCATTTTTCACTTTTAAATTATGAGGCACTTCCGGTTTAGACCGGAAGGAAGGGTCACGTGATTTCACGCACACGAGATAAAATTAAGATCCTTGATTATTCTATCTATTGCCACAAAAATTTAGTTTCGGTCTTTTGCGGTTGATTTGTTATTGAATTTCAAAGATTAAATCAATTACACCTTTAAGATGACGTCACGTGACCCCTGATGACGTCACCATGACGTATTTCTGCGAGACACGAGTTCACTATAGGGTCTTCACCTGGGTTAAGTTTTATGTAAATACGACTTTGTTTTCTATTAAAAGTGACGGGCAGAAAAAACGTGTACAAAGTCTATGGGGTTTAGGTTACTAAAAGAAAAGAAAAACTAGAACTACGTCTGTTCGAGGAACAGAACATAGGGCTTTTTCGCATTCACAATTTGTTTTTATTAAATATTTTAAAAATTGAACTTTTAAACCATCAAAACAATTTAAAATCATTGAAAACTAATTTAAGTTAATTTAAACAGAGTAAAATGAATTAAAACTGATTAAAACGATGACGTCACACGTTTGTGAACTTTGTGTGCAACTATCTATCACCTTAACAACACAAAATGAGGTGTTATGTTAACACGATCCGTTGCTGAGATATGCCTTCAACGTCTAAAAACGTAATAATTCAAATATAATCGTAATATGACGTAACATTTGTCAACATGACGCTAGAGGGCGCTTTAACATTTTATGAAGTCACTGTTAACTGTTTTGTTACTTACAACCTAGCCAGCGCCTAACATCGTTGAAAGTAAGTTAGCATCGTTTTCCACTTTTAAATTATAAGGCACTTCCGGTTTGGACCGGAAGGAAGTGTCAAGTCTTTTTGCATGTAATACAAATTATGAAGACCATGGATTAATCTATCAATTTCCTTAAAAATCTAAATCAGATCTCTTACAGTTGATTTTATATTGATTTTCAAAGATTAAATTTATAAATATTTGGTTGCTTGTAATCTGACACTTGGTGACGTCATTGTGACGTAATTAACAGAAACTCGAGATCAGTCTTAACTTTGCTATTTGAAGCAAACATCTGGATTATATCTATAGCGGTTGATTTTTAAGCGACTTTTTAAAGTTTAAAGGATTTTGTTATTGTAACTTCCGGTTTGGTGACGTCATAAATATTTCTCCTTCCCAATATGCTCTAAGCATGAAGCTGATTATATACACCAGTTATAAAGTTATTTCAGCAAACTGTGCAACACACATCAACAGATTAATCATTTTAACCATTTTCAACCTGCCGCTAGAGGGCGCTATAACATGTTATGACGTCGCCGGAATTTTTTTGAATAGTTTATTCTAGCCAGACACTAACATCGTTGAAAGTAAGTTCATATCATTTTTCACATTCAAATTATAAGGCACTTCCGGTTTTGACCGGAAGGAAAGGTCACGTGATTTCACGCACGGGAGATAAAATGAAGATCCTGGATTATTCGATTAATTGCCACAAAATTCAAGTTTCGGTCTTTTGCGGTTGATGTTTTATTGATTTTCCAAGATTAAATCAATTGCACCTTTAAGATAAGGTCACGTGGGCCTGATGACGTCTTCCTCGTGGTGTCTGTCGGTGAGACTGGAGTTCACTATTGGGTCTTTACCTGGGTCGAGTTTATGGAAATACGACTTTGTTTTTCCGTTAAAAGTGCTTTGAATTGTGCAAGCAACGTTTACAAAGTCTACGGGGTTGGATTCTGCGTAGCCAAAAGCGTGTTTACCTACCTGTCGTACGCGGCGCCCTTCCTCATGGGCAACTTGATGACGTCATCCTGTTTCACAGGTTGGCGGCTAGTGTCATCTTGGGTGAGCGTAAATGTGCTTGCACGAACGATGTCAGTGGTGATACATTCGCTCAATATATATGCACTATCGGTGTATACGTACATGCACTAGCATGTATATTATACGTGTGGCACGCACACGTAAGGGGTCAATGCTTTTTGCACCTAGGCCAAAACGATTACATTTCAAGGGTGCCGCAGGGTATGTTCAAGTTCGTTTTTTGCCCCAAAACACAGGGAAGTTCGAGAACTACTTTTACATTAACCTGTACAGCAAAAATCAAGATTGTATCTGTCAAGTTTAATTTTTTAGGAATTTTCAAAGGAAAAAGAGTCTTTTCATTCTAACTTCCGGTCTGGTGACGTCATAATTTTTTCTTCCCGTCAACTTGTTTCTAGCATGAAGCTGATTAAATACACCGGTTATAAAGTGATTTCAGCAAACTTCGCCACACACATCAACAGATTATTCATTTTAACCATTATTCAAACTGCCGCTAGAGGGCGCTATAACATGTTATGACGTCACCAATTTTTTTGGAAAAATATATTGTAGCCAGACACTAACATCGTTGAAAGTAAGTTCATATCATTTTTCACTTTCAAATTATGAGGCACTTCCGGTTTAGACCGGAAGGAAGGGTCACGTGATTTCACGCACGCGAGATAAAATCAAGATCCTGGATTATTCTATCTATTGCCACAACAATTAAGTTTCGGTCTTTTGCGGTTGATTTGTTATTGAATTTCAAAGATTAAATCAATAACACCTTTAAGATGACGTCACGTGACCCCTGATGACGTCACCATGACGTATTTCTGCGAGACACGAGTTCACTATGGGGTCTTCACCTGGGTTAAGTTTTATGTAAATACGACTTTGTTTTCGATTAAAAGTGACGGGCAGAAAAAACGTGTACAAAGTCTATGGGGTTTAGGTTACTAAAAGAAAAGAAAAAAAAAAAAAACTAGAACTACGTCTGTTCGAGGAACAGAACATAGGGCTTTTTCGCTTTCGCAATTTTATAGATTAAATTTTTCAAAAATTGAACTTGTATACCATCAAAATAATTTAAAATCATCGAAAACTAATTTAAGTTAATTTAAACAGATTAAAATGAATCCAAACTGATTAAAACGATGACGTCACACGTTTGTGAACTTTTTGTGCAACTATCTATCACCTAACAATACAAACGTATGTTATGTTAGCACGTTCCGTTGCTGAGATATGACTTAAAGGTCGAAAAACGTAATAATTCAAATGTAATCGTAATATGATGTAACATTTGTCAACAAGCCGCTAGAGGGCGCTATAACATTTTAAGAAGTCACCGTTAACTTGTTTGTTACTTACAACCTAGCCAGCGCCTAACATCGTTGAAAGTAAGTTCCCATCGTTTTCCACTTTTAAATTATAATGCACTTCCGGTTTAGACCGGAAGGAAGGGTCAGGTTTTTTTGCATGTAATACAAATTATGAAGACCATGGATTAATCTATCAATTCCCTTAAAAATCTGAATCAGATCTCTTACAGTTGATTTTATATTGATTTTCAAAGATTAAATCTAGAAATATTTGGTTGCTTGTAATCTGACATTTGATGACGTCATCGTGACGTAATTAACAGAAAGCTCGAGAGCTGTCTTTACTTTGCTATCTGATGCAAAAATCTGGATTATATCTATAGTGGTTGATTTGTAAGCGATTGTTTAAGGTTTAAAGGATTTTTCATTGTAACTTCCGGTTTGGTGACGTCATAAATATTTCTCCTTCCCAATATGGTCTAAGCATGAAGCTGATTATATACACCGGTTATAAAGTGGTTTCAGCAAAATTCGCCACACACATCAACAGATTATTCATTTTAACCATTTTTCAACCTGCCGCTAGAGGGCGCTATAACATATTATGACGTCGCCTGATTTTTTTGGAAAAGTTTATTCTAGCCAGACACTAACATCGTTGAAAGTAAGTTCATATCATTTTCACTTTCAAATTATGAGGCACTTCCGGTTTGGACCGGAAGGAAGGGTCACGTGATTTTAAGCACACGAGATAAAATGAAGATTCTGGATTATTATATCTATTGCCACAAAAATCAAGTTTCGGTCTTTTGTGGTTGATTTGTTATTTATTTTTAAAGATTAAATCAATTGCACCTTTAAGATGACGTCACGTGACCCCTGACGACGTAACCATGACGTATGTCTGCGAGACACGAGTTTACTATAGGGTCTTCATCTGGGTTAAGTTTTATGGAAATACGACTTTGTTTTTCGTTAAAAGTGCTGGGAATTGTGCAAACAACGTTCACAAAGTCTATGGGATTGGATTCTGCGTAGCCGAGAGCCTGTTTACCTACCTGTCGCACACGGCGCCCTTCCCCATAGGCAATTTGATGACGTCATCCTGTTTCGCTTGTTGGCGGCTAGTGTCCTCTTGGGTGAGCGTACATTTGCATGCACGTACGATGTCAGTAGTGATACATTCGCTCAATGCATAGTACACTATCAGTGTATACGTACGTACATATACAAGCATGTACACCCCTATTATACGTGTGCCAGGCACATATAAGGGGTCAATGCTTTATGCGCCTAGGCCAAAACGATTACATTTCAAGGGTGCCGCAGGGTATGTTCAAGTTCGTTTTTTGCCCCAAAACACAGGGAAGTTCGAGAACTACTTTTACATTAACCTTTAGAGCAAAAATCAAGATTGTATCTGTCAGGTTTAATTGTTTAGGAATTTTCAAAGGAAAAGGAGTCTTTTCATTCTAACTTCCGGTCTGGTGACGTCATAATTTTTTCTTCCCGTCAACTTGTTCCTAGCATGAAGCTGATTAAATACACCGGTTATAAAGTGATTTCAGCAAACTTCGCCACACACATCAACAGATTATTCATTTTAACAATTTTTCAAACTGCCGCTAGAGGGCGCTATAACATGTTATGACGTCACCAATATTTTTTTTGAAAAATACATTGTAGCCAGACACTAACATCGTTGAAAGTAAGTTCATATCATTTTTCACTTTTAAATTATGAGGCACTTCCGGTTTAGACCGGAAGGAAGGGTCACGTGATTTCACGCACACGAGATAAAATTAAGATCCTGGATTATTCTATCTATTGCCACAAAAATTTAGTTTCGGTCTTTTGCGGTTGATTTGTTATTGAATTTCAAAGATTAAATCAATTACACCTTTAAGATGACGTCACGTGACCCCTGATGACGTCACCATGACGTATTTCTGCGAGACACGAGTTCACTATAGGGTCTTCACCTGGGTTAAGTTTTATGTAAATACGACTTTGTTTTCTATTAAAAGTGACGGGCAGAAAAAACGTGTACAAAGTCTATGGGGTTTAGGTTACTAAAAGAAAAGAAAAAAGAAGAAGAAGAAGAAAAAAAAAAATCAGAACAGAAACAAAGGCTTTTTCGCAAAATTTGCGAAAAAGCCAAAAAAAAAAAAAAAAAATCAGAACAAAAACAAAGGCTTTTTCGCAAAATTGCGAAAAAGACAACTAGAACTACGTCTGTTCGAGGAACAGAACATAGGGCTTTTTCGCATTCGCAATTTTTTTTTATTAAATATTTCAAAAATTGAACTTTTAAACCATCAAAACAATTTAAAATTATTGAAAACTAATTTAAGTTAATTTAAACAGAGTAAAATGAATTAAAACTGATTAAAACGATGACGTCACACGTTTGTTAACTTTTTGTGCAACTATCTATCACCTAACAACACACAATGAGGTGTTATGTTAACACGATCCGTTGCTGAGATATGCCTTCAACGTCTAAAAACGTAATAATTCAAATATAATCGTAATATGACGTAACATTTGTCAACATGACGCTAGAGGGCGCTTTAACATTTTATGAAGTCACTGTTAACTTTTTTTGTTACTTACAACCTAGCCAGCGCCTAACATCGTTGAAAGTAAGTTAGCATCGTTTTCCACTTTTAAATTATAAGGCACTTTCGGTTTGGACCGGAAGGAAGTGTCAGGTCTGTTTGCATGTCATGAAGACCATGGATTAATCTATCAATTTCCTTTAAAATCTAAATCAGATCTCTTACAGTTGATTTTATATTGATTTTCAAAGATTAAATTTAGACATATTTGGTTGCTTGTAATCTGACACTTGATGACGTCATTGTGACGTAATTAACAGAAACTCGAGATCAGTCTTTACTTTGCTATTTGAAGCAAAAATCTTGATTATATCTATAGCGGTTGATTTTTAAGCGACTTTTTAAGTTTAAAGGATTTTTTATTGTAACTTCCGGTTTGGTGACGTCATAAATATTTCTCCTTCCCAATATGGCTAAGCATGAAGCTGATTATATACACCAGTTATAAAGTTATTTCACCAAACTTCGCAACACACATCAACAGATTAATCATTTTAACCATTTTCAACCTGCCGCTAGAGGGCGCTATAACGTGTAATGACGTCACCGGTAATTTTTTTGAAAAGTTTATTCTAGCCAGACACTAACATCGTTGAAAGTAAGTTCATATCATTTTTCAGTTTTAAATTATAAGGCACTTCCGGTTTGGACCGGAAGGAAGGGTCACGTGATTTCACGCACACGAGATGAAATGAAGATCCTTAATTATTCTATCTATTGCCACAAAAATCAAGTTTTGGTCTTTTGCGGTTGATTTGTTATTGAATTTCAAAGATTAAATCAATTACACCTTTAAGATGACGTCACGTGACCCCTGATGACGTCACCATGACGTATTTCTGCGAGACACGAGTTCACTATAGGGTCTTCACCTGGGTTAAGTTTTATGGAAATACGACTTTGTTTTCTGGTAAAAGTACTTGTGCAAAAAAACGTGTACAAAGTCTATGGCGTTTAGGTTACTAAAAGAAAAACAAAAGAAGAAGAAGAAAAAACTAGAACTACGTCTGTTCAAGGAACAGAACATAGGGCTTTTTCGTATTCCCATTTTTTTAGAGTATTTGTTTTCAAAAAAACCGAATTTAAGTTAATTTAAACAGATTAAAATAAACTCAAACTGATTAAAACGATGACGTCACACGTTTCTGAACTTTTTGTGCAACTATCTATCACCTAACAATACAAACGTATGTTATGTTAGCACGTTCCGTTGCTGAGATATGACTTAAAGGTCGAAAAACGTAATAATTCAAATATAATCGTAATATGACGTAACATTTGTCAACATGCCGCTAGAGGGCGCTATAACATTTTATGAAGTCAACGTTAACTTTGTTTTTACTTATAACCTAGCCAGCGCCTAACATCGTTTTAAATAAGTTTACATCGTTTTCCACTTTTAAATTATAATGCACTTCTGGTTTGGACCGGAAGGAAGGGTCAGGTCTTTTTGCATGTAATACAAATTATGAAGACCATGGATTAATCTATCAATTCTCCTAAAAATCTAAATCAGATCTCTTACAGTTGATTTTATATTGATTTTCAAAGATTAAATTTAGAAATATTTGGTTGCTTGTAATCTGACACTTGATGACGTCATCGTGACGTAATTAACAGAAAAGGTTTTAAGGTCTTTTCATTGTAACTTCCGGTTTGGTGACGTCATCAATAAATCTCTTTCTCAATATGTTCTTAGCACGAAGCTGATTATATATACACCGGTTATAAAGTAATTTCAGCAAACTTCGCCACACACATCAACAGATTATTCATTTTAACCATTTGTCAACCTGCCGCTAGAGGGCGCTATAACGTGTTATGATGTCGCCGGTAATTATTTTGAAAAGTTTATTCTAGCCAGACACTAACATCGTTGAAAGTAAGTTCATATCATTTTTCAGTTTTAAATTATAAGGCACTTCCGGTTTGGACCGGAAGGAAGGGTCACGTGATTTCACGCACATGAGTTGAAATGAAGATCTTTAATTATTCTATCTATTGCCACAAAAATCAAGTTTAGGCCTTTTGCGGTTGATTTGTTATTGATTTTCAAAGATTAAAGCAATTGCACCTTTAAGATGACGTCACGTGACCCCTGATGACGTCACCATGACGTATGTCTGCGAGACACGATTTTTCTATAGGGTCTTCACCTGGGTTAAGTTTTATGAAAATACGACTTTGTTTTCTGGTAAAAGTACTTGTGCAAAAAAACGTGTACAAAGTCTAAGCGACGTTTTAAGGTGTTAAGGTCTTTTCATTGTAACTTCCGGTTTGGTGACGTCATCAATAAATCTCTTTCTCAATATGTTCTTAGCACGAAGCTGATTATATACACCGGTTATGAAGTGATTTCAGCAAACTTCGCCACACACACCAACAAATTATGCATTTTAACCATTTTTCAACCTGCCGCTAGAGGGCGCTATAACGTGTTATGACGTCGCCGGTAATTTTTTGAAAAGTTTATTCTAGCCAGACACTAACATCGTTGAAATTAAGTTCATATCATTTTCCAGTTTTAAATTATAAGGCACTTCCGGTTTGGACCGGAAGGAAGGGTCACGTGATTTCACGCACATGAGATGAAATGAAGATCCTTAATTATTCTATCTATTGCCACAAAAATCAAGTTTAGGTCTTTTGCGGTTGATTTGTTATTGATTTTCAAAGATTAAATCAATTGCACCTTTAAGATGACGTCACGTGATCCCTGATGACGTCACCATGACGTATGTTTGCTAGGCACGAGCTTACTATGGGGTCTTCACTTGGGTTAAGTTTTATGGAAATATGACTTTGTTTTCTGGCAAAAGTACTTGTGCAAAAAAACGTGTACAAAGTCTATGGAGTTTAGGTTACTAAAAGAAAAAAAAAAAAAAAAAAAAAAAAAAAGAAAAAAAAAAATCAGAACAAAAACAAAGGCTTTTTCGCAAAATTGCGAAAAAGCCAAAAACTAGAACTACGTCTGTTCGAGGAACAGAACATAGGGCTTTTTCGCATTTGCATTTGTTTGTGTAGTTTTCCAGAAATTAAACTCTTATACGTGTACCATACAAAAAACCATTCAAAACGAATTTAACGAAATTAAAACAGATTGAAACGAATTTAAACGATTACAAACATTTATAAGGAATTGAAAAGGAACTAAAACGAATATAAACGCATATAAACGAAGTCAAACGTTTATGACGTCACATGCCTAGTGATGACGTCACCACGACAATACTTGTCAATTCATTATTTTGACTATGGTATTGGTCTGTGCCAAGTCTGCAGTCAATCTGTTTAAAGAAAGTGCGAAATCTTTTGAGTGGAATAACATTTAAAATAAATACAAAAAATAAATAAAATAAATTGATGACGTCAGAAACATGTCACCTCGGTTTTGCGTACTCATGGTCGTATCTAACTTCACAAGTTTCATGACGATCAGGCTCATCCTTCTATTCATTTTAAACAGCTATATTTTTTACGAAACAGTACAGTTAGATTATACATAAATAAATGGGTGGAGACGTTTCATCTTTTAGAAAAGCTATACATTTTGGTGAACTAGGTAACAAATGTGACCAGGTTTTACATAAACAGGAGTAAATAATGAACAAATTGATATGGAAATACAAGAAGTTAACATTTATACGTGCTTTTAATGAGTGATTATAACGGTTTCTAATTTAAGTGGAAATTCAAGCAAATAATGATTGTATAATTATCGTTTACTTCTCGATAAATGTTGAAGCACTGAGCTAGAAAACAAAAGGTCCGTTTGAACAATTAATGTTTTGGATTTGTTATAGATTTAGAGTTTTCTAATAACTGGATATTTAAGCAAAAAAATGATTTTTTTAACAGTGATTATTTAACGCTAAATTTTGAAGCAGTTAGAAAACAAAGAGGCTCTTTGGACAAATGATTATGATTTTTGTCTAGATGTATTGTTGTTTTTTTCTTAATTTAATGTTTTGTAATTTAACTGGAAATTTCAGCAAATAATGATTGTATAACATACTAATTACTTCTTACTAAATTTTGAAGTAGCTAGTACACAATAGGTCTCTTTGGACGAATGACTTGGACTATTTGTCTAGATTTAAGTTTTATATATCTCTTAATTTAAAGTTTTCCAATTAAACTGGAAATTTGAGCAAATACTGATTGTAGAACATATTGATTACTTGTCGGTAAATTTTGAAGCAGCTAGAAAGTAAATAATGATTTGTAACATATACATGTATATTACTTCTCGGAAAATTTCAAAGCAACTTGAAAACAAATTATGTTTGGACAAATTATTTTAATGTATAGATTTAAAGTTTTCAAATTTAACTAGAAATTAAAGCAAATAATGATTGTATAACATATGGATTTCTGTTGGTAAAAGCAAATTATGATTGTACAGGGTGTCAGAGAATAATTAGAACTCAAAAATACATACATTTTTTGTTGTTGTAATAAGCGCTATAAACTGTTAGTTTTTCTTTTATCACCTCTTCCATAATTTTAACTTTTCTGTGGTTTCCATGTAAAAAAGAAAAACAATTGGAGCATTATTGAGTTTGAACTATATCGGGACACTATCTGTATAAGTCGTTAGAAAACGGAAGGTCTGTTTGGACAAACGATTGTGCATATTTTTGTAGAGTTAAAGTTTTATTTTTACAGATGCCAGTCAATGTTTTACATTGATGAATAAACTCAAAAAGATAAATAAGGAAGATCAAAAATGTTCTACATGTAGTTGGGCCGGTGGGTGATATTTGGGAGCAGTAGTGTACACGTTTAGACAGAACTTTCACCTGCCTCTGGCATACCAGTTATTGTTTTGTTTGCCAAAACAAACAACTGGTAGGTGTCTTTGTTGGCCAATTCTTGTATAATGGCTGCCTGGTTGGATGTTTTCCATACTTGTTGAGCCACGTCTTTGGTGGTTGTCAATGTGTTGATAGTGTCATCAACATCGCAGTACACGGTGTACCCATCTTCTTCTTGGGATTTTACACCGAGAATTTGCATTTCCTTCAGGATGGGCTGTTCAACTTGAATCTAGTAAAAGAAACAATGCATGGTAACATTTAAGTCAATGTTGATTTTTTGAAATTGAAAAGTGGCAGTTGTGTTCTGGAATAGTGTAGATGATTTCGTGATGAACTATATTATGATAGCCACATAGTCTTTGTTTCTGCTCACGGGTCATCCCGGAAAATCGCGATACCAGTTCCTAAAGGATTACAATATCGCGTCGAGTTTTTTTAATCGCGATATCGGTAAATCGCGGTATCGATGAAGTATCGCGAAACATTTTCTAATCGAGATGATCTTGCAACAACAACAAAGAGTTGTTTCAAAACGTAGAAAGTCACAGACTGTAACCGCAAGAATTGTCAAGTGACTGGTGACCCGACTGAGTTTCTTGAAAAGACCAACATCAAAGCCTTGACGTTCAGGCGGTCTCGCACAGACGCTGCGGAAAAACTACAATAGTGTTACATTAGGCGCGGTCTCGTTAATAGATGTGCTGCTCACTACTTTCCAGTGACAAGATCGTTATCCAATCCTGAAGTCCAGTTAAAACAAATTAAATTGCCATTGGGTTTTGACTTTCTTCTTTCAGGGCAGACGTTCTCTCAACACAAAGTGCTACTCAAAGAATATTGCCCTGGCTGGCTTATCCCCAACAAAGATATGGTATTTACACTAACCCTTGCTTGGCAGATACATAATTTATTTAAAAGACGTTGGTCGGTGTATTCCCCCGAACGAATTTATTTATCTCTTGGCTCAACCGATGGTCATTAAAATGCCTGTAAGTATTTTTACAAAAGTTTTTCGTACTGATTTACAAAATGTATTACGAAGTGCAAATAAAAAGGTGTTAAAAAAACGTGAGTCTGTTTATTTACGAAACCCTAGTCATAAAAAATCAAAAAATATTCCTAAGGTTGGTCCGATAGACAAATTATAATCAAAACAGCAGCGGCCTAGTCGAAACCCTTTCCTAAATAGTCCAGAGGTCTGGTGAAAAAAAATGCGTGTCTTCAGAGTAAGCTTGGGCGATACTAGACTTGGTGCCAAGTCGGTAATAGCGGTCCACTCAGTATACAGGGGGCGGTTGCGGTTGCCTCGTTCCCAATTTCGAAGTTAATCGCAACTCGGCACGTTACTAGTCTTAAACCAGCCGTGCCGATGAATTTCGACTGAAATACACGGATGAAACCCGACTATCTAACGACTTGTCATCAAGTCTAGGGCGATACCGCCTTCTAATCGAAAATCGCAATACCAGTTCTTAAAAGATTACGATTGTGTCGGTTTTTTTTAATCGCGATGCATTTCCTCATTGAGATGATCGTGCAACAACAAAGAGCTGTTTCAAAACAGAGTCGTAACTGCTAAATTCCTCAAGTGACTGAGTAATGACCCGACCAAGTTTCTTGAAAAGACCAACATCAAAGCCTTAGCACCGCTCACTACTTCCCAGTGACATGATCGTAATCCAATCCTGAAGTCCAGTTAAAACAATCTTCATCGTTATTGGACGTTCTCTCAAAGCGTGCTCAAAGTGGTGTTGACGTTCTCTGCTACTCAAAGAATGTTGTCCCGGCCCTGTCTCGCTTATCTCCAACACAGATAACGTTGTATTTACTTACACTCTTGACTGACGCTGGCAGATTCATAATTTATTGAAAAGGCGTTGGTCGGTGTATTCCTCGAGTGAATTTATTTATCTCTAGACACAACCGATGGTCATTACATTGGCTGTAAGTACTTTCGCAAAAGTTTACCGTACTGATTTACAAATTGTATTAAGATGTACAAATAAAAAGGTGTTAAAAACCCGAGCCTGTTTATTTACGAAATCCTAATTCTAAAAATATCCATAGGGTTAATTATGTAGTTGCTCTTGTTTCTATAGAAAAAAAAGAGAAAGGGTACTTAAAGACTTATTTGAATGAACTTTTAAAATTTCTCCAACAATTTCAGGGGTAAATAATAATACGATTTATTCTTGGTTTTTCTGATATCTAATAACATCGACATACATCTGACCATTAAATTACGGGGCTAGCGAGAAACAAAATCCAGGTTTATTTAATAACTTTTATTTCTGGTTTCATTGTTTTTTAAAAAGGAAGAAAAAAAAAGAATAAACGGAACCTTAACACCTAATATTTTGAACTCCTAAACATTTTTCAAACAGTTTTAAGGGGGAAATTTAATACGATTTATTTTTCGTTTTTCTTGTCTTCAACAAAAACGATCTATTTCGTGGAAATTGTAAGAGCTCGTTACATTTTTTTATTTATAATGGTTTCGTGGTGTAATTTTACATAATAAACGCTTTATAGTGCAAGAGGAATAAAGTAAAACCACGGGAGAATTATTCTTGTTTTTATAGAGAAAAAAAAGAAAAGGGTACTTAAAGACTTATTTGTCTGAACTCCTAACATTTCCCCAACCGATTTCAGGGGTGATTAATAATACGATTTATTCTTGGTTTTCCTGGTATCTAATAAAATCATTATACACCTGACCAATAAATTACGAGGCTAGCGAAAACATTTTCAGGTTTATTTAATAACATTTATTTCTGGTTGCATTGTTTAAAAAAAAAAAAAAAAAGAAAAGAAACGGGACCTTAAACACCTAATATTTTGAGCTCCAACAGATTTAAGGGGAAAATTTAATACGAATATAATTATTCTAAGTAGGGGCGAGAAATCTAGACAATGATTGACAGCTGACCTACAAAATGTATTACAATTGTATAAATAAGCAAGCCGGCCAACATGTTGCCTATCATTATTTTGGAATTTTAATAGGCTGGGAAATGTCTCTTTGTGGCATACAATTACACCCAAAGAAAAAGAGAAATTGTTAGAAGGACATGATTGGACTGTTTCTTTTTTATGAGATGGTTTATTATCAAATACAATGTGCGTGATTGGCTAGAAATGTAGTCTTCCTGAAGCGGACAACGAATCTTATTGGCTTGGCGGTTGGGGCTTGGTTGTTTCTTTGGATGAACAATAAAAAACAATACTGCGGTTTCGGTCGGCATTAATCCTTTGTGATGTGATTTAGGTAGGCCAAAGCTGCAGGTTCTCTCCAGCTCCGGCTAGCTCCCACACAAGGGGGGGGGGGTGGGGGGAGGGGGGCCCTTCGAGGCTGTGATTGCGAAACGCTGTGGTACCGTCCATTCTCAAAATAGGGGGAACAATTTTTTCACTCGAAAAATAAAGAGTTTTTGGCATCCAATCTTAACATCTTGTCTTTTGTAGTTGTACAAGGTTGTTATTTACCTTAATGTTTATCATCCAATGACAACAATTGTATTGAAAATGAAAAAAGCAGTCGAAAAAATATTAAGCGTTGACGTACCGTTGATGCGCGTGGAGATTGTGCACAAATACTCAAACGACGTTAACAAATACCTCCCCTAAAAAGGGCAATAATAATCGATAAATTGTGAAAAATCGTGCTTTGACCCCACTCATTTTTTCCATGGATACGTTTAAAAAGGATGTAGCAGTGATATACTGAATTTTAAAAAAAATCTGCCTGTGACCCCCTTGCGTTTTATCGTGTTGTTTTCGAACGAAAATGGCAGAAAATGACATCGCCCCAAACAAAATCCGTGTAGATCGTGCCTGCGTACCTGGCTTTGCGGACGTTGTATGAATCACTAAATGCGGAGAGCGATACACGGAGCAAATCTGTACGTGTTTCAATGGTGCGCTTCGCGGTAGCGATCTATACGTATTTACTGTGTGAGATGTGTGGCTCATGAGCGTGGAAGAACGAATAAGATACATTTCAACGTTGGTGGCGCACTTTCTTGGGCCCCCCTCCGCTCCCCCCCCCCCCCCCCCCCCCCCACCCCCCCCCCCCCCCCCCCTGCTCCCACGGTTGGTAGCATTATGTTTATTTGTTTATAAGGCGCATGCGATGTACTTTGTGAGAGTATTTCTGTGGTTGTTGGCACTGGAGTGTAAAGTTTTGTTAACGTCACGAATTAATCGCGATATAATCAAATATCGCGATATATTTTTGACGATATATCGTGGATAAAAAAAGCAGTATCGTCCAAGCTGTATGTTATTAAAAAAAAAAATAATAACAAGTAACATATATAACCAAAACATTCTTTGTATTTTTTGAACAAGTGTTCATAAATTTTCCCTTTTAAAAAAATTTGCGAAATACCGTACCCTCTGGAGACATGAACACAATGTGTACAATGGAGACAAAACGTCTCCAGAGGGTAAATTTCTATAGATGAATAGGTCTCCATTGGGAATTTCACGAATTAGATTTTTGGATTTTGATTAAATTACTCAAAAACTAGGATTAGGATGTGGGTTAGGGTTAGTGTTTGGGTTAGGGTATAATATAGGGTATATTGGGTCGAAATTTCAACCCAGGAAACAAATTATGGTTAAAATGGGAGCATTTTGAAAAACGTGCTCGACTTTCTAACCATTTTGTACACGAGAACAAAGCCATGTCTCCACAGTGATACAAAAATGCGAATGAAGGCTCTTATGTAAGCACACTTGTGGGATACTGTGTCATCCTGATACCACCCTTGTGGGGTATCGTGATCTTGTGGGGTAAAAAACGTGTACCCCATAAAAGAATGACCGCAGACAGACTTATTTTTTCTTGAAAAACATCGAGAAGCTATTTATATCTTGAACCCCATAGAGGCCACTTTGTGGTAAGGTGCGTATTTATACACTGCTAGCATGCGTTTACATGCCTTGAAAAGTGTATGGAAAGGGGGTAAGGCCACGTGGCGCAGAGTAGTGCGCCCTCTTTTGTTTTAAATTTAAATTTTAGTCTGGTACCTTATCCGAGGCACAAACCATGTACCAATTAAGCAAGGGTACCACTCTCGTGCATTTTTGTTTGCATGTTGGGG
The DNA here is from genome assembly GCA_037893245.1 of Crossaster papposus. Classification (NCBI taxonomy): domain Eukaryota; kingdom Metazoa; phylum Echinodermata; class Asteroidea; order Velatida; family Solasteridae; genus Crossaster; species Crossaster papposus. The sequence goes on along the minus strand of JBAIAA010000251.1, from coordinate 920,733 downwards.
TGTTTACCTGTTTGTTATTTGTTGTTTACTAATGTTGGGTGACGTCATATCTTCTCCCTAATAATCGATTGCATCGATTATTAGCGTTCTTCGCGCGCCGATCGAGGGCATATCGCATGCCATGCAGCGCTGTTGCAGGCCTCGTGCGCGTGCGCCGCCGCCCGGACGACGGCCCACAGCCGGCTAGCTGGCGCGAGCATGATGACACAACAACGGCTGTACGGAAATTCGGCTGTACTCGTAGTCGTACTCTGACGTTTTTTGTTCACGTGGCTACATGTAGCTCCGCAAATATTGATGGGAAAACCATTGAATACTGGAACATGGCACAGTAAGTTCTTTAATTTTAATTATTTTGCGACGGTAGGCTTCGCGGCCTAACGTTAGTTTAATTTGTTCACACAAAAAACCCGCAAAGACACCACACTGGGGAAATTAAACTAGGCCTTGTATTACATGCCTAACGGGGTAACGACAGTATTACTTTGCCGCCATTTTGTTTGTTTGACCTAGTCGTTAACGTTATCGTTATGTCAAACTTGAGCAATCCGTATTGCACACATCTTCCTCCCTTTCTACATGTAGTACCAGAACCAAAAGGCATCTTTCTTTCTGTATTTCCAGGCATCGTTCAATACATAGTTGATTTAGGTTACCGATTTAACATTCGACTTGAGATTATAAGTTTTCTTGATGTGTGGCTCATTTTCGTTTTTGGACGTGAATTAGATTTTTCCATTCTGCACTTCATTTTAGGCACATCAGACGTAGGAATAGGTATTTTTAGTCATCACTATAGTTTTTTCCCACCACTGTACCCTCCGGATGATGACAATCGCGATGAATTTTATGATGATGATGATGACTATGATGATGATGAGGATTGATTGGTAAAACAACCTCTAGGCCGGGCCTACAAAACAGTTAGTTAGCTGGTTAGGCCTAACCATGTGGGGTACATGTTAACATGGATGGAGGAAAGAATTTAGAGCCTAGGGCTTAGGCCGTAATTAACTGTGGCATGTGATGTATGGCCTACTGGCATTAGGTTACAAACGTCTGCCCAAGCTTGTGGTTGCTGGTTCATCAGATTTCAGGTAGGCCCTATAAATGACGTACCGCTCTGTGGTTTAAGCGCTTTTCCATTTAAGCTTGCATGGCGAGCCCCAGTGTTGTAGTAGGCCTAGCCCTAGCCCTAGTCTATGGCTCCGAACTAGAGTGCACTCTGTGCTATAGGCCATACGTTTTTCAGTGCGACAAGATTTGCACGTAGCGCCTGCGCAGACTTGGACCGCCATATTGTTTTGCGTTTATCGCGAATTTTTTGGAAACTTTATAACGCAGATTTAAAGACAAATTACACCAGACGGAACCATGGAAAAGTCAAAATTTTTGCAAAATATCGATGCGCTATAAAGAAATGAACCTGCATGCCGAGTTTGAGACCTAATGATTTCCATGAAATAATTAAGTGAAATAAATCCTGGGTTTGTTGCACTGATGGACGTATGGCCTACTGTATAGCACAGTGTACTCTAGTGCGGGGCCATAGACTATAGGGCAAGCCTAGCCCCAATCTTGCAGTAGGCCCCATTCTGTGGCAGTATACTAGACTCCCTTCGTATGGCGGTCTACGCAAACATTTAGCAGGTATATAACAAAAAATCTCAATCTTTTTACAGGCGACGTTTTAAGTGCTGAAATTCCCACTTGTCTATGTGTATTGTTTAGACGTTTGACAGGGTGGGCTCAGTTGTTTACTTCGCGTGAAAATCAAAGCGAAAAATGGGAAAGATTATCTCACTCGCATCGACCACAATCGCCATGTTTTGAACCAAACGATATGTCGTGCATGCGCACACACCGATTGAAAATATACGACGATTGTCACACTGACGAACCGGTACCAGACAACTGTTTTATGTAAGTGTCGCCTGTAAAAAGAGTGCTATTTTTGGTGTCTGATGAACATATTAAAGAATGCTGGGTAATGCCTACGACTTTGACCCATTGCATCTTCCAAAATCAAATGGCGATTTTTGCCATTCGTCCTCAATCCTGTAAAATACTCAAACTACAATGAGAATTTGAGGATTGAGGTGGGTTCATGTACCTGTATGTTCGTTTTCTGATATACAGTGTATGCATTGAAATAATAGTTGTAACATAATTTTCATAAACTATTCATTTGGTGTGCAATGTACTCGTACTCGGCCCGTACTCGACTATGTACTTAAACTCGGCACGTACTTTGCACCTGAAAAACTTGATCTTGGATTTTTGGCCCAGGACTCGATCGATGGCAAAGTACTCGGACTCGGCTCGTACTCGGCACTAAAAGTCCCTGCAGTACTAGTCGATTTAAAGCAGTGCGTTTGTTTGTCCCTGAAATGTGCATCTGTGTACATGTATGTAACTTACGGTAGGCCAAAAGGTCATCATACTTCAAATTACTATGACGTGAGGTTGAAGTCCGTATTCATGTACATGTGCATACTGTACATGTAATGTTTTCATTTTTTCATGCCCATTTTGACCAAAATTTCAAAACAATGATGGGCAGTAGTACGAACACGGTTTGTCCTATGGTGCTAAGTACGTGTATATAAGCAAATTTAATGCAGTGCAGGGGTTTAACCCATTGAGTGATTTGACATGAATATATGACCCTTTTATACATTATAGATTACACAGATTGAGGAAGCGAAATTGCACATCACCATGTCCAAAAGAGCAGGCAGTGGCATCAAAAAGGACAAAAATGGACCAGGTTGCACTTTTTGTTCAGACTACGCAATCTAAAGGTAATTATTGCTTTGACGTTTGTCAATGTCAGAACAAATTAGATTTCGCATTATTCTTTGTTACTTTAAAAGTTTGATGGTTGGAGGAGTAAGATGCTCTAAAACATGACAGCGCTTTTTGACCTTTGGTGTACAGTGCTATATAATGTACATTATTATTATTATTAACATAAGTAACCAAAGACACAAGTATACTTTACCTGGACATACTACCGGTACATGTACGGTACGTGCACATAAACACTATTTATGACTGCGAAAAATACTTACTCTTTTACACAAACAAGGGGAAAAGAATCAACAACCTTTTGGCACGTATTTAGTGACACGTGCATGATGTACATTGTGTAAATGTTTTTGGTGAAACTCTGAGCATAGTCCATTTTATCGCAAATTGGCGATAAAATATATTATACTCGGCACACGGGCAGCAATCGCTCTGGGAATACCCAAGTACTGGTATTCAGGTCATAAGGGGGCAGGACTTAACGTGAGATGCCAGGGTGACAACTTGCTGAGGTTTTCACGCGCTCGGCAACGATTGGCCAGAATATTGCATTTATCCCACTGCACGTTGTGGCCGCTCCGCAAGTGGAAGTTCTATTTAAGCAATCGGATGACGAGGATTTATTCAGTTGTTGTATAAAACAAATCATGAATGTTTCACGATCGTGTGATGGAATAAATAATCTCATTTCACTCTTTGCCATTGCACTCATCAACATCCATTGTGTATACTGTTGCATGACAAAATGCTGCCAACTGATTTATAACTACCATATGGAATGTTGGCCTACTCTTCAGGTTGATAAGTTCTTAAACTGTATGCACACTTTATAAAGGACAAAGTTGTGCAATATTTTATTTACAGGCAGGGGTGTATTTGCCGGAAGAGATTTTGAGAAGGGACATTTTTTATTGGTCTACAATGGGGAGAACATAACAGCTGCAGAAGGAGAAAGGAGGGACAAAATAGAAGAGACCGGCTATCGATATTTTTTCAAGCACCAAAGAAGAGAAAAAACCGTCAAGATGTGGTAGGTTGCAACTAACAAGCTTTCAAGCAGATTTCATCTTTAATTCCCATCGTAGTGTCATGACCTCTGGTACTTCACTCTTGTTACTAGCGGTATGTGCACTTTTTAGTTGTTTGTGCGTTAGGACAAAACAATTTTTTTTTATGTAAATAGGTTGTTGAGAAGGATTTTTGGATACAGAAAAGATAAGATTTTGTACTTATTATTTTTATTTATTTTTTTTTATTTTTTTTTCAATTTTCTCGCTTTAACCACTAAAAAAAGTTAGTGTTGGGGCCTAAAATTTGGGTCGGTCAGGTAACTGGAAGCAAAACTAATTTTATTTTTGCCTAACTATTCCGAAAGATGTTCCATTAACCTGCTTAACAGGGGAAAATTATACACTTATATTGTGTATAGATTCAGTAAAATAAAGCGGAACCCCAAAACAAAGAAATATATTTCCTATAAAAAAAACTATGAAGTACCAAAATTAATTATGAATTGGAAGCCCATTTATTAAACTTTTAATCAGTTCGCGCCGGTATTATTGTAATGTTCACAAACCCAGGTGCGTGAATATTTTTAACGAAACTCGATCCGAGGCAGGTTCATGCCTATTTCATCAAGATAAGCTGCTGACAGACATTTGGTGGCTCGTGGTGTATTTATTTGTCATTAATTTAAGTACAATTCGTGAGCATTTTGTGCCCCGCATACATGGCATAATTTGATTGCACTGCCATGACCGACCGCAAGAGGACGTTTGACCCATTTTCCCCCATTTTTTGTCAAAAACAGTATTTTTGGCACACCCTCAAAATTTACATTATCTGTCATCAGAATATATTTTTGAACAAGGTCATTTTTTTAGGGTGTTATAACTAAACGTTGGGTCATTTGGGAGAAAGAATCATAATATTTTGATTTTGTTTTTTTCATTGAAATGTAACATTTGACAACAATACAAGTAGATCTACATTGTACATGTAGCTTCTGGTATGAATTCCCAGTCTTAAATATGACAGTAACCTGTCTTAAATACAAAACATTCTGACAGTACAAGTAGATTTTTGCAGATTACATGTATAAATGTCACTCACCCCATGTACATGTAGTAAACAAATGAGTTTACATCCAATTGCATTGGGGAGATACATGTCGTGCATGTACATGTAGGCTAAACAAAAACCACCAACACAGCTACATGTACTGTATGAATGAGAAAAAGGTGGTGGGGTAATAACAAACCAAGTGGGACCCCTGACAACTTCCACAGTATGTGATTTTACACAGAATGCCCCATGCCCATGCTGTGAGATTTCACATTTGTCTCTGTGTTTTATACCCAGTGTTGATGCATCCCAGGAACCGGATGAGAGTACTGGTCTAACACTTGGCAGACTAGTAAATCACGGGAGGCAAAAGGAGAGGAACTCTCAAATGAAAGTGGTGGTGATAGATGAGTGTCCTACCTTATGCCTCTTTAGCTCCAGGAAGATACACCAAGGAGAAGAAATTCTCTACGACTACGGAATTCCTGAGGCCGACTTGCCATGGAATAAAAAAGTAAGCACACTCTACATATTGTTTTTCTCAAGTAAAATTACCTGTATAATCCTACCCCAGTTCCACATTTTAGGAGAATTAATTCTTGACCAGATGACACCGGGATTATTCTAGGGGAGACCGAACGCAGGCGCGGGATTAATTTTATGATTTTATCAGGAAGCACACCCATCACATTTGCGGCTTGCTCGCTGATGACAGACATTTCCGGCCTTGCTCGTGGCGTATTTATCCATCATCTGTTTTGAATCTCGGAAATTGTTTGCAAATATATATGTATACGTATAGCCAAATGTGGTTTCTTACACGTCCCGCCGTAGTCTTGGTCAAGACCAAGCTAGCCTGTTCATTTGTTCCGCGGCGCGCCGTCCGTATTATCTGGGCTTATTGAGGGCGCCCTTAATTATCGCCAGATACCTGGATCTTTTCCTCTAACTTGGTCTTGGCGCATCGATCACGTGAACCCGGAAAATTCCGAGGACATTCCAAGCATAGCTCAAATAGCTACTCGCCCCCGCATGCGCACTAAGTCGTTTTTGTTTAATGTAGTGTTCGATTATTATAGTCTGGTTCCCAGACCAAATATTTCTGACTATTTGTGATTTTTCATTTATTATTTAGCCGTTAATGTCACGTGACCAAAAACTGGAGGAATTGCTTAACGTTCGCGATGTTCGAGTGTTTCTAGGTATTTATAAAATAAAACTCACATTAGCAAAGGTCAACACCAGACGAAATGCCTAAGACTATCACGGTCATTGTAGTCATTGTGCTATTTTTGGGTAAGAGCCGTTAGAATTTGAATTGTTGCGTCGTCATAGCTACACTGCTTGTATCGCGTCATTATCTATTTTTTGTCGCCGGCGGCTACCTGACCTACACTACAATTTAGACGTATAGCCAAATGTGGTTTCTTACACGTCCGGTCAGGTAGCCGCCGGCGACAAAAAATAGATAATGACGCGATACAAGCAGCGTAGCTATGACGACGCAACAATTCAAATTCTAACGGCTCTTACTCAAAAATAGCACAATGACTACAATGACCGTGATAGTCTTAGGCATTTCGTCTGGTGTTGACCTTTGCTAATGTGAGTTTTATTTTATAAATACCTAGAAACACTCGAACATCGCGAACGTTAAGCAATTCCTCCAGTTTTTGGTCACGTGACATTAACGGCTAAATAATAAATGAAAAATCACAAATAGTCAGAAATATTTGGTCTGGGAACCAGACTATAATAATCGAACACTACATTAAACAAAAACGACTTAGTGCGCATGCGGGGGCGAGTAGCTATTTGAGCTATGCTTGGAATGTCCTCGGAATTTTCCGGGTTCACGTGATCGATGCGCCAAGACCAAGTTAGAGGAAAAGATCCAGGTATCTGGCGATAATTAAGGGCGCCCTCAATAAGCCCAGATAATACGAACGGCGCGCCGCGGAACAAATGAACAGGCTAGCTTGGTCTTGACCAAGACTAGTCCCGCCGCAAAAGGCATACACTCGTACTCAAAAATTGTTCGCCTTTTGCGTACGTGTAAGAAACTACATTATTTTGTGCAATGGCGCCGTGTGCAATTTATGGGAAACACAGCGTGTATTATAATAGTAGTCTGGTTCTCCGACCTGACAATTTGTTTAGGCCTAGACGTCTAAATTGTAGGTCAGGTAGCCACCGGTGACAAAAAATATATAATAACGCGATACAAACAGCGTGGCTATGACGACGCAACAATTCAAATTTTATCGGCTCTTACCAAAAAATAGCACAATGACTACAATGACTGTGATATTCTTAGGCATTTCGTCTGGTGTTGACCTTTGCTAATGTCAGTTTTATTTTATAAAAACCTGGAAACACTCAAACATCGCGAACGTTAATCAATTCCTCCAGTTTTTGGTCACGTGACATTTGCGGCTAAATAAATAAATGAAAAATCACAAATAGTCAGAAATATTTGGTCTGGGAATTACCAGCCTATAATAATCGAACACTACATTAAACAAAAACGACTTAGCGCGCATGCGGTAGCTATTTGAGCTATGCTTGGAATGTCCTCGGAATTTTCCGGGTTCACGTGACACTTGCGCCAAGACCAAGATAGGGAACGAATCTGGCGATAATTAAGGGCGCCCTCAATAAGCGCGGATATATACGGATGGCGCGCCGCGGAACAAATGAACGGCTAGCTAGCTTGGTCTTGGATCAAGACTACTGCTACACTCAAGCATGTAAAGGTTATTTTTCAGGGTGCAACCCCCTAAAAGCACAGACACACCAACTTTAATAAAAAAAAAAAAATTCTTTCAGTTTAATAAGGTACGTGTACATTACATTTATCACTATTTCAGATGAAAATGTCTGATGTTGACAAAGTGGACTTGCCTGGTGCTGTGGACTTGCCTGGTGCTGATGGTGTTGTATTGCCTGATGCTGTAGATGTGGCCTTGCCTGGTGGTGGCGGCGCTGTGGCCAGGTTTCCTGGTGCTGTGGCCTTGCCTGGTGCTGATGTTGTTTTATTGCCTGATGCTGTAGATGTGGCCTCGTCTGGTGGTGGCACTGTGGCCAGGTTGCCTGGTGCTGTGGCCTTGCCTAGTGCTGATGGTGTTGGATTGCCTGATGCTGTTGATGTGGCCTCGCCTGGTGATGTTGCTGTGGCCTTGCCTGTTACTGTGGCCTTGCCTGTTGCTGTGGCCTCGCCTTGTGCTGATGATGTGGCCTTGCCGCCTGGTGGCGCTGTTGCCTTGCCGCCTGGTGGTGCTGCGGCCTTGCCTGGTGCTGTGGCCTCGCCTTGTGCTGTGGCCTCGCCTTGTGCTGATGATGTTGTATTGCCTGTTGCTGTTGATGTGGCCTTGCCTGGTGGTGGTGCCGTGGCCTCGCCTTCTGCTGCTGATGTTGTATTGCCTGGTGGCGGTGATGTGACATTTCCTGGTAGCGGTGATGTGACATTTCCTGGTAGCGGTGATGTGACCTTGCCTTGTGCTAATGACGTGACCTTGCCTTGTGCTAATGACGTGACCTTGCCTTGTGCTAATGACGTGACCTTGCCTTATGCTTTTAATGTGACCTTGCCTTGTGCTTGGGACGTGACCTTGCCTTGTGCTTGGGACGTGACCTTTCCTGGTGCTAAAGACGTGGCTTTGCCTTGTGTTGGTGATGTGACCTTGCTTGGTACTGGTACTGAAGATGTTGCCTTGCCTGGCACTGGTGCTGTGGCCTTGCCTGCAGATGCTGGTGTTGTGGGCTTACCTGGTGCTGGTGCTGTGACCTTGCCTGCTGTTGATGTGGCCTTGCCTGGTGCTGGTGCTGTGACCTTGCCTGGTGGTGGTGCTGTGGCCTTACCTGGTGCTGTGGCCTTGCCTGGTGCTGTGACCTTGCCTGGTGCTGGTGCCGTGGCCTTGCCTGGAGCTGGAGATATTGTCTTACCTGGTTGTGATTTGTCTATGCATGCTTCTAGTGAAGTATTTTCTTCTCCTAGCACGTCTCTTGTAGATGAATCTGATACAGATTCAACTGTTTCAACTATTATTCCACTACTGCCCGGCATGACATTTGCAACAAATTACTGTATGAGATCTTCACCAGATGAGGGGATGGTTTTGCGAGCTTTGGACAATGCAGTGGGTAATGACAATTTGGCTATTCCTGCTGTAGATGATATGGATTGTGCAAGTGATGTTGATGATGCAGCTTTTTCCACTGTCGAAAATGGCATTGCTACCCCAGCCGATGCCTTCTCTTCAGATGATGAAACCTTGCCGGTTTTCTGTCCTCCAGTAAAAAAGAGGGACAACAAAAGGGTATATAACAAACGCCAGGCATGTTTATACTGTGGTGACCTAAAAACCAAGATCAGCAAACACCTCCTGCAGAAGCACATAGACAAAGATGTTGTGGCCCACATTGCAGCTTTGCCTATAAATTCAACAGGGAGATCAAGAGAGTTAGAGTTGTTGAGAAACCGTGGAAACTTTTTCCACAATAGAATGGTGTTGGATTCAAAGGAGGGGGAGATCATTTTGGTCCGAAGGCCATCACCAGAGGACTTTGAAAGTGATCAGTATGGCCCTTGCCCAGACTGTTTGGGATTTTACAAAAGGAGTGACTTATGGAAACACAGCAGATATCATTGCATTGCAGTGAAGATTGAGGAACCAGAAAGCCAAGACAAAAGTGCACGGAATCTGAGGATGGAAAGTGATGTGCTGATGAATAAGTGTGAAGGTGCCACCAACTTTGTAAAGTCTGTCATAAAATTTATGAAAGATGATCAAATTACTCTTATCTGCAAGAAAGATCCACTCATCCTCGAGCTGGGTAACAGTCATGGTCGGAAATGTGGGATGGATACATGTAAGGGGAGACATTATGTTGCACAAGTAATGCGAGAAGTTGCCAGACTTCTTCATAACCTGAGATCGCTTGCCTCAAATGGGAAGCACACTATGGAAGAGTTCATCACACCTGAGGAATTCGATACAGTCATCAGAGGTGTGCAGATAACGGCAGGGCAGGCTGAACATAACAATGAAACAAGCATCTCTTCTGATCAGATGGAACACCCCTCCTTGGCACTGAAAATGGGCCACAGCTTAAGCAAGTTAGCAGCCATCAAGCGGTGCCAGGCACTCCGACAAAATGATGACAAAAAGGAGCAGGAAGCTAAAAGATTTCTCAAACTGAAACAGGCTGAGTGGCCTGAGAAAGTTTCCACTGAAGCCCTCCCAACTATGGCACTGAGGAAGTATAATACAGTTGTGGAGCTACCTGATTCAGATGATGTGCACAAGTTTGCCACCTTTTTGAAGCAGGAACTTGCCACAACCACTAGCCAGATGAAGGCGGACAGATCATCTGCAAGTCTGTATCGTAGATGTGAGAAGCTTGTTCTTGCCCGCCTCATTACCTTCAACAAACGGCGTGCTGGAGAAGTCGAACAGCTGAAGTAAGAATAATTATTGTAAAACTTCTCTACAAAAATAAAAGGAATCAGGCAGATGAAAGAAACAATGAAGTTGGGAGGCTACCAAAAACCAAAATCTGGTCTTTCTTACCAACACATATCCCCTCTAGTTATATTAATTTGTATCTTTTGGGGATTTTTTTTTCAGCTTTTGTGTGGGAGTGCTCAAATTTGTGATATTTAGTCTTGGCAGAGGATTAAGTTTAGACTAGCATTTTTCTCCTTTTACTCATAGACATCACATCACCTTACAAATTCAGCATTAATTTCGGAATTATCTGTAATCTTCAATTTTGTCAAAGGATCTTTTGTGTGCTCACCAAAACTCTGAGTTTCTTTATGCTTACTGTTTTTAATTGGAATGTTTTTTACTAATTTTGTTGTTGTAGGTTACAAACGTACCTGCAGCGTCCAAATTGGGAGAAGGCTAGCATCAAAGAGGTCAAAGATTACCTGACACCACTTGAAAGGGAACTTATGAAGGAACTGGATATGATGTACACCAGAGGGAAAAGAGGTAGGAAGGTACCAATCCTCATCCCAGCAGAATGCCAGCCCGCTATTGAGTTGCTGGTTTCACATCGCAACACCTTCATTAGTAGTACAAATGAGTACTTCTTTGCCCGACCAAGCTATGAGAGCAACCTCAGAGGGTGTGACTGTGTGCGGGAGCTAACTGCTGAAGCAAATCTGATGAAGCCACAACTACGTCGATCCACCCAAATGAGAAAGTACACCGCTACAGTTAGCCAAATTCTGAATCTCAACGACAACCAGCTGGACTGGCTGGCTGACCATCTGGGTCACAGTATTCAAGTACACAGGGACTTTTATCGACTGTCTGCACCAACGTTAGAACTCACTAAAGTTGCGAAACTAATAATGGCTGTGGACAGTGGTAAAGTAGGATCGTTCATCGGAAAGAAACTGGATGAAATTCAGTTGGAAGGTAATACATAGTATATTGTCTGAAAAAAAACCTGTTAAAACCCTATAGAGAGGAGTCTAAAAAATAAGAAAAAAAAGAACAAGAAAAAATAAAAAATTATAACGAAAACAAGAGCTGTTTTGGCCGAAATGACGCAACAGCTAATTAGCAACAGTTTTTCTCTAGCTGTCTTCTGATATAAAAATGTTTGCTGCATAAAATCAAATTTTATTAATACAAACTCTGATTGGTCTGTTGGATTTTTTTCAGAGAGGGGAGGTGGGGGGGGGGGGGGGGGGGGGGTGTGGAAATATGCTTTGTTGGTTTCCAAATTGATCTGTGGGTGTCCTTATAATTGCAAAGGAATGTTCTTACTCGTTAATATTTCGCTGTTGCTTCTAAAGATTATAATTGATTAAATTAAATTATAATTGGTTAAATTTAATGAGCTTAATTTGTTTAACTTTAACTTTGTGTTTTTTGCTTGCAGACATTCCGACAGATGTGTGTGTCAAAGAAGATGATGACCAATTTGAAAATCAGTCCAAGACAAGGCCCCAACCCTCCACGTCAAGTACCCAGCAGTCCAAGATAACGCCTCATCCATCCAAGTCGAGCATTAAACAGTCCAAGAAGTGGTCCCAACCGTCCACGTCAAACATCCAGCAGTCTAAGACAAGACCCAAGCCGCCCACGTCAAACATCAAACAGTCCAAGAAGAAGTCCCAACCATCCACGTCGAGCATCAAACAGTCCAAGATGAGGTCCCAACCATCTACCAGTACGTCATGCGATGTCTGGTAAGTCTATTCTGCCACCACCTTCACTCACCACCACCACCATCACTCTATCAAACCCCACCACCCCACCATCACTTTACTGCCACCACCGCCAACATCGATTGACACTCTATATTGCTTGTGGGGTACCTCCATTGTTAAACCCTACCCTACTTCTCTTCTTTTGTACTACGTCCCCGTAGAAATACATGTATAGCATACAGCTGTGTAGTTGGGTACTTTTTAACCATAACAGTCCTCAATCCTCCAAAATCAATATCAATCCTTTGCTCTCAATACCACATACAGTAAGTGCCACTAACATCACTCCACCACACAACCATTACTCCCCCATCTCAACCATTAACTCCCCCTTCACCACCATCAGTCCCCCCCCCCACAACCATCACCTCCCCCCCCAACAATCACCATCACCCCCCCCCCCCCCCCCCCCAACAATCACCATCACCCCCCCCCCCCCCCCCCACCCACAACCACCATCAGTACTTGATTTTATATACAGACCTGTGGGTTACCATTGACTCTATTGTTTCCCTTTGCTCCCAGTACCCCATAAGTGCCACTAACATCACTCCACCACACAACCATTACTCCCCCATCTCAACCATTACTCCTCATTCACCACCATCAGTCCCCCACACCACTACTATCACCCACCACCCACAACTACCATCACCCCCCACAACCACCATCAACCCCCCCCCCCACCACCATCATCCCCCCCCCACAACAATCACCATCACTCCCCCCCCACCCACAACCACCATCAGTACTTGATTTTATATACAGACCTGTGGGTTACCATTGACTCTATTGTTTCCCTTTGCTCCCAGTACCCCATAAGTGCCACTAACATCACTCCACCACACAACCATTACTCCCCCATCTCAATCATTACTCCTCCTCCACCACCACCAGTTCCCCACACCACTACTATCACCCACCCCCCACAACCACCATCACCCCCCCCCCCCCTCCCACAACCACCACCAGTACTTTTATTTTATAGACAGACATGTGGGTTACCATTGACTCTATTGTTTCCCTTTGCTCCCAGTACCCCATAAGTGCCACTAACATCACTCCCCCACACAACCATTACTCCCCCATCTCAACCATTACTCCTCATTCACCACCATCAGTCCCCCACACCACTACTATCACCCACCACCCACAACAACCATCACCCCCCCCCTCCCTCCCCCACAACCACCACCAGTACTTTATTTTATAGACAGACCTGTGGGTTACCATTGACTCTATTGTTTCCCTTTGCTCCCAGTACCCCATAAGTGCCACTAACATCACTCCCCCACACAATCATTACTCCCCCATCTCAACCATTACTCCTCATTCACCACCATCAGTCCCCCACACCACTACTATCACCCACCACCCACAACCACCATCACCCCCCCTCCCACAACCACAACCAGTACTTTATTTTATAGACAGACCTGTGGGTTACCATTGACTCTATTGTTTCCCTTTGCTCCCAGTACCCCATAAGTGCCACTAACATCACTCCAACACACAATCATTACTCCCCCATCTCAACCATTACTCCTCATTCACCACCATCAGTCCCCCACACCACTACTATCACCCACCACCCACAACCACCATCACCCCCCTCCCACAACCACAACCAGTACTTTATTTTATAGACAGACCTGTGGGTTACCATTGACTCTATTGTTTCCCTTTGCTCCCAGTACCCCATAAGTGCCACTAACATCACTCCAACACACAATCATTACTCCCCCATCTCAACCATTACTCCTCATTCACCACCATCAGTCCCCCACACCACTACTATCACCCACCACCCACAACCACCATCACCACCCCCCCCCCCCCCCCCCCCCAACAACCACCACCAGTACTTTATTTTATAGACAGACCTGTGGGTTACCATTGACTCTATTGTTTCCCTTTGCTCCCAGTACCCCATAAGTGCCACTAACATCACTCCCCCACACAATCATTACTCCCCCATCTCAACCATTACTCCTCATTCACCACCATCAGTCCCCCACACCACTACTATCACCCACCACCCACAACCACCATCACCCCCCTCCCACAACCACAACCAGTACTTTATTTTATAGACAGACCTGTGGGTTACCATTGACTCTATTGTTTCCCTTTGCTCCCAGTACCCCATAAGTGCCACTAACATCACTCCACCACACAACCATTACTCCCCTAGATCTCAACCATTACTCCCCCACCACTTCCACTTCCCTACTACGGGTACCACCACTTCCACTCCACCACCATCACACCATCTGAACCACCCAAAATCCACTAAAGAAGAGGTGGTCTGTGATTAAAAAGTATATTTCTTTATTCAAAAATGTACAGTGCCAGCTTTCATACAAACGTTTTGTTTATGTGTTTATGCTTAGGAAGTGATGATTCATCAGATGAAGAGTTTGTCCCATCAGGTAATACAAACAGGAGCCTAACTCTATAATTAGGCAAAACTAAATACTTGTGTTATTCTATTACAAGGCCTTCCCAAGTTTAGGGTACCGTACATTGTAGGACGATTTCCAGTTAAAAGACCCACCGCCGGTAGGATAATTTTTTTTACAGTATTTTTTGATGGATTCTGGTTACTTGACCCCCCTGAAACAGAGTAGATTTTTTTTTTTTTTAGGGGTAGGGGGGGGGGGGGGGGGGGCGAATTTTTTTTTGTCCCAAACACATTCCTTAAAAGGGCACAATATACCTTCTACATGTATCTAAAAAGTAACCAAATAAAATACTGTTGAAAAGCTTACACATAGTTCTTGTGAAGATATTATTGATTCCAAATTCCATGTGAAGATATTCTGTCTGGCATGCTGTCATTTTAAAGAAAATAACAAAAGAATGTCGTTTTCAAATGTGCGGGTTTTTTTTTTTTGGGGGGGGGTGGTTGTCATGAAATAAAAACAGGGTTTCAAAATAGGGTCTGCCGGGAATTTGAAACAACTATTTTCTTTGGCCTTTTGTAATATAAGCCAGCCAGCACCCAATCCCCCTTCTGCCTCTGTGGGTACTGCACCAAAACCGCCAAAATCCATCAGTAAATTGTCTTTTTATTAGGGCTGTTAGGAACCGGTCCCAGATTATGGAATTGAGTACCCATAACCAACTTTACAAACTTACATAATAATTTTTTCAGATGATGAAAGAAAAAGGTTTTAAATGTCATTTGTTGGGAATTTCAATTTTCAAAATAAAACGAGGCTGTATGGGAAATCAAAATATTTCATGTTTATGATGCTTGCAAAAGTTGCCATGTACACCTTAAGCAGTTCACGCCGGGATTATTGTAGGAGAGACCAAACCATGGCGAAAGATTATTTTGCACAAACTCGATCCAAAGCGGGCACAGGTCAACACCATCAGGAAGCAATACCCATGGTTTTTCCAGCCTTGCTGCTGACAGATACCGGTAGTTCTGGACTTGCTTGTGGCGTGTTTATCTGTCATTCATTTTGAATCTCCGGATTCACTGTGCTTAGGTTACACAAAATCAGTGCCTGTACTTCTATGCAAAGTTTTCAACTTTGTACAATAAATTGATCCTGGCATAAACAATGCACATCTTTTTTATCTCTCTAGTTGGGCAGTTTGATTTCATCTTGGTAGGATGCAAGTTGTCCTTCGATAGGGCAGCAGCCAATTTAACAAAACCTTAGGCAATTGCGTAAGCCTGATTGCGCAACAATTTATTGTGTAAGCTGTGCAACTTTTTGGGCTATGCAACATTTTGCTTACGACAGTTTCCTGAAAGTTTGACAGTGAGTAAGTCCGCGGCTTACGCAATAAATTAAAGCTTGATAAAAAACACTTGTGGCTTTGTGATTGAATGGAAGGAATTGCTATTTTACCCTGCCATAATTTTTAATGTTGCTGCACAATTTCGCAAAAAAGTTGGACAAAACTATTTTCAAAATGGCGGGCGGGGGTGATTCAACGACGATTTTGTGAAAGAACACAAATATGAAAAAACAGTCGTTGTGAACGCTGTTTAAAACGTTGCTTAGCTACGCCAAGTTTTGTGAAATGGTCGTAATGAAAATGGCGCAGCTACGCACTTTTGTTGCGTAAGCCTTACGCCACTTTAAAAATGGCGCAAGCCACGCACTTTTTTGGGAAATTGGGTCCTGGTTAGCTTATTAATTGTTTATAAATTGTTCATTCATCCTTTGCAGACTTCAGTATTGATGAGGAAGAGCAAAATGAAAAGCAACAAGTCCCACCACCTGGTAATATTATTTGGGATACATGGCATTCTTTTTCAATTTATAATTGAGTGAAGTTCTATAATACTCAAATATTCCTGTTGCTGGAGCAAAACTACTAAGAGGTAGGAATGCACATGCACTTCATTGGAAGCAAGATTTTGATCATAATAATCAAACATTAAGAAAAAAACCTTCAGTGTAAAGCTGATTATAATACAGAGTAGCCCTTAAAATGCTTTGATTCGCAGAAACCTTTCTTGGTTTAACACCATAATCTTCAAAAGTTGCAAGGATACTTGCAATTGAATGGAAATAATTAATTTTAAAAAAAGTTGTAATTTTTTCAAACTTTCTTGTGGATTTTTAGACATATTAAGCTTGCACTTCCATTGAAATTTTTATTTCTAAGTCGGCTTTTATAAGTTGCCATTTTGCTTCAGTCGGCATGTTATTCTTGGTTCCCATTTCTGAAAAAGTCACCAGTGATAATATTTTTTTTCAGAAAAGGTCTGACATTATTATGTCCTTATATAGGACTACAAAGTTTTCCTCTGAGATAAACCACTCATTCTGAATTTAGACAAAGTTTGGAAAAAACAACCCCTCACCTGGTACTGGTAGTCACTTGGCTACCTACGGACTAATTCGCCGCATCTGATATGAAACATCCGCTAATGCCCATGAAGTTCCACTAACATAATTGCATAAGCTGGCGCTACGGTGGCCTTAGAGCTTGAACATTTTCTATATGCCATTTCACAGCTATTCTCCGCAAATCTGCCCAAAGGTTTGCCAAATTCATTATTTCGATCAACCTATTGGGGATCAAGCTTCCTTTTTATGCACAATTGTCACGAAGATATGAACGTGAATCATATTTGTAAAGAACAAATCAATAACTGTGAAACAAAGGAGAACAACCGTTAATCATATACCCATAACCAGGAAGGGTTTACTAAACCTGCTGGGTTTAACTGCCGTAGGCCTTACTTCCTCAAATCTCAGAATTGTCAGGAAAGCCGAACATACGTAATAGCCGTACTATACTGTGCCAAAGCTACCACTAATATACTCACGGCGACGCTAAGGATTACAAATAAAATGTACATGTACATGCTTTGCATTTTGAAAGCCACCTTACGTCTTCTTTATTTTAGACACCCTTGCATTACTCATAGATTTGGTATACTCTGATAACCGGACCGGCATTTTCTTTACCAAAGAGTACTACTATAAGAACCATGATAAAACCCGGTCCGACATAGGCCTACTTATAAATAACCAAATTCCCATATCCACATACCTTTGGACAATACCCACGCCTTCGTGAAAATTCCGCAGGAATGCGAGGCCATCTTCTTCTCGCAGTGTCGTGTCGTGCATGCTTGAGCGCGTGCTATTATCCAAAGTACAATATAGCCTTGTGCAATAGCGTTGTACAATAGCTTTGTACAATACAAAGACTGCGTACGCCTACCTAATGTACCACGCCCGTCGCGCTGACCCTGTCAGCCTCGACGTACGTATATTCATTGAGGAATTCCTACATGGTATATGTGGAAACACACAAATGGTATTCAAAAGAACGAATTTTAAACAAGAACTTGCCCAAATTCTTATTATGACCTTCCGCAGCCGAATAACCATAATCAAATTTCACATTGACAAAATGACATGGCTGCTCCATACAATTGTACCTCCTTAGCAGTGTCATGTTCGACCACCGGCAAAGATTTAGATATCTCCTACCTTGTTTCCTAAAACGAACACCAAACCAGGCTCTACCTCCATCGGAATCGCAAACCTGCACAATTCCCCACCATTAGGATCGAAGTCCTCCGTTTAGGCACCCGTTATGGCCAGCCGACCTAGTAATTGGCTGGTCAACGGGCCGGGTATACATCAGCGTAGGCTACATGTACGTCTTGCTCATATTGATCAAATTTACAAAGTGAATGTGGATCTTCCGACCGCTACGTCGCAGCGATGCAAATAGTGCAAGGCATTGGTCTACTGGTTTGCACCAAAAACACATGTAACGATAATCGCAGTGAAAAACGCGTACTACTTAGCCAGTGAAAACCCTTAAAGGGGTGTGGTTTGTTAATTTAAAAGCCCCGCCCTCAACAAATTTTCACAGAACAATTGTGTCCAATGTTTGCAAGGCATTGGTCTACAAGTTCAATCTGGTTTGCACCCAAAACACATGCGCTGATAATCGCTGAAAAATGCGTACTACTTAGAATCAGGAAACCCCTAAAAGGGGCGTGGCTTGTTAATTTAAAATTGATATTATATACATAAAACATATTTAATTATCATTTGAAAACATTGCGGATATTTATTTAGATTCAACTCACAGATATGAATTACAAATCAGTAATCTGTGTAGATTTTTGCGTGCATATATAGCGGTTTTCACTTTTTGCCCCCCTTTTTTCTAAAAATAGCCACAGAAAATGACCAAACCCCCAAAAAAAATTTTGGAAACATATAAATCTGTAAAGTGGACCCACCAAGCATTCAAAAACTGTTTTCAGATCACTTCTAGGTCTTAAAAAACACCTGACGACATAAGGACCCCTACTAATCTATGTAATGCGTCTTTTGATATCGGTGTAAGCGTGTTTAGAAGCTGAAAGCACGTGTCAAATTTATAAACGTCAACGTTTAATTGCTAAACACTATCCACCATCGTGCTGCCGGGCATGGTTGGCATGGAGGCACGTTTTCAAGCTATGCACGTTTTCAAGCTATTGGCGGGAAAGTTGTGGTTACCGGCTGAACTCGGCATTGGAATTGTACTTCGACGGTGTGAGGCGTTGTCAGAAGGTGTAAATGGTTTATTTAAACACGTAAACTTGTAAACACGAGTGAGTGCCTTTATGTTGAAGATATAGTCCAAATTCAACACAGGGCAATAACGAGATTGAACACGTTGCCAAGTGGGCCTTGCTTAAATAATAAACTCTCGCATTTGAAATAAGCCACGGCTGTTACTATTGTAAACAGATTAAAAACAAATTATAAATTTGTGTAACGCAAGTACGTGTATTGTATTATAATGTTGTGGTTGCAAATTAAATAAAACATTCCTAGGTTGCCTAACTTGAACAAACTGGCATTGGTACATTCAGACATGGAGCTGGGATTCAGGGTGCCGAATTTAGAAACAGAGCTCTTAGTCTTAAGTAAATGACGCACACTGCACATTGAACTTCCGTCATACGTAGACATCGCAGATTCGTAGAAATCGCAGTTTAGGTGGCGTCAAGGACATACTATCCTTATAAGCTTATAAGCAAATTTCTGTGGGTTTCTTCATCATGGTTCTGCAAAAGTGTTTAGAAAGGTCAAAAATCGCCTCTTTGTATTCTGGAACTGGTCGCCAGGAAGTCTAAAATGTAGGGCAGCACTTACGATCATTTAGGGGATCAGTCACACAGATTATACACGGTGGTAACATATGTTTTGTGACATACTTGTAGGATTCCAAGGATGCCCTGCGCAGTTCAGAATCAACTTGCACTGGCATTGTCATGGTCTTATGTTGTGATTTAATAAGCACGTACATTGAATATTATAGCGCCAAACGCGTTGTCCATTCTAGACAGATTAGTAAAGCGTGGTTTAACGTGTGTATCTTTCACACCAAATAATCACTCTCGGGTAGGTCAGCCGGGTGATGTCTGCATAGTACGTAATGCTTTCTCCAGGGGATCCCAAGTTGGGAAAGATGCACTGAACCCCGTGATCGTGGAACAGTTTATTCAAAATAAGCTCGATTTAGTAAACAGACACATTCGGGACGGGGAAAAGCATTGAATTATCACACGTTACTCGCGTGAAAAGTTAAGTTCTCAAGCTGAGTGTGGGAAAAGAAATACCCAATCATATTGGCGTACAACTTATACCAACTTTGCTATTTCCTTATTGACTAGACATCAAAAACAATAAAATATATAACCCCCTAGAAACCGAATAACAACATTTTGGCTTAGCGACATGGCAAATCAGGAGCACGCATTGCTTCAATTGATGTTAATGGAATGGAAAGAAAGCATGCTAACACATGTAAATTGTTCGATTAGAAAAGGAAGTTAATTGTTAAATTAGAAAAGGAAGTTAATTGTTAGATTAGCAAATTAAGTTATCCACTTCTTAGGCGCATATAAATTCATACGACATGGAAATCACGTAATTGAGCTGACGTACTTTAGCAATTAAAGCAAACGAGAATTTGCAACAGACACCTGTTGACTATATAGTGTATGTCATTGTGTTATTTAGTGAACGGTTCATATAGAATCTGGAAACTTGTGATTTTTTACTTTCTATGATCACACTGAACACAAAACAAGATGGCATCCACCAAATTTCGAAAAAATACGATATTTTTATATCTGAACCATTTACTTACATACATGTATAATGATAAGCTAAGGACATATTTGTGATTACAATATTCTTTTCTACCAAGTATGTTACTTCTTTAAGAAGTTTTAAATGTTTTCATTAATGTCGTAGAATAAGTCAAAGATGGTGGCCACCATATACAAAAAAATCAAACCATTTATCAACATACTTGTGTTATGGAAATTTACCTAGGCGTGTTATGTATCTAACAAACATGGGGAAAACAAAATGGTGTTCATGCACATATCAAATTGGATGCTCAATTATACATGTATCCGGATGCTAGTTATCTGCCACGTTATTAGTCATCAGATGTTCATAATGTATAAACTCAGCAGAAGCAAATCCAGCAAGAGCAAGAGCAAGTCCAGCCAGCCGCCTCCGTCTCCATACAGTTCGGTTTCAAGCATACCTTGTGGGCAACGCACACCACTTGGCACCGACGACGAGTCTCTACTTCTATCATTAGAACTAGACGACCAACCCCGCCCATCCACATCAAGTAACACACCACCGGTCTCTCACCGTTTACCAGCGACAAAGTTCAAAGAATGAAAACCTTAGCAGTAAAGATCAACATTTTGACTTTTGCTAAGGATCACATCGCTCGACAAATAAAGTCTTTGTCCCGACACTTAGAGACCTCTAGACCACCTCCATACCTGGAAATCAGAATAAGGCAACCAAGAACACAACGATCATCGGTGAAACTTCAAGAATCGTTCACAGGACGTTGGAATAAACTGCAAAGCCGAACATCGCTACTCTTCACAAAAGTCGCACTGGAAGAGTACGAACATCAACTCGACCTGGCGGAGGCGAAATACACCGAATCAAGACGAGCTGATCAGGAAAAGCTTGCTGAATACCAAGGCCAAGACCACCGAACAGCACAACAGCCGCTAAGATTCTTCACAAGGCCCCGACAGTCAAGAGGCATCAAGAGGAAACATCCCTGCTAAAAATCTCATCGAACCAAACGGTCTTTTTCAAGACCACCACAACTTCTCAAAAGAGACAAAACCGTTTTTCTTGTTTACATTGTGCCCTACCATCCGAAAAAAAATATTATATTGAATTAAAATTTCCGCATAGGAAAGCCATGGCAAGAAGAAAATTGAATAAAGAAACAAAGAGATCCCTTAGCCAACTAAACTCAAACCTTCTCTTGAAATGCAAAAGCAAAAAAGCCAAATCCAATCAACAACAACAAAAACTATTAGCAGAACAATGCGAGTCATTTATAACAAACCTATCCAAAGCAACACTATCGCATACCGAGAAAATTGTTTTAGGAAAAGGCCTCAACTTCGTCCCTACTCCTGATTAACACAAAACTCGTGAGTGAAATAAATACATTCAATCGAAAACTGCAAGTTGCTTTCCTAATGCGTAACAAATAACGCTCCAAAACACATTCGTTCAACCCACCATCTAATTGGCATCCAAAATCAACACCTAGTGCAACACTAGAAGAATACCTGGAAGCCACCAAATTCGAAATAAGGCTAGGAAAACAACAAAAGGAACCTGACTAAACAAGAACTATCCGCCATAAACAACCTCAAAAACCATCCCGATGTCGTATTCAAACCATATGACAAAGGTACAGGCATATGTATAATGAACCACACAGACTATTTACAAGTGGGTTACCGCCATCTTGAGTCCCATCATTACACCCAACTGGACCAGGATATTACCCATCAAACCACAACTATGGTTCACAACACAAATGAGAAACAACCAACACATCGACACCAATACTCTGAAATACCTCGACCCACTTCCACAGAAGAGCCAATGTCCAACAATGTATTTTCTCCTGAAAATACACAAAACTCCACTAAGGAGAGAACCATTTGTTGGACGACCAATCATAAGTGGCTGCACAAGTCCTACAGCCATTTTTTTTTTAGAATACATAGACTATTTACTCCTTCCAATTGTAACCGCGCAATCCACATAATGTCCGCGACAATGCAGACATTTTGCGCAAACTATAGAAGAAAAAACATTCTCAGAAAATGCTCTCATCGCTAGCATAGACGTTGTTTCCATGTACACAAATGTTCCGACAAACGAAAGCAATCGATTATGTATGCAATGCCCTAAAAAAAATACCAACCACAACTATACCATCACAAAGCCACCATCAACCTATGTCAAAAAACCTCTGGAACTCATCCTCGGCCGAAACTGCTTCCAATTCGGAAAACAGTTTTTTTCCCCAGAAAATTGGTTGTGCAATGGGCTCCACATCAAGCCCTGAAATATGTGATATCACCCTACACGATTTCGAGAAAAAATAGCCCCAAAAGCGGATAACGTCCTAACATGGTGGCGTTATAGAGACGACATAATGGTCATATACAATGGAACTCTGGACGAATTAAAAATCTCGTCACAGAAATAAACAAGATGCACCAAACACTAAAGTTCACATACGAAGCCTCTGAATCATCTATCAACTACCTTGACTTAGCCATCTTCAAAGGAGATCGTTTCCGAAAAACAGGAATCATAGACACCAAAGTCTACACAAAACTAACGGAAACCTTCTAATATCTCCATCCAACCCACCCCACGTTTTCAAAGCGTTCATCTACGGAGAAACACTCCGATGCGCTTAAAACACCACCAACGAGGATGATTACCAAAACAAAGTCAAATATTTCTCAGATAAACTAGTCAAAAGAGGATAAAGCCCCATGTTGAAAAAGCAACAACCAAAGTATCGCATACTGACGGAACAAAATTGATACACAGAACCAAGGTTGAAAACAAATCCAAACAAATCCAAACAAATTCCATTTGTCTTCTCCACTACATACAACCCAACAACCATAAACCACGGTGACATACATCAAGCAATAAACAAACACTGGAACTTAATCCAAGGAAATAAAATACTCTTGGAAATATTTCCAAAACCCCCATTCATTGCCTTCCGAAAAGCCCAGAACATCCGGGAAAAACTAATACGAGCCAAGTTGCAACAACAAAAACAAGTGCTCGAACCACTCCCATCCGACTCGGGCTTTGAAGAACCTACTGAAAATGATGAAAACCTCAACATACTGCTCTCTTTACTAGAGGAACAACACGGAACCAACTAAAAACATATGGCTATGTTCCAAACACTTCCAATTCACGATAATTGATTGGACTACACTAAACCCACGCACCCTGCGAGTTATTACCGATTCCCCATGGAATCGCCCATATGCAACTGGCGAGTGCCACGACAGCAGGCACGAAAGCATGCTCTTGTTACAAGAGGATTTGTGAACACAATCCTCTTCTGGCACCCCCAAAACAAATCACATTTGATTTACCTAAACCTACAACGGTCATCCAGTCCATTATGTCTGCCCAGTTCATTTATTACGGACATAATTGGCATAGACTAAATCACGATTATTTAAGCCATACAAGTCACCAGAGAAGAAATGTCACTGAATGGAAAAGCGCCATCATTCTCTTAACCGGTCAACTCTGATTTCATGGCAGATTGCACCCATGCATCCATTCCTGTGGTTACATTATTATGGCTCATGCCATGCAGTCTTCCATAGAACGATCAGGACAGATTTATTTTGCTAAATAATAATATACATTATTATAACCAAAATATTTGTGTACCATTCATCGGGTATTTATGGGTGTATATTTATATATGGCGCCAATTATACCTCATATTGGATGATTATTCACTTTATGCTTTGTGTTATTGATGATATAAGTACTTCAATGAATTCAGTGACCAAAAAAACCTATAAAACGATATACTGGACAACTATATCCATTACAAATGTCCAAAATAGTTGGCGATTAAGCGATTATCGTGTTAAATGGCCGCCATCTTGGATTTAGTGCGTATCCATGCTGGAAAAAATTGGAAACAGGTGGTTTTGAGTCCTATGTGATCTAAAGAAGTCAATAAGTACCAGTTTCAAGATTCTATATGAAAGGTTCACTCCCCTGTTAATTGCAACATAACAACATACACTAATATGTTACTAAGAACGCAAAACTGGCTCAGATCTTGTGTATTCCTTTCAGCTGATGACAGAGGACATGTCTGAGTGGACGGCGACAGTCTCGATCTATCGGGAGAACAAAGGAAAGCGCCTGCTACTCATGAAGGCAGAACTTCAGAATGCCTCAATCAGCGGTGACATGGGTGGGGAAAGAAGGAGCAACTATCTGCAGGACCTTCACTTGGTCGGCATTATCACCCGGGCTGTACTATATATCACCCGTTTATACTATAGCTTGGAAAGCGTACGTTACAAGTAAATATAGATTGTATTGCAAACCGCTTAACAAGTTGCAAAATAACAATGCTGCAGCTCGCTAATGATGTTGTTATCAGTCTAAGGCCGCGTTCGCCTTGGACTTAATATTGTCAAATGTTACGGTACGAGATTGTCAAAGTTCACGGTGTTAAATCCTCCGCTAGAAGCTGGGGCCTGCAGATCTTACTGTTGCGGAGGGTAAAATGGACAATTTGACAATGTTACCGCCTGTCCGCATTGGATTTAATTTGGTTCTCCGTAGGTTTTACAAAAAAACAAAAAAAAACAAGTCCAATGCGAGCGCGGCTATGGTTGTCACTCACAGTTCTCACCTGCGAGCACAAGTACTTTATGTGAGACGGTATTTTTCTGTCAGTTGCAGATACAGACAGACTCATTGGGATTTTGCAGGGGCTGTGAAATCCTCACAATTTGATCAGGATAATTATTGTACTTATGCATCAAGACTGTAACCGGAGTACCCCAATCTCCGGCAATGAAACATAACGAGAAACAACAAATATAAAAAAAAAAAAAAAATAATAATAATAATAATAATAAAAAAAAAAAAAAAAAAATAGTTTGGGTTTTGTTGGGGTTGTTTTTTCCCTCTGTGCCCGGGCTTGGCCAGGTGGTCACGAAAGGTGACCAGTTACCGTGGCCAGGCCTTGTCACGGGGTGTCCCGGGACGGGCCTCGAGACCCCGGGGACCACGGGGATCTCGGCGGAGTAACCATCCGCCGACTGGGCAGCTGACCCAACCTCGCTCAGTCCCGGGAATACCCATGGGAATCTGTTGTTGGCATGCGTTTATAAGCCCCTTCTGGGGGAATACCTGTTAATAGAGTATCGAAGTCAATACGTCATCTTTTGGCTGTCAAAGTTACTCAACATTTTCCATGTGCTTTCGCAATGGACGTTTCAGTCGACTAGTATGACAACTGACGTCATACTTCGGTACTCTATTGCCTATCCACTGTTGGAAGTGGGCAAGTTTGAAGTTTACTGATATGTTTAGAAAAAGTTAACTGCTTAACAAAAACTAAAACCAGTGATTTTGTGGATGTAAGTTGCTAGTGATAATATTATGTGATACAATTATAGTGAACAAATAATTGAGACGTCCGACTTGAAAAATAAAAGTTTGGAGGCAAGGTCAACGAACGTTTGGATCGTGAGTCTTTGTACAAGCTGTTTATGTGCGTAGAGGCATAAACTTAATTGTACAAGCCACGATACAGTCGAAATCGAAACGTACCAGTGTATCAATGTACCAAGCACGTGTGGAAATGTATACAATTGGGAAGGCGCATTCTTGGTGACCGACATCGCTCAGCGTGTGAGCGTGCGCTGGCTAGCGAGTGAATAACCGTAAGGTAACAATCTATGGAGCAGAATCAGTGTCAAAAAGATCGGACGTGTTTTTACAACTCGGATGCTTTCCTAATTCGGATGTATTCCTAATTCGGATGCTTTTTGCAAACTCGGATGCTTTTTTAATTCGGATGAATTCGTAATTTGGATGCTTTTTGTAAACTCGGATGCTTTTTTAATTCGGATGAATTTGTAATTCGGATGAATTCGTAATTCGGATGCTTTTTGTAAACTCGGATGCTTTTTTAATTCGGATGTTTTTTTAATTCGGATGCTTTTCTAGTTTGGATGCTTTTTTAATTCGAATGCTTTTCTAGCTCGGATGCTTTTTATAAACTCGGATGCTTTTTTAATTCGGATGCTTTTCTAGTTTGAATGCTTTTTGTAAACTCGGATGCTTTTTGCAAACCGAACATATTCGCAAATTGGATGCTTTCCCAATCCGGCACTAGGGTGGCCCTGAAAGGACATCACACATCGCAGATTCTGCGATTTCGCGCATTCTGCGCGAATTTGAACGATGACAAACATGTTATCGTATATCTAAGCATATATCTGAGATGTGGAAGATTTTATTGTAGATTTCTGCACAGATTTATGTGATAATGAATATTTTCTGGGCAGATTTTTGAAAAGTCGCATATTTTTATTTTAGATTTCAAGTTCTGCGCAGATTTCTTAGTACGCAAATTTGTGCGATGTCGCACGGATGGGCACTACATGTACATTTTCATTGCACATTTAATTATGCGCAGCTATATATGTCGCACTCACGTACAGCAGATTTATATGCAGATTTATGTGCACATTTCTGCCGCGATGTCAGCACATACGACGTTTTAAATGTTGAACCACGACGTTTTGAATGTTATGATGTTCTAAAACGGACAGGCAACGTCGTGGTTCAACTTTCAAAACGTCGTACTTCAACTTCCAATTAACGTCCAACTTTCGCGCGCTTTTACCTACCAAGGTAGCCGCGTATTCGGCCGGTTCTCTCCGCGCGGATTTAGTCCGCATTCACCAAAAGGCGAAAAATATTTAATACATGCTGCAAATGGTGATGCATTTTCTAAAAAGTTTTTTGTCAATTTATTTAAAGAATTTTTCGAAATAAACCGTAAATATAACAATACTTTTTCAAACCCTTGTAGATCATTCAGCATATTAGCCACACCTGTTCCTGTAATTGTAAAACCTTTCCTGTAATTTTGATGAACAATTACAGTTAAATTAGCTGCTTAAAGGTAGGATACACCATTGGTAATTGCTTGAATTATCATGAATGAGTAGATTTGGGGGGTTGTATTTTATAGTAAACATCGTTTAACTGAGCTGTCTAAAGTTTTACAATCATCGATGCCGAGAAAAGCACGAAAAACAGCGGTTTTTTTCAACTGGCGTCGAGCAATTATTCTTATGTTATCCTTGTTTTTTCGCGATCGCCGTCCGGCGATCGCGAATTTTTTATTATAAAATTCAATTTTTCGGAATAATTACAGGATATCTGGCGCAATAATTTTGCTGGATGCCTAGAATCATTATTTACTTTCAAATGAGTAAGATATTTCCTAATAATTCGGTAGTAAATATTTTCGATATCTGCAAATGGTGTATACTACCTTTAATGGAAGTAATTCTACTTCGAGTTATTTGTCAAACCTTTTATAGAAATTTCAAACAATACGGCAACAGTGTGGTTTTACAAATTCAAGACCTGCTTTTATCATTGCTGTACTTTTTTTCTTTTGCCACATGAATTGCAATATTATTGTACATTTCTGTAAAGCACACCTGCAAGGACTATCTTTCCGTGCCCCACTCTTTCTATCTGGCAAGTGTTCTTTCAAGCACGAGTGGCAGTATGGAGTTTCCAAGATTCTTTTATATGCTAATTTTGACATATAACCGTTGTTCTTTGTTTACATTTTATGTAGTTTTGATAATATCTGCTTATTTGCACTCGACCTTAGAAACTTACATTTGACCCAAGTGTGCTATATATCGCAAAGAATTATGGGGCGATATTAGGTGGAAATAAAAAAGAAATTATGGACACGGTCTGAAACCGTATTTTACCTAACGTTCTAAGCTGACAAACTACTAGGATCCATCTAATGATGCAGAACTTTATAGTTGAAGGGCTGTTGTGTTATTAAATAAAGTAACAGTTATCATTCTCATAAAATCTGGCGTGGTGAAATAAATTGTTGAAAATGTTGATTGACGAAACTGATTCACCGAGAACATTGCAAATACGCCCGAGTGCGAGTGCACTAATTACTGTTCGGCTGAAGCCTATACCAAAATTAAGTGTGCCCAGAAACATGATCTCGTAGATCATGAAATACAAATATGAGGTTTGAATAACATGTGATGTACACTTTGTTTTAAAGAGGCAGATATACTCGCAACCGAAAAACGCATTACAATGCTGCATTGAAAAGGGGATTTATTAAACGGGCTAATTAGGCACTAATTAGTGTTCGGCTGAAGCCTATACCCACATGCCCAGTAACATTATCTTGTAGATTATGAAATAAAAGTATGAGTTTTTGATAACATGTGAGGTATATTTTGTTTTAAATGTTTCATTCTCATTTCCAAATCTATAAAAATAACTCGAAGTAGGATTACTTAGTTCATTAGGCAGCTAGTTTAACTGTAATTTTTCATCAAAATTACAGGAAAGGTTAAACAAGACTAATATGCTGTATGATCTACAAGGGTTTGAAAAAGTATTGTTATATTTACGGTTTATTTCGAAAAATTCTTTAAATAAATTGACAAAAAACTTTTTAGAAAATGCATCACCTTTTGCAGCATGTATTAAATATTTGTCGCCTTTTGGTGAATGCGGACTGAATCCGCGCAGAGAGAACCGGCCGAATACGCGGCTACCTTGAGCCAGGTAAAAGCGCGCGAAAGTTGGACGTTAAAATTGGAAGTTGAAGTACGACGTTTTGAAAGTTGAACCACGACGTTTTGAAAGTTGAACCACGACGTTTTGAAAGTTGAACCACGACGTTGCCTGTCCGTTTTAGAACATCATAACATTCAAAACGTCGTGGTTCAACTTTCAAAACGTCGTATGTGCTGACATCGCGGCAGAAATGTGCACATAAATCTGCATATAAATCTGCTGTACGCGAGTGCGACATTATAGCTAGCTACGCATAATTAAATGTGCAATGAAAATGTACATGTAGTGCCCATCCGTGCGACAACGCACAAATTTGCGTACTAAGAAATCTGCGCAGAACTTGAAATCTAAAATAAAAATATACGACTTTTCAAAAATCTGCCCAGAAAATATTCATTATCACATAAATCTGTGCAGAAATCTACAATAAAATCTTCCACATCTCAGATATATGCTTAGATATATACGATAACATGTTTGTCATCGTTCAAATTCGCGCAGAATGCGCGAAATCGCAGAATCTGCGATGTGTGATGTCCTTTCAGGGCCACCCTAGTGCCGGATTGGGAAAGCATCCGATTTGCGAATATGTTCGGTTTGCAAAAAGCATCCGAGTTTACAAAAAGCATTCAAACTAGAAAAGCATCCGAATTAAAAAAGCATCCGAGTTTATAAAAAGCATCCGAGCTAGAAAAGCATTCGAATTAAAAAAGCATCCGAACTAGAAAAGCATCCGAATTAAAAAAACATCCGAATTAAAAAAGCATCCGAGTTTACAAAAAGCATCCGAATTACGAATTCATCCGAATTACGAATTCATCGGAATTAAAAAAGCATCCGAGTTTACAAAAAGCATCCGAATCACGAATTCATCCGAATTAAAAAAGCATCCGAGTTTGCAAAAAGCATCCGAATTAGGAATACATCCGAATTAGGAAAGCATCCGAGTTGTAAAAACACGTCCGATCTTTTTGACACTGATTCTGCTCCATAACAATCGATCACTTGCTCCAAACAATTTTCGCTGGTCGGACGCTCTCTCAACCCGCCCACCCCAAGTTAGAGTTTGGCGGGGATATCCCACAATAACAAAGCGCCCGTTGAAACGGGAGCCAAAAAGAGGGTTATACAAAATAATTGTTTTCACCTAGTTTGTATTCTATGCTAGTTTGTAGGTGTATGGAATGGTTGGTGTGAGATTAGTACAAAACCACAATCAACTGGTTTATATAATTAATTGGACATATTGGTTAGTTGAGTAACCTATGGAGGGAAGAATTTTGTTGGTTCGTTTTCGGCTTGACAAGTGGTTCCCCCTAATAGGTCCTTGTTTTATGATTTGGTTTGTTGGTTTG
This sequence comes from Crossaster papposus, assembly GCA_037893245.1. Classification (NCBI taxonomy): domain Eukaryota; kingdom Metazoa; phylum Echinodermata; class Asteroidea; order Velatida; family Solasteridae; genus Crossaster; species Crossaster papposus. The sequence goes on along the minus strand of JBAIAA010000251.1, from coordinate 890,032 downwards.
GGCTTGATATACTGGGACCTATGGGGGGAAGAATGTTGTTGATTCATTTTAGACTTGATAAATGATTCCCCCAATGGGTCCTAGTTTGATGATTGGTTGGTTGGTTTGGGCTTGATATGGTTGGTTGGTTTGGGCTTGATATTGGTTGGTTGGTTTGGGCTTGATTTTGGTTGGTTGGTTTGGGCTTGATATTGGTTGGTTGGTTTGGGCTTGATATACTGGGACCTATGGGGGGAAGAATTTTGTTGGTTTGTTTTAGGCTTGACAAATGATTCCCCCTAATGGGTCCTAGTTTGATGATTTGGTTGGTTGGTTTGGGCTTGATATTGGTTGGTTGGTTTGGGCTTGTTATTGGTTGGTTGGTTTGGGCTTGATATTGGTTGGTTGGTTTGGGCTTGATATTGGTTGGTTGGTTTGGGCTTGATATTGGTTGGTTGGTTTGGGCTTGAAATAGACGGTGTGCCTTCTGACGTCGCGTGTTTGCATCTGTGTTCAGGTGTGCCCGGCTGTGGTGCGCGCGCGTCGTGATTTGCTTGGGGGGCGGCGTCGCGGGTCAGATCGCCTTTGAATTAGGTGACCTATGATGTCGTCACTTGACTAGATTGTGTGGGGCGTGATGCGTGCGCGTGTTGCCGGGCACATTTGGGTACGGATGTGGCCAGGGGGCACATGGTCTATACACTTTTAATATTATGCCAATTGCACTAATCTACGGAGTTGTAACTTGGTTGTCACTGTAAGGTGGAGCCGGATGGGAATTTCCCCTTTTCTTTTTCCTCCCAAAAGTTTTTTTTGCGGGTTTTCGCCCATCTCGTAAATCAGAATTGGTTTTAGTGTATTGGAATCTTGTAAATATCCTTGTACATCTGTAAATATTTTGTAACTTTCTGTAAATGTTGTTGTAATTTTGTGTACTGTTATTTTATTTAATGATGTGTGCAGGGCCCCAATGCAAACCAGTTTTAAACTGGTTGGGCACACCCTGGGTAAAGAAATGACACAGTCCCCCATTTGGGTCCTGGTTTGATGATTACTGGTTGGTGGGTTTAAGCTTTGGCATCCCTGCCTTTGGGGCTAGGGGAGAAAGATGAATAATAGTACTATTAACACTTAATTTGTCTCTATACCAGGACAATTAAAGTTAACTCTATTCATCGATTTTATGACCATCTCAAGGCAACTGGTGTTGTCTGGTGGGGTTGTTTTTTCCCTCTGTGCCCGGGCTTGGCCAGGTGGTCACGAAAGGTGACCAGTTACCGTGGCCAGGCCTTGTCACGGGGTGTCCCGGGACGGGCCTCGAGACCCCGGGGACCACGGGGATCTCGGCGGAGTAACCATCCGCCGACTGGGCAGCTGACCCAACCTCGCTCAGTCCCGGGAATACCCATGGGAATCTGTTGTTGGCATGCGTTTATAAGCCCCTTCTGGGGGAATACCTGTTAATAGAAAAATTGCAAAATTGCGAAAAAGCCAAAAAAGAACAAAAAATCAGAACAAAAACAAAGGCTTTTTCGCAACTTGCGAAAAAGCCAATCAGAGAAAAAAAGGCTTTTTCGCAACTTGCGAAAAAGCCAATTATAAGACATAATTCTAGACAACCCCCCCCCCCCCCCCACCCCCTCCCCCTCCCCCTCCAAAAAGTAAAACCAACCGTGATCTGATGTAGTCTTTTTCCTGTTTGTTTATTTGTTCCAAAGCGTACCGTCCATCTATGCAATCGTCAACACTTCGAAAACGGGCTTAATGAGGGCGCCTTCAATACGTTTAATTTGTTTATCAACCCAGTCTTGACGCAAAACTCTGAAAGACCCTTACAATTTCGAGGACATTCCAACCATAGCTCAAATATCTACTCGCATGCGCTGAGTCGTTTTCATTCAATGTACAAAACAGGCCGTGTGTTTCCCATTATACTTGGCATTATACATGTACATTGTACATAAATTCGTAGTGATCATTTGCGAACCCCCCCCCCCCCCCCCCCCCCACCCCCCTCCTCCAACACAGCCCCAATTGGCTTTGGATTTGGGAAGCAGAAAAATAACATAAAACCCGGAAGTTACAATTGGTTGCATATACATTGCTGTGATCCCAAAACGAAAAAGTTAATTCCCCGCGAAAATGTAGAATTATTTATTCTCCCCAGAAAAAGGAACAAAAACAAAGTGGAAACGAAACGAAGCAAAACCAGTTCTCACGTATATACTTAACACTTATAATATATTTAATCACACACAAATAATAAATACAAACAACCTATTAATTTGTTTTTACAGAATTAATGTAATAAAAGTACATTACCAGTATTGGCTTTAACTAGTGTGAATTAAGGGGCGAGCAGCACGAAGGTCACCCCAAAAGTTTAGTGTTCTATTTTGAAAGTAAGACGTGATGCGTCGAAAACTCTGAGTTACCACGACTCTGGGCAACTACCACTCCTGGCGACATGACAAAGGGGGGAAGGGGGTTCTCTAACAGGTTCTCCCGTTAGCTAACAGCACGGTTAGCATGCCGTCCTTAATGAGCTGCCATGCACGTCGGACGACATACTGGGACAAACAATCCATTACGAGTGCCGTAAATTCTGAAAACTCAGTCGCTCGAAAGTTGTTCAATTTTTCGGTAATTTGCAAAAGTTTAACTTCTCGCCCCGATCGGGTTCATCTGCTCGCCCCGAATTATTAATCTGCCCAAAGAATTGTAATAACGTACCAACAACCAACACAATATGCTACATACATATGAAGCAAGAGGGAGACAAAGAGACCCCCCCCCCCCCTCCTTCGTGGTGGTCATTGTGGATCAGGATCGCACATATACTGGCAGATACAGTACAGCCTTACATTTAAGGCTACAATGGGTGCCGTATTACATTCTGGTACGAGTTATGTATAATAACCTTTATTGATAAAAATAAAAAGCACAGGTATCTGGCAATGTTTGACATACAAATTTGGTATATCTCAAAACAAGTCATGTTATTAATATGTCTTATAACAACTCGCTAATATTGTTATCGGTCTGTTAAATGCTTACAACTATTTCCTTTTGCATTTGTAAACCGTACACTCTAAACAAATATCTGGTGAAAATTTCCTGTTGAACCATAATATTAACATTATACTGGTTATCACCAAACATATCAACCGATACTGGTTATGATCAAACCATGTGTATTATCATCCTGGTTACTTAAACATAAATCTGGAGAAATATTGTGACGTTTTATTTTATAACTGACCAATCAGAGCTCACGAAAGTTGTGTTCACAAAAGTCATGTTCAGTTGTGGCGTTTTGTCAAAAAAATGCACGTTCTTGACCGAAATATGTAATTATTCCAAAGAGTCAATGACAACATTTTGAAGTTTGCAAACATAAGTAAAACAAAATTGTATATGAAATCTCCTTGTTGTATTTTAACACGAATTATTTGTGTTGAAACCGTGACTTCTTCGCTGCGGGAATAAGCGTAATATAAATTTAAACCGCGACACGTTATTGATATGTAGAGTAGTTGTAATTTGTAGTTATTGATGTAGTATACGTTATAGTTTGGCTTATCGTATAGTATTTGTACATTCTACTGAATTTAAAGTGGAAGTGTTGACGTTTTTTGTGGTAGGAATGTGGTAGTAAATGTTACCACTGTATCCTGGTATTTTTTACCAGGATTCTGGTTGACGTACATTTACCAGGAAATCTGGGTGGTATACAGACCAGGAATCTGGTGAAATTTAACCAGACGTTTTGTTTTAGTGTACAGGATATTCATTATAGCCAATACATACGTTGAATTTCTTATTTTTCTGATTTTATTGAACACACTGGCTGACCTAAGCTAACGCTCTATAACCTTACTAATTGATGTATGTGTAGACAACCAATTTAAAGAGCATACTTTATACAAATGTTATTTATAGAACCATACAGAAGTACATACAAACAAGTGAAACGGTGTCAGATTTATTTACAATAATTACTTTAGACAAAATCAGTTACAGTTTGTATTAATATGGCTATAATTAAATGTTGTACTCAGTAATTTAACAGCAAACGTCAATTTAGCCATGCTTAGAATTAATAGATATCTTGAACACTATCTTTACTAATAATATTATACACATTTTCTCATCTGCTTTATAATAAATTAACATGCATATATAAATTAATATACCTCCTGTAGTATTTTGCAATAACAAAATAACCATCTCGATTTACTCATTGCATACTTCCTGTAATTTCAACTTAAAATTCAACATTACTCCCTTTAATTTTCCACTCACTATATAGTTTCTTGGCGTCATTCTATAACACAATTATATAACTTAAAAATAGGTTCCCTTGGTTATGTCAGTTTTTGACCATAACTGATTGAGATAATCGACATACTTAATAATTGACTTGTACGTATACTTTATGCGTTCAGGTGAAGTTTTGCAAATAGTTGTGTATTGCTTGGATGCACAAGGAAATGGCTTTTGGCAATTCGTAAAAAACAAATCGTTCGGAAGAGAACGGGCCATGGACACGACTCTTTAACATAAAAAAACCCCATCCACTGAGATACCTGCAACGTATACTGCATATTATTATTACAGCAAACAGTGTGTGTTACAGCAAACAGTGTGTGTTTATTATGTTCTTAGTTCCAGGGCACATTTATTATTCTAATAATTACGGCCAATCGAAGCAGCAAAACTTCTACGATGGAGTAAATGGCAGAAATAATTTCTCTGAATACTATAGTTAAGGTAGATAGTGAAAACAATTGACGTTGTAACAGTTGTTTTTTTTAAACATAAATGCCACCATCGTGCATACAAATTTGGAAAACAGTTCGTTAGCAGTCTGAAGCAATAATATATAAATATAATACAAAATTTTATGTAAGGTAGATCTTGTAACTACAATGATATCAACAGTTTTGCAACCTCAAATAATTACCAACAGTTTCAGGTCAGTTCTTGGTAAATATAACAAAAATGCAGAGGCTTATAAAGTTGTGTTCCATTAGCTTCCCTGGTATTATACGGGGCTACACTAAAGGGAACCCACGAAATGAACTTAATCGAACGCTGCCGTGTATTCACCTGAGACATATTATTGTAATAGCAATTAAGGTTAAATGTTGTTAGGGTGGACGAGTACTGCCGCACTTGTGAATTCAGTTTTGTCAAAGTAACCAGATTAATAATTGCTAAAATCTGCGTAGATTCAAAATCTGGTTTGGAATAATTATCCACGTGAGAATACTCAAGACCATCTTCAACCAAGTTTTAACTTCCTCTTGAGCACTTATTTTCTATACCTGACCTCTGTACTAGGTTATATTTTATATCCGTCCAAAGCATAGTATTGGACTGCAATAATACTATTCACGTTGAGTCTTTGAAGGTTGAAGGTTGAAATAAAGAGGTAAATAAAAATAGGTTCAATAGGAACAATACAGCTCCTGGTGGATATTCAAGTCCATTTTGCTTCCCTTTACACTGATTTGTAATAAATGTAATCGATGTTTAAATAACAGCGAAAACAAAGCAAGAAATTAGTAAAAGGAGCAAACAAATAGTTCAGTTCATTATTCTTTATTCGCATCAGATGACGCACAATAATAAAATACAAAAATAAAGGTTTAAAGTTAAAAACAGAAGAAATTTATAAACAACACCACATTAAGAGCACCAAAAATGTACAGGTGCACATAAATTCCAGAAAGTCATTGCACTCATTCTTGCTCAGGAGCCCACCCATGGGCATGTTTCATAAGAGCAAGAAATTTGTAAACACAAAGCACAAAATGAGTTTAAAAAAGCAACAATGAGTAAAAAGATCACAAAATGAGCAGAAAGAGCAAACAATTAGTAAAAATATATCCGTTACCTGCCATTTGGAGATCAACCTTCAAAGGTTCAACGTGAATGTTATAACTGCAGTTAAATCCTATTCTCTGGTATGTAGAAAATCAGTGCCAAAGAAAAATTTAAAACTTGGTTGAATTTTATTTTGGGAATTCTCACGTGGATAATTATAAACCCGATTTTAAAAAGCGTACATTTAAGATTCGGAAATAAAACATGTGAAACAGATTCTACACAGAATAAAGACGAAGATGTCGATGAAGTGGATTCGGAAAATGAGACGGAGCGGGTAAAATACGATGACGCAATTGTCCTGGTTGGCGTCATTACAAAAGGTCATGCGGGCATCCACCGTGAACTTGGGGCAGTGGTGGCCGACACCGAGGCAGGTAGGGCCACGTGATGGCTAATCGAACGGTCTCGTGTAACATTGGCATGCACGTGTAAGCTAAACGAACGCACCCATAAACCGGTCCATCAGCCACGCCCGGCGACGCTGTGTCCAATCACAGCCTTGATCGGTGTCCAATATGCTTGCCCGCACGTAAGACGCGGGCAGATTAAATTCAGTTTGATATTGAAGATACGTGTAGTCTAAAAGGGGGAGTTGAGAGCTGAAGGGTTGGCGCCATCAACGCTGGAACGCATTCCATTCTTTCTGTGTGCATTGTCCACTATTAAGATCCGCACTAACAAAATATCCCTTTTAAAGTTAAACTCTCAAAGATAGTGTGTATGTGCTTTTAGCTTTTTTTTCTCTCTAAATTCGGTACCCTGTGGAGACCTGAACACAATGGGGACAATGGGAGTCAAAAGGTCTGTACAGGATAATTTATATAAATGAATAGGTCTCCACAAGACATTTTACGAAATAGATTTTTGGATTTTACTGAAGTTACTCAAAACTTAGGGTATGGGTTTGGGTTGGTGTTTGGGTTAGGGTTAGGGTATAATATAGTGTATATTGGGTCGAAATTCCAACCCAGGAAATTAATTGTGGTTAAAATAGGAGCATTTTGATAGGAGCAACTGTATAATTGTATAGCATTGTATTTATTATGAGCTGTTAAATGAGACATCGCACGAAAACAAATCGGCCAACGGCGAGTATTTAATAAATTAAATTCAAATTTGGTGATTTTTAGCGTTCCAAGCATGCGCTTTTTCGACTGCATTTATGATGCACGTTGTAAAATGGTTTATACCTGTGCATACGCTTTCAAATAGTGGACATTGGACATATTGAGGGCACGTTGGACCACTATTGACACATTGTATATCAAAATTCATTAACAAAACAGACAGGCCTTACTAAAAAAATACAAACAAAAGAGTACAGCTTTAACGTTTTTGTTTTGTTTCTGCAGACGTTTGTTAAGCTTATGTTCTGTACGAACTATTTTCTTTTATCATGCAGTGAATTCCACTCATTCACGTTATTGAATGCACTTGCCGTGTAGTGGAATGTTAAATGACACCCTATAGTTCCCGCTAATCTATTTTGTGAAAATTCCCTTTTAACATTTAGCTTTTTTTTCAACTTAACTCTCAAGAATCTATGATCTGGTTTTAAGATCAAGTCGGTAATGTAGAAGAATCAACATCTGAGTTATCCTGCTAATAAATACTTTTTTTTTGGGGGGGGGGGGGGGGGGGTTCTAACCCTAACCCTCTCAAATCCTCGAAAATAAATATGATCTTGCACACACACTAGGGAGTTAGGGTTTTATTTAATTTATATGTTATTGTATTGGTATCAACAGTAACATTCCATTATATATTTACAGAAAATGTTCTGAAAAACCCACGTTTTATACTGCACCAAACGTCGCCGACCGTCTAAGCAGCGATTCAAGCAAACTCGGTTATTCGAGTGCGAGCAGAAGAGGCCTTAGATGATACGGTTGAAGCTCGAGGCCTGATGAACTTTGCCTTTTTGAAACATCGACAAAAGAGATAGTTGCAAAAGTACTTCCGATAAGTTGAGCTGACCACTGTTATCAGGATGGGGTTGATGCAAGAATTGGAGTAAGTCAACACCTCGCTGAACAATCTCAGGTAGGTCAGTACGTTAGAGGTGTTGATGATATTGACGTGTATCTGGAACAAGAGTTCAAAAATAAAGAATGGCAACCAGCAGACAGTGAAGAGAATGACAATTGCCAGGACGAGATAGGCCAAACGCTTCCTAGAGCTTATCTGTGACCTCTTATCGTGTACCTCACCAGGGAGGGCCCGTGTGCTCACGATCAGCTTTCTAGACACCAAACAGTAGTAGCCGCTGATAATCAAAAGCGGGATGACAAACAGCAGCAGGCCTCTAAAGATTGCATGGATGTTTCCTTCTAGGGAAGTGTGGCTGATGAACCTGCACCAGCTAAAGTACCCGTTACTTTGGACGTGGGAGAAGACAACGACAGGACAGGACAGGACAATTCCGAGAAACCATATAACTGAGATGACGACGAAGGTGCGACCAGACCCACGGGAACGTGGGTAATTCATCGGTGTGACGATGGCGCGGTACCGGTCATGGCTCAGAGCCACCATGGAGAAAATAGACACAGACTGAGAGGCAATAACAGAACCTTGAGAGAGTTTGCACATGAGCCAGCCGAAGGGCCACTGGAAATAGATCATCTGATAGAGCCGGAGAGGTACGCCAAATAACAAAACCAACAAATCGCCGACAGCCAGGCTTGCCACTAGCGCGTTGGGGCGGTTGCGCATGGAGCGGTTACTTAACACTATAACAATGATGCAGATATTGCCCACAAAACCAACAACTGCCAAGATTAACATGATGATGCCGATGGCATTAATGACTTTCTGATCCAAGTCTTCTTCCATCTCATCCGTGCCATTAGTGGCATACAAGTATGACATGACGTCTTCAGCTGAAATAAAACAAAACAAAACAAACGCTTTGTTAAAATCAAACAAACATAATGTCAGTAACTGTAAACCTCGGAAACCATACACCGTTTTGTTTTCCAATAAAGACATGCGTTTTCTAAATTAAGACTTTTGACCATACCTTTACATAATAAATGTAAAACATTGGCATTACATAGTACTCTTTTGTTTAGTCTCGAGAGGATAGAAAACATCATTCTCGTCGGAAGACCGGGAGTTGAACAGCACCTTTCAAAACACGGTTTCACTTCCAGGTTGTTTTCCCTCAAATGATTTGGTCAAGTTCCCTTATATACAAACTATGTGTCATATCGGTCTTTGTCGAGTAATGTGAAAACCAGCAACAATAATACGCTTGAGTTGTAACTGACTCGAGGCCAATAAAGCAACTACTCGGAACTCCAAACCAGACATGTCTCTAAGACACGTAGATACCTGAACTTCAAGTACAAAACAAACCCCAAAACAACCATATCTCTCCGCAATCTCTCCGAGTGTCTGAGACACGCAAATGAAGCAATGACGTGTGTCACAAGCACGGAACATCTTTCAAATAATTGTAGTCAATGCATACTGGTTTATGTTTATCTACAAACGATGGAAATGGTGTTGAACTGCAAAATCAACATGAACGTTTTGGACAATCAACATAGAAAACAACCGATTATTTCCTGTAATGGCGCCGCGGATATTGCGTCAACATTAATTTCAATCACCTGTCACGACACACGCAGTACTTGATCAATTCACGAAATTGTACATGCTAACAACCCAAAGTTATTTATATGACCAATTCATCATTAAAATCCCATTTCTAAGTAAACAAAAATAGTAGTTAATTTTTACAAAGGCCACCCTCAAAGTTCCGCACATAAGTGTACACGGATCCTATTTCCCTACTGTCTGCGTTTTGCTACCTCCCACTGGGCAATTTGTTACCGATTACCGATATAATCTAAAGATTACCAATATTACCGTGTTATTTATTACCCAAATGATATTACCTGTGTGATAAGGAAATTGTTATTAATTCCCTAATATTTGGTTTTTTTTAATAAAAGGATTGGATATAATTGATCCTTGAGGCCGACAGGATGGTGCACCGGTCTACCAAATATAAGTCCAAATATAACCGTTATTACCCTGTTGAAACCGAAAGTTTACTAAGTAACAACAGGATAATGTGGGTATTGGTGAAAGGCTTGAATTTGTTATAACATTGGGAACTTGAGTAATAACAGTAAAATTAGTAGCAATCCCATCAACATTTCGAAGTTCAAATATTACTGTTATTACCCCGTTAAAACCGTCATTTTACCGAGTAACAACAGGATAAATACAGGTAATGGGTAACATTTTACCGAGTTAATAACATGTAAATGCTAGAAATATCTGTTACATTATTCCTGGTAATGTTTGGTAAGTGGGGTAATATCAGGTGGTAATAAACGGCAATGCCGAAAATATCAGTTACATTCTCCCTGGTAATATTGGGTAATGGGGTAATATCGGGTGACCTCAATTTACATATAGACCCCAAGTGGGCGTGATAAACATTGGTGAAACAATTTTGTCACTTTTTCTACATGAACGTTATGTTTTGCGTAACAGCGATACGTTTAGGGTGTTTTCGTAGAGATAATTGTGTAATATTTATTTACTCCAAGTCTCAAAGAAACAAATTTGCCAAAAAACCAACACAAAACAATATACAAAAATGTATTGCAAACTGTGATTACAGACGGCGGTGATATTTGGCACCTGTATATCATTTAAGTACACGCTAAGATTGTTGGAGTGGCAAGCTCAGAGGGTTTAATTGTGTATACATTGTAGTATTGTTCCGGTAGTCCTGAGGGAACCAGATTGTGGGTGACCTTTTTATGCGCCTCGGCGTTGTATCCCTTCGGGGTGTTTTTTCGCTTCGGCGTTGTATCCCTTCGGGGTGTTTTGTGTGTTTTGAGCGCATGTGCATTCTTGTTATTGCGAGTTTGTATGTTTGCATGTATGTCAGGTAGGGTCGTACCCTACCATGGTAACGCATGGGTAGCGTGGCTACACTGACTGTCTTGTTGCGTGTTTTATTTTGGTTAAAAAGGACAGGGGGGCCCGTAGCCCCACGTACTCTGGTGTAGTGTCGCCCATTATTCGTTAATTAGGTTAATTGGGATTGTAATGATTTTTTTTTATGTATAACTTCACCAGGTTGTAGAAATTGCAATATCTTCCCAATAAACAGAGGAACGTGAAAAACACGTTATTTTTAGGTGATAAATATGATGCAAGTTACTTTCTTGGGACACGTGAAAATCACGTAATAGGCGTTAATGCGTTTTCACCAAATATTCACGTGATTTAATCACGTTGAAATAACGATAATTTCACCATACAAATAACGTTATCGGCGCTTTCTTTAATCACGAGTTTTGCACACCTCACTATAACGTCATTGTTTCCTCCCTGAATCACGTAATTTACACCTTATTGGTCCGTTTTTTTGTCACTTTTGTTCACACCCGATTATGACGTTCTCGGTTCGTTCCCCTGATAACAGGCACACGTGTTAAACTACTCTTGTGACGTCACTCTATTCAGAAAAGTGTCGATTATTTTAAAGAATGTACAGTTAACTGTACATTCTTTTAAGAATTAACAGAAAAAGAACAACTCAGTGGACACAGAAATTGCTATTGTTATATTTATTACAACTTAGTAAGAGCTATGTTGGCAGTTTCTTTAGAGCTTTCAACAGTTAATTGTCTTGGAGGTCTCTTTGCCGTGTCGACGCGCTTATGCGGTTTCAGCCCGGCTGACTGCTCTCCTATGATCCTCACTGGTTCTGGCCACCGAAGCCCTTGTTGTAGAGACGAGATGCTGCCATGCTCGATCGTATGGAGTGGTTCGTCCAAAAGCCTTGTTGCACAGATTTGCCACAACCTGGGATATCAACAATAACAAAAATAAAATAAGATGGATGCGCCAAACCGCATGTAACAAATTGCATCAAGGTTTGTCTAAAACATTCGAAAATGAAAATGGCCCAAGAAATTATTACCACTAAGAAAACAAATGGAGGATAAACCTTTTTATTAGCAAGGTCGAAGCGATGGTTTGCAATTTAAAATATGTACATTTCTTGTAAATGGGAATAATTTTCGACGGAGATAGGTCATAGTTATGTCATACGTTCGAAGGTCCTAAAAAGTACTACTAATGCACAACTTTAAAAGGGCTGGTATACGTATAACACGTACATGTACTTTACATTCGCTAACTCGCCCATGTTGTCCTGTCCTGTCGTATACCTGTGTAGCAAAAACGGCAGAAAAACCAACAGAAATTAGTTTTGTTCCGAGTCTGGTTTGACGTGTGATAATGAAACCGTTCAGGGTTTAACAAAAGGCTGGTATACTTTCGACACGGAATAATGACTACTGAAGATATTGTTACACCATAAAAAGGGCTAAAATTGGTAAAAATATTAAGCCAAAATGAGCTGCTGATGAGAGCTAAGCCAAATGTTGGGAATAACAAGTTCTTGTTTCCTTTTCTTGCTTATTTTCCATCATTACCTGATCCGTTAGGGGTCCAAATCAGCCACGAGTAGTAGGAAGTTTCTTCACCTCTGAATTTGCCGCTTTAGTATAAATCCTCATTGGAGTATAAATCCTCATCGAATATGTCCCAAAATACTGGTGTAAATCACCATCAAAATAAATTGGCGAGTCAGTTCTTGAAGTGACACAACATATCTCCCAACGTATTCCTACTCAAAAATATGTACGGATCCTCACTGGAAGACATATTAGCGGAGTTAGCAGAGACACACCCGACGCACAACAATGTATGGCATCAAATGACTTCGAAGTCGTGTACTGGGCATTTTAAACACCCTCATTTTACCCAACCTTTATTCACTTGTTTGGTTACGCAACACGGAGACTAGACAGGACAAAGCTTTCACATTCCTTAGTAGCTTGCACCACTGAACAATGGAATTATAATAAATCGTCTCATACTTTAAAGCATTAGTAAGAATTGACACTTGTTGTTCCTTTTAAATATTGACAATGGGTGTAAAAGGGACGTAGTTTAAGTCGGAGAAACGACTCAAAAGGTGGACATTCTTTGATTCAAATTGGGCTCGGACGCTGCGCGTCTTCGCCCATTCGAATCAAAGAATGTCCACTTTTTCGTCATTTCTCCTTAACATAATTACGTGGAAAACACGTCATTTAAACGTGAACAATCCGTCCTTCCAACGTGTTGCAGGGGACATTGACAGGATAAAAAAGATCTACTGTTTTAACACTCTTATTATGTACATATTAACTGCGTGGACAAATTGTGTTATGAAATATGAAATAATACCCAGGGAACTAACTTATTACACATATACCCATACCCATTGGGATTAACTTATTACACATCCATACAATATTACCTACGGTACTGAATACGTACTACAAACTTAGCCATTGCCGTTAGTTAGTTTTATACTGCGCTTTTTTGTCCACGACGAAGTCACCGTTAGTTTTTATGAATATTGTCAAAATTTGAAAACAAATAAAATGTAATGCGAAATGTTAACTATCTTTGCACAAAAATCAAAATTTAATCATAGAATCGTTTAAATAATTACATATTATGGTCAAAAAAGTGAACTATTGTGAACACAAATTTCCTCACTTCTGATCGGTCAGTTGCTGTAGAACCAGTGACAATCACGTGATTTTCACCAGTGATTTGATGATAGCTTCAGAACCAGAATATTTGGTGTTTCAAAAACCAAATAAGAACGTGCTGTATACACCAACAAATAACGTTATGCGGAGCCGTAAGATGACTAGATAAATAACCAGTGACAATCACGTGATTTTCACCAGTGATTTGATGGTAACTTCAGAACCAAAATATTTGGTGTTTTAAAAACCAAATAAGAACAAGCTATATATACACCCAAAAATAACGTTATGCGGAGTCGTAATTCGTCGCGCTTTTTCCATACTGGCGAACAGGTGGCACAGCGCGTTTTGAATAAATCCGGTTTTAAGCTAACTGTTTTTGTGTAGTCGATAAAGAACCCTAATTTCCACAGGAATCGAAAGTAAAGACTCACACAAAACTGGGAAATGTTGTATTTTATGAGAAATTTAGAAATTGGACCCAGGTAGTTATTCGTCACTCTGTGTGCCTTAATCGTCAGTATGAAAACAAATTCCTCTCCATATTAAACAGCGTTTATTTTATACCATACTGACGACCAGTAAGCAATACACGCAATTAAAGGACAATTTTTATTAATCACACTTTGTGGGTGTTTTAACACGATAAAATATCGATGTATTCAGTTCATTACCACTTTCTAGTGTATATTCAACTGAGTTCAGTGATGTGGTGTGGTGTGGGCGAGTATGGCGACAGAACAAGAAAGTTATGAACAAGCCCTTAAATCTAGTTCTTGGTTTAATATAGGTTCAAACACTTAACATAAAACAATACGCTTTAATTTCAATTCAACTGTCTTCAATAGGTTTATTTAATTCATTCAATAACAATGGAGTAAAAGTATATTAAACAAATGCATTTCTAGTTCAGTTTTCTATGTGTTTTTGGCAGCACTGTATAAAACACTATGTCAATATGCGTATGTCCTTGGTTTATCAAAGCCTCAAACACTATTATTGCATATTTTTGCTAGCTTTACACAGGGGCACCAAGGTATTTTGTTTAATGGTTTATAAAGGTCTAAACTAATTGTTGGCACTTGTGGCATTTATGAATTACTGTAGTTCAAATTCATTCAAGATTGAGTGTTTTTTACATCATTTGAATTTTGGCTGTTTCCAAAGGCTCAAAATTTTGCATTTTATATTCAATTCATGAAATGGAACTTCCAATCAATTTTATATCAACAAGTCTTGTCATATACATTATTCATAGATAAAGAGATCTCAATGACTTGAAACGAAATGGACAATCAAAATGACAATCAAAATGTGTACATAGACATTATGCAACATAGTTGTGTACTACTGCTTTGTGAAAACTTGTCAACAAATATCGCATTTGCTGTTAAATTGCAAATTAAATTAGAAGTTTCGGAATGGGCCGGAGGTCGCAGGTTCAAATCCCACCTCGGTCATCTCTTTGCCCAAACATTAATGTCCTGATACACAGAGCCAGTTTCCCTTGTGATATCAAAAGCAAAAAGTTTCATTTTTATCAAAACGATTTGGCCAATGAAGCATGTCAGGAAGGAATGCAAAGTATGATGATCTGAGTCTGGCACTGGTCAAAAGCATTGATGGGACTACTTTTTTTGGTGATGTGGCAATTCTTTGTAAAACTGCTGGTGTTCCGAATGTCTTATCACTGGGGGTTTACATGTGCATAGACTCATCAGATCATCATACTTTGCACTTGCAATACTTGGAGGACCTGCAGTATATGCTCTGCGGGGCGCTTGAGTAGGTAGCACGCCCTGGGTACGTCTTTGACGGCAAAGGTTCAAGGTTCCAAACTCTCTTTCAAGGTGGGACATTTTAAGCAACATCGTATGTTGCTTTTTATGTTGTACTCTGATTTGTTTGAGCTTCCTCCAATTTATAGGGTTACCTTCCTCCGTCTGGCGAATTCTTAATATTCCCATTCTTTCTGCGTGTTCTTTCCAGTCTACGATATCCTGATTATTAACTTGAACAATTTTATAGGGAGACGGAGTTTGCCTTGCCAAACTCATAACAGTTGCTAACTGAGATGGCAAGTAGATATTGCCCGCTCTTTTCAAAGCCCGTTCTGTTGTGCTGTGGGCAGAGTCACCCTCATTTTGGCCATGTGATGTTTCGAAATAATACAGAGTAATCTGCTTGACATTTCTTGCATTGTTCACAAAATTTAGCAGCATTGAGGCAACTGATGTGTTCTTGTTCTGTCCTGAACATCCATCCGAGAATAGAGCTATTTCTTCTATTCCATCTCTATCAGCGTTTAAAAGAAAGTCGTACACATGTGATGCTATCTCATTGGATCCTCGGGATGCAATTCCTTCGTGCCAAAGATAACATGTACAGTCTCTGCTGTCAAGGACATAAACAGTAAAATTATAGCATGACAAGCGCCTTTTGTAAAAGAGCTCAGAATTATTACATGAAGGCAGAAAAATGACTTGTTGCAGGTCAAATGTCGCTACTCTCAGTTTTTTATTTGTCAATGACTTTGCTTTAAGTTCTGACTTCAGTTCTCTTGTTTTAGTCTTCTCTTGTGTATGAGCTTCATATTTTTCTTGAAGCTGTTCTTTTTCTTGAGCGTTCGCTTTATAATATGCATCACAGAGACTGCACATGTCTTTTTTGGGACGATGGAATTTGAGATTCATTGAATTAAACACATTGTAGTATAGGCTAAATGAAACCTGCTTGCTGTTTTCAGCTTGATACATTCGGTACATCTTTTTAACAGTTAAGTCTGATGCCAAATACTGGTGGTGGTTATTTTTTCGACAGTAATGCGATTCGGTTCGAGGAAATCTCATTATGTGTGCTCTAATAGAATCTTTGAGTTCTTCATTTTTCTTTTGTCGGCATTCAGGCATTCCTCCACGTTTCTCACATTCCAGAACCCCTTCTGTACTGATCTTACTTAAAGATGTTCTTACTTGACGCTCACTTATCCCAAGGGTATTAAGAAACAGCATCCTACACACCCTTTGTGGAGCTCCCTTCTCATCAGGAAGATGATATTCAAGTGTTCTCTTTTTTCGACTTCCATTGGGTTTCAGAGGGTAGGAATGTTTAACATGGCTTGCTATATATGTCCTTTGCATGTACACATCCCCCATGTCAAAAAATGCGTCTTGAATTGTTTTGCGACGAGTTGCAGGGAAATGCTTGCAGTTATAGCCCATCAAACCGCAGTAGTCACCTTGACATGCTGGTTTGAGTCCTCGACGTGCAGGAATGTCTTTTTCCGAAGTCACGCTGGTGTACTGCAGACCAAGATTTCGCCGCTTTTTTGCAGTTTTGTGTGTTGACAGTGGTTTCTTCACTGGCTTGGCAGGGTATATCTCCTCTGGTTGACTACCTTCGACAAGATAATCTTCGGGTTGTGGGTGTACTGTTTGTGGGACTTCCCGTTCGCTGGCAGCCCCACAAGCACTTGATTCAGGCATACCTTGAATAAGATGCTCCTCAGGAGTGACTACCGGTTCAACAGTTCTGTGGATTCCTTTTGTCTTGGTCCCACACGCACTTGATTCAGGAATATGTACAGGATGCTCCTCAGGAATAACTATCGGCTCGTCATCAGGCGTATGAATTTCCTCACATCCTGATATTTCTGGCACGTCTTCACTGATTGATGGTTTAGTTGCTGTGTTTAAAAGCTGATTAAGGGGAATATCGTCCAGGTCAATAATGACGTAGTTTAGTTGTTCGTCAAAGGATGTTACCCTGGTAGTGGTAGCATGATCCAACTCTGTTTCAGTTGGCTTTGCACTAAATGATTGATTTGGAACAGCAAAACGGTCATGAAGATGGCAGGGCGAGCTCTCTTCAAAATGCCTAAAGCATAGCAAGCATAGACAAGAGGTGCATGCCGCCCACACCTCTTCCTGACAAGTGAATGTCTCACACTGTTTTGGTTTGGTGTTAGGCAATGCTGGTTCTCTGTCACGGTAGACAAGTCTTGACAGCGGAACACTGTCTTCATCGTCACTGTCACCCTGCGCGCATTGACTGTCCTCACCATCATAATCAATAACTGTTCCTGTCCACCATTTGTTTTCCTGCGCCCACCACATCAGGATTTTGTCACCTGTACTTAGAGTCTGGGAGGTGTTTGATCTGATGTCTTTTACTTTCACAACGTTTGTTGTCCCATCTTCCCACTGGACAAGGACGTCGGTCTCTGGTCCAGGAAAGGTGATTCTGAATAATAAAACACAGCACCAAAGCAAAGAATCAATAGTCTACTTGTTTCAACTGCAATTCCACTGACAAATAAGAAATAATCACCTTTGACACACAAACAATAATTCTTTGTGCATTTGAGGAAACAAAAATACTTGAATGAGAAAAAAATCACTAAGTTCCTGAGAAAATACCGTATATGTCAAATTGGTGTTTTTGCCAACACGCAAGTTTGAAAGATAACCTTGTGCATAAAACACATTACTTAGTTGTTTAAGCACTTAGTTGTGTGTGCACATCAACATGGCGTACATCTACATGGCATGCACACGCACAGGCCTACTCACACATACCAGCTATAGTAAAAGCTCTGCTACATGCATATGACATGTCTCAGTATAGTTACAGCATTTTGGTGAGTGACAGTACGTTCAGTACATGTTTTGGCATATGAACAAAATACCCAAATTAGGCCCCTAATTAACACTGGTGAGTGTTACATGAGGCATATATACCATCATGACATGTACATGTACACTGTATGAACGGTGCATGCATGTTGGCCTATATTTACATGCAAGGCTAGCTAAGCCGCCATGCATGTTTATAGATCTAGGCCTAGGCCAGGCCGAGCATGTAATCACATGGATCTACTTTAAGAACTGTAGTGTAAGGCTATCAACTAGCCTTACATTGGCTCAACATGCATGTCTTCAATTTCAAACAAAGCGGGATTTGTTCCACTTCTCAGAGGAAAAACTTGTAACCATTGGGATATTTCGACAGACCATTAGCTTCAGGGAAACACCAGATATTAGTTGGCTTATGTGGCCCTTTACATCAGATTGTACTCAAAACTGAAGTGTATTTTCAGACCAATAAGCCGTTTTGCGGATACCACCATCTTAGATATATGTATGATAGTGCTATAGCGCCCTCTATGGTCGAAAACGGTGTGACGTCATTAAGGCTGTTTGCCAAACCCCCTTCCGATTTCGACCCTAGATGGCGCTATAGCGCTATCGTACATATATCCAAGAATGGCGGTATCCGCGAAACGGCTTATGAAGTGGGTACAAAGTTGGTCTGAAAATACACTTTATTGCGGAATTCAGTCAGATGTAAGGGGTCACCTAATCCAAGTATAATATAGTGTTCCCCTGAAGCTTATGTTGTGTCGAAATATCCCAATGGTTACGAGTTTTTTTCTCCGAGAAGTGGAAAAAATCCCGCTTTGAAGACATGTCATGTTGATGAGGACTTGAGCCTGTGCTGGATAGCTTGTTCTACAATTGCACATGATGAGACAACTAACGTATATTTATGAATAAATAAAACTCAGGTTTCTAATGTATCAATAAAATGTCTTTACCTTTTTGGCTGCATTTTTATAGTTCCGATGCGAAGACCTAAATCGTTGTAAGTTAGGCCATGCTTAGGTCATGTCCATGTTATACTGCACGCCTACTAATACACGTACATGTACATGTACATTGTACATTGCTGTATATGTTGTTGCTCAGCGACTGGTACACGGCGCTAGTGCTCAAAAAGTACAATATACACGCAGGGTTACCAGTTTTCAAACTGGTTCGTCAGTACGACAAAACACATGGCCAGTGCAGAGTAGTTTTTACGTAGTGGCGAATGCGGGTTCGTCGATACGGAAAAGAAGGAATTTTGATCTTTAAGTCTTTTCGTCATTGGCAGATTTTATATCTTAGCAAATACTTTAAAATAAAATTTAGGAGTATGGCATTATGAAAGTATAAGCTATGAAACCACCAAAACCACAAAAATTTGAATTTCAACAAAATATGCACTTTCGCCAGTATGGAAAAAACGCGACGAATTATGACTAGCTGAATAACCAGTGACAATCAGGTGATTTTCAACAGTGATTTGATGGTGACTTAAGAACCAACACATTTAGTGTTTTAAAAACCAAATGAGAACGTGCTAAATACACATGACTCGATAGCGAAATTCTTAAACTTATGCGGCAGCGCGATCGCAGACAGACAATTGCAAAGCACAAAGGCTTACAAACCATTGAAATTCATACGAAAACCGGCGGAACAATGTAACTAATAAAATCCGCAGTAAAATGAGTGAATAATACACATCCGCCATATAAGAAAATAAAAGCAATTCATTTATGCTGTGGGAAGCTCTGAAGGAGGTACTCTCTAAAAAACAGAAAACAGTATCACATTCTATACTTCTCCAAATGGGACAAAATATTGACGATCCCACCGACATTGCTGATACATTAAACTAATGAACACTTTTCAACAATCGGCAAGCGTACTGCGGGAAATCGCGTGAACTTGAAATATATGAAAATATTGAAGCCTCTATCTTTGATTCTTTTGATGAAGAATACGTAGTACCTAATATTACAGAAGAGTTTGTTTAAAAGCAAATGTCATCCATGTCGGTTGGGAAAGCAACAGGTCCGGTCCATTAGTGTTTAAATGATCAAAATGTGAGCGATACCCTAAATATTGGAAACATGCTTTAGTAACACCAATTCACAAGGAAGGAAATAAATGTAGTACGGGTCACTATCGGCCTATTTCTATACTGCCAATTGTCTCTAAGATTTTATGAAAGATGGGTGCACTCATCCGTATATACATACCTTGATGAAAGCAATCTGATTCCTAGTTGCTAGTCAAGATTTAGACCCCTGCACTCAACTGAAAGCACCCTACACGACTTAACAAACAAGTGTTTTAAGGCCATGGAGGATGGAGAAGTTACAGGCAGTGTGTTTATAGATCTCAGTAAAGCATTTGATTGTGTTGATCATGAAATCCTACTAGAGAAACTAGAAAAGATAACATGTCATCTTCTGAAATTATTTGGTTTAAGTCGTACTTAACTGACCGTAGTCAGTCTGTTAATATTGGCGGCACCATATCAAAGGTCCGGTCCGTAAATACTGGTGTTCCGTAGGGGTCGACTAGGTCCACTTTTATTTATTGTTTATAATGTACTAGTGATCTTTCATTTTGTATTCCAACAAACTGCAACTTGTTTATGTACGCTGATGACCCCACATTAACGTGTAGCACCTCAAACATTAATATAATATAAAGTAGCTTAAATACAGCTCTAACTAATTTTCACAACTGGTGCGTAAGAAACAATGTTGACTTAAATGTGTGCATTGCTGATAGTCGTATTGAAAACAGGAAGTCTTGTAAAGCGTTATGTTAGGGCCTACAGGTCGAATAGGTGAGGAAAACTGCGGTATCTAAATTAGGTATACTTTATTACTAAGCAGAATTCATGATTATGTTTCTCAAAACAGCCTACACACACTATTTGTAAGTTTAGTTATGCCAACATTAAAGTATTGTTGTATGTGGAGGATGTATGTCAGAGGATTATTTGATTGTCTTAATTAGTTTTTTTAAAGAGTTAATTAAGTTAAAAAAAGGCTATTCTTGTCTTCAAAAGTCTTAACAAATTGACTCCTTTCACTATGAGTTCCTTCATAATAGAAATGCAGTTTCGCCCTTAAATCACCGTGAATACTCCGTAAAATGTTAGTCTTTTTAGGATGCATTTGCATTGTTTAATAAGTCATAGTGTTTGTACATGACAAATATTTCCACACCACTTTTAAGTGTTAAAACAGCCATTCGCAAAACAAAGCAATCAACCGACACTGCACTAGATGTTCCTTTCGCAAAAAAGAATGCTACGCCACAAGTTTCCCTGCG
The DNA here is from genome assembly GCA_037893245.1 of Crossaster papposus. NCBI lineage: Eukaryota > Metazoa > Echinodermata > Asteroidea > Velatida > Solasteridae > Crossaster > Crossaster papposus. The sequence continues at coordinate 868,614 of JBAIAA010000251.1, read as the reverse complement.
AGTGGTGCCGATATTTGGAATAAATCTGGCCGAACAATGGCGAACATAAAACAAATGATCAAGAAGTGCCAATAAACAAAGCAGGAGTTTCACAAAGCCCTGCTAGTATAGCCTATCGCTTGACACCACTTTAACATGGATTTGTCCTTAGTCAAATGCTCATGAATAGGCATGTTAAGACAACATTGCCTGTTCATTCACAACGATTGGAGTTATAGGTGAAAACATCAAGAAGAGAAAACAGCGGAAACAGGTGCATGATAGGAATGCCGCACATACACTAAAACCACCTCACTCACAGGACATAGTCAGGATACAAGACCATCGCACAGCACTATTGAAAGTGAGAGCCACTGTTTAAAGTTAGTATACACCATTTGCAGATATTAAAAATATTTACTACCGAATTATTAAGAAATATCTTACTCATTTGAAAGTAAATGTTGATTCTAGGCATACAGCAAAATGATTGCGCTAGATATCGTGTAATCATTCCGAAAAATATAATTTGATTATGAAAAATTTGCGATCGCCGGACGGCGATCGCGAAAAAACAAAGATAACATAAGAATAACTGCTTGACGCCGGTTGAAACAAACCGTTGTTTTTCGTGCTTTTCTCGGCATCCATGATTGTAAAACCTCGGACAGCTCAGTTAAATGATATTTACTATAAAATACAACCCCCCAAATCTACTCATGCATGATAATTCAAACAATTACCAACGGTATCCTACCTTTAATACACAAAGTGGCACCCCGATCTTACATAATCACAGCTGACGATGGTTGAATCTTTCGTAGCAACATAGGCGCCACACGGAAGGACACCGTATATGACAAGACATCGATTAAATGAATTCTGTTCACATTTGAGCAAAACACTATGTTATGTTAGGGAGAAATGACGAAATAGTGGACATTCTTTGATTCGAATGGGCGAGGACGCGCAGCGTCCATGCCCAATTTGAATCAAAGAATGTCCACCTTTTGAGTCGTTTCTCCAACTTAAACTACGTCCCTTTTACACCCATTGTCAATATTTAAAAGGAACAACAAGTGTCAATTCTTACTAATGCTTTAAAGTATGAGATGAATTAAGTCCATTGTTCAGTGGTACAAGCTACTAAAGTAAGTGGAAGCTTTGTCCTGTCTGGTCTCCGTGTTGCGTAACCAAACAATTGAATAAAGGTTGGGTAAAATGAGGGTGTTTAAAATGACCAGTACGTTGGACATCGAAGTCATTTGATGCCATACATTCTTGTGCGTCGGGTGTGTCTCTGCTTACTCCGCTAAAATGTCTTCAAGTGATGATCCGTACATAATATTTTTGAGTAGGAACACGTTGGGAGATATGTTGTGTGACATCAAGAACTGACTCGCCAATTTATTTTGATGGTGATTCAAACCAGTTCTTTTTGGACATATTCGATGAGGATTTATACTCCAATGAGGATTTATACCAAAGCGGCAGATTCAGAGGTGAAGAAACTTCCTACACTCGTGGCTGATTTGGACCCCTTGTAACAGATCAGGAAATGATGGAAAATAAGCAAAACAAGGTAACAAGAACTTTTGGCTTGGCTTTCAGCAGCTCATTTTGGCTTATTATTTTTAGCCCTTTTTGTAACTTGGCGCCAGTAGTCATTATTCCGTGTCGAAAATATACCAGCCTTTTGTTAAACTCTGAACGGTTTCATTATCACATGTCAAACCAGACTCGGAACAAAACAAATTTCTGTTGGTTTTTCTGCCGTTGTTTTCTACAAGGGTATACGACAGGACAGCATGGGCGAGTTAGCGAATGTAAAGTACATGTACATGTACGTGTTGTACGTATACGCCCTTTTCAAGTTGTGCATATAGTAGTACTTTTTAGGACCTTCACACGTATGACATAACTATGGCCTATCTCCGTCGAAAATTATTCCCATTTACAAGAAATCCATTCATATTACATGTACATATTTTAAATCGCAAGCAATCGCTTCGACCTTGCTAATAAAAAGTTTTATTCCCCCTTTTATTTTCTTAGTCGTAATAAGTTCTTGGGCCATTTTCAGTTTAGAATGTTTTAGACAAACCTTGATGCAATTTGTTACATGCGGGTTGGCGCATCCATTTTAATTGATTTTTGTTATTGTTGATATCCCAGGTTGTAGGCAAATCTGTACAACAAGGCTTTTGGACGAACCACTCCATACGATCGAGCATGGCAGTATCTCGCCTCTACAACAAGGGCTTCGGTGGCCAGAACCAATGAGGACCATAGGAGAGCAGTCAGCCGGGCTGAAACCGCATAAACGCGTCGACACAGCAAAGAGACCTCCAAGACAACTGCTGAGAGCTCTAGAGAAACTGTCAACATGGCTCTTACTAAGTTGTAATAAATATAACAATAGCAATTTCTGTGTCCATTGAGTCGTTCTTTTTCGGTTAATTCCTAAAAGAATGTACAGTTAACTGACATTCTTAAAAATAATCGACACTTTTCTGAATAGAGTGACGTCACAAGAGTAGTTTAATGTATTAAGCATTTTAGTTTTCTCGTTGACGTACGTCAACTAGATAAGTTTAGTTTGAGGTTTAAGTCAGCCTTATAAGTTCAGTTAAAACGAAAAGTATAAGGCTATAACTATACGCCTTGTTTTTCTACCGAGTGACAGCATACTGGATCTCATCCAAGCAGTGTCGGGATGACGGAAACTTCCGTGCCGACTCGTGTGGGGCTGTGGACTGATGGGGGGGGGGGGGGGGGGGGGGGCTACAAAGCGTTTCTGATCGCGCTACTACTATCGTTCCGATGGGTTCCCCACGATCCAACGTCTAAATGACGGTTTAATATTGAATGTGGAGGGTCTAATTTAAAGTTTGTGCATTAAAATTGTGCTTCGATAAGTAGTAAATTCCAGCCTTGCCTTGTAGTGGCCCGTTTTGCTTTTGTTTTTATATATGGGCATAATCACCATTGGGTCGACCATTTTCCGTAATTTTAACGACATTAGGGTGACCACCGTCGTTAGGGAGACCATTTCGAGGTCGCCCGAACGCCCAACTACTGGAAGGAGATACATTTGTTAATATTTAACCAGTTCGCGCCGGGATTATTTTAACATCGCCGAGCCCACGGGCGGGATTATTTTTAACGAAACTCAATCCGAAGCGTGTTCAGGCTGATAGTGCCGGGAAGCACACCCACGCATTTCCGGCCTTGCCCGTTGCTGACATACATTTCCGAACTTGAACTTGGCGTGTTTATGCGTCATCCGTTTTGAATCTGGGGAAATTTTTATATACGCCACCCGGCGCGAACTGGTTAATAGTCTATATCGATAGAGTGGGGTCCATAATGCATAAATATGAAATTTCATTTCATGGAAAAAGCTCTAGGTAAAAACAAGTTAGGTTTAAAAAAAAACGTAAAATGTTGTGCACGTCTCTATGGAGTGGTCTCGCTAATGTCTGTTTTTCGATATATATTTATATATTTATATATTAATGTCCTTAAAATTACGGAAAATGGTCGACCCAATGGTGATTATGCCCATATATACATGTGTACAAGTCTTGTTTAATGTGATTTCCAGCATGGGCGCGGTAATGTACCGTTTTTTAAATACAGCATCCTTTAACAATAACTGTAATTGTTACAATACTTTACTGGCGGTTGTGCAGCCAGTAAAGTACTGTCATATTTTACAGTGTTAATGTTCTTTACAGTTAAGATGATATTTAGTTTTACCAGAATGCCAATATTACCCCGTTTGATTAAGGCGAGACCGCCCAAACCAAGATTGTAATGATGCCATTAAACAAAACTTAACTTTGTCCAAAAGGATGTTTTTGTTTTCTTTTGCCTTGTCACAATGCCTTTAGAAAAATGCCAACATCGCTCACAGCTGGTTTAATTTAAGCATTTCGTGTAATCAGACAGGTCACCGTACTCAAAACCTTTTTTGATCGAGTGAAGTATAATCTGAACGGAAGAGCACCTCGAGCTCTGCTCGTCCAAGCAGGTTATATCCACAGCGACAAAAGTGGCTGGGCGGCCTAATACAAACTGTCTCGCGTGTCTCCCTTGTTTCCGCAAACGAGTGGGGTAACACCCCCAAATAGGAACTACAAATGTCTCCTTTCCTCTTGAAATCACGAAATTGTTTTGACAGGTGGAAAATAAAGACGCGGAAATACAGTGGCAGCTGCCGTCAGGCATACCTACTGAGCGTGTGCCAACATCTGCTACAGCCGACACGCGGCTGTTATGTTGTGTGAAATCGTTATTGGGCTGCAAGCGCGCACTTTATCACAATGTAAAGAAACCCTGATCGTTTGAATATAAACCGCACAGACCAATTTAACAAAACTGCCACTTCGTAGGCGCAGCTGCAAAAGGTGAACCTGCAAAAACATACAAACAGGTAATCGGGCATTTTCACATAATTAGTTGAATGTATATCACGTACATGCATGTACCATGGCCGCAAAAATATGCTTTGGGTTTCTGGCATCTGTCCAATGTCTTTCATTAGGGTTAGCTAGAGCAATATCTGGTTATCTTGTTTAGATGAGTAATGACAGCTGTTTTTTTCCCAGCTTCAAGTTACTTAGACTTTTGCCTTGAATTGGCAGGTTGTTTTTCTATTTGAACACAAACTATTATTGTTTCAGTTTGCAAAAACTCCAACACTATTTTATAGTTTATATCATTGAAATTAATTGTTTTTCAGCAAAAACGGCTTTGGTTTGAATATCGGGGATAATAGTATACATCATTAGCTGTTTTTTTCAGATGTAATTTTCAGATGCTGTTGTTGTAATTGTCAAGAAAATATAGGTTTTCCCGGCTATTTTTTCCAAAATTTACAAATTCACCTATAATCTAACATTCAATTTCGTCCGAGAAGAAAATCATAGGCTTTAACCAAACCAAATTAGTCATTTACCATTTCATTTCCAAGATTGATCACTTTATTCAATTATTGGAATCACGGGCGGATCTAGCTTTTCATATTTTTTTTATTTTTTTTTATTTTGTTTTTTTTGTTTTTTGGGGGGCTATTTACCTACTAAACTTGACTCCAGCGAGCGCATAACGCGTAGGTAATTACGGCGAGGGTTCGTGGCCTGCTTAATAGTCAGTTTTCTTATGTATTTACGTTCACTTTTTGTGTAGATTTGCTAAACTATACTTTTTGGAAACGTTAGGATATACTTAACATGAAAACCAATGTTTACATTTGTTTTAGGTTCTTTATGGCGGCCATCTTAGATTTTTTTTAATGTCGTTTTTATGGCAATTGTGTGCATATGTCTATGACCCAATACACATTATTAAAAACAGAATTTTAGATTTATTATGTTCTGTTGATGAGATATGGCTTAAAGGTCCAAAAATGAAACAAAATCATAACAAATCAAACGCTGACGCATCATGATGTCACTTCGATGTACATCTATAACACATCCCGCGATACCTGCATACCAAGTTACTTTAAACCGAATCGGACTTATACTTCCAGAGATATAGGGCATTGGACAAAAATGACCTTTAATGTGACACCCAATGACTTTTCATGTGTCACGTCACATTAAAGATTAATTGTTTTTAAAGGAACCCAAAAACAAATGTAAACATTTGTTTTCATGCATGTTGATTATATCCTAACGTTTCCAAAAATGTATAGTTTAGCAAATCTACAAAAAAGTGAACGAACCATTCAATGCACAATATGAACCTGACTTTAACGACCCCGGAAATATTTGTGATTCTAGCTCTGTGGTGCAATCTTCGGTGATCTGTGGGCACTTTTCTACTAAATTACGTACTGTTACGCTACCGTTTTTTGGGATGTTTTGGGGGCAATGAAATAAACTTTGCCCAAAAGCCTTAAGGGAGGGGGGAGGGTGTTGCAACCCCAATCCACCCCCCCCCCCCCCCCAAACCCCCCACCCCCCCCCCCCCCCCGCCTTATATCCGCTACTGCACTCTACACAAAATCTAGTTAAATTTCACCAGAATCTGGTTGAAATTTCACCAGATTCCTGGGCCGTATACAAATACCACACACTCTTTCCTGGTAATTTAAACAGGATTTCCTGGTCAATGTACGTCAACTAAAATCCTGGTAAAAATACCAGGACACACTGATGACATTTCCTGGTTATTTTCTACCACGATCCTACCTCAACAAAATTCAGACAAATTCGCTTTAGATTCAGTAAAATGTACAAATACTATTAGTTGGGTCCAAAACATAAGTTCCGTGACCATTCTCTGGCTAGGAAGGTTTGACGATGGATTTGACTTCTTTGGACCATTTATTAAGAAATTAGCCCCCCGGTCCCTCCCAAAAATACCGGCATTTTTCGCTAGAGGGCCAAATCCAAGATAGCCGCCGGCGCCATCTTGGAAAATTAACGTTTGAACCAGAGCACCTAGAATCATGTCTGAAAACACTTTTTTTCGGGTAAGTGGATCCCGAGGATTCCGATTCCGACATCGGTTTGACAATATGACATCAATTTGACCCAGAAATCCAAGATGGCCGCCATCTGATAGAGGAAAAACATATTTTTGTTGCCAGGGAACACCAGTAGAAACATGAATGAACACATTGGGCTGTAACTACGAAAGCTGTTTATCTTTATGCGAGTGTAGTATATAGACATGGATAAATCCAAGTTACACGCGTCTTCCTAAACCCCTGAATTAAACAACTCTTACCAAATATCTTAAATGGTTGTTTAGTTATCCTCGTGTAACTTGACAGTCTAAACTTATTGACCGTGGTCCCTATTGTTAAATACATTGTAATATAATAGAGGATTGGGCAACAGTATAAACATACGATATGCCTCAGTAGATAAATCTCCAGCAGGGTTTACTTAGATACTTCACAGCCTGAGCCATATGGCTGATACCAAAAGGCAACGCAGTGACAATTTCACTGCTGACGGAAGGATGGCTCTCGTTGAGACGATGAGGAACTTTAATTCCATTATTGGTGACAAACGATGTGACACTAAAGCCAACCAGAAAAAAAAGCTGATGCCTGGAAAGCTATCACTTCAGAAATGTCCATCTCGTTTCCTGACCGTAAAAGTCGATCTGCTATAAAGACAACAACGAATTGGGTGTTCTAAATACAATCCGAGAAGTCCAAGTAAATCGTCAACGTGTCTTCGCTAACTCTGAAACGTCTGATGAAATGTTCCTCGTCATACTCTTATAAGGGATTCAACTTGTCCCTATAAACTCTTAGAGCACGTAGGTGTTGGCGACCATGACGCTTTTCTTGTTAGTTGTCCTCCTCTTGAGCAATTAAGAAGATTTGAAGCGCATCCATCCTGTCCACCTGTCTACCTTTCTGTGTACATATCTGGTTTCTAAATGGCTCAGAATACTCACTAAACAACCCCCGTACCATGTTTAAGAATTGCTATTGTTTGTTATAAACACACGTTTAACTCCAATGGTCATTTAAACGCGGCTAACCTAAGACAAGCTTTGTAGTACTTGTTTGAAGTAAGAAACCAGGTTTAAACAGTGACTACTAATTTATACGCATCTAATGGCTTAAACAGCTTTCGTAGTTACAGCCTATTTTGTTCGGTTAAATCATTGCGCTGATGCAATTAAGGTCCTGGTCAGCCGGATATGATGAATAATGGTTCTAGGAGTGAGCTCCTAATGGTATAAGGGCCATATCGGCTGGTTTTGTATGTGGGTCCAATATTTAGCACACTGATCGGTCTGATTTATTTTAACAATGTACACTTTCTTTTCAGTTTGTGTCTTAATTCGCTAAATACACCAATCACCGTCACTACATAATCGTAGTGTTGGCACCAGATTAGTTTCTCTTTGTACAGTTTTGTATCACAAACATGATACTTCTTTCTGTTATTGTTCCACTGATACTGTGGGTTCAGTAGTTGTGTTGTGAATTGAGAAATATCAGTTACATTCTCCCTGGTAATATTGGGTAAATGGGGTAATATCGGGTGACCTCAATTTACATGCTGACCCTAATACCCCAGTCACAATTAAAGCGGAGCCCGGGCGGCGTGTGCGATTTCTAGGCATCGGCCGGCGTGTAGAGGTCGGCGAAAGATCGTGCGATATGGCGGTCACAGTCACAATTAAAAGTGCCCCGTACGCTGCCATGACGGGGCCCGGGGGGTCGCCGACCGGCGATCGGCCGACTTTCTTGGAAATGGGGTCGAATTATTGGCCCGTTTATCGGCCGGTGTCCGGCAGGCACTCGTCCGGTGCCCTGCTTATGTCCTTGCGATACCCCTGCGGTATCCGGCAGGGTGCCAACCATTTCTTACAGGTCGTACGGCGGCCGGACGGGCATCTGTAGTGTGCCTGTCGAGTGGCCAGCGATCAACGGCCGGCGGCAGAAGCTCTCCTCTGACCTTCTTAATGGTCCTGTCACACTAGAACGTTTTAGGCCAACGCGTGAGTAGCGCGTTAAAAATAGTTGATACGCTGGCAAACGCTGAACTTCCACAGAAAAAGTCAAGTTGAACAGTGATTTCAGCGTGTCCATAACGCGTTAATAACGGGTTCATAGCGTTCGCCAGCGCGTGAATAACGCGTTAGTAACGCGCTCGACGACTGATGAACGACTGCCCAGCGCGTGAGTAGCGCGGTCCAACGCGCGCCAGCGTACGGCAACGACCACATGATTAGTTGTACAAAAAGATGACGCGCTACTACAGTAATGGCCCTGTCACACCAGAACGTTTTAGGCCAACGTGTTGAAATTTCGGCAACACGCGGGTAAACGCTGACCAACGCTAGGCCAGCGTTCGCAACGCGCTGAGCGCGTTACCCACACGCTGGAACACGCTGTCACACGCTGAGACAAAAATTCGTTTTTCAACATACCTAACAAAATTCAGCGTTTGCCAGCGTGTGACTGCACACGCTAGCGGCGCTCAAGAAGGCCGTTACTCACGCGTTGAACGCGCTAGACGATCGTTACCAACCCACTACTTTCACGCTGGCGACCCGCTGTCGTATTTTTACTATAAATCAGTGATGCGTTCCTTACACGCTGAGCGCGCTCCTCACACGCTACTTACGCGCTGGCATACGCTATGAACCCGTTATCAACCTGTATGAACACGCTGAAATCACGGTTCCACTTGACTTTTTCTGTGAAAGTTCAGCAATTGCCAGCGTATCAACTATTTTTAACGCGCTACTCATGCATTGGCCTAAAACGTCCTGGTGTGGCAGGGCCATAACCAGAGTGTCCCAAGCGTACCCCGGCGTACGCCAGCGTGTGAGTAGCGGGTTGATAACGATCGCCTAGCGTGTTCGACGCGTGAGTAACGAATCTAAAACGCGCCGCCAGCGTATGGCAGCGTGTCCCAGCGTGTGAGTAACGCGCTCATCGTGTTGCTAACGCTGGCCTAGCGTTGGTTAGCGTTTGCCAGCGTGTTACCAAAATTACAACACGCTACTCACGCGTTGGCCTAAAATGTTCTGGTGTGACAGGGCCATTAAATAAGAAAATGCCGTTGATACCTCCACAACGCTTGCGGGCACCTGCACAGCGCGTGTAGGTCGCCCGGTTTAGGGAGAGGTTGGCGTTTGCACGCTATACCGCTACAACCTGGTTCTTGTTGCATTGGTGGCTGAAGAAGAGATGTAGTAAGTACTTGTACTATGAAACTTGTGTGATAAACTGTGTGTAGATGTAGATGAGCCGCTTTTTTTACCCTGCGAGCCCCGGCCGATGCATGACCGATTTCAGGCTGGGCGCCGGTAGGGCGCCGTCCGGCCCCCGGCCGAGTTCCGACCAGGCACCGCCAAGTCGGCCGGACGCCTGGCGGGACCCGGCCGGCGTGTGGGCGGCGCCTGGCCGATATATTGATTGTCTGGGTTGTCCAAAATTTGGCTCGGCGCCCGCCCGACGTGTGCGATGCCCTGCCGGACATCGGCTAGGCATCGACCGATTTATTGGCGATCAGTTTGCGATACGAAACGCCGCACCAGGTTTTAAGTCCGAGTTAAAAGTAACTCGATGCCTGCCCGATGCCAAAACTTGACCCGGCAGCCGCAAGGATAATAAATTTACAAAAAAAATCGGCAAACTGTGATTACAGACGGCGGTGATATTGTGCACATATATAGCGTTTACTACACGCTTAGATTGTAGAAGTGGCAGAAGAATCATAGATGTTTATAATGTATACATTGTAGTATTGTTCCGGTAGTATCGTAATATTAGTATTAACTAATATAATTAACCAATTAACCAATATTGGGTATATGGGATAATATCGGGTGGTAATAACGTGCAATGCCAGAAATATCGGTAACATTCTCCCTGGTAATATTAGGTAATATTAGGTAATATCGGGTGGTAATAACAATGCAATGCCGAAAATAACGGTTACATTCTCCCTGGCAATATCGGGTAATATCGGGGGCAATATCGGGTAATATCGGGTAATATCGGGTAATATCGGGTAACATCGGGTTGGTAAAACAATGCAATGCCAGAAATAACGGTTACACTCTCTCTGGTAATATTGGGTAAAGGGGAAATATCGGGTGGTAATGACAATGCAATGTCGGAAATAACGGTTACATTCTCCCTGGTAATATGGGGTAATATCGTTACAACCCGGGTAATATCGGGTAAAATACCCAGTGGGTAGTGCGCCCCCATTCCTGAATTACCACCCCTCACCAATCGAACATGGTTGGGAGCTGGTGGGTGGCCGCTGTCGCCCTGTCTGCCACACGCGACCTGCTCTTCCGATGCATCAGCTAACGAGAGCAAAGAAGATAAGCACGATTGGGATGATGGTGAGGAGGAGGGAGATGATGTACAGATGAGGGAGGATTCATCTGAATCTGATGTCCAGAATCTAGTGAGCCAGCATTCTCTGATTCAGACTGATCACATCTCTCAATGTCATATTGATTAACCTGTTACGATGTTGAAACAATGTGTACCATAAGACAAAAGCATAATTGGTGACTAATCCTAAATGGGTTTTAATTGCGTTGCACTGTGGTGTCATTTGTCTTCTCTTAAAAAACAACCAAAAAGAACAAAATATTTTGTATTGACATGCTTTGTGTGGTTTCATTTGATAACTACACGTATTTAAGTTACAGCTATAACAAGGAGCTTATTTTAAAGAATAATTATAGTTATATTGTCATTCATTTGGCTGCAACAGATTTTATATAGGTAGTTTGCTTTAATATAGGTTTTCCTGGCCAATTTCAGCAAAAGAGCATTCAATTTCATTATTGCGCTTTCAAATTCACGCGATTTCTCTAATTCAACCAAACTAGGGTTACTCTTTCGATATTATTGCATTCAATTTCGTTTTCGTGCACCCATGATTCCTTTATTTTCATTCCATTTCGTTTATAGGCATTCAAAACTACAAGATCGCCATTCTATTGTTGAATATCCACCACCTTTTCCGGAGAGGTGCAATCAAATTCAGAGTCATCAAAGCGCACTGCGATTTTGTACCTATTGTTTTTTTCTTTTTCGTTTATGGGCAACGCATTTTAACATTTGAGCGTTCAAATTCAACATGAGTATGGTACGGCTAACATGCTTGCTAAAGTTAGCGATAATGTTATTTTACTGGCAGTTGTGTGGCTTATCTGTCTTACGCGTTTCATTTAATTCTTATTGTTAGCCCTAATTGCAGATGTGTTCCTTTTGTTTTGTTACCCCATTAATTAAACTTTAAAATGTGTCTAAAGAACGGTTGAATAAAGTTTGTTGGCACATAAATTGTTTTCTTTAACCTTCAATGTTCTGACGTGTTAGGCATCTCGGCATGTAAGTTTGGCTGTTGTTGTACCACGCAATTTTCATGAGTTATTTGTCCCACATTTTGTTGAGCCACTTCTTAAACGAGGTCACCCCTCCACGGTTGAAGATTCACTCCTGTGTTGTGTGCTGCTTTTAGGTCCCCTACTCGTAGCTGCTATTCTGGGAGGACCAAATTTCGCGTTTGACGTCGGCATTGAATGACAAATTGGCCATTTCAGTCATTTTCAGGAATGGTGAGGAGGGTGGCAGACGCTTCAACTGGATCAGCTGGTTGATTCCTGCTGGGAGCTGGTGCGTATGGGGAATACTAGCATTGTCGTACACAAGAAAGATTGGTTCATCTGCGGGGAACATATTTTTGCACTCACGAGTTGTGTCCGCCAGAAACTCTTCAAATCTTTCTCTCGTGACGGTCTCAAAAGCTATTCGATGGTGTACAAGACCAATCTCTCCAGAAACAGCGAATGACACATTGCAGTTGCGTCCGCGTTGTGAGTGTACCACGCGTCTCGCTGGGATACCGCGAGGTGCTCTTCCAAAAGACCGCCTCGTCCATATGTTGTAGCCAGTTTCGTCAATGAACACGCAGTGGCCGTACTGCATGAACCACTGCGGGTTCTGTACACGCATACCAAGTACCCGTTGCAAGTTGCAGGCATCAGGCACGCCCTCTGCAAGTTTAAGGGACATGAGCATGCCGTCCAGGGTTCTAGCTATAGTGCTGGGAGACACGGTTGGCTTGTCTGGCAGAGAACGTTGGAGCTCATCTTTCATCTGGGTGAGAATTAGTAGAGAATTTACGTCCAGCAATCGCTTAAGCTCATCTCGCATCTCCTCATCTACTTTAGTGTTGTATGCCCCTCCTGTAGGCAACTTCTCGTGACGACTGTTGCGCAAGTATGTTGCCACGATGGACCTTGCAGTATACCTCTTGATTCCTAGAGTGTCTGCCAATTCTAAGTAGTCAGCATGGTTGCCCTCGAATGCTTCAATCAGCCTTCCTCTGTCTACATTGCTCACTCTTCTGTAATGACCACGAGCAGCCATTTTCGCTTCAAAAAGGTATATTTAGTGAGAGGTAATCTATGGCGTGTCCAGGGGGGGGGCTTTGGGGGCTGAAGCCCCCCGCACGCGCGGATCCCCCAAAAAAAAATGAAAGAGAAAAAAGAAGGAAAGGAGGAAAGAAAAAACGAAAGAAAAAACGAAAAAAATATATATATATATAAACGAAAAAGGAAAGAAAGAAAGAGAGAAAGAAAGAAAAATTATTAAATCGGCAGAAACTGGTGATCAAACCAATCGGCTTTGACTGAACATGATGATCCAATTGGTTGATAGTTTTAATTGGCGACGTGCTGGCTATAATGACGTTAATACGAGCTGAATGATTTTCATTGTTCAACGTGTTTTCATCGTTGTCCACATAGACTGGTTTGATTTTGAGAAAATATGACTGCATGAGGCATTTTTGAGGAAAAGCAAACAAATAGGCGATTCTGAACGGTAATTTTGTGCTGAATCTGAATATCTTGTTTGTGTTTCTCAAAATTGTCTAATTAGGTCAGTAATTAAGGTCAAAGGTCAGTAAGTGCAAATTTCATTTTTTCACAAGAAATTGTTTACTTTACCTTTTGTATACAATGGTGTAAATAATTTTGCAATTTCTCTTATAATAAATCACGCACAGCATATCAAAATATCTAAAATAATGGAAATTGTTAAAGAATTATTTACTTCTTTTGCGAATATCTCCGTAACCATTGGACTTTCTCCTTTTCTTCACGGGATGAGTTTGTACCTGCTTTTCACACCTAAATGCACTTTTGATCAATGTTCTCTGGCTGATTTACATTGTTTTTGGTATTGAGGGACAGGAATATGGTATTTGGTTTCATAAATTATTACAATTAGAACTGTAATTAGAGCCAAGGGTCAATTAGTGCAGAATACCCAATTTTAAGGGAATTCCTTTTATGTCCATTTTTGGTTTGGAGAGAGGGATGGCACTATCACATTCATTACTCTGTGACCTGTGTGGCTTAAACAAATGAATTTTAGGCATGACTTAGTCTTTGCCGGTTATGTCCGATTGAAATGTAGGTGGGCGGACATAAGAGATTGCGTGACTATGATAGGTTGAATAATCAAATGTGATTAGTGGTGCGAGCAGAGGATTATGTTCGCAAATCATCTTGTTAGCAATAGCATGCTTTCGTGCCTTGCTGTTTGGGCACTCTTCAGTTCCCACTGACTCGCGGAAAAGTTGTGGCTGGGATTGGGTATATTCCAATCATGTAAGTTTGGTTTGAGCCATATAGTTTTTTTCAGTCGGTTTCAAATTGTTCGTCCAGTAGGGAGAGCAATATGTTGAGGGTTTCGTCTGGTTCAATTTGTTGTTCGAAAAAGCCAGAGTCTGTTGGGAGTGGTTCGAGCTTTTGATTTTGCTGTGGTAGTTTAGCTCTTATTAGTTTCTCCCGAATGTATTGGGCTTTTTTGAAGGCAATGAATGGAGGTTTCGGAAATAGTTCCGAAAGTATTTGATTGCCTTGGATTAAGTTCCAGTGTTTGTTTATTGCTAGATGTGTGCCACCGTGGTTTATGACTGGGCTGTAGGTGGTTGTGAAGACAAGTGGAATTTTTTTTCTTTTTTTTCCATCTTTCGTGTTGTGTATCAGTCTCGTTCGGTCGGCATGTGAGACTTTGGTTGTCGCTGTTGGTCTCATTGGGATTGTATCCTCTTGTGGTTAGTTTCTCTGAGAATGTTTTGACTTTGTTGTGGAAGTCATCCGCGTTGTTGGTGCTTCTAGCGTAGCGGAGTGTTTCTCCGTATATGAACGCTTTGAAAATATGGGGTGGGTGGGATGATGTTTTATGGAGATATTGGAAGGTTTACGTTGGTTTGGTGTAGACTTTGGTGTCTAGGATTCCTGTTTTATGGAAACGGTCTCCTTTGAATATAGTTAAGTCAAGGTAGTTGATTGATGAGTCAGAGGCTTCGTATGTGAATTTTAGAGTTGTGTGCATCTTGTTTATCTCCGTGACGAGATTTGGGAATTCGTTCAGAGTTCCGTTGTAGATGACCAGTATATATCGTCTCTATATAGCGCCACCATGACTTTGTGATGATGTTATCCGCTTTTTCTAAGTCGTGCAATGTGATGTTACAAATTTCAGAGCTGGATGTAGAGCCCAGTGCACAGCCAATTTTCTGGAGAAAGAACTTATTTCCGAATTGGAAACAGTTGCGGCCAAGAATGAGTTCCAGAAGTTTTGGGATGTAAGTCGAGGGTGGTTTTGTGATCGGATGGTTATGGTTTGTGTTTTCGAGGGCATTGCAAACGCATTGGATTGCTTCCGTCTGTCGGACATTTGTGTACATAGAAACAACATCGATGCTTGTAATTAAGACATCTTGTGGAAATTGTCTTTCTTCCAGTTTGCGCAAATTATGTCTGCTTTGTCGCGGACATATATGGTTTGTGCGGTTACGGTGGAAAGAAGAAAATAGTCTATGTAATCTGAAATGTTGGCCGTAGGGCTGGTACATCCACTTATAATTGGTCGTCCAACAAAAGGTTCTCCCGGTGGCGGAGTTTTGGGTATTTTGGGGAGAAAAAAAAATGGTTGGACATGTTGGACAGTTTTGTGGAAGTGGGTCGAGGTATTTCAGAGTATCGTTGTTGATGCGTTTGTTGTTTCTCATTTCAATTAGTGTATTGTGAACCATCAAAATAGTTTGTGGGGTAATGTCTTGGTCCAGTTTGGTATAATGATGGGACTCAGGGTGGTGGTAACCCACTTGTAGATAGTCTGAGTGGTTCATAATGTAGATGCCTCTGCCTTTGTCATCTGGTTTGACTACGATGTCAGGATTGATTTTTTTATGGCGAAACGTTCTTGTGTGGTCATGTTTTTCTGCCAATTCCTTAGCCTGATGTGGGCCAGTTCGAATTTTGTGGCTTTCAAAGATTATTCTAGTGTTGCACTAGGGGATGATTTTGGTTGCCATTTTGGTGGTGGTTTGAAAGGATGGTTTTTGGAACGTTTGTTACGCAATAAGAATGCAATTCTTAGTCTTCGATTGAAGGTACTCACTTACAAGTGAAATGCGGTTTGGTTTCGCAGGAGTGCATGGGTACGAAGTTTAAACCTTTTTTTAAAGCAAGTATTTCAGTTTGCGATAGTGTTGCTTTGGATAGGTTCGTTATGAAAGATTGACATTGTTCTGCTACTGAGCGCAAATAATTGGAGTTGGCTCGTTTGGTTTTAGATTTGCATTTGTTAGAGAAATGGTTAGATTTCGATTGACTTATGGATCTCTTGATTTCTTTGTTGAGTTTTCTTCTTGCCATGGTAGTTGAAAGATTTGTAAATTGTAGTTTGAATATAACGGATAAGGTATGGGGTGGATTATATTCAAGTTTATTTATTATAATTATTATATTATAGAGGCAAGATGACGCCGGATTAATCTCTTTTGAGAAGGTGTGGTGGTCCTGAAAAGAACCGTTTGGTTTTGTGGTTAGAGATCGACTAGTGTTGTCGGTTTCTTTTGATGCCTCTTGTCGGTTGGTAGGGTCTTGTGAAGAAGCTCAGGAGTTATTGCGCGGTGGGATAATCTGGACCCTGGAAATCTTGAGCAAGCTTTTCTTGGACTGAGCGTCTGGCGTTGTTCAGCTGGGCCTCGGTAATTCCTGTGAAGAGCAGCGATGTTCTTCTCTTGAGATTGCTCCAGCGATCCTGGAATGACCCCTGGAATTTTAGGGCTCGGTGTGGACGTGGCGGCCGTATTTTTACCTCGATATAAGGTAGTGGTTTGCTAGTCTCGATTGACCGGGAAAGGGGTCGTATTTGGCGGTTGATGTGTTCCTTGACAGATGTCAAAATGTTGACGTTGACTGCCAGGAGTTTCACCAGTTTGAAGTTTTCCTCGGATAATTTGTGTGAGACCGTGGTTGGTGTGGTTCTTGATGTGGATGGGCCAGAGTCTAGTTTACATGATAGAAGAAGTGACTCATCGTTGCTTGGAATGCTGTTTGGAGACCGTTGTCCGCACGGGATGCTGGGTGAAATGGAGCTGGAGTGGAGATGGAGGAGGCTGGCTGGACTTGCTCTCAGTCTTGCGTGAGTTGGACTTGCTAAACTTGATGCAACTGTGCAACACTAATCTGTTGCTGCGCCCTCTATTTGATAGGAACTTCACAGAAATTGCCGATACAACCACATTTGTAGGGGGAGGGGGTGTCATAAATATACCCGTTACATGTTCATTGTGTATGCCTATCCTTATCCACATAGGCCTACTATACTACTGGGCTTTGTTTTGTATTCTAGTGCATTTATTACTACATTTCCATTGCCGGTCTCGGTCGGTCTCGACACCGAGACCCGAGACCAGACATCCGAGACCAAGACCGAGTCGAATTTAATTGAATTGAAAATGGTTTATTAAAAAAGAAATCTCGCAGCCGCCAGGCTGAATTGCATGATTTGTACAAAATAATATTAAAATTAAAATTAACATTAAAATTTAGAAAAAGAACAACAAAAACTAAACACCAAAAAAAGAGAGAAAATATCAAAACAGGACATAATTAATTAATTTAGGAAAACCGGGAGGTTAAATGTAGATAAAGTCATTAAGTCATCAATGTAGATAGAGTCATTAAGATTCGAGACCAAGACCGGCTAGCCGAGACCGAAACCAGGCCCCGAGACCAGTCCGAGACTGAGACCGGTCTCGAGTATACTACATCACTGCTTCAGACAGTGGGTAGGGATTCCCACCCTGTAGATTTAACAAAAGAATGTGAGGTATTGTATAGAGGGGCCTACTACAGCACCAGCATTTTGTAGGGATGCACAAAAATGAAATTTCCTAATAATTGGTATTCTGCACTAATTGACCCTTGGCTCTAATTACCGTCCTAATTATAACAATTTATGAAACCAAATACCATATTCCTGTCCCTCGGTACCCAAAATAATGTAAATCAGCCAGAGAACACCGATCAAACGTGCATATGTTTGAAAAACTGCCTGTAGAAACTCATCCCGTGGTGAAAAAGAAAAAGTCCAATGGTTAAGAAGATATTGTCAAAAGAAGTGAATAATTCTTTACAAATTTCCATTCATTTCGAAATTTTGACATGCTGTGTATGTTTTATTAAAAAAGAAATTGCTAAATTATTAACATCATAGTATTTATGAGGTAAAATAAACCATTTCTTGTAAACAAATGAAATTTGCACTTAATGACCTTTGACCTTAATTACTGACCTAATTAGGCAATTTTGAGAAACACAAACAGGATATTCATATTCAGCACAAAATTACCTTTCAGAATCACCTATTTGTTTGCTTTTCCTCAAAAATGCCTCATGCAACTTAAATAGGCACATTTCTGGATTTTTTGCCTAGACTAACATGGTTGTAAGGTGTCAAGGAGATTTGGAACTTAACTTGATCATAGCTACAAAAGATTCTCCGAAATATAGCCACTTGCTTCGAAACATTCTATTCAAGCAAGCGTTAAACGGTAAGTAAAACAATTGTTTTAATCATTATAGGGGGGCCTACCTCTTTCCATATAACAAATTAGTGAGTATGTGTATGCCTTGACATAAATGATGTTAAACCTAGATCACACCGAGCAGAAGACCTTCACTCATTCGGATTGCATCCGATGAAATTGTAGGCCTAGAGTATACATAAAACGTTGCCGTATAATATTGTGTGGAAATGGGTTATAAATATGACATGTGGGCCTACATGTAGTTCCTTAAGCGCAACGAGCACAAACTACCCATGTAAGCTGTTTACAACGTACGGATCACAACGGGTGCGGTGGTGGCCCTCCGCTAAAAATAACCTAGGTACAGGGTCTTATTGTATGTTGTAACTCATTCTCTTGAATAGTTTATTCCTCGGTTAGATCTGAAGGGGGTTGAAACGATTATCTGTAATTTAGCTTTGTCTGAATGTATATTTGGCCACTCGGAAAACGGCCCATAGATATAGAAGTCGATTGAGTAATCCGGCCTCAGCTTTTCCAGAGACGCGACAGGTCGAGGGCCCACGATGAGAGGTAATTTCACTCAATTACCTGTAATTATTGGATTCCCAACTCCTCAAGTGTTTGAGAGTATCATATAACACTGATCTCTAGAACTTAGTGCAGTTTCGTTGGGGTTCTGAACTTAGCCCCGAGTTTAGTTCAGAAAATAATTGTAATTGTGCGGGAGTGCGCTGGCCATGTGAACTATTTTAGCTGCCACCATGAGCGAGAGCCAAACTCTCACTGGTCCATTCACCACCACGTGCCATCTGCGGTGGGTGGGGGGGGGGGGGGGGGGGGGGGGGGGGGGCTCGGACACCTGCCCCCACCCCCCCCTCCCAATATTTCTTGCTCGTTTACCACCAGCACCAGGGGGGGGGGGGGGGGGGGAACTACAACAACATTCAGTTTGACTGTAACATCGCTGCTAGCGAGCCGCGACCGGAAACCACAATACAGACACAACAGAGGTCAACGTTCGCAATGTCAACGAATTAGTACTAGTAGACCCCTGCCGTACTACTGGAATCCAGATTCCTGAACTAGAAAACATTCAAGGATACTGCGATTTGTTGTGCACTTTCACTCGGACCCGAGTACAAACGTAACAGCTCGGCTGACTATGCAGTGACTTGGCGACAATAGGGCAGGTATTTATTTTTCTTAATTGTCATGTTACTCTGTGCAATTTGCTTGTGATGTCTTGTCTATTCTCCAGCACAGACCATCACGCATAGCTTATGACATAGAAACCCACTGAGCTCACTTGCAAGTAAGGGTGTGCGTTTACGGGTAGTACGGGACCCGGGTACCCTATTCCCGTCACGGTCGGGTACCCAGGTACCCGCGACTATTATTATGATCATAACAAAAACCCGAAAGTATACACCGCGTCGGCACGTGCAAGTATACATCCCCTTGCTTACTCCACTAGCAAGCTGCAGCGCGACTGCCGCGCTGGCATTGCATGCTTACTTCCCCTGCAAAACAGCGGCGGTCTAGTCAAAACCCTTTTCTAAGAAGTCCGGCGGTCAGTAGTGAAAAAAATGACAAGATAAGTTAAGTGCGCCGTTTTCAGAGCCAGATTGTCAACAGCGATTCCGGATTGCGTGGAGTTTACTTTCAGCTTGTAATAAATGTTTGTAAATGAATTGACAGGAAATGAATTGACTTGCTGCTCCCCATAATTGCACGCCTACAATGATGGCACGTCTTTTTCCAAAATAAATAAGGTTCAATGAACTAAATCCTTTGAGTGAGCCGACACTAAATCCTTTGAGTGAGCCGACACTAAATCCTTAGAGTGAGCCGACACTAAATCCTTTGAGTGAGCCGACACTAAATCCTTTGAGTGAGCCGACACGAAATGTAGCAAAAAAAGCCGACCGCAAATGTGCTCGGCTGGTCGCAGAGTGACTACAATAGAGGCAAATATCTATTTGGCAGTATCAGGTTTCAAAACCACATGCATTATTATTTATACAGAACTCATTATCTTTCAGTGCTTTTAACATTCACTTATCAATGGCAGTTAACTTATTCAATGACACATTCTTATACATCAAATCCCAGGAGTGCAAATAAACGGAAGTTGTAAATACCAGCCTGTCGTAGCTATAACTTATTGCACAAACTTCAAAGTTACAACGCATGGGGGCTCTCTTCGTAATGTCCTTCTCCGTAGTCATGGCGGGGTGTAATCTGAAAAGCTTATGCAACCCATGCGATCGATATTCTTGACAGTAATGGTACCCAACAAACTTTTGCTGACAGAATGAATATTTGGCCATATGGCACACGAGTAACCTCTATAACTGAGTCCTTACATCATATATCAACTGATTTTGCAGCAAAACTTGTCTGAAAATTGAAAGAAAATGCGATTTCAGGTCTTAAAATCCTGGACCCCCACCGAGGCCCAGACCTCCTGGACCAAACGCTGTTAGACTCTCCGCTCGCTTCGCTCTACCGAAACGATTTTGATTCAGCCCCCCGCAGGAAAAAATCCTGCACACGCCTCTGGGTATAACTCGGCAACAGTGTAGAAGTGATTTCTACTCGTAATATCCAGCCATTATAGGCAAAGACGAACCAGAAAGCCCATATCACAAAAACGAAATTGAATGCAAACGTTTTTAAAATGTTTGCCAGTTGATGAACATGAAAAGTCGACCAGCCCGTCGCTGCTGGCTGTGACGAAATTGAATGAACTAAGTGACCATTTCAAATTGAATGATTTTATTTGTCTAATGAATGCTCAAGTTTTGAAATTGAATGACTCTTTTTAACTGTTGAATGCTGATGTACCTGAGCATTTATTTTCAAGAGAAATTGAATGAGCCGTGTATTAACTTGAATGATGTTTGGTTCAAATTGGCCGGGAAAACCTATATTAAAGAGTAAAGCAGTACCAAAATAAACGGGTTTGTCATTAACAGTTTTTGACCGAACTTAATTATGAAATTATCACCCCGCTCCATAATCACAAATTGCCATTACTAAACCTAGCATGTTTATTAGGCATGGACTCATGGGCTCTAATTAGTCCTTCCTTATGTACTGTATGAATGGCAAACCCCACATCTTCATTTAACGTTTAAAAGTTAGTATTTTCTCTATCCTATGATGGCCATCTTAAATGTCGGGTCAAATCGATTTCACAGCATTAAACCGATGTCTGAATCGGAATCCTTGTGGTCGACTTACCCGAAAAAGTGTCTTCAGACATGATTGTAGGTGCTTTGGTTCAAAAGTACATTTTTCAAGATGGCGCCGGCGGCCATCTTAGATTTCTAGGTCAAGTTGATGTCATATTGTCAAACCGATGTCGGAATCGGAATCCTCGAGGTTCACTTACCCGAAAAAGTGTTTTCAGACATGATTCTAGGTGCTCTGGTTCAAAAGTTAATTTTCCAAGATGGCGCCGGTGGCCATCTGGTTATGGCCCTGCCACCCCAGAACGTTTTAGGCCAATGCATGAGTAGCGCGTTAAAAATAGTTGATACGCTGGCAAACGCTGAACTTTCACAGAAAAAGTCAAGTGGACCGTGATTTCAGCTTGTCCATACAGGTTGATAACGGGTTTATAGCGTATTCCAGCGCGTGAGTATTGTGTGAGGAACGCGGTCAGCGTGTGAGGAATGTATCACTGATTTATAGTCAAAATACGACAGCGGGTCGCCAGCGTGTGAGTAGTGAGTTGGTAACGATCGTCGAGCGCGTTCGACGCGTGAGTAACGACCTTCCTGCGCGCCGCCAGCGTGTGCAGTCACACGATGGCAAACGCTGACAATTTTAGGTATGTTGAAAAATGTATTTTTGCCTCAGCGTGTGACAGCGTGTTCCAGCGTGTGGGTAACGCGCTTAGCGTGTTGCGAACGCTGGCCTAGCGTTGGTCAACGTTTACCCGCGTGTTACCGAAATTCCAACACGTTGACCTAAAACGTTCTGGTGTGACAGGGCCATTAGTGTAGTAGCGCGTCGGCTTTTTATACAACTAATCATGTGGTCGTTGCAGTACGCTGGCGCGCGTTGGAACGCGCTACTCATGCGCTAGGCAGTCGTCCATCAGTCGTCGAGCGCGTTACTAACGCGTTACTCACGCGCTGCCGAACGCTATGAACCCGTTAACAACGCGTTATGGACACGCTGAAATCACGGTTCCACTTGACTTTTTTCTGTGAAAGTTCAGCGTTTGCCAGCGTATCAACTATTTTGACCACGCTACTCACGCGTTGGCCTAAAACTTTCTGGTGTGACAGGGCCATTACACAGTACATAACGTCTTATGTATTCGTTTTGTACCATAATTATACGTGGCCAATGTACAATCTTGACCAAGGTTACACAACTCTTGTAAAAAACGAAATTAAATTTAAAACAATTTAAGACAATTTAAACTTACGGAATAGTTGTGTATTTTCTTTTGGCAAAATTGTACATAAATTGTGTATTATTTTTTTGAACTTTTTTTACCGGCTTTTTTTTTTACACTTAATTTCGTGTGTGTACACGTAACGATACTGCGCGCACCGGATTAAAGACAAATGAACCAATCAGAAACTGGAAGACGTCCACGTCTCATGTTTTCATCAGATTTATGTTGAAGTAATTTACCTCAAACCAGGATGATAATACACATGGTTTGATCATAACCAGTATCATGTTGATATGTTTGGTGATAACCAGTATAATGTTAATAATTTTATGGTTCACCATGCAGGACATTTTTACCAGAGATTTTTTTGAGTTTGAGGTCGTTACAGATCAAATTCATCTAAGCTGATCCTTACACGAATTTGATCTGTAATGACAAATATTCTACACCGAATGTTTAATGAAAGAAACCAAACGTTCACATTGAATGCTAAATGAAAAAATTGGTTAAGAAAAAGGGTGTAATTTTTTTTCTTCGAACAAAATTAAATGCGAGAGTTGGTGGACTTGATTAAAAAAAAATTGTAACTAATCTAAAGGTTTGCCCCTACATATTTAAAAAAAAATCATTCAAATTCATAAACAGTTAACTAGTCAATAGTCATTCCAAGTAATCAATGGTCATCAATATCAACATTTTCCGTTCAATGTTGTCAGATTTTAATTCGTCTTTTTTCAATCGATTTCAAGATATTTCCGCTCGAATTCATCGCAAGCTCGTACCATGCACAGACGTATTTGGCACGGTGTATTTCAAAACAAAACAATTGCAAGATGTGGAAATATATTTGTATAAGTATCTCTACTTTGTTTGTATGCATGAAAAAGAAAGTATATACATTTTATTTTCATGTGTACATACATATTTCTTATATTTTATAGGTTTTCCAGGCCAATTTTATCACAAATTAATTCAATTTCATTAACACTTATTCAAATTCACCCATTTACCCAAATTCAATTAAACTAGGTTTTTTGTTTAGCTATTATTGCATTCAATACCGTGTTTGTACACACATGATTTTGTTCTTTTCATTTGTTTTAGTCATTATATTTTATTTATAGGCATTCAAAGCTACATTTTTTCATTCTTCAGTTGAATTTCTACTATCTACAATTGATGAAATCAAATTAATACTCATCAAAGCGAACATGAATTTGTTGCTAGTTTTTGTTTCTGTTTTTATTAACGAGCAACTTCTTTGTTTTCAAATTAAATATGAGTTGTAGCATGTTTATTCAGGGAAGCTGTTTGGCAATCGCTCTTGTTTCATTTACGTCATGTGTTTTGTCGTGTTCCTTGTGCTTTGTTTCCCATTAATTAAAGTAAAAGCCTGTACCCTCTATTTAGAATTAAGTAACGTTTGAAAGGTTATTGTGATTAGTTTTAAATGAATACTAAACTTTTCGCTATATCCCTGTGATTGTTTGCACTGGTCTTTTTGTTTTCTTCTTTATTTCTGCTGATGGAATTTAAAACTAACAAATGTTTTTAAGAAAAAAAAAATTAAATTATCAAGGGGTCGTTATAAAATCATCAATTACAAAATGTTGTTTTTTCCTGTCGATTTTTTTTAACAGGTCATTTTTTACTTGTAACTGTTTCTTTATATATGAAATTGGTTAAGTTAATTTAGCTTGCAATGCTCCAACGTGCGTGCAAACGATGACAAGGCTGTAGCGAAAGATTGTTTTCATTTTAAACTTCTGACCATAACTTTTCCAATTTTACTTAACATTCTTCTAGATACGGGGTACAGGTTTTAATTGTAATCATGGGGTAACAAAGCACAAGGAACAATTGTTGCAATTAAAACAAAACACATAACGTAAATAAATTGCAAACAACACGGACACGCATCTAACAAGAAAAACTCAAGTGCTAGTATATTGCCATACAGCTTCCTAGAATAAACAAGCCCCAACTCGTGTTTAATTTGAACGCACAGAAGTTGAAGTTCGTTGCCTATAAACGAAAAAGAAAAGAAACCTTAGCAACAAATTAATGTGCGCTTCGATGCGTCTTAATTTGATTTCATCAATTGTAGAAATTCAACTGAAGACTGGTTAAAATGTAGTCTTGAATGCCTATAAATGAAATAGGTTGACGAAAGTGAACCTGAATGAAAAGAACGAAATCATGTATGTACAAACACAAACATGAATGCAATAGTAGCTAAAAAGAAACCCTAGTTTGAATGAACAAGAGGGAGTGCTTGAATTTGAATGTGTGTTAATGAAGGAGAAATAATTTGGGATGAAATTTGCCGGGAAAACCTATATACATAAATAACAAAAACAATAACAAATCTCGATCAAGTCGCAAGAAAAGCATTTGTATTTGTTTTTGAATGTACGTATTCCAGCGATTTTGGGGCATAATGCCAATTATATGGTTCATATTTACTTTGAAGGCGTTTAGTTTTGTTTAGAGACTTTCAAATTCGTTTGCAAATTGTAATACTGTTTGAGTGAATATATTGTTATTTTGGGTGGTTACCATATTTTGTTGAAATATCATGATATAACAGTAATTTTGCGTACTTAGAAAGGTACATACTGTAAAAATACTGAATGGTAATTGTTCAAATAAATAGTGTGTGATCATTTTTCCGGTCTTGTCACTTTGAGCAAAAGTCCCCAAACCTGAGCAAAAGTCTGCAAAGGTTCGAATAACTAACGTTTAAAAAGGTTTGAGCGCCGCTTTACCTTCCACTTCCGAGAATAAGTTCCGACAACACCCTCACACCATTGCACACCCACACAACCCAACAAACAAAGACTTGCATATTATAGGTTTTCCCGGCTAATTTAGAAGATTTTTCATTACAATTCACCAACTCTCCCATTAGTTGTGTCCGAGAAAAAAATGACACGCTTTAACGAAACAAATTTAGTCATTCATCATTAATTTTACAAATTATGGCCACTCTAAACATTTTCTCGGGAATATTCGTCATTACATATCAAATTCGTCTACAGCTGTTACCGCAAGGCAGTATTCAGGGATCGAATTCGATTTAAAACTTATGTTAAATAAATTTGTCTGATGTGTGCTTCGATCTCGGAATACTGCCATTTGGCCACAACAGCTGAATTTGATCTGTAATGACGAATATTCTCGAGCCAATGTTTAAATAGAATGACCTAACTTTAAAATGTAATGGTAAATAAATTGGTTTGATAAACGCGTGTTATGTTTTTTCCCGAACGAAAATGAATGTGAGAGTTTGGGAATTTAAATACAAAAATGTTTTACATGTTAGCTGGAAAGTCTTATATATTTGGTATACATTATTTTGGGGTATAACTGCGACGAACGTTAATGTACATTGTGCACAAAGCTAGCTTTATCATTCTAGAATTGCGCACCTACGGTACACGACCTAGTCTTGCACAATACCCCTGCCTAGTGTTATTTCGGCGTCTGCTTGCGCACGCGTTGATTCGTTAAAGTCGCGTGTCTATTTGTGTGCGCTAATGTCTCAAGCATGCGTTGTTTACAAAATGCAGCTGGATCTATTTTCGCACTGGAGCCGGCGTTTGACAAACGTACATGAGTTTAGATCCTGACAAGGGTTTTGCGTTAGTTGGCAAGCAATTCTTAATTGTTTACTTAGTTTTTGACGATTCTCCCTCGCTTTTCCCAGGGATCCAATCAGCGACCGAGTTTGAGCATCATCATGAATTATTCATTATACACAAATAGAAAGGATATGACTGTGCGTATACACAAGTGGATGCACGTGAGCGACTGCATTGCGCGAAATGTGCAGACCTTAATACTAATAACATTGTGTGGCCGATCTTCCGGAGTAGCGCAAGCTACAGCCAACCGGCGCGGCCGCGCGCCGCACCGTACTGGTCTAGTCCCGCTGTAGCATCGCTTCAGGAGTTAGTAATGTTATGGTGCGAACGTACGTCAGTATTAGCCTCAAATCTAGTGAGGTCGTGCGTCATTTTGGCGAACAGTTAGTTACCTGCTAAAAACTACGTTTCGCTGAAATCAAAGGGGACATTTTATTATCGTATAGGAGGTTTTCGCCACAGAGCAAGGCCAAAGTGGTTTCACTTATCACACATTTTAACACCAAAGATAAATACCTCTGCACCCGCAGTCACAAATAAACGCCGGGGCAGCCATGATTTGCTGTATCGATGTACATTGTACATGTACATGTACACATCCGTTTGTTTATGGTGTAAATCGAGGAGTTTCCTTTGTTCCTCTGAGCCCACCACTCACTAGGGTTGTAAGTTTTGAAAATGAACCATGCATGCTTGCTCCGAGTGGCTCGAACAGGGTGGGCACTGGGCGTGCGAACACACGCCGACCGTCGACTGTCGACTGCAGCTATGAACGGCGGTGCGTAGACTCGGGCTGTGACGCGGAGTACATCCGCTTTTATTACGGGATCCATCGGTGGTCACAGTTTTGTTTGACTTATCAGGCAGCGACGACCACTAACCAAGGGTATGTGACGGCTTCTTCAGCTGGAGCAGCATAATTGGAGCATCCCAGGAATCGAAAAGAAGAGGAATTCAAGTGACAAAACGTGTACGCCCTTTATGTTTACGGCGTTTTTTCTGCGGCTGTATCGCCCTACAACAAGCGGAGCCCAGCTTAGGCCTAACTGATAATATCATCAAACCCGATAATATCGTTCCAGGAGCGTATTTCACTAAAGTTTCATTTTGCGATCATCGCTATTCATCCAGCGATGTCATCGTTAGCTGCAAATCTATCGCCGTTGCGATTGCGTCGATTTTACGTTTCACTAAACACGTCGCTGATGCGATGACGAAAACAATAATTTAAATGTATTGTACGAGGCTGATATCGCGCTATGAGCATTGACCTCTTGACCTTAATTGTAAATCAGCGGTTTATATCCGTTTTGAAAAATGGCCTCCACAACTCCCACAAGCACAGAATCGCGTGCAGAAAGTGTCAAGCAAAAGGTAGGTAGAGCTTTCTTGGATCGAAATAAATTGATTCCCGTGATTCACACAAAGTACACGTGAATTTACCATTAATATATACGTTCCGAAAAAATAAGTATCGGGCCTAAAATAAACAGTATTTTATACCACGAAGTAGACAGGCCTTGGCTATAGCGTAGCCTTGCCCTTGGGCTCGGGCTAAAGTTAACGGTGCGTTAAGGCCTAGGTTAGGGCCGGCTAAGGCCCCATATACTGGACAAAATCGTCACTAATCTGCCCGCTCATTACAACCCAGTAGAAATATACTCACCGATTGGACTCAGCGACCACAGGTGTGTTGTCATGACACCCAAAGTCTCCCTTCCTCGAGATAACACCAGCCATCAACGTGTAGTTAGACCGATGAGAGACAGTGACATACGTGAATTCGGACTATGGGTCTGTGATCATGACTGGTCTGAAGTCCTGACTGCGGAAAACGCTACAGACAAGTGCTCCGAGTTCTATCACACGCTTCACCAAGCGATAGAATCCTACTTTCCCCAAAGGTCAGTTAAACAGCACCCTCAAGACAAAGCTTGGATAACGCCATACATCAAAACGCTCGTAACTCGCCGTCAGCGTGTATTCCAAGATGGAAATACCTTACTTTGGAGATACTACAGAAACAAGGTCAAGCGAGAAATCAAAAAGGCCAAACAGACGCACTACACAACCAAAGTCAACACTCTGAAGAAATCAAACCCAGCAGCATGGTACCGGGAAATTAGAGCCGTAACTTCGGGAAATAAGTCCCATCGTAACATTGCTGCAGATAACATAAACCCAAATGACCATATTTCAATCGCAGATGCAATATTGTAACGAAGATTTCTCTGGGTTCGACTCTACACACAAGAAGGACTCTTGACGCAAGTATTCTGTATTTCCGGTGATTCTCTCTGGTTTATCGTGACCTCTTGCCGACCAAAACATGGACTTCAGGCTCCCGCAATCACGCGGCCCCGAACTGGTTAGAACTGGTTCGGCGCTTGCGCAATCCAAAGGCGGGTTTCCGGGGCGCACCAGCAGGAGCCACCAGGGCGATCCCACCACCGTGGAATCGCTCCAGCGCCCTCTACCGCCCAACCGGCACGGGCGTTACACAGCCCCCCACGAAGACCTTGTTTGCCCCCAAACAAGACCATGGGCGCTGCTGCCGCACCCCGGCCAACCGCCCTGGAAAACGCATAACGCCAACAATTACACAACAATTTACATTACAACAATTTACATTACAACAATTTACATTACAAAAAAATGAAAATTTCAAAAGTTCCCGCCTAGTAGGTGGGAGGTGGCCTGAAGCTGCTCCCAGAATTCCGGTGGAATGTCTCTCCACGCCTGGGCCGTCTCCCCGAGGCGCGTGCGTGGTCCGACTCCGTCGCGCATGCACAGTCCCACTCCGTCGCGCATGCGTGGTCCAACTCCGAGGCGCATGCGTGGTCCGACTCCAAGGCGCATGCGTGGTCCGACTCCGTCGCGCACGCGTGGTCCGCCAGACGACCCCAAGCTCTGGCACCCCCAGCTCCGGCACACCCCCAGCTGTCAAGACTTGACTGGCTCCTGTGACTGGCTCCTGTGACTCGCTCTTGTGACTGGCTCTTGTGACTGATTCATGTGACTGGCTCTTGTGACTGATGACTGGCTTAGAGAGCGTGGGCGTCCCGGCGAGGCCCCGCCCCCGCTGCGCCGACGGGCACGGCTCGGGCTCGCTCCGAGTGTTGCGAGCCGTCTGCCGCGCCGCCGTCTACAGCATGGGCCGGGCCCCCCGACTCGGTTTCATTCCTGCAGAAGATCCAGAGAATGTCTCGACGAGGCCCCGCCCCCCACTGCATCCACGGGCACAGCTTGGGATTGTTCCGCGTGGAACCATCCGTCTGCTGCGCCGCCGTCTACAGCATGGGGCGGCCCCCCGACAGACCTGGTAGCGGACCCGGACAAATATGGAGAAGGGTGCCCTCTCTCCAAATCGGAGTGGACGCACTGAAGCCCCCAGCCATTGGCGCATGTCCCGAAATTCCCCGCTATCCTTCTCCAACTCCTCCCCCAGGAAACATCCAGACTCCCAAGTCCCCATAACCTCCCTAGAGTTCCCCAAAACATCCCTAAAGAAGGCCTCTAACTCCGCCAGCGTGATGTACGGAATGCACCGGCTCCTGGGCCCCGCTCCCCGGGCCCGCACTCCAGCTCGCCTCCCCGCCGCAGGGCGAGTCGGCCGCCACACCATCATGGTTTCGTGAAAACATGAAAACTTCACCTGGTTTCCTTAGTCCTCCTGCATGCCGACCGCTGCCACCAATGTAACGAAGATTTCTCTGGGTTCGACTCTACACACAAGAAGGACTCTTGACGCAAGTATTCTGTATTTCCGGTGATTCTCTCTGGTTTATCGTGACCTCTTGCCGACCAAAACATGGACTTCAGGCTCCCGCAATCACGCGGCCCCGAACTGGTTAGAACTGGTTCGGCGCTTGCGCAATCCAAAGGCGGGTTTCCGGGGCGCACCAGCAGGAGCCACCAGGGCGATCCCACCACCGTGGAATCGCTCCAGCGCCCTCTACCGCCCAACCGGCACGGGCGTTACAATATGTTCACGGTTCGCATCAGTTGGTGATGACCTTGAACCATTAGACACGACATCTCTCCCAGCGTATCTGCCATCCCTGCCGATCCCATCTGTCCAACCGTGGGAAGTTTTTCACCAACTCAACAGAATTCAATCCAGAAAATCCAGTGGACCTGACAACATCCCTGCCAAGCTAATCCGTCAATTCGCATATGAACTTACAAAACCGTTAACCAACATCATCAACACATCTTTCGCGCAACACACAGTTCTCTTGCAGTGGAAAAAAGCCATCATTGTGCCTATCCCGAAATCAACTCCTGCCTCAATTGATAACCTACGCCCAATTGCACTAACCGATCACTTCTCCAAGATTGCCGAACATTTCATAGTACATGAAACTATGGAAGCAATCAAGCATACTTTGGATCCTGTCCAATTTGGTAACATTAAAGGCGTGTCCACATCACACTGCCTGGTTGACATTCTGCACACTCTCCACTCACATGCCGACAACCCGGGATCAGCTTCAACTATGTTGCTGACTGATTTCTCAAAAGCGTTCGACCACATCGATCACACTACTGCCGTCTCAAAATTGTTGCAAATGGGAGTCTCCCACTCGCTCGTTTCCTGGATCAGCGATTTCTTAAACAACCGCCAGCAGTGTGTCAGATACGGCAAAGTCTTGTCAAAATGGACCACAATGCACGCAGGAGTACCACAGGGAACAAAGCTGGGACCAGTTATTTTCCTTGCTGTCATTAACGACGCGTGGACAAGTCACGTCACCACTAAAACACATCGCTTCAAATACGTTGATGATCTGACTGTGATAGAAACATCCAATGTCCACACCCAGTCTCAACTACCAACTGTCCTGAACGAACTCCATGACTGGTCTACAGAAAATAAAATGCGCCTCAACCCAAAAAAGTGTGCAGTTATGCATATCTGCTTTGCCAGGAATAAACCGGCCCCCTTGACCCTTACCCTGGATGACGTAACTATACAACAATGCGACACAGTGAAATTGCTTGGCATCTTCATTCAGTCAAACCTGAAATGGGATAAACACGTCAACTATATCGTGAAGCGAGCCAACAGCCGACTGTACATGCTTCGTAAACTGAAATACCACTTCTTGTCAACAAGCGACCTTGTCTTGATCTATACATCGTTCGTACGACCCACAGTAGAATATGCAGCACCTGTTTGGTCGAGTGGAATTACTAAACAGCAACGCAACACCATAGAGCGTATCCAGAAAAGAGCGTGCAGAATAGTCCTCGGTCCGGACTACGTACGATACTGTGATGCTCTACAAGTCTGCAAACTAGACACACTTGAGCATAGACGAGAACAATCGTGCATTGCATTTGCGAAATCCCTCAAGAACTCAAAACTTGAGAGCCTAGTTCCGCAAACAAGGTCAACATCTGGCTACAATCTGAGGAACTCAACAAAATTAACTGAACTCAAGTGCAATACCTCTAGATTTAAAAATAGTCCTGTGCCACATCTGATCAATCTTTTGAATATAACTCAATAGATATCTATTTATCTTGCCTATGAACACTTTGCGGCAAAACCATGAACTACATATTTCCACCATTGTATTATAAGCTCGTTTTTCTTAATTTTTTTTGTTTTTGTGTCGAACATTGTGTGCTAATTTTTGGTCGTTTTATATTAAGTCTATCCTATCTATTTGTATATTGAACAAATGTATTGTTTTCCCTAATTCAGCCTTTGGCTGCGATGGAAAATGTTTTTTAATAAACCATGAATAATAATAATAATAATAATAATAATAATAGGCTCACCTATTTATACCAAGTTAGGCCTAGGTTTAATTAAAACAGTTCACAGGGTATAGGGACATTTGTAAACAGAAATAAAGACCAAATGCAACATGAAAATAAATGGTGTGAACTGTACTTGTGAAAGAAGGGCGTTATTTGATAAAACTAGTACATGTACTAGTACTAGGCCTATCAATACTTGCAGTGGCTATTGTTACGGCAGTAGACCGCATGGCTCCCTGACTCATAACATTGGATGTCAGGATTCTGGGAGGCAGACTAGTATATTTATTAAATATAATGTTTCTCGGTCTCCTTTAACTACTCTACAGCAAACTATATCTTGTGTCTATTTTTATATTTGTTTCAATCAGAAACCCAGGGCGAAGCGATGGGACGATTGTGAGACCATTGCTCTTGCCAATTTTGTCAAGGAGCACTGCAGGGAGCTGTTTGGAAGTTGCGGTGGGGCCGGAGTAGAGCAAGTCAAAAGAAAAGGCTGGCAAAATGCTGAACAAATGCTGAGAGCTGCTGGGGGAAAAGATAGGGGTGGGTGGGAAGCAATCAGGAAAAAATGGGCCGATGTGAGCTACAGAGCCAAAGTTTACCACAGAAAACGGATGGGGAAAAATGTGACAGGTATGTGGCTTTATGAGTAGGTAAATTTTACTGGCAAAATTAACTTGATTTCAAAAACTGAAAACTATTAGCTTCATCCAATGTATCACACAATGTTTTAAGTAACTGCATTTAGCTTTTAAAAGATGGATGCTGAGCATGTAACTAAAGTATAGTAAATGGTGTTCGGCAGTATAATTGTTTGTAATAAAATATACTACAATTCTGCAGGAGGAGGAAATCAGCCTGAACAAAATCTTGCCATGGAGGCTGTTCTTGATGCTTTGCAAGAAGTGACTGAGGGAATTGTTCCAGTTGGTATGTGCGAGACTACACCGAAGGTAAAAACACAGTTGTAGTTCTCAGTAGTGGTTGGACTTGTAGGGTTGTGATGAAGTTGTAGTACACAACCCTCTTCTAAATTAATTAAATCGCATGCATTTTTTTTGCAAGAAATCAAATCTTCTTTGATATGCTATTTTTTTCATTTATATGTGGCAAAACCTTGTTTGTTTGGTAACAAAAATATATATAGTATGGATATCACTTGGTTTAATATTTAACTGAATTATTGGTAAACATAAATTGAAACGGAGAGAGTTTGGGTATTCCCAGTCCAAACATTTCCCTGTTTATGTTCACATTATACAATTAATCTTTACACAACACACAAATAGTTAGTTAAACAAATATCCCAAACTAATTGTCCTTTATAACAAATAAATGTTTGTTCAACTTGCAGAATTTAAAAATATGTTCGGAAGATTCCACTTTCCACTTAGATTTATTAATCCATATCCAGGTAACCAACACACCTTCGCGGCCTGTTCCATGTGGGTCTTCCGCTCCACCAGTCCTTCGTGTGCCTTCCCCTCGACCTGTCACTCTTGGACCTCCACCTCCACCTGCACCAGGCACCAGTGGACTTTCCCTATTATCTGATACGGAATCAGAAGTAAGTGCACGATGCATGTACGATAGGATGAATTTCTTTTTCCAGTTTAATGGCACGGTCCTGTTGTCTTCAAGACTTATAAAACACAGCATGGGCTTACAATGTGACACCCCCATTGGCTCACGGTGAAAATACATCTGACACTTTGGTGGTTTGTTTTTATTAATAGTCGCAGTCACAGCAGTCACAAACTGGAAATGGAAAAAAAAAGAACCAGCAACAAGAGGCCAAGAAAACACTGAAGAAACAGAAAAAGGGCAAGGAGGTGGAGCTGCTGCAACTTAATAAAGAAATTCTGACCCTTGAGAAGAAGAAGATGAAGTACAAGGAAGAGAAGATAGCCCTACAAAAAGAAATGATCGTCGCCTTGAACAAAATCAATGCAAATATTGAAAAGCTAATTCCATGCCCAACACCTATTCAGTTTATTGTAGATGCAGAGCAGTAAACTTTGTTCTTCACAGGGTTGGTAATTTAACTGTTTTTACATTGGATGATAAAAAGTTTTAATGTTTATTTAAACAATACATTTTGATTATTTGCTTTAGTATTGGTTACATAAATAGAAAATTATTGAAATTTCTACTTTTACAAACATACATTTCTTTTTCTCTGTTTCTGAAAACCCTAGTCTGGCGGTAATCTTTAAAACAAGAGATATAAATACATTTTATAGTTCACCAGGGAGAATAATACCACTCTATCTGGCTGACTTTTGATCAAGCAGGGCTAATAAAATAATCGTACATCAACAAAACTTTCTTTGTTTTATTTCATCCATATTCTGAAGAAATTTTGATGAACAATGCTGTTTCTTCCTGCCTAAATAACACGGGCCTATATCTGTCAAAGATAAAAACGTTACAATAATTAAAACGTGTTCGCTACCAGACGGTCTCTGTCAATATTCCCCTGGATGTTGGCTGGTCCGTCGTAGTCTAATACTTCCATGATGTCAAGTTGGTGCTGCCTTCCAAGATAAGGATCGTTGATGTACTTGGATATGTTGTACAGAACCACACAGGCTACAATGACATTACAGGCGCGATCCGGTGCAATGCGGAGTCCCCTTCGCAGACATGGGAACTTCATTTTGATCTGCCCGTTGGTCTGCTCGATCACAACTCTTGAACGGCGGTGAGCACTGTAGGACATAAATATACAACACCGTTAATTCATACATATTATCCTACACTGGTGCTTAGTTAAGGATGATGTTAGTTACTACTAAAGTTACATTTATTCCCCGTGAGTTTCATCCAGAAAAATTAATTAATTTTAATCACTATCTTAGTAATTAATTAGGTGTATGGAAATACATATTAAAATTGTATTCAGCACTATTGGGGCTAATCACTATCTTAGTAATGCAAAACATTGAGGCATCGACTGAACAAATATATCGATGATTCAATTAATGATTGAGGGCCTGTACGGTTTAATTATCATTACTTATATATTACCGGGAGTATTAACAATCTGATGATTGGGCAAATTCAATTAAAAAGATCATATTTCTACTGATTTTACCGGTTATAAGCTCGTTGAGCGTCTGAATTTGGATTACTGATGGGTGTCATCAGCCACCTGCGTTGTGGGTACCCCGAGTCTCCTAGTAAAATACCAGCCAGCTCTCCTCTCTCCAACATTTGCCCAACATCACTGTTCTGAATTATGCGGCTGTCGTGGGTAGAACCGGGCCATCTGGCCACAACATTCATGATTTGGTACCTTGTGTTACATATCAATTGAACATTGATGCTGTGTCTTCCCTTCCGATTGACGTACGCAAATTCATTCGGTCCATATGGGCAAGAATCAAGTGGGACATGGGTGCAGTCAACGGCCCCAACTGCACCGGGGAAGCCCGACAGCAGGTAGAAGTCTAATTGATTCCTGGCCACTTCTTCTGGTGTTGTAGGCCACTTGACATGTTGGTTTTTCATACCAACAAGGACACCTACAACCCTGTGAATGATCCGGCAGGTACTTGCCTCAGAAATACCGTGATGCTCTGATGTAGTTGTATAGACGCATCCAGTGGCGAAAAAACGAAGAGCTACAAACACTTGGATTGTCGCGTCAATCGCATGACTTCTCAAAGTCTGCGGCCTAAGATGGGGTTCTAACATATCTATAACCCGCATGACGCCATTTCTTGTGAAGCGATAATACTTGTGCATTTTCTTGTCGCTGTAAGTATCCAGTGGGTTGGTTTTGTCTCGGAACACCCTCTCTCTCTGTAAAGCTCGGACATTATTGACGTAAAGTAAATGCAACGCCATATTTACACAATTTCAAAGTACGTGAATAAAATGGCGGGAAACATCTTTGCGATGAAAACAATACTCTGCGGACACAAATAACGCATCGCAAGATATCAATCGCTAACTGGATTATTTGCGATAAGCAAATTCATCGCAAGTATTAGTGAAATCGGTTTTTTTAATTCATCGCAAAGTTGCGATGAATTTTGCGTTTAGCGAGCGATTTGGACATTTGCGATAATCGAAAATCGTTAGTGAAATACGCTCCTGGGATGTCTATGAGACACTCTACTCAGTACATTTTAAAAGAAAACGAAAACAACAGTAGAAATCCGACCGGATATTTTGCTATCTACGAAGAATTTTTTTTTTTGGTGTAGAGGCTTCGAAAATCTAAGTCGCGCCGAAGTGTGACGCACTATCCCGCGCCCTACGTATAGTATGTAGCCGGTGAACCTGATTTGCTACATAGTATCAATTCGCTTTGTTTCAATGGGTAATTATCGTGCATACCCGCGTTCGTTGGCTTTCTGCCAGCAAGGTTTGGGCCAGGTGGCAATTCATTCATAATATTTACTATTGCACCAAGGCAACCATCAGCTGATTCGCATAGAGTTTAGACCACCGTGTGTTTGTGGAAAATAATGTATTTTATCTTGTAGTGATAACATTAATTATCACTAAAACGCATTTTACGCGCAAGATTACTACAATGAAAGTTGTTTTTTGGGCTTGCTTCGGATCATTATAATGTTTCATATATAGTGGTTGCCATCTTGAATATCTGTATTTTCCCAAGGATGACAAAGTGGCCTCATCCAGATTCGGAATCAGCAGGTTTTCAAAGTCGAGAAACAATTAAGAAACACTGTGTGAACGGTAAAACCGGATTATCGGGTAAGCCACTGGACTCATACCCTGTCGATCCGCGTGAATTCCTTATCCTGGCCATCAAGTGCCTCGTTACTGTTTTCATCCGTTTTAGTGCAATATCCGCTACATATACCCAACCTTTCGCGTATACGAGAAAATTGTACATGCAAAGTATTTACTGTTTGAATGTCAATCGTAAATGGTTGGATTTTTGGATTCCACATAATTAGGTTTTTATGTAGATTATAAACGATTTTGCATAAAATTCACCCAATTTATACAAATAAAATTATATTTTATGCAAAACAATTGGAGTCACTGGAGTGATAATAACTTAAAATCATTAGAAGTTCAAATTACTTTACAAATTAAGGCAAGTAAGGGAATTCGTTACATTTACTAAGTAGATTGTAAATGATCGGATTCATATAATATGCTTACTTGAAAAGTGACAATAACTGCTAAATTGAATTAAACGAATTAAGGCAACGGTGTTTCTTCAAATCAAAATAATATTTTTGTTCAATGTATAGCTCTATTGTACGAGTCGAATATGAGTGCAATATTGTTACATTCTATATATTGTATTATTACTATCTGTAGCAGACTGACTTTACCTGAAACAAATATATTATTGTCCTTAAAAATCTCCTTTGTACATGTCAAATATTTCCCCACCACTTACAGTGAATCTCGAAACAAGGCAATCAACCCACACGACACCTAAAGTTTCTTTTGCCAAACAGAAAGCTACGCCACAAGTTTCGTTCTTAGTGTCGCCAATATTTGTAATAATTTGCCCATCCAGACAACTGCGAACCATGAACTCCTTTATTAGGCACATTTAAATCGGAGCTCCGTATAATGCCAATTACGCTGATCTACAAAGATAACCACTTTTAACCAATTATAAAGGTTAACATAATTTATCACCTCGAGACAGCTTGGTATGCAGGGGTCTGGCCAAATTCCCCTTTCCCACGCTATATGAAGGTCACTGGGTAATTGGAACGCGGTTTTATGACCCCGAGTTTGGAACAAACAATTAGGCCTCCTATACAGCTAGAAGTTATTAGTTCATTCTGTCGTAGTAGTTTTTGCGAGTAGGTTGGAGAAACAGTAGTTATCTGATCTTATTTAATTTTAAAGTTTTTCGAAGTTTTTAATAAATTCTGGCATAGTCAGAATAATCGTGATTCACAATTCGTCGACCGTAGCCATTCCTCAATTTTCAAGTTTTTCAAGCTCTTGTCCAGTTCAATTTAACCGACCGGCATCAATTCTCGCCGAAAACAATGCCTAAATCCAAGAAGCAAGCGGTTGCATCTACATCTGGAAACGCTTTAGGAGGGAGAAAGCCACGCGGCAGACCCCTTTGATGGTGTTGGATCCGCACGACCGGTGCCAGCTGTGGATGCGACGCCGACTGTTGTCGTACCCCTTGCCTCGCTGACGTTCGCTGCCACTCGCCCTGACGCTGCCGCCCCCTTGGATGGCCTTACTAGGGCGCTTTAGTAACTTGACGGTACGCACAGGAGACGGAGTGTTTAACCAACTGTGACGGGTCCCGCACTCTTGTTACCGTCGTGATATTTAAGTGCTTTCGCTGTGGTGCTAAAGGCGACGGGGACGCAAAGTGCACAGTGTACAGCGTGCAGGCACGTCATGCATTACGATGAAAAAGGGCCCCCAAAGTGGGCCTAAACGGCCAAACCATCAATTTATTGTATATAGATTGAGGTATAGAATAAGCTACTTACCGAACAGACATCGCCAACACTAATTGATTCCCTGTTGTTATCTTCATTCATTGTAGTACCCTCCATAGTCAGCATAGATATTTCTAGATACAAATTATTTTTTCAGCTCTCTCTCTCTTACGTCGTGTTTAGGGAACGAACGCTATGTTGGCCGAGTACCGTTCCGAAAATCAACGGGACGGAGAGATTTCAGGTTGGCGCATGCGCAGTTTGTTTTTTTCGCTGGCGTTACCGTCTCCTTGTGCGTACCGTCTCGTTACTAAAGCGCCCTACTGTCTTTGTACCTGGAGGGCTACCCAGTGCTGCACCGCTCATAACTTCGGGGTTCGGTGAGTCCACTGTTAATAATATGTTAATAATATTGTTCAGATGCCGGTAAATTTACCACCCACTCCCAACGTAATTTCCGTTACATGTCCCACTACGGCCAATACTAGCACTCATTTCTCTAGTCTTGCGCCTGTTCAAGACTACACCCCGCTGACTAGCGTTTGTGACGATCTGGAGATGGGGGTTCCTAAGCATATTCAGGACAAAATTTGGAATGGGGAGTTTATTGAATTTGGTTCTCTAATGCGGCCGGGCCATAGCAATACTGGCACCCCAAATGACTGCGTGTTTATGGTCGGCTCGCCCGATTCACCCGCTTGGCAAATTCGCCCCTACGCGGCCCAAAATGTGCGTATAACGTCCATTGAGCAATGGACCTCGGCATTCTTAATTTTTGCGTCAATCTATTTGATGCGTCATGGAAATCGTGCTAGGCAACTTCTGAAGTATGCGGATACTATCCGCTCGGCCGCATTACGTCGCGTAGGTTTTGGCTGGCGCGATTATGATATTCAATTTCGCCTGCGACAAGCGCGCATGCCGACACGCTCCTGGGCCAGCATCGATGCTGAATTGTGGCTCACGCTAGTGGGTGCCCCGACCCAGAATAATGTTCGTCCCTTTCCCAATGCCACCACACAGCAGCGCGTATCTGGATATTCCAGTGCCGGAGCAGGTCGTCCCTCACAAACCCAGCGAACCACTGCCATCGGTATCTGTTTCGCTTTCAACCGCGGCCAATGTTTCCGGGCTGGGTGTCGATTTGCCCACAAGTGCCCCGTTTGTTTGTCCCTTGGGCACCCGGCCGAAAAATTGCCGAGGTAATTCCCGCATCGCACGGGGTGCAGCCAACACAGCCACTATTACCAACCCCAGTCAAACTAACTAGTATGCGCCCGTTTCTCAACACATACGCAGACCGACAGGATGCGCATAGATTGGTAGATGGTTTTACTTTTGGTTTTCGATTGGGATATTCCGTACCGCGTGTTAGTTCTTCTTCGCGAAATGTTGTATCCGTCCGTGAGTATCAAGCATTGTTACAAGACAAAATTGATCGCGAGGTGCAGTTGGACCATTGCCGGTCCTTATTTAACCCCTTCTTTGCCCAATTTACGCTGTTCCCATATCGGTCTGGTACCTAAACAAACACCAGCTCAATTTCGTTTGATTCACAATCTGTCATCTCCTATGGGTGACTCAGTCAAGGATCACATTGACCCGTCTATTACGGCTGTTAGTTACACAAGTTTCGATGATGCTGTTACTTTGGTTTCTAGTTTAGGTCCCTGTGCCCTTATGGCCAAACAGCCAGTCCGCAGTGCACGCGATAATGATGTCAAATCCCGAAGTTTCTTTGCACGGCCTACGTCACGAATCGGCCGCAAGATTTGCACGCGTTTTTGCGGGAGTTCGACCGATCTCATGAAAGGAACTACACGTTCTAAAAGAAGCCGTTAGCTTTCAAGATGGCGTGGTAAGTAGACAGTGCACGTTTTTCCGAGTCGAATGATATAAAATTTGTCAAGTTTTATAAGTTTTTGTTGCTGGTTTGTTTACTTGTAAGTCGAGGTATGATTTTGTAGACGGTTTGAGTTGTGATTTCATTTGCTGCGCCCTGATCCAGCTAAAAAATATTAGAGAAAAAGACCATTGCCGCACACATACAGAACTGATTGTGCTATCAATCACTGAAATTAATTTGTACCAACGTCTCTCATGTCTTTATTATTTAACAACAACGGGTTTTAGTAAATAACTCAAACATGATAGTGATACGTTTTAATGTCGCGATCGGTACAGCGCTAATTATTGGGTTTTCGTAAA
Source organism: Crossaster papposus (assembly GCA_037893245.1). Classification (NCBI taxonomy): domain Eukaryota; kingdom Metazoa; phylum Echinodermata; class Asteroidea; order Velatida; family Solasteridae; genus Crossaster; species Crossaster papposus. The sequence continues at coordinate 827,807 of JBAIAA010000251.1, read as the reverse complement.
GTGCGAAGACAAGATTAGTGCTGGCGCTTTCATTGGGTTTGAAGTTATTTTGGTAAATAACTAAAACATAATGGTGATACCAATTATTGGGTTTTCGTAAAGTACGAAGACATGATGATATGGGCGTCGTTATCGGGTTTTACGTTATTTTGGTAAATAACTCAAACATGATAGCCATACGTTTAATGTCGCGATCGGTACGGCGCTAATTATTGGGTTTTCGTAAAGTGCGAGGACATGATTTGTGCTGGTGCTATCAGGGGGTTTTATGTTATTTTGGTAACTAACTAAAACATGATAGAATTACGTTGTAATTTCGTTATCGGAAGCAAACTGATTTCTATTGTAATATACTATTGTAATATACTGTTGGTTTGTTTCTTAGCGAGTTTTTGCCCATTCTGTAAATCCGTTCTATGGCCTTTAACATGACTTATCTAAAAGTGAATGTGTACGTCTTTAAATATTGTACTTTTGTGAAAATGTTGTTGTATTTATATATATTATTGTTAGTTGTCAATTTACGGTTTAATTTGTTGATGACTTTTGACATATATATTATTTAATGATGTATGCAGGGCCCCACTGGATTGGGCATACCCTGTGTAAAAAATGAAACAAATAAATAAATAAAACGTGCCGACTTGTCGGGTAATGTGTTATCATCAGGAAAGCACGAAACAGACACAAGATTTGCTTCAACTATTTCTCGCAATAGATGACAAGACTGAGTAGATTTGTTTCTACACAAATAAACCACAAGGGAAACTGACTGGGTAAATTTGACAAATATAAAAGTAAACAAAGAAATTGACAAGGCGGGATTTGAACCTGCGACCTCCGGAATACCGGACCGGCGCTAAACTGAACTATATTGCCCTATCTTGGCGGTCCCCCAAATTATTAGTATCTTTGCCGGAGGGCGATAGTCAGAAATCATAAACGCCAGAATGCCGTGTGGCTAAGGATCACACCCAATTTTAGGATACAACACGAGAAGCAACATTATGAAGATCACTCAATGAGGATGCGACTTGTTATCTAAATACACAAATAAACCACAAGGGAAACCGACTAGGTAAATTTGCATAAATAAAAGTGAACAATTAGCACGACGGGATTTTGTGTGTGTGCAATTACTGCCGACAGAATTCTGATTAATCATGGTATTTCAATGACCATCCCTGTTCAGCTAAATACATATAGCTTCAAAGGTTATACCCGTATAGTAACGGCATTATAAGAGACTCTGGTCCGAGTAAGTTCACAACAACTTGATAAACCCTCGCCCCCTTTGTCTTTTCATTATTTATGAAATGCAATTTGTCATGTTTTTTCTGTGTTGGGATCTATTTGTGGCTACGATTATTTCAGACAGAATTGTCACCAAAATTGAATGTTATTTTTTTTAATTCAAGATCGCCGGACGGCGATAAAAAACACACCAAGAACAACTTAAGTTAACAAGAACAACTGCCCGAAGCCGGTTGAAAACGAACGCCGTTTTCTTGCTTTTCCTCCGCATCTATGATTATAAAACTTCGGACATGACAGGTAAAGGATATTTACCACAAAATATAACCCCCACAAATTTACCCATTCCTGATATATGTAATTCAAGCAATTGCCAAAGGTATATCCTACCTGTATTATTCTGCAAAAGTTTTGGTGACAATTTGGGGACAATTGTGTGCATGATATTGCATTTCCGAGTGTGGTAATTATAACACTATTAACATAATATATTACAGGTACGCTTGTAACGTGTCTAATGGGCCGAATACATAAACACAAGCAGTTGCATAGCTTTTGATTATATTTGTATACATAAAAATAAGAAATTGCAAACAAGCAAAAAGTTGTTACTTTTCAGCAAAAGCAAATGTGCTTGTTTCTCGAAAGCAAAGGCTTGCCAGATTAGCAATTGCTTATGTGTACAATAAGGTTTTGCTTTTGTCATGGATCAATTGCTTTTAGTTTCAAGTTCTCCATTTGGTAGATGGACCTCTTGCCTGTCTGATAAGTTCGACCAATACCACCTTGTGCCCTCACTTTCCTGTCCTTGCTGCCTGATATTTGGATGTAGGTGACACTTAATACTTGTTTTATTAACTATAGGTATTACATTATATTGGTCAAATGTGACAGCAGTATGATCAACATCACTCTCTGTAGCTATTTTGGGGCAAAACCTACGTCTATAAAAAGCTTTATATTTTACGCTTCTGGATCATTGGCGGTATTGTTTAGAACTTAAGCACTTGCTAGGAAACCTTAAGAAAAAGCTATGAAATAGTCAAAGCAAAAGAATATATATAGGGGCCTACGTTTTTAAGCAATTGCTTTTGAGCAATTTAATTTTTTTATTTAGTTGGCTTAATGACGTAAACAGCCTTGAATATTCACGACAGTGGTACTAGTCATGTTAGCTGGAAAATCACGTCAAAACAACACCAACACCTAATTAAATAGACCATTGATTGGTACGAGAATTGTTTCTTGTGAAGAAACATACTGAAACAAAAACTCACCGGGAAGGGCGCTTGACATATCTGCTGAAAGCTCCACGTCAGTCTGTGCGAGCTGATACGGACTGGGCGATATGATCTCTTCTCAGAACTGCTCCGTGAATACTGCTAGAAAACTAAGACGACACGCCGTTTTTATAGTTCGGCACTGCAGCCAACGATTTTGGGGCGTACTAATACCACAAAGGTCGTTGCTCTATACGGTAATACACTGGCAAATCACAACATAAGAGAAATACACTCCGACAGGCCGACACTGATTGGTTTGTCATATGTAGCAGGAACTCCAAGTGATATAGTAGCCGCTGTATCAATGATCTGTCGTATGCACACAGAACAGCCATCCACATTGCAAATCTCGTCCTTTGTGCATGCGTTTGGGGATTCGTTTTCAGCTATCAACTCCGATAGGTAAGCAATCATCACCATTCACATCTAAGTGTCACGGGGTCTCGTGATGAATATTAATCTGTAAAGTTGTAAAAAGTATAAGCGTCAAATCTGTCTGTCCGATTCCTACTCCCCCCCTCCATCATAACAAATTATTTAATAAATAAATATATAAAGAAAAAAAGAAACATAGAAACAACCGAATTGGTGCGATATTTTCTTTGCTTTTGGTACAAGTCTGTTTGTCTTCAGGTGTTTTCTGTGATCTGAAAACAGTTCTGGAATGCTTTACGTCCATTAATCTTTGTGGCCATTTTGAAAAATTGAGACCCCTCTGCCACATTCGTGCTGGGTATACGATTTAAGGCAGAGCGGTCCACTTTTTGTCCCTGTACCCTACACACCGCAGACTATAACACATACCCCTGATAATTAAATGAAAGGAATTCCCGAGATTCTTGGAACACAAAAAGAGTTCCCCTCCGTCTTATATCTTGCTTTACAAAATGAACATCTAACAAAAAAACACTTTGCACTAACAATAAATCAATTGTTACTTAACGCTAAATCCATTGTTATTTGTTCACATGTCTTAAGGTTTGAACTGAAGCATTTATAGAAACATGCGTCCGCTCCATCCAATGAGGACACCGTGGGAGTTGGCTAGACTATTCAATTACGTTTAAGTCAATTTAAAATATTTAATGTATACTTAAAAAGGCAATAACATTATGTTTGATAAGTTCAGTATTATAACTCTACAATTACAATATTAATAATTACAAATATTTTCAACAATTATAACCTACTAATATAATAACAAATACGAGCTTGAATGTACACATAATGACAAGTTTACGCAAGTGGTGGGAATTTAAAAATACAAATATTACAGTATATTATAGGATTCCCCGGCTTATTTACAACATTTGTTATTCAAATTCACAAACTATCACATTTAATTTTGTCCGAGGAAAAATGTCACACGCTTTCACCAAACCAATGTATTATAGTCATTTTCCATTCAATTTCAAATTATTGTCACTCTATTTGAACATATTCCATGGAACATTGATTGCAGATCAAATTCGTCTAAGCTGTTGGAATGTGATTTTTCCGGGGTTTTTTCCCGGAATTCCGATTTTTTGGGGGGCCGTCAAAGGTCAACGGTAGTAAAATGCACATGTCACGTGTTTTTTCAAATTTAGAACACACTTTCAATGAACGACGAAAACAAGAGAATGGTTTTATCAACATAATTGTCTTACAGTTTTGTATTCGTATACGCGTTGTTTGGCTTTTTTGACAATTACAAAAAATAGGCATATTTATGTGCAAGCGTGCATGAATTTAAATTCGTTGGAAAACTGGTATATTGCACACTGACTAGCTTTTGGTTCCCCCACCTTGGCATTTTCAAAATGTCATTGACATGGGCTGTCACTTTTAATTAACCACATGTAATAAATTTCAGCTCTAATCAATGTTTGTTGTTTAACTAGTTCCAAAGGCATATGAGTTTTTGGATAATAGAAATGCAGTTTCACCTTTAAATCGCCGTGAAATTTTAAGGTGTTTTAAGGACGAAACTGCATTTCCATTGTTCAAAAACTTATACAGTATCATTATATCTTATAATACACAAAGAGAAATGAACAAAGAAATCGGCAAGGCGGGACTTGAACATCTGCAACCCCCGGAATACCGGACCGGCGCTCTAAAAACTGAGCTATCTTGTCCTACTGTATGTTGGCAGTTTCCTAAATTGTCAGTATCTTTGTTCGAGGGTGCTAGTCAAAGTCATAAACACCAGAATTCCGTGTGGCTAGGGATCACGCCCAATTTTACGATACAATCTGGGAAGCGACATTGTGGGGATCACTAAATGAGGAAACGACTTGTTATCTTAGAATACAAAAATAATCCACAAAGATACTGACAATATAATAACAACATGGGGCAAGATAGCTCAGTTGGTAGAGCACCGGTCCGGTAATCCGGAGGTTGCAGGTTCAATCCCGCCTTTGCCCTGCCAAAGTTCATTTTGAAATGTATGCAAATTTATCAGTCAGTTTCCTTTGTGATTTAATAAATAACATCGTGAACTTTCAGGAAATAATTTCTTGATAACCAGGATATAAGGCAACACTGAACAAAATATTCACCTAATTTGTAAAAGATGCGTTTGTTTTTGTGCGAAATAGTGTAAACGTTCACAATCCCGTTTTCCATTCAACAATTGACAATTCTCTTTCCATATTAAGGTGCATCAAGTCGTAAAAACAAATCAGCATACGGTTTTCTGAGTGTGCACTAAATTTAGTATGGGAAATTCTCCGGCTATTGTAATTCAGATTCACCAACTTTACATTTTGGTTTTGTCGCATTCATTTAAAAACTCTACGCGCTTTTATCAAACCAATTTAGTCATTTATCATTCAATTTCAACGTTTGGTCACTCTATTTAAACATTGTCTTGTGGATATTTATCATAACAGCTGTTGTCAAAAGGCAGCATTCAGAGATCGAATTCGTCTTTATATCAATCAATTTCAAACTTATGTTAAATAAATTATTTCGATGTATGTTTGACTCGTAGCCTGTGAGCCTGAATAAACCCGGGAAGACAATGCAGTTTTAGACGCGGAAGGGAAACCCAGGAGGAATTTTCTGGGGAAACTAAGATAATAAAATCCACCTTGGCTGCGCCACATTTACTACATTTGTAATTTTGGAGATTACTTTTTGAAAAATACCAACAACTAAAATAAGGGGGTTTAGGCCGTAACTCCCCCCCCCCCCCCCCACAGTTAAAGCGACAAAGAGATGTGTTGAAATACATTGAGGGGTATTTCTAAACAATTAAAAATATCTTGAAATTGATCTCGGGATGTATTGGTCTACCAGTCCCTGACCCAGGGCCTTATATGCACATTTGTAACTGTCGTCCCTATCCACACATGAATACGCTTGCCTCAATTTTTGATAGTACACCCATCGAAGGTCCGTGCCTGGATGTCCCCCTTCCTCCATTTTAAATCTTGAATTGCACACAAACAATATAGATTTTCCCGGTGAATTTATGCAAATGAGCAGCCAATTTAACCACGGCGTCATTCCCTTTCGCGCGAAATCAAATGTTGCTGAAAATAGTTATTCGATTTTGTATTATGACACGCCAAAAGTACTGTTGGGGATCCCCTACCATACCTTGCTTCATAATGTACATGTAAACAAAGCGGAACGGCATAAGGTCGTAGGCCAATTTAAATAACCGCGTCATTCAGTTTGGCGCGTATTTGATTGCTGCTTCAAATCATAATTCAATTTCGTCCGCAAAAATACTTTTGGGACATGCTATTTAAACCAAAAAAACCTCAAAATTAACAAAGTGAACAGCATTCACATTTGCAAACAAATCTGAATGTCAAACGAATTTGAATGTCTTTAAAGGTAGGATACACAAATTTGCAGATATCGAAAACATTTTACTACCGAATTATTAAGAAATATCTTACTCATCTAAAAGTAAATAATGATTCTAGGCATCCAGCAAAATGATTGCGCTAGATATCTTTTAATTATTCTGAAAAATATAATTTTATAAAGAAAAATTCGCGATCGCCGGACGGCGATCGCGAATAAAAACAAATAACATAAGATCAACTGCTCGACGCCGGTTGAAAACAAACGATGTTTTCGTGCTTTTCTCGGCATTCATGATTTTAAAACTTTGGACAGGTTCGTTATTTACAGGTTCGTAATCCACTAATTCATGGTAATTCAAGCAATTACCAATGGTGTACACTACCTTTAAACAAAGCTTAATACACTGAAAATGAATAAGAACCACAGAATTGGCACCCTGGCCAAAATCGCTTTGATATGTACATTTTAAAACGAATTTAATACTTTGCTTACGAACTTGATCGAAAAAAAAACCATATATTTTTGAGGTGAAACTATAGGAAATAGAACGGAGACGATTTTTATGATATAATACTTTGCCTATTGGTTGTTTAATATAGGTTTTCCAGGTTAATTTTGTCAAATGAGCAACCTGCAGTTTCACCACTGCGCCTTTCTATTTTGCGCGAACTTGATTGCTACCAAACATTGTCCTTCGATTTCGTTTTATGACTAGGCAAGAGCAATAAGCATTTAAATTCGCCGGAGCTTTCACTATGAGTTATTGAACAATGAAATTGGAGTTCAATTTCACGGTAATTTAAAAGTGAAACTGCATGTGTATTATTCAATTTCTCATAGTATTATTCAATAACTCAACTGTTTTTAGAGGCGGGTGTTTGGACATTCGAAATCAATATTGGGCAGGCATTTCCGTCTTTTGTGCAATCTAAACCACGCTATGTTCACTTTAGAACGTTAAATCCATAAATATACCCGGTATATCAATGGGTATTGATGAGTCAACATACATAATCAATGTGAAACTAGAATATATAAAAACAACCCAAACATTAAACACAAGTTAATGTTTTACAAACACAAAAACAAATTAGGTATTCTCAGAAAAACAATAAATACGAGCTCCCCCCCCGCCAAAAAAAAAAATATATATATACAAAATTTCAAATTGACTAATACGTAAATATACGAAACAGTAATTTGTCTACCCCAATTTATAAATTGTTGTCTGTTTGTTTTTTTTTCTTGTCGTACTCTTTTTAATTTTCATTTAGCGAAATTAATTACCTCTTGACAAATTTAAAACAAATAAATCAGCAAAAATATCTAGTTAAACCAGCTATGCTAAATTGAACTAGTGAATGTGCGTCACGAAAAAGAACGACGATATGCTAATTCAACACATTTAAATGCCTCAAAACTAAATTGAATCCACACAAAACTAGAGGCAAAATCGCTTTAATTCGAATGCAAGAATATTAAATTGGCTACTCATTTGCCGAAATTTACCGGGAAAACCTATACAATTTAGGGATTATTTGGAATGATTAGGTCCATAACTGTAACACGAGTATGTGTCAGAAACACCTGCCTATAAAAAAAAACACTTTCAATAAGCACAAGATTACGCCTAATTTGCCATGTTGTATTTTCTACATTTAGTGCGGGCGTATTATCTAATAAAGTATGCATATTAAAATAACACTCTTTTGAATGTCAATAATTGGATGATATTTCGATTGCCCTGGAGAATACAGCGTCATCTTTCTTTGAAAACCGGGAGCGGGAGTTGGATCAAGGTTTGTGCAGCTGTCACGTCCCATCGAGCCGATTGATACTGGTGTGCGAGGAAATGGAAAGTGTGATTTGATATTCTGAATTTTAATACAATTTATAAATGTAAAGGGACTTTTGTATCCAACTAACGTGGCGGGAGTGGGGAAACCTTAACAAGTTAGCCTTCGTTGTCGGGAAACAGATAAACAAAGGACAAACAATAGTTTAAGACATATTCGGTTGTCTGGTACAATGCATCTGTTTATCTGTTTATTCGTGTTTCTTATTCGTGTTTTTTTTGTATTCAAATTTTTCGAAATTGCCTCTATATACAACATTAATTAAATTATATTTTAGTAGAAATTTCCAGTTGAATCAGTATTGCTAAATTGGATGATGTTGGTGCTTTATACGTCACGAAAAAAAGGAAAGAACGACGTATGTTTGAATGCCTGGGAACGATATTAATTGATTTATTTCGAAAATATTAAACACAGTAAAAACTGGAGAGGCAGAATCGCTTTAGATTGAACGCGGTACAAAGGAGAAATTTAACCGAATGAACCTGCTATAAATGCAGGTTTTATGCCGCACATCTCATGCTCAGTGGCGCACCCGTATATGACCGGGAGCTGTCAACTGTAAAAGTAGCAAAGACTATATATTTTGATAGTATAGGTTTTTTAGTATAGGTCAATTTCGGTCAAAAGAGCAGCCAATTTACCACTGCGCCATTCTTTTTCGCGCGAAATTAAATGCTGCTGAAAAGGGTCATTCGAAATTATTTGTATGAATAAGCAAATGTACGGTTGTGTTGTTATTCGATTTAACAAGATTTAACAAAACAACATTTAAATTCGCATGAGCTTTTTCGAGGCGCGTGTTCGGTCATTCATATTCATTACTGGGCAAGCATTTCCGCCATACAATCTAAAAAGGGTCTGTTAAACTCTTGTTTCTTTTAGAAAGTTAAAGGCATAAAGTATACGGTTCACTTATTGGCCCAAGAGTCGGCATATAAACCAGGATACCAGGATAACCAAAGAAACACACACAAACAAACACATACAATTTATGTCTTAGTCAGGAAACAAAGTAAAGTAAAGTTGCGCATGTGTGGAAACTGGAGACTGTATTAAATTTTTGTTTCTCAGTAAAACGTATTTTACCAAATCCTCCAAAACTGTTTTCAGGTATTATAGTTTTAACATGCAGTAGAAGGCACGTCAATTGCTCTTCATTTTAGTGTATCACTCAGGTTGACACCTTATAAGGTATAATGTAGGTTTTTGTACAATTGTTTTCGGGGTGAAATTGATTGACTGTTTCCATTAAAAGGTTTATTTACCAAAAGTAATGTTTGCAACTCATGTTGTTGAGTTGGGTCACATGTACACAGAATTTGTTAAATTGTTGTTACATAAGTACTAAAAGCAAAACTTCTGAAATGGTTCGGCGTGTGACTTACTTCAATATTTCTAAATCACCCGTCAATTATCTTGAGAAATGACAGACTGTTCTCCAAAATATGTACATGTAGTTATTTACATGGTAAATTTACGGTATATAATTATGTCTAAAATGCACCAGCAAAAACATTTTGCCAAATGTTCACCATCCAAGATAATGTCAAGATTGACCAACGTGTTGTTTTCACAAAATATAAAAAGTAATTCAGTTAAATAAAAAAATTAATTAACAACATTTATGAAGTAGCCTATATTTGTAGTATGTTGTTATGATGCAGTTTGAAGAAATCTATCGGCTGACTAATGAACACTGTATCCCAGTCTGTTATTTTAATGATGCTCTAGCATTGAAGGTTGTCGCTGACTGTCACTAAATGATAGACAAACAAAAACAACGTTTCAACAAATTATACGAGTACAAATATTCTATATCAAATTCAAACGATACGACTCACACAAGCAGAAAACACTGGGGTGTTTGCGTGTTAATTTATATGTTATCATGTTATGGTGCTACTAGCCTTACCCCATTCGATATGCAATGTACTGCTGTTCCAGCTATGTACATAAGTGTGGGCTGTGTAAATTTAAATAGCCAACATTATTATGTCATTATGATGATTGAAATTTATCCACACAAAACAGAACTGATTATACTAATTCCGTCACGTCCATGCTGTCCGTTAAACCATATTTTAATATAGCTCCACGGTTTGACGATGGTTTACTAAACGCAAGAATTACCTTGAAGCAGCAATGCCAGCACGGACATAAGGGACATAATAGGGACATAAGTGAATGTTTGCAACAATATAATAGGCCTATGTGATGTGTGCACATGAATGTGTGCACCAGCGGATGCTTTAGCGTATCTTGTACGTGTATGTAGAAAAGACCCGCAAATGTGGTGGATATAATCTGCCACGTTTGTGGGTGTAATCTACATGTACACGTACACGTCATAAGTACATCGTGGTGGGAGATGACAACCTATACGCGATCCACCCTGTTTCCACTAATGTCATCAAACCGATGAATGCAGTAACACATACGTTAAGCTGCTCATCATACGAAAGAAGAAGATAAGTACATTATTGTATATAATGTACATGTACATATGGACATCAGGCCCGCTGGAACACATTTTCTTCAGGGGGTGCAGAGTTTTTTTAAGACATTTTTTGCGAGCGCGGAGCGCGAAGCCATTACAGCGTGGGATCTGGGGCCTGCTTAAGGGCCCCGGGAGCTCTGAGTTTCTAGAGGCTCTGTGTTGCAATCTCAGCGTTTAATTGACACTTTTACTGCATTTGTATATTGCATTTGTATATTGTTAAACGATATTTAGAAATTTCGTTTTTTAAGACACTTTTGAACAATTTTGGAATCATTTGTTACCATTTGTAATCCTTTGAAAGATGACGGATTCCAAAATATCGCTGAATACCTATAATCGACGAATCAACCCAACTGTTGAGTAATGAGACAATTTGCTGATTGTGATTGATGAATGCAAATTATATAAACACCTTAACAAAATAGGCTATACAAAATATAACAAAACAAATTGGGTTGGATGTAAAAAATTGGGCAGGTGGTGATGTAAATACAAAATAAAAAGATGGCCTAAATAACCACACGAGCGAGCATACTCGCTGGTAATCTTCGAACAGTATATGGTAAATGATCATCATAAAGTGCATGTATTATGGCCATGGCCACATATACTGCATGGCTAGCTACGGACGACATTGTTCATGCATTTTGGCCACAGTGCGCGATGCATGGTGTTGGGGTGGATTTGAATGGCGCTGTCGAGAACGTCGTCACGAGGGTGGACAACTTTGAAGTTTTATAGTACCATGTTTGACTTGTTTGTAAACCTATTTTATAATTATAGTTTTCCATTTTTAGGGATCTTTATTTTTGATCACGTAAGTATTCAAGTACCTATGATAAGATGTGCATATACTAGGTCTCAAAAGTAGGGGGTGCTTTAGTACATTGCAGCACTCCTCCCCCCCCCCCCCCCCCCCCCTCGTTCCCGCGTGCCAGTCTAGTTAATACAGCGGATCTAGACAAAATTACTTAATTAAACTAACAAATTGTGCTGAAACAATTTCCTGTTTTTACTTAGGTGCTGAAATATATTTGTTTAAAATGATATACATTTTATGTATTTGACAAGAGATCCAAATGCAATGACAGAGTTCAATTATAACAATTAAAGTTTATATTTAAGTTTATTTACACCATAAACAAACGCATACATATATACACTACCACACTGAGGGCATACTTGTCATTCTATCCAATGGAGGACACTTTGAGTGTGTGTCAATTAAACCTATCATAGTGAGGACACGACACTAAAATGCTGGCTGTCCATTGGTTTCATATTGATGTGCATTCGAAATAGTCAAGTACTCTGACGCATCTGTACATGTATGTGAACAGCCATTGCAGTCATTGCAGTTATGTGCTGGGGCCACCTTTGTTGCCAGCTGGTATTAAACACTTCCAGCCATGTCTTTATCATCCGTTTAATACCGGCCACGTGACGGGCTCTCGACCAATAGGAATTCCTAAACTGTCCCAGGTATTTATGAATATTGGTTAGTGATACACTACCAGTAACATTGTGATACATTATCGGTTGGTGATACGTTATCCCTTGTAACTACAGTATCTGAAGTTCGGTTAGTAAACGTGTGTGAACATCGAGTTTAATAATCGAGTTTAAAACAGGAGCGAGATTTTTATTGTTGAAGAAATATAACTTTAAAAGTCGAAACGAAGAGGTCAATTAAAGGGGAACATAAATTAGCACAAATACATGTAGTATTCCTCTGGAGAGTTAGCAAAGTTTTTACAAATGTGGCTAAATATAGACTAGAGCATACATTTTGTTATAAAGGGGTGAGATGGGGCAATGCTACCATATATTTATTGTCACCACAAGAACTAGCTCAAGCTGAAGTAGTTATTTATTTAGAATTATAAAGGAACAGTCATGTTGGGCTTATTAAAGGGAAACTCCACCCATATTTTATAATTGCATAATGTTAAAGAGTGTCAATTGCCATTGTGACTCGATGTTTGTTTCATTAGCTGTTTCGGTTTTTCACCGAAACAGCTATTGTTTTCGTTAAAGTTTTTTTTTTTTTTTTTTTTTTTTTTTTTTTTTTTTTTGCCTTTTGTTCTCCATAGGATTTGTACACGTTTGTTCAGACAATACACTTTGACACTTTGGTAAATCCGATGGACTTGAGACTTGGCATACACTTAGACAACCACCCAAGGACGGTCCTAGAAGAAATTCGTCGCGATTACGTCATTCAAGGTCACGTCACTTCGCGTTAAAGGTGACATTTTTCCCATAGGTTTTGTACACGTTTTTCTTCAGACTGTTGAATTTGACACTTTGGTAAATCCGACCGACTTGAAACTTGCCATACACTCAGAACACCACCACCAGATGTTTCTGAAAGAAATTCAGCACGATTGCGTCATTCAAGGTCACGTGACGTCAAGTTAAAGGTTTAATTCGTCCCCCATAGGTTTTGTACACGTTTTCTTTAGACTATTGACTTTGACACTAAGTAAATCCGATCGACTTGAGACTTGGCACACACATAGACCACCATCCACAGACGGTCGTAGGAGAAATTTGGCACGATTACGTCATTCAAGGTCACGGGGCGTCACGTTAAAGGTTCAATTTTCCCCCTATAGGTTTTGTACACGTTTGTCTTAAGAATATTGACTTTGACACTTTATTAAATCTGATCGACTTGAGACTTGGCACACACAAAAGACCACCACACACATATTGAAAGTAATTTGAGACACTCGAAACAGCTCCGTGTTTGTCCACAAACACATGTCTAGTTTTTATTAGTTTTGGTAATCATATAAAACAGAGATTTTCTCGCACTGCGCTTACCGTCGTGCGAGCCGCCATTTTGTTCTGGTTTATCGGTACATCCGAGATATTGTGACGTAGTGTCTGCACCATCAGTACGCGAATCAATGAGAATAGATATGGAGCTTTCTGAAATATTAATGAAACCATAATTTTCTCAACTCAAGAAGTGGGAATTTGTATCACTTGTACTATTGTAGTAATAGTCTCGAATCTCATAGCGTACACCTTGGATGTTGGTTAGAAGAAAAATATGCGCATCCATATCCCGCCATCTCGCCCGCTATGCACGGGTGTACATGCGCGGCTTTTCCGCCCATCCTGCTTCGCTTCCTCTGGCCCGTCTGCTTTGCGGCGGAACGAGGTATGCTACAGGCTAGTTTTCACAACTCTGCAAATCTTCCGTGAAGTGCTGTTGTATTTTCACTGATGCGCAAACAACACAAACGCACAACCCCACACACAAAACGTACTGTGGACATTTTGTCTTTGTGTAGTTTAGACATGTGGGTTTATTTTTCTCGCTTCCAAACAAATGTTTTGACCCCAAATTTTGATTCTAGACCTCTTAGGTGTTCCTTCTTCACTTTTCTACAGATAACCCCATTTGTCTCTAAAGCTTTTCTGTTTTTCAGAAAGGATGATACTGACTGTGGACGTTCATGTTCAGTGGTTGTAACGTATGAAATGTTTGTACACACCTCCACAAAGAATGTCTTTATAGTATAGCGTTGATAGCGTTGATGATGTATACACCTCATTTCGTTTCGTTGGCCCCCGAGGGAAATTAAAAGTAAAGCCAATTATTCCCTGATCCAAACCTGACTGCTAAAGGTAAACAATGACTCGCTTCAGTTGATTGATTCGATGAATCAGTGATTTGACGAATGTCTCAATGACAGGTTGAAAATAAATGTCGCATAGGATATAAACATAGGCATTCTCCGGTGACTTTGACACTTTAGTATAAGGGCATTTCTGAACGGTGAAACGTTTCACAATGTATAGTCACACAGCCTCGATGTTTATGCAATTCCTCAATAATTATGTCACTTGAAAAATAAAAAATAAATAATTTAAATAATAAAAACAACAACATTGAACCAAAAAGGGTACTCATAACTTGCGTGTGCATGTAAGGGTGTTTCTAAATTCAATACCATGTGGATACATGGCACAATTGGGACAATGTAAGTCAAAATGTCTTCACTTGGTATGCCCAATGACGTAACAACCGTTTGTTGGAACGAACAACGTGAAAAAGTACAATATGTACCCTTTTCACGTATTTTCACGTTTTCTGTTCCAACAAAAGGTTTCATGTCTTCGGGCCTCAACAAACTGATAGATGAATATGTCTCCACAAAGTTTTCACAAAACAGATTTATGGATTTTAGTTAAAAACTAGGGTTAGCATTTAGGTTAGGTTTTGGGTTAGGGTATAATATTTATAGGGTATTTGGTCTAAATTTCAACCCAGGAATAAACCGTGGTTAAAATAGGTTAATTTTGAAGATAATTGTTAAAATTCCAATTTGTTTTACACGATAACAAAGAGATGTATTCGTAAGGAAAGAAATTTGCAGATATCGTCGCATTTCTGCATTAAATAGGTACGGCGCTCCATATAAGTGCGTTCCTGTTATTTATATATTTAGGTAAATTATCACGCCACGGTGACTTAAAGCAGAAAGTAAGGCGACTTAATCACATAAATTATCACACCAAGTCGACTTAACGAAGTCGAGATAATTACTTGTTGAGATAATATATCTCGCCAAGTCGACTTACCGAAATCGAGATAATTACTAGTCGAGATGATAATCGCCAAGTCGACGTAACGAAGTCGAGATAATTACTTGTCGACGTAACGAAGTCGAGATAATTACTTGTAGAGATAATATATCTCGCCAAGTCAACTTCAGGCCCCTATTATACTGGTGACAACTAGCTGCGCGCTAACACGTACTGCACTGGTACCTCCTTGCTCGTACTCAGTCGTCCACAAAACGAAACAAAACCGGGCTGGAAGGGCACTAGTATGGTGGCCCTGGAGGGACTACGCAAATCGTTAAAGTTGACGGCAATACTCGCGGCAAATTTCACGACTTTCGCCAAAGTCGTCAATATTGACGTAAATATTGAGGTCAAATTTCGCGATTCCCCCCCCCCCCCCCCCCTCCAAGTTGTACGTATATTCACATTAATATTCACGTCAATATTCACGACCAGTCATAACATTTCATTGGTAGAGCTGTTGGTATTGCTCATAGAGCTAGTTCCACACTTTGGCTATTCAGTCCCAGGATGAATCGGACGTGTTCGGCAGCCTCATAGGATGTTATTTGGAGCTGGTCTGCGTACAAGTTTCAACTTGTCGTAGTTCTTGAAGTCCACTGGGAGGCGAGTGCTTTTTGTTTCCAGTTGTTTTTGGCCAGTCTGCTTTTCCAAAGTTTAGTCTCCTTTAGAGTGGAACAGTTGCTGAAGTGATAGCATTGATTGTGATTGACTGTATTATGATGGTGTTGGATCTTTGAGATTGGTTGCACATCCAGTTTCTTGCTTATAATACAGCTATCTTATTACCAACAAATGCTATATAAGGGTTGTATTCTGTATGGTACAGTAACTTTTACTACACCCTCGGTCAATTTCTCTTACATATATTAGTTAGAGCTGACCATGTAATAACAATTGATTGCATTTTTTTCACATTATCGGTTAGTGATACAGTATCGATCAATTAGTTCTACGGAAGCGTATTTAGGACATACATGTACCGAAAACAAAAATCCCATCCCACTCATTCACCCGGGCGTATTACTATTTCGCCTGGGCAAAATAGTAATCCGTCCGGGCGGAATAGTAATCCGCTCGGGCCTGGATTTGTGTGTCATTTTTGGTTATTGATACATTATCCGGTGGTGAGTACATTATGGGTAGTCTTGTGGACACGGCCGTGCGCCAGATTCGCTGACGTTGTTATGTTTTCTAAATTCCGGCTTCGTGCGTGTTCTGGCCTCACGCATGCGTAGTTTACTAAATGCAGCTTGATTCACAGTCGTGCCGGAGCTGGTGTTTGACAAACGTGC
The DNA here is from genome assembly GCA_037893245.1 of Crossaster papposus. Taxonomy (NCBI): domain Eukaryota; kingdom Metazoa; phylum Echinodermata; class Asteroidea; order Velatida; family Solasteridae; genus Crossaster; species Crossaster papposus. The sequence continues at coordinate 811,201 of JBAIAA010000251.1, read as the reverse complement.
ATGACTGTGTACCTTCTATTAACGGTCTTGTATACATTTGCAAACAATTCTTAATTTTGGGGACCATGAATTATCTAGCATGACACTAGACAAGTTTTAGTAATTCGAAAGCACCAAATTCGTGTTAAAAACAATTAGCCAATAGGTTATCACAAAGTCCTTAAGAAAATCAGTAGATAAGGAAATTACAGGCCGACATCCCTTTTACAAGATGTTTTGGGGACTACACGTGGGATTCAATTCTGTTCAAAAGCTTTCATTTTCCTAATAAAAAAAATATTATTATAGCAATTTAAAACATTATAGAAATGAATACAAGCGGAAAGAACAAAAGTAGGGTCGAACAAAGTTAAAGTTTTAAATCTGTACCAAAACACTAATTTGTATATTGTTTAATGTCCCCGTACAGTTATACACTATAATGCATGTCCTACAGTGTGTCGTAAGATATGCATTTTAGGACAAGCCTACAAGCTTTTTGGTGCAACCGCAGTTACGACATGTCTTAGGTCTGTCCTAATTTGTGTATCTTACGGCAAGCATATAGTACATGTTTGGTCCAACCTGGCCCAGGTGGCCATTTTTCTGTCGATTTATTGATGTATACGTTCATGTGCCTACGTGTTCGGTCGATCGCTACACGACACATATGAACCTGCTAAATATTAGGCAACACAACAACCCTCAGAGGCTGCACGTTCCAACACTAGGCCGTCAGCTGATTGCTCAAATTCTTTCATTTCATTCCAGCAAAAGTGGGTGTAATTGCTCTGAACAGTTTTGACTAAATAAATGACTCCAAACTAATAAGAAAAAAAGTTCTCCACATTTCATCGTGCAGTTTTTTTAAACAATTCTGCTGTAAAGAGCGAACTATTTGGCATCAGGGAAGTTTAAAGACTTAATGCGTCACGTTTCGAAAATCCTTTGCGAATGACGCATTGGCATCACGTGTTGTGAATTGTCCAATCCCTCACCAACTCGTCTGTGCAGGGTCGACGGTCATGACATGACCTACATTTGTCACCAAAATGGCGAAGTGCAGACGGTGCGTCAAAGTCGACCGATGTATATGCATGAAATGTGACTAGTGTAAGGTGTTTGATGCATATTGAATACATAAAATGTGGACAAAGTTAAGACCCTCACAAATGTCAATTTACTTCCTGTGCCAAAGAGTAGCTTAATTTCAGCGGCAGAGCTCGTGAAATCACCGGACATACCCACAACGTGTGGGCCTGTTGTTAAGCATACGATCTACATTTGCGAAGCATTAGGCCAAATAAAAAACAAAACATGTTTAGCGTCACCGCCCGCTTTTTTTTTGGGGGGGGGGGGGGGGCGCCTCCTTTTTATTTCCTTTTTCTTATTGAAAACAATTATAAATCTGACTATTTTGGGCAACAAAAAAAGATAATAACATTTTATGATCGTATTTTAGACTTTAGCATTACTGTGTACATGCTCTGAAAATATATTTTGTATAAGAAGGCTAGGGTTTGGCGTGTAGTCGTGTTCGGTGCATACTTGATCGACCCACATGAATTTTAATTTTTAATCGCGGGTGAACCAAGTTTTAATTTTAAATTTGAAAATAGGGTGTTACATGTTTACTGCATGACGTAAATTTAGATATGTCAAGCGGCCATTTTGAAAAAAAAAAAAAAAAAAAGGGCCTCCTTCCTTAAAAAACAAATGCATGACGCTAAACATGTTTTTATTTTTATTTGGCCTTATGCCCTGAAGCCTGGGCCCTGGCGTACTCTCAGTCCGACCTTGTATTAATTATAAAACGCCTGAATGCTGCCATGGTTTCACATGCTGGACATGATGTAAGAGCTTCAGATCGGTGGTAATGCTTTTAAAACATGGAAAATGAATCTCAGACTTACGCTACTAAGTGCTACAACAAGCCGAAATTTCTGATGGAAGTAGTTATTTTTGTATTCATGTTAATTTTTGAAATTTGAATATTGTTTAAGTTGCATGTGAAATTTTTGGTAATCTGGTATCAAATAGAAAAATATTAGCAATAGCAAATATCTTATAAAAAAACTGAGAGATTGTTTGCAAGATCTTACACAATTAAAAAAATACTACAATTCGTCAGCGTTTTTACGAAGAGACAAATTTCCCCCAAATCTTTTTCTTTTTTCGAAAATTGTTAGTGGATAGCAACGAACATTCTGGCAATTGGAGGTTAATTTTGTCAAAATCATTACGATCACAACAATTATACAGGGGGAATTTCACCCAAATCGTATTTTCAGTTTTCACGAAGAGACGGAATTATAATTTGCCTCTGCGTACGTAGATAGAAATAACGATGCTTCGAGTGCAAAAACAACGCGCGTACAATGTGTCTACATTTTTGAGTTTTCAGAAAGAGACAAAATAATGGGCAAAACTACGAAGCTGTATTAGGGACATGGTGAAAATAATTATTTTCTCTCACTTTAGCTAACTCCTACGTACGACTTATATGTCGTACGTACGACTTACATGTCGTACGTACGAGTTATATGTCGTACGTACGAGTTATATGTCTCACGTACGACTTAAATGTCAGACTTATGTCTGTCGTACGAACGACTTAAATGTCGGACGTATGTCGTACGTACGACATAAGTAGTCCTACGCCGCGCGCACCTTATTCAGTAGAGCGATCGTGGACCTATTCCAATGCTACTATAACTCGTACGTACAACATATAAGTCGTACGTATAAGTCTGGCATTTAAGTCGTCCGTACGAGTTACATTTCATAAGTCGTCCGTATGACATATAAGTCGTACGTACGACATATACGTCGTACGTACGACATATACGTCGTACGTACGACATATACGTCGTACGTACGACATATACGTCGTACGTACGACATATACGTCGTCCGTACGACATATACGTCGTCCGTACGACATATACGTCGTCCGTACGACATATAAGTCGTCCGTACGACATATAAGTCGTCCGTACGACATATAAGTCGTACGTACGAGTTAGCTGAAGTGAGAGAAAATAATTATTTTCACCATGTCCCTAATACAGCTTCGTACAAAACAACTCGCGTGTGAAATTTCGAAGAGACGAATTCTTTTAAACAAAAAAGCCACCACAGTAGATTTTGTATTTTTACTAACAAACTAATTTATATCTACATTAATTATTCGTCAAATAAATTTTTCAATGTTTGTTAATAGTAACATTATTTAAGTTGGAGATCTCATCTTTCTGTATGTACCAAATATAAGTATCTGCTTTGAAAATAGGCGAAATCTCTCTTTTAAAACCTGATTTTCTCAAAACCAATGTGCAACGCCGCGTGGCCAAGTTCGTATATTTAGTGAAAACGCTGACGAATCGTGTAACAATACATATTTTTATTCAAATTTTCTTAACACAATTTTCTTAACAAATTAGGAATTCGCGATTTCCATCTCAACACAAACCCAGAGCTTGATTACGTAAGATCCTCGAGAAACCCTGCACGTAAATTATGCGTCTTGTACATGGATGCATGCATTGACAGTTGACTCAATGGTTTAGTTCGGAGAATACACCCGCACGTGTGGATTCAGTATTTACGAATTAACTTGGCGCTTCGCGCATCGTGAATTTCTAATTACGAATCCACACTTTCTTGTGTATTCTCCTTAACTTTAAAGCTTATAGTCATCTTAATTGTAGCCCATACTAAAGTACAACCACAGGACAGACAGCCGCCTCTACTCCATCAATAAGAAATAAGCATAATTTGTCTTGTTCCCCAGTGAGGCAAGCATTCTATAAGGGAGTAAATTATTTTAAAGAAAATTTCAAGACAGTCCCTGATTAATGGACTTGCTTGATTGCTAGTGCATGATACGGAGTGTCCAACCTAACAGAGTATATTATTGTTATTGGAAAATCTGAGTTCATACGGTTTTATCTCAAACTGTTTTCAAGGTTTTCATAGTTCTCAAATAGTGTCTAGTTTATATTCAAAAACTAACAACAGAACGTGTAGCATGGCAATGCATTTGTTTTGACGAAAGGACCCTAATTGAACGTTAATTGAACGACTTGTTCAATTGACGAATCATTTTAAGTGGTGTAAAACTATTCGTCAAGTGTGTTTACGTGTGACACGGCCGACTTCCTAATTGTTTTATTTAGATTTTCATTAATTAATTTAAATATTTTCATATTTTTGCTTTGCCTATAATATTAGTGTCTTTGGGTCATAGACTCGCACTCACAGATACTGTAACAAAACGTTTGAATGCAAACCGTCACAGACAGCTGCTCTCACATTCCACATCGCATAAAGTCATAAGCCACATGTCTGGTTAGGAAATAATTAAATACAACACCATGGGTTATTGAACAATGGAAATGCAGTTTCACCATTAAAACGCAGAGAAATTTCACGGAAATGTCACAGTGATTTAAGGGTGAAGCTGCATTTCTATATTCAAGAACTCATAGTGTAAAAGAAAATTTGGTTCATATTTCCTTCATATTTATATTCCTGACGGTGACGTTCCCGCAGAGTTCACAATTTGAAAACACATCAAAAAGTATCGACAGGAATAAGATAGAAGTAAAAGAAATGGAATTTTCAAAAATGCTAAAACAAGTTGATTTGTATAACGTGTGTAAACTGTCTCATTTGTCTTGAACAAATTTTAATGTGCCATACCACGTACAAATTGTTTCCGCTCAGTCATGCGTGACCCTTTCATTAAGATTATTGTGTCATATGATAAAAGAGAAAATGAGTTTTCCAATGTTGTGTACATTTGTGAAAAAATGCTTCTGAATTATTGAGCAATTTACCCGAAAATGTGTTTATTTTATTCAGGGATAAAACAAATATGCCGGTAAAATAAAACAAGGATAAACAAATTAAAAATGGCATCAAATACACTAACAGAATAAATACTAAAAAACCTGCAAAACAAAAAGACTGATACACGGTATTTAACCAGCCAACCCCCCCCCCCCCCCCCCCCCCCCACCTCCTTCATTGTCCAGGAAGATGAACTATAATTCATTATCTAACAAACTGTTAAACATAGGAATTGCTGCAAAGAAGGTGTAATCATCCCGGACCTGCTGGATATAAAATAAGGATTTGTATTTAGTGTGAATAAGTAGCCACAAGTTTGGTCAACGGAGCTTTCGTACATAAATCTCTTTCTTTTTTTAAATTTTCTTGGTGGAGTACTTGACTCTGTTTTTTCACATTCCTCAGTGTACTACACGGCTATAAACAACAAATATATAGATTATCACATCTATAGCAAACACATTAAACTGCACACAAAAAGTCTGAACAGAGAGACGACATAAAGCTCTTTTACACCGATAACGATAAGTTTACTGGCAGTTTTAGTGATTCGTTAAAGTCTACTCATATTTGTATCTAATGTCAAGGTAAACAAAGAAATGACGACCTCCGGAATGTTGGACCGTTGCTCTACCAACTAAGCTATCTTGCCCTATGTTGGCGCCTCGGCGGTCTCCCAAATTGTCCGTATATTTGTTCAAGGGCGCTAGTCAGAAGTCATACACAAAAGCATGCACTATGAAGCCCGACTACGTGAAAACCTTTTGTTGGAACACAACATGTGACAAGTAAACATCAGACTTATCTTTCACGTATTAAAAAACGTGATAAGTCCACTTTTCACGTATGTCAAAGTATCACGTATTTGTGGAGCTAGCCTCGTTGCTAGGGTCGATCTTTCACGTACAAAATACGTGAAAACTTTGCAGAGCGCGTGCCCATTGTTGGCGGATTAGCGGAGTTACCAAACCATCCTGGGTAGGTGTTTGACCTAATTAACTTACAAAGGCTAATTGTAAACGATCAATAACAACATTCTTATAAGACGCGAAATAAGCCTGTTCTTTTATGGGTGCTGATAAACGGCGATCCGTTATATGGTGATACAAAACGGTGCTGTATGTTTTTCTAGTTACGGATCGCCAAATGTATTTCAGGTTGCTTTCGGGCTAGACCACTCCTTTTTTGAAAAAAACACGAAGTCCTCAAAGGTGCCGACATATCCGCATTTTTCCTAGTTACGCCGCGGATCGGTTGAACAGTTCCGGATCATGTCTGTGCATACAAAATAATCGCGCGAGAAAGTCATTTTTCCAGCTATAGCCCTAGAAGTAGAACCACCTCGAATCAAGCCGATTTCTGTTAAAGTATTAAATAATTGCCATAAATACAGTTCATGTAAAATACTTCCAATCAAGTTTAATAAGGAAGACTTTCAGGAGGACTTGCGTAAGAAATTATTCATGGCAATTTGCGTCTAATTTGTAAAGCAACGCGGCGACTGGCCTTATAGTCCAGGAGCTAGCAGACTTGTATCAGTATTGTTGAGTACGAAAGGTTTGACACCTGAAATGAGTAGGATTATGTGTGGGAACCCAAAAATATGGATTCTTTAGTTTGACACTCTTGCACTGCCCCCTGGGGGCACTCTCAAAATGACCCCCCTATTTTTGTATTGGTATTGGTGGCGTACGAGGACCAATTTGTTTGTCATAATGTACTTCAAGGGAGTCTTATTTTAAAAAGCCAATTCTTAAGTTTTCAACTAATGTACTAAGCCACTTAAGAATGGCCTAATTAACGCTAATTAGCACTTTCATCGGTATTGTCACGTACGAGGACACATTTTGGCTCAAATGTACTTTAAGATATACCGATTACGAATATCTAATTCTTAAGTTTCAACTCCGTGTACTAATCCACTTAAGAATGGGTCAAAGATCGATAATTGACCTAATTACGTTTTCGGGAACGATGGAATAATGTGACCCGCTCCATCGAAATCAGGAATAAGTCTCAAAAAAGTTATTGTCTGATAAAGATGACAGGTGTATATTTATTTGCCGAATCAAAATTCCAAGTAAAAAAGGTTTGAAATAAACAAAATGCAATTCACCCATGCATTCACTTTAACGGCCGATTGCGTAAAACGGCCTCAGCGACTTATTCCTGATTGTGGACAAGGACCAATTCTTAAAATACACATGAAAACTCCGAAAATCTCTAGGTAAATTAAACTTCTGAAGAAGGCCTCCTTTTCATAATAGCTTAAACATACTTTCATAAGTTGACCGATTTCTTATTCTTAAGCGGATTTGTGCATCAGATAGACACTTAAGAACGAGCTTTTCGTATTCTGGGTTGCCAGATGAACATGTTGACATAAGTTTTGTGGACGTACTCGATCATACCGATACAATTATAAACACGTGGTGGGTCAAAAGGATACACCTTTAGGCCTAATTACGTGTTTAAGCCATGAAAACACCAACAAAATACTACTTTAACAACTGGTCCTTGTCCATAATGTTTAGACCTTCACATTAAACCTTATTTCAATCCTCCACCCCATTACATGTGGTTCCGTTTGCAAGATCGCTGAGGCTGAGGCCGTTTTACGCAATCGGCCGTTGAAGTGAATGCATGGGTGAAAATCGTGACCAAGTATTTGTTTGTGTTGTCCATGTGATTTTGGTCAATTTTGTTTATTTCAGACTGCTGGTTTTCTCGGAATGTGGATTCGGCAAATACAAATATACACCTGTCATCTTCATCAGACAATAACTTTGTTGAGACTTATTCCTGATTTCGACGGAGCGGGTCACATTATTCCATCGTTCCCGAAAACGTAATTAGGTCAATTATCGATCTTTGACCCATTCTTAAGTGGCTTAGTACATTAGTTGAAAACTTAAGAATGGTCCTCGTACGCCACCAATACCGATAACAAAATTAGGGGGGTCATTTTGAGAGTGCCCCCAGGGGGCAGTGCAAGGGTGCCAAACTTAAGAATCCACACTTTGGGGTTACAACACATAGTCCTACTCATTTCAGGTGTCAAACCTTTCGTACTCAACAATACCGATAAAAGTCTGCTAGCTTCTGGACTATATTATGGCCCTGTCACACCAGAACGTTTTAGGCCAACGCGTGAATAGCGCGTTAAAAATAGTTGATACGCTGACAAACGCTGAACTTTCACAGAAAAAGTCAAGTGCAACCGTGATTTCAGCGTGTCCATAACGCGTTGTTAACGGGTTCATAACGTTTACCAGCGCGTGAGTAACGCGTTAGTAACGCGCTCGACGATTGATGAACGACTGCCCAGCGCGTGAGTAGCACGTTCCAACGCGCGCCATCGTACTGCAACGACCAAATGATTAGTTGTATATAAAGCCGACGCCCTACTACACTAATGGCCCTGTCACAACATAACGTTTTAGGCCAACGTGTTGGAATTTCGGTAACACGCGGGTAAACGTTGACCAACGCTAGGCCAGCGTTCGCAACACGCTAAGCGCGTTACCCATACGCTGTCACACGCTGAGGCAAAAATACATTTTTCAACATACCTAAAATTTTCAGCGTTTGCCAGCGTGTGACTGCACACGCTGTCGGCGCGCAGGGTGGTCGTTACTCACGCGTCGAACGCGCTAGATGATCGTTACCAACCCACTACTCACACGCTGGCGACCCGCTGTCGTATTTTTACTATAAATCAGGCATACGTTCCTCACACGCTGAGCGCGTTCCTCACACGATACTCACGCACTGACGTACGCTATGAACCCGTTATCAACCCTTATGGACACGCTGAAATCACGGTTCCACTTGACTTTTTCTGTGAAAGTTCAGCGATTGCCAGCGTATCAACTATTTTTAACGCGCTAATCATGCATTGGCCTAAAACGTTCTGGGGTGACAGGGCCATAACAAGCTTGTTTTTACCGTACAATGCAATGCGGAATAACATGGCGTCTTTTGTTTACTCTCGGTTGCTCATGGGTAGTACGTCATCACTTTTCGCTGGTTTACAAGTCCGCTAGTACTATATCGTGGATTTCATTGTGGTTTTCAGTGGATCTTTGCCGGGAACCAGTACAGGGCGGGAAATTTCAAAATCGAAGAATCGAGGTCAAATTTTTTCGGTCAAATTGCAACAAAATTATTTAGAAAAAAACATGACCGTAACAATAAAGTGTTACCTGAACACAACATAAACAAGGTCTGATAATAAATTTAATGTGTGAGTTTTCGTTGTAGTCCATCTTTAAGTACCTTGTTGCGTGAAAATTTAACCAAACTAAGTGACGATTTTAATGATTTGAAAAACGTCTTTGATCGCCACGACACGAAGCAGTAGGGATTTTGTCCGCAAACTACTGTGCCTTTTCCAAACCCCCGGGCTTTGGCCCTACCACGGCTCCAGCCCTTGCTAAACTGCATGAATAAAGCCTCAAACTAAGACAAAGCTGGGGTTTCTAGAGTTCTTTATCGGCCACTCACATTTTTCTAACTACATGCCGATGATTTCCGATTTGACCAAGCCATTCGCGCGCCTTGCGAGTCGGCGTGATGTACATTTAGATAGAAACTTAATCTTCGGTTGGAGAATCATCAAATACTTTTTTTTCGGACGAAGGGCATTTTAACATTTAACCATGTGGTATACACAAATATCTTTTCAATAAAATATATAAAACAGGACAATTTGCTAGATTTCTGACTCGCACTTTTACGCGTTTTGTTGAAAATTACGGGAGCAGCAAAACCACGATAAATATTATTTTCTGTAATACGCTACTCACAACATGTGATTTCGAATATACCTTTATGTAATCGATTATTTGTTTTAAAAAAAGTAGAAAAGTTTCCAGTAATTATATTAACAATCTGACAAATACTCAACGCATGGTCACGGTTTGTCATAGAGCTAGAGGTCAGTACAGTTCATGTACATGTACATGCACATGTAAATGTACCAACTACACGCTGTGCGCAAGCGAATTATGTGACGTTTTAACGTGATAGGCCAAAGTTATGTTCGTTGCATGCCGCGTGCACGCGCACCCAGGCCCCGAACGTAATAGCCCTGTCACACCAGAACATTTTAGGCCAACGCGTGAGTAACGTGTTGTAATTTTGGCAACACGCTGGCAAACGCTGACCAACGTTAGGCCAGCGTTAGCAACACGCTGAGCGCATTACTTACATGCTGTCACATGCTGAAAAAAAAAACATATTTGTTTCAACATACATACAATTTCCAGCGTTTGCCAGCGTGTGACTGCACACGCTGGCGGAGCGTTTGAGGTTTGTTACTCACGCGTCGAACACGCTACTCACGCTACTCAACCCGCTACTCACACGCTGGCGCACGCTGGCGTACGCTGGCGTACTCTGGCAACACGCTTGTTATGGCCCTGTCACCCCAGAACGTTTTAGGCCAACGCGTGAGTAACGTGTTGTAATTTTGGCAACACGCTGGCAAACGCTGACCAACGTTAGGCCACTATTGCTAAAATGTAGTCAATTACAATCCTTGAATATAAGGAAACAGTTCCCTACTTTTCCCCGAGCTTTGCCATCTAGCTGTGAAGGCACAAACTATGCTAAAGCGCTATGTGACTTCAAAATATTGTCTGACACTTACATATGGTTGGGATTACTATCTGGCAATGTACACAAACAAAAATGATTTGTTACAATACAATATCAGGCCTAAATCATTGACCTACAATATATCCAGTCTGCACACAGACAGACTATAAAATTCAAGTCAAAAATATGTCTAACCACACTGTAGACAAAAGTACAATTGCAATACAAAAATATCCAACAGTCTTATAAAGACATATGACAGTCTCATAAAGACTTAAATGTTACACAACAATATGCCACGACAATGGAGTCATTGAAAAAAACACCCTTCACACTGGTGTGAACTACAGTGCAAAATAAATTTAGCTGAAAATCTAGAGTTACATTAATAACATCTGTGCCACAATAATATTTGACCCCAAAATACTCAATCCAAAGCACAGGTCTACAACTGGCTCTAAAATGATCTGTTCCTATACAGAAATAGAATCCGTGTCCAACAGATTCATACGAGGCACAACTGCCTAAAAACTGAACATGCAGATCTACAAGCTTCGATAAAATGGTCAAATATTAAACACATTATACAATGAAAATTACACAGCACGAAATGTAATCAACAATTATCTTGTCGATGAAGTCCTCAATGCAGGGTAATAACATCATTTTTTTTCGCGATAATAACATGTGCAGAAGCAAACACATACACGTTATCTGGCAGGAGAAAATCTAAAATCCGGCACAAAAACATATCCGGATAAAAGTACGTCGTCAACATAACGTTAAATGCTCAATCCTGTCTACGACGCCATTTTGTAGCGGACCACACCCACGTCAATTAAGGGGGAAGGAAAGAGGAATGGTCCTCTAGTAGCGGACGAGCATTTAACAAAATATGCAATAAAACAGAGACTATTGCTATGTACAAGGACGACTATCTCCTGAATATAACTTTACAAGACAACACTCATTGCAATAAAGCCACAGTATTATTTAAGACCGTAGTACAATAACATGAAGGTCAAATGTCACCTGGATAGCTGCACATTACATGTACATATACGCACGCTACAAATCTGACAATACAATAATAAAAATACATACACGGTCGCAAAAAGGTCACAATTATCAGTACAAATATGAAACAAAATACAACGTTACTCACTGGGGGTTTCTACGAAGGTATACCCTCCCACATCGTACACTAGGAGCATGGTCAGAGCCATGCTCCCTCGAAAATCGAGAGAATTTCTTAGACATTTGATGTTGGTCTTCTCTCGAAGCCCACAGAAGAAAACTTGCTACAACTTGCCTTTGCGCGGGAAGCACAAAGGTCGCCTTATGCGTTTTATGAAAACATGCAAATCACTTGCAAAACTTTTAGGCATGTACAAACAGACGGCGCACTTGGTCTCCCTACATAGATATAAGTTTGTTCACCTTTAATTGTATTTGTTATAAGAATTGTGCATAATATCTATAGTAATTGAATCAGTTGTGATTCTTATGAACAAGTCGGGTTTTATGTTGTGCAATTTGTTCAATTTACTGTAATTGAAGTCAAATGTGTCTCATTTGCTTACATTGGTACCATTCGTGTTCGCTGGTACTAAAGCAGGGAAGATGTTAGTCTTGGTCAAGACCAAGCTAGCCCGTTCATTTGTTCCGCGGCGCGCCGTTCGTATTATTTGGGCTTATTGAGGGCGCCCTTAATTATAGCCAGGTTCGTAGATTTCATCCACTATCTTGGTCTTGGCGCAAGCGTCACGTGAACCCGGAAAATTCCGAGGACATTTCAAGCATAGCTCAAATAGCTACTCGCCCCCGCATGCGCGCTAAGTCGTTTTTGTTTAATGTAGTGTTCGATTATTATAGTCTGGTTCTCAGACCAAATATTTTTGACTATTTGTGATTTTTCATTTATTATTAAGCCGCCAATGTCACGTGACCAAAAACTGGAGGAATTGCTTAACGTTCGCGATGTTCGAGTGTTTCCAGGTTTTTATAAAATAAAACTCGCATTGGCGAAAGTCAACACTTGACGAAATGCCCAATAATATCACAGTCATTGTAGTCATTGTGCTATTTTTTGGTAAGAGCCGTTAAAATTGGAATTGTTGCGTCGTCATAGCTACGCTGCTTGTATCGCGTCATTATCTATTTTTTGTGTCGGCGGCGGCTAGAACGTCACTAGACCGGGAGTTACAATGAAAAGACCTTTAAACGTTTAAACATTGTTTAAAATAAACCGCGATAGATATAATCCAATTAATGTTTTTAAATTTTCATTTTTGAAAATTGAATGCTAAGGAAATTTAACAAATAAAATCATAAATGTAATGAACAATGAACACAATTGCGAAAAAGCCATATGCTCTGTTCATAGAACAGACATATTTCTAGTTTCACTCTTGATCGAAAATCACCTTCGTTGTCTATAACGAACACTGATCACCATTTGATAAAGCGATTAACCTGTTTCGTCGTTCTGTGAACAAACCCGTTATTGAGGTTTCATTTGCACTGAAAAATTTGGCGCGTGGGTTCGGGTCATAAATAATAGGAACCTATCTTGTCAATAAAGAACGACGAGATTTGTTTTTCACATGGTCGTGGGCGAAGGCAACTTTGTATACACTGTTGTCGGAACATCAAAATATGTGTAAGAGCATAATAGTATTGGCTGGAATAACTCAACCTGTGAACATGCTAAGCTTCAGTTTAATGGCGACGACTATACATGTAGAGCTACACAAATGTAGGAATGTATAAGAACTAAACATCTACAGGATTAAAAAAAAAAAAATGACAAGATTAAGATAAGATAATGCCGAAATGTAAACAAGACAGTGACAAGATGTAAACAAAGTAGTGGCAAGACTTGTCGATTTGACAAGGGATTTTCTGTCAGTACATGTACTCGGGCAAAACAAGATTTATCTGTTTGTCAACATGACCAGTTTCTGTTTTCAGTGAGCAAACTGAACAGATCACTTGTGAAACCAACATCTTTATTATTGCACAGAGCAATGGCGATAATACACATCACTGAGGGTAGTATTGGAGTCCACGCTGTTTTAGAGATATTTCATAACATTCATATGCGATCTGTAATATAAGATATATAATGACAAATTATAATAAATATTCATGCCCATTAATTTGCTAATCAAAACTTTAGGCTGCATGCACAACTCGTTAAAATCTTCGAATAATTTGTATCCTTTCCCTACTTCTAACTTGCCCCCTGAATACTATGGTCTTAGTTAGTTTATTTGTTTTGCTTTAATTGTTGCAATACAACTGTCATTTCTTAAATGTATTGTTTTTATCAATTTTAACACCAGGGCAAGCTTTTCACGCACCACCTTTGGAAGTCTAAAAGGAAATAATGACCGACTAGCGCTAGCCGCTTAAACGTCTCGAATTGTTTGAGATCAAAATGTTGTCCCAACAATTTATTTATAAACTGATAAACTTCAATGAAACCGCAAATGTTCAAAGTGTGGACAATTGCTTTCATGCCAACTTCTCCTGAACTTCCTTATATCATTATTCGCAGGGATTTCGAACAAACCGACTCATTTAATGTGTAAAATCAACAATGTTCAGGAATTGCACGAGGCAATCTGAAGGCAGCATGGGAATAACAACATAGGTGAAAAGAACGAGGTAAGAGCCTTCAGCTCAAGATACAATTACAACAAAGAAAAGGAACAGCCGACATCGAAGACTGAAGAATTATATTTCGTAGTTCCAAACGCAGTGCAGGTCAGATACGCCAAAGGAACGGGTCAGATTGGCCACCGAATTCACTGATTGTTTTGTAAACCCCGGTCTCATAGTGTCAAAATAAAGAAACGAGGAAAAAGTGCATATATAAAACACGACCCCCACCCCCCCCCCCCCCCCCTTGAAAAATACAGTGAGGTTGACCAAGTGGCGGGTAGAAGACTGCGTAATTGTAGTGGTTTCTTGATTTCCCAAAGTGCTGTGGCTAATGCAGTGTTTCGTGTGTCAGGTAACATATAAGGCGGAAAACCGAAATTATGCAGTACACGTGCGTGTAGGGCCCCAGTGAGACGTTGGGTTGCCACCTCCGGCAACTTGGTGTCATGTTTCAGTTTATTCGCGGATGAGATGTGTATAATGCACGTATCCGAGTACTACGCACAGTCTTAAGCCAACCACTCTGACCGATAACTTCTTGTTTTGCTGATCACATTGTATGTCTTTTATCACGGGCACCCCCACACAAACCGACTGTAACTGTTTATTTTTGTTTTTGTTGAACTAACTTGCCTTTCCCGGTCATGCAACGCAAACATTATCATTGGTGACTTTGGAAACTGACTACAGAGAGTGCCACTTTCAAACGAAATATATATATGGGAGAGCGGGGCTAGTCCACCCACCACGTGATTTCCCACCACTACAGCCATTGAAGGAAGTTTTCATGATGTAATTATATTACACACGACATGATAAAACTCCTATAATAGCTACACGAGCAGGCTCAACAAGCTCATAAAGTTATCATCAAAATACCGTTTACATACTGTATCATGTAAGTAAAAGTTTCTTGCATCAATAATATTATATAAAGCACAGGACATAAACAAAGATGGTTTTAGTGGTTATTGTCATTAGGAAGACAACGGACATGCGATAATAATTTTGCAGTTATAAGCTCAGTTTACTGTGCTACTGATGCATACGACGTGGTAAAACACAATATGAGCCCTGAGTGCATGCTAGGTCTGCTCCGCAGTTAGTGCGCTCTCTGTCGTTCATCGCGCTGATCGAAATTGTACACGTGAAAAAACATTTGATCTCCATTACAGACTGGATAGTACACCGCGTATGTGTTTGTGCACGAACGCGTGATCCAAAACAAAGGCGGCGCGCTTTCTGCAGTAGGGTAAACGCGGCATGTGTATTCACTCTGGAAACTAGTCGAGTAGTTATCGAGATTATATCGGAATTGTATTCGTGTGGAGTATGAGGAAAGTAAGCGCTTTGCCAATACAATCATTAAAAAACTTTAAATTAACTAACGAATAACAATATGTAGTCGTGGCAGCAGTCCTAACACAGCCAGCTTTTTCACACTTTCTTGATATGTAGGTCTACTATTTTTTATCCTACGTAATGTTAAAGTAGCCTACATTTTTGAATGGGTATAATTTTCCTTAGGACCTTCCCTGAAATTGGTTTCCAGTATATTGCTCTTTCATTTTATCCCTCCTGTAGGTAATTTAATAGTTCAGTTGGAGACTGACACGGAGTGAATTTAATGGTCGTATTGAATTTCTAAAATGACATGAAACACTCATTCTTATAGGGCCTATAACCAAGGAATAACTAAATTTAACCACACAGGAGAAATTATATGTATATTTTAAATGCACAACAAATTTATTACACAAAAGGACATAAAAACAAGTATTTGTTTTGTATTCGTGTTGCTCTCCTTATTGTGGGGAGATGGGTTTTGCGACTGGAACTACGTCTACCATTTTGTACGTGTTGGCACGTACTTTTACTGAAGTTATGGAGTCTTCTAATACAGGCTAAGAGCCCCCTGTAATGATCCCTCTATGCTTCCCTACTTACGGTACTGGAGACACCTCGTAGATAAAACACTGACAAATGATGTGGATTTATTAGATGGGATAATTCATCCTTTTAATTATTATGATTTACCGTCAACATTATTTAGAACATTAATACAAATGGGCTCACTTTGTAGTAATCCAGAAGGGGTATAACCGGAACAACGGAACAGCCCATGCGGTCAGATAGACGCGCTGGCCCAGCAACGCGAATCAAATGTACGGCCTCTTGCTGCTATCGCCTAGGCTTGTGTAAGTTTGGCAAGCAGTCTGCTTTTATTCTTATATTTAAGATTGCAGAAGACTTTTGCACATACACGGGAGAACACAGCGGTTATCGCCAACTCATCGAAACTTTCAGAACAGTTTTGCACCATAAAATAACGTGCACAAATAAAGCGCTTTCAGATACTTTGTACAATGTACAATGTACAATGTACATGTACAATGTACGATTATGTAGTGTTCGATTATTATAGTCTGGTTCCCAGACCAAATATTTCTGACTATTTGTGATTTTTCATTTATTATTTAGCCGCCAATGTCACGTGACCAAAAACTGGAGGAATTGCTTAACGTTCGCGATGTTCGAGTGTTTCCAGGTTTTTATAAAATAAAACTCGCAT
Organism: Crossaster papposus; assembly: GCA_037893245.1. NCBI lineage: Eukaryota > Metazoa > Echinodermata > Asteroidea > Velatida > Solasteridae > Crossaster > Crossaster papposus. The sequence continues at coordinate 794,526 of JBAIAA010000251.1, read as the reverse complement.
TGGCGAAAGTCAACACCAGACGAAATGCCTAATAATATTACAGTCATTGTAGTCATTGTGCTATTTTGTGGTAAGAGCCGTTACAATTTGAATTGTTGCGTCGTCATAGCTACGCTGCTTGTATCGCGTCATTATCATTTTTTTTGTCGGCGGCGGCTACCTGACATACAATTTAGACGTCTAGGCCTAAACAAATTGTCAGGTCGGAGAACCAGACTACTATTTTTATACACGCTGTGTGTTTCCCATAAATTGCACACGGCGCCATTGCACAAAATAATGGAGTTTCTTACACGTCCGCCAAAGGCGAACATTTTTCGAGTACGAGTGTATGCCTTTTGCGGACGTGTAAGAAACCACATTTGGCTATACGTCTAAATTGTAGTGTAGGTCAGGTAGCCGCCGGCGACAAAAAATAGATAATGACGCGATACAAGCAGCGTAGCTATGACGACGCAACAATTCAAATTTTAACGGCTCTTACCAAAAAATAGCACAATGACTACAATGACTGTGATATATTAGGCATTTCGTCTGGTGTTGACTTTCGCCAATGCGAGTTTTATTTTATAAAAACCTGGAAACACTCGAACATCGCGAACGTTAAGCAATTCCTCCAGTTTTTGGTCACGTGACATTGGCGGCTAAATAATGAATGAAAAATCACAAATAGTCAGAAATATTTGGTCTGGAAACCAGACTATAATAATCGAACACTAAATTAAACAAAAACGACTTAGCGCGCATGCGGGGGCGAGTAGCTATTTGAGCTATGCTTTGAATGTCCTCGGAATTTTCCGGGTTCACGTTACGCAGGCGCCAAGACCAAGATAGTGGATGAAATTCACGAATCTGGCGATAATTAAGGGCGCCCTCAATAAGCCCAGATAATACGGACGGCGCGCCGCGGAACAAATGAACGGGCTAGCTTGGTCTTGACCAAGACTACCGTCTTTCTGGAGCAAGACTGCACCGTTGGCTGCACCGTTGGCGTTCCTTAAAAAACAACAGTAAAACCAGTGACCCGTGTCTGGGTAAGACTAAGTCGTATTAGCAGATTTACTTAAATATTCAAAGTGGGTAAACAATATTTTCCTTTGCCTAAATAATCGCAAAAAAATTTACAAAATGTATACATTATTTTCAGTAATGATATTACATAGTTTTATTTATTTATTTTGGATTTGCAGGGTCTTTTTTTTGGACGTAATTTGTACGTCTTGTGAGTTGTGTACGTCTTTGATGTAACTACAGAAACCCAAATAAAATCATCGCAATTGAACTGAATGCTTTACTGCAGTGTGACTGCCACTGTTCATTTGTGTTCCTCATCCTCAATAACTTGAGGGTCTGACCTGGACCCTGATCTAAAGACAGGGATTTCCCCACATTATGATACCAACTTTTATATCAATAGATAATAACGCATTTGTATCTAATTATAAGAAATGTTAATAAGTATAACTTCCGATATACATGAGTCAACAAGAAACTATTTCTGAAAATATTTAGGAAAGAAACATGAAAGTGCATCTATCGTTGGTCCACATGAACAAAATGACACCATTTAAAAACCCAATTTTAAAATTACTGTGTATACAGCTTCAAAAAAAAGAAGTAGGGTCACAATTGATGTAACTTTGGAACCAATTGGAATTTGAATTATTGTTGTCCAATTTGAATTACAATGTTCGTCATTTCATAATAATGTATTTATTTATTTATTTATTTATTTAGCGGACGGTGTTTCCTCGAGCTCTGAGTAAGTCCCCTAAATTATCTGTTTATATACCTTTTTAGGTCCTTGTTTTTGTATCATTGTATTTATTTCATAGTATAGACCTGTCTAGACCAAGTTTATGGTTTTTCATTTACTTATTTTGCTGTATTTTAAGGTTATATTTTTCACCCTATGTCGTTGGTTTCTGCACTGAGTTGGCCACTGTGGCCACTCAAGCAGAACCACGCACTGTGGCCGATTCTAACTCTAACAATGCGAGTTCGACCAAACCCATTGTTGCTGGTGACGAACCGTTTGGTGGAGTCACTAGGAACAATGGGCTGGCTTTCAGAGCATTATAAAATGTCTCTATACAATCTTATCTTGAGAAATTCTATGAATCAATGCCCGACAAACATGTTGTTTCGGCTAGCCGTATTTCGAACAACCGTATTGCTTTGTACATGAGTTCCAGGGAGGAGGTAGCTGACGCCATTTCCCATGGGTTAACGTACGGCGACTCGTTCCTGGAGCTCACCCCTCTCATCCAACCAACCACCCGTCTGACTTTCTCTAACGTTTATCCTGAAATTCCTAACCGTGTTCTTCTTAGTAATATTTCTTATTTTTGTAAGGTAGTGTCGGCTATCAGACCCATCCCCCTTGATCTCAAACATAAACAACTGTTTCATGTAATGTCCTTCCGCCGGCAAGTCCAGGTCCTCGTTAAACCCAACATCACCCTTCCTGAACACATCAATTGTTCTTATTGTAGTACTAATTACAGAGTTTTTTGTCGACCGAATCAGTGAAATGCTTTAACTGTGGCGAATTTGGTCACATCAGCCGATACTGTAAGAAACCTCAGACCTGTGATGGCCCCAACGAACCCTCCAACCCCCTCAACCCCCATCCTGTCTTTGTACACAACAAATCCGATCCCAAACACCCTCCCAAACGTGCTCCCTCTCACCCACCCAGCGCCCTGGCTGGCGGTGGCGTGTCCGCCTCGGGTGCTGCGGGTAAGGTTGGTCCGTCTCGTGCCGGGTCTGATGCACCGAGGGGGAACCCTGCACCGGCGTTTGCTGGAGCGTCCTCCTCGGTCGCTAAGGTCCCGGCCGGGGTGGGCCTGCCCGTGTCCAGGGCACTCGGCTGGGCGTGGCCCGCCTCCTGTCCGCTCGCCCCCGCCCACCCGCACGTCTAGATCTGCCTGTACGTGCCACCAAACCAAATCAAGGTGAAAATATGGACACATCCAAGTACATCCGGGGCACCCCACCACTTCCAACCAGAATGTATTCCGAGGCCGTCACCAAACGTAAACTGTCCCCCTCAATATCCCCCGATGACGGTCCCCGTTTGACCCCCCTCATCTCGTCTAGGCCTCTCCACGAAAACTAAAGAAAAGGTCCCAACCTACTCCCCTCGTTGAACCAAGTACCCCGACACTAACCCAGGCTCTAGATTCTACGCTCACTCAATCACTGACCCCAATGCCCTCATCCGTCCCCCTCACTCCCTCCATTGCCCCCACCCTTACCCTCACCCTCACCCCACCCCCACACCCACCGTCAACCTTGAACCTACACCAGTTCTCACCGTTCCCGAAACACCTCGTTTCACAGCCAATTCGGTTGATCCCTCGTCCACCCCACAGCCCACTCCAACCCCCATGTCCGTGTCTAGTCAACAATCAACTGATTGTGATGTGAGCGATGACTCGACCCAGTGGGAGGAAGATCAGGACTCTTACCCCACGGCTCTCCCAACATCCAATAAATCCCCTTAGTCACCCGGACCTGATCAAGTTTCTCTCTGCAGTCAAAAACCAAGGAAATCGCCAGAAAATTTACCCACAACGTGCCTGGACTTGTCAAGCAATTAAAACCTTTGCGTAACACTTCCATCCTTCATAATTCGATGCAGCAGAGGGACAAAAACATTTTCAAGAAACTCGATACTTGATTTCTTTCTTAATGCTTGTAAAAATTCCTAGTCTTTTCTTTTTGTAATGGTACTGTCAATAATTGTTACATTAAATAAAGGAGGCTGCGGTAACATCACTCGGAACGCCTCCTTCAAGGGCTATTTTGATTTCATCAATCCCAATAGTTTCGTTATTCTTCTACAAGAAACTTATAACCTGAGAGATGACCATCCCTGCTGAAAGCAGTGGTCCAATTATATCCCCGTATGTGCTCCTGGTAGCTCCCCTGGCTCCGGAGTCATAACTTTAATCAAAAGAAACTTTGACATATAGTAGCCTCCAGTGTTTTATTAAAAAAATACATTCTCTATGTTAAAATTAAGTTGAATAATGATATTTATCAAATTTACAATGTTCTTATTCCGCAGTCAAATGCGTACGCTCTTAATTTTATTACCGATATCGATAACCATTGTTGTATGTGTACTGACGGTGCCATTATCATTGGAGGTGACTTTAATTGTACCGATAATCCAAGTATAGACCGCCTGAATAAGCCGGCCGAGCATCACTCCGCTGTTTCCGTTTCTTTTCAGAGTCCCCCTAATTCTCATAAAGGAAGTGCTTATTTGCACTTTAACAACTCTCTTCTTGAAGACCAAAACTACCGTGAAATTCTTCACCTTTTTTGGTCTAACTGGCAACTTCAAAAACACACTTTCAGCAGTGTTTAAAGCCCAAATAAAACAACTTACTCAAAAGTACTGTTCCCAAAAAGCAAAAGAAAAAAAAACTAGACATGTGTTTGTGGACAAACACAGAGCTGTTTCGAGTGTCTTTCAATATGTGTGTGATGGTCTTTTGTGTGTCGATCAGATTTACTAAAGTCTCAAGTCGATCAGATTTACTAAAGTGTCAAAGTCAATAGTCTAAAGAAAAAGGTGTACAAAACCTATGGGGGAAAATTTAACCTTTAACGTGACACCCCGTGACCTTGAATGACGTAATCGTGCCAAATTTCTCCTACGACCGTCTGTGGATGGTGGTCTATGTGTGTGCCAAGTCTCAAGTCGATCGGATTTACTAAGTGTCAAAGTCAAGAGTCTAAAGAAAAACGTGTACAAAACCTATGGGGGACAAATTAAATCTTTAACTTGACGTCACGTGACCTTGAATGACGCAACCGTGCTGAATTTCTTTCAGAAACATCTGGTGGTGGTGTTCTGAGTGTATGGCAAGTTTCAAGTCGGTCGGATTGACTAAAGTGTCAAATTTAATAGTCTGAAGAAAAACGTGTACAAACCCTATGGGAAAAATTTCACCTTTAACGCGAAGTCACGTGACCTTGAATGACGTAATCGCGACGAATTTCTTCTAGGACCGTCCTTGGGTGGTTGTCTAAGTGTATGCCAAGTCTCAAGTCCATCGGATTTACCAAAGTGTCAAAGTGTATTGTCTGAACAAACGTGTACAAATCCTATGGAGAACAAAAGGCAAAAAAAAAAAAAAAAAAAAAAAAAAAAAAAAAAAAAAAAAAAAAAAAAAAAAAAAACACCAGAACGAAAACAATAGCTGTTTCGGTGAAAAACCGAAACAGCTAAAAACTTTCCAAGATATCAATTCTTACATTGACGACATTCAGTCTGCATCCGTCGTAACTCCGGGGACACCAAATAGTGAGGTGGATAAAGGAAAAAATCGTTACACGGTGGACAAAAGCACCATTTTTTCACCAAAGTATCAGTTTGACCCATAGATTTAAAAAAAGTCATGCTCCAAAAAATCTGAGAATTGTTAACCTTGAATTACGTCATTATGACGTCATAACCTCGTGTTATGTAATAAAGCAAACGCAAATGCCATGGTGGGATTTCTACATGCCAAAATTATGTTTCTGAGGTCAAGGAATTCAATGAGGGTGGTATTAGTTTGTAAAAAAATAATATCCTTTATGGTGACTACATGTATATTGATGTAAATATGACGTCATTATCGTCAATACTACACAAATAACACAAAATTTGAAAAAAAACCAGATTTTATTGCCGTTTTTTCACCAAAATGCTATTTTTTTGTGTTCAAAATGGTAACAGTATAATTACCGTGGCACTGATCTACAAGATACCATGATGTCATTATGATATAATAAACAATAACTATCAACCAAAACAATAACACATTAACACAATAAAACAATGATTCTGACCGGATATAGGTTATGACAGGATATTTATTATATTGAATAGCGCATATAACAGTTGGTTTGTGTAGACGAGGGATTATAGTGTGTTACCATTTATTTAACTGCCTCTTACAGTTACAGTTATTAGTTTGTTTTTACAGTTTATTACTATTAATCACCTACTTAAAGGGGCAGGATCGTCGCTCAAAAAATTGGCGTTCTCGGGAAACCTGTACCCAAGTCAATCAATGCTGGTCCATTTGTTTGACGTCACAACTGTTTAAGTCTAAAGCGTTTATACCCAGTGAACTGCAAAGATATGTACATGTTGTTTGGCAAGTTAGGACATACTTCCTTCAATTATTGTTAAACTCATAGTAATTCTGCCCCTTTAAAGTCCGTTTTGATTTTAAAGTTTGTTATTGTTCAATAATGAACAGTCTCAATTTCTGGTATTAAAACATTTTAGATTAATGTTTTGATGAAGCAAGCATCACATCTTCCAATTATTTTAGAACTTTCGTAATTACTGTATCGTTTTGTTTTCCACATGTCGCGCACCCAGCTCTCAAATGGGCCATCCTCAAACACTGGCCCTTAATTAGCGATAACGAATATCTAAATAGGATTTTTGATACCCAACCCATCCTGGCATACAAAAGGCACAAAAACATAAAAGATGAACTTGTTCGATCTAGGATTAAAGCATCCCCACAATCCAACCAAGAGGAACACAATCTTGATGAGGAGAATCTGCAAATTTTATTGGAACTATTGGAAGACCAAAACAATGATCAAAGAAATGGATCTCAAGACTAACCCCCACCCCCACCCCACTAAAAAAAAACGATACTTGTCCTTGCCACTTGTCATATAAACCGACACACAAATACAAACAAGGAAAGAAAATTGAACTATAAGATGGTGGCTGATGACGTGCATGATATAGCACAGAAAATATGCCCAGCTCCCCTTCCAAAAAAGGGGGAAAAAGAGGGGACGGCATATTATCACCGGTAATAATCAATCACTGAGTGAACTAAGAACAAATGGACCACTAGTACTGTTGCAATACACAAACCAGTCATCGCGTCGCCAAAACCAGAGACAGGGTTTGAAACTCCCGCTTTTAGGGAATGCCTAACCCAATTGGCCTGCAGACTTTTGTTGTATTTGCCTGTCCACGAACTCCAACCACGGACTGTCATCTAGCAGAGATAATGTGGCTAGAACTGACCCCCCAGCCAGATGCGTGTCTTACACAAAAAAAGAAAAAAAGAGTTAAGAATTACGCTCTGGAGAGGCCAGTCAAACAACCACCTTCTGGCATACCCACTAGATAACGTACAATTAAAGACCTATATCTCTGTAGACCAGTCACAAATACAATCCATATGATACTTGTCAACAGAACCTTTTCCGCGTCTCAAAAAAAATAACGAAAAGCACGGAGGGGTTCTTTTGAAACTTGTACACGAACCCCCCCCCCCCCCCCCCCCCCCATTCCTTCTGACTGCAATCTCGCAGAAAAAAATGTGGCCTGAACTGACCTCCCATGAAGCGTATATCACTAAGGAATAAAAACTTAAATTATGAATTACGCTCTGGGCAGTATAGTTACGCAACCACACTGCTGGCATACCAGCAAATCATAATTACACATCTGCAGACCAGCCACACACCTAAAATCCAACGATACCTCACGCAGCAGAACTGTTTCAGCATCCCCCCCAAAAATAAAGAAAACGATGAGGAAAAGTTCTGACTTGTGACAACTCCCATAAACACCCTTCCCTTTCCATATAGAAAGAGTTCTGATTCACAGCAGCAAACTCTAGGATTGATCAATAAAAACTCAAAAAAATAAACTGATCATTCTTTGAAGTATGCCTGCATAAACCGGTCTATCTGTGCTACCTTCGTGCATAAGCACTCTATTTGAATAAAAAAAAACTAATAGTCTCACTGAAAAAGAAAGAAAATTCCCCATAACCCAGTATTACACGACCTTCATTTTAATGTCCTTCCCATGTGACCGTGAATCGTTCTAAAAATTAAAAGATTACGCTGCTTCCCAATAAACATGATGATGTATTTTATACCATCATATGCTAATATAGACAAATTTAATACAAAAATGATGAAACTGTTTGTTTCAGCGCAACACAAACGTTGCCATGCGATTCCTTGGCCTTTGATACATATAATTCGCTACTAAAATCACTTGCCTCGGCATTATATAACTAAAAACATGCCGTTTTAAGGAAATGGCGGCCATTTTGAATATATTACGTCATAATTAGGTCAAGGTCATTGCAATTTTTTTGGAGCATGGGATTTTATTAATCTACATACCCATAGGAGTCTTTAAAAAAAAATTGGTGCTTTTGTCCACCGTGTCACGATCTTCGTGTTTTTTGTCCTTAATCCACCTCACTAAAAAGTATTGCAAGAGCAAAGAAACGAATTAAATGTTTTTCTTAAAAATAGAGCTCAGGGCGCCCTCGTCCGGTCTCGCTTTCAACACAAAAATGAGATCGAGACCAGCTTGTCTTACTTCTTCAATCTCGAGCAGTCGCATTCTATATCAAAATCTGTCTTTTGTCTTCGCCTTCCATCGGGATCTCTTTCAGATGATCCCGACGAAATTAAAACTCACTGTCGTAACTTTTACAAAGATCTTTACAGCTCTGCGCCGACCGACGAGGGTGCCCTTGAGTACCTCTTGCAAGACTTGCCCAACCTCGACCTCGATGCTCAAATCTTAATCTCAAATCTTAATCTCCTGTACTAGACTGGTTTGATTTTGAGAAAATATGACTGCATGAGGCATTTTTGAGGAAAAGCAAACAAATAGGTGATTCTGAACGGTAATTTTGTGCTGAATCTGAATATCTTGTTTGTGTTTCTCAAAATTGTCTAATTATGTCAGTAATTAAGGTCAAAGGTCAGTAAGTGCCAATTTCATTTTTTTCACAGGAAATTGTTTACTTTACATTCTGTATACAATGGTGTAAATAATTTTGCAATTTCTCTTATAATAAATCACGCACAGCATATCAAAATATCTAAAATAATGGAAATTGTTAAAGAATTATTTACTTCTTTTGCGAATATCTCCGTAACCATTGGACTTCACGGGATGAGTTTATACCTGCTTTTCACACCTAAATGCACCTTTGATCAGTGTTCTCTGGCTGATTTACATTGTTTTGGGTATTGAGGGACAGGAATATGGTATTTGGTTTCATAAATTATTACAATTAGGACTGTAATTAGAGCCAAGGGTCAATTACTGCAGAATACCCAATTTTAAGGGAATTCCTTTTATGTTCATTTTTGGTTTGGAGAGAGGGATGGCACTATCACATTCATTACTCTGTGACCTGTGTGGCTTAAACAAATGAATTTTAAGCATGACTTAGTCTTTGCCGGTTATGTCCGATTGAAATGTAGGTAGGCGGACATAAGAGATTGAGTGACTATGATGATTAATCAAATGTGATTAGTGGTGCCGGCAGAGGATTATGTTCGAAAATCATCTTGTTAGCAATAGCATGCTTTCGTGCCTTGCTGTTTGGGCATTCTTCAGTTCCTGCTGACTCGCGGAAAAGTTGTGGCTGGGATTGGGTATATTCCAATCATGTAAGTTTGGTTTGAGCCATATAGTTTTTTTAGTCGGTTTCAAATTGTTCGTCCACTAGGGAGAGCAATATGTTGAGGGTTTCGTCTGGTTCAATTTGTTGTTCGAAAAAGCCGGAGTCTGTTGGGAGTGGTTCGAGCTTTTGATTTTGCTGTGGTAGTTTAGCTCTTATTAGTTTCTCCCGAATGTATTGGGCTTTTTTGAAGGCAATGAATGGAGGTTTCGGAAATAGTTCCGAAAGTATTTGATTGCCTTGGATTAAGTTCCAGTGTTTGTTTATTGCTAAATGTGTGCCACCGTGGTTTATGGCTGGGCTGTAGGTGGTTGTGAAGACAAGTGGAATTTGTTTTGTTTTTTCTCCATCTTTCGTGTTGTGTATCAGTCTCGTTCGGTCGGCATGTGAGACTTTGGTTGTCGCTGTTTTAGTCTCATTGGGATTGTAACCTCTTGTGGTTAGTTTCTCTGAGAATGTTTTGACTTTGTTGTGGAATTCCCCCGCGTTTTGTTTTTTTTGTCCAGCGTATAGCGGAGTGTTTCTCCGTATAATTTATGAACGCTTTGAAAATACGGGGTGGGTGGGATGATGTTTTATGGAGATATTGGAAGGTTTACGTTGGTTTGGTGTAGACTTTGGTGTCTAGGATTCCTGTTTTATGGAAACGGTCTCCTTTGAATATAGTTAAGTCAACGTAGTTGATTGATGAGTCGGAGGCTTCGTATGTGAATTTTAGAGTTGGGTGCATCTTGTTTATCTCCGTGACGAGATTTGGAAATTCGTTCAGAGTTCCGTTGTAGATGACCAGTATAATCGTCTCTATAGCGCCACCATGTGAGGATGTTATCCGCTTTTTCTAAGTCGTGCAATGTGATGTTACCAATTTCAGGGCTGGATGTAGAGCTCATTGCACAGCCAATTTTCTGGAGAAAGAACTTATTTCCGAATTGGAAACAGTTGCGGCCAAGAATGAGTCCCAGAAGTTTTGGGATGTAAGTCGAGGGTGGTTTTGTGATCGGATGGTTATGGTTTGTGTTTTCGAGGGCATTGCAAACGCATTGGATTGCTTCCGTCTGTCGGACATTGTGTACATAGAAACAACATCGATGCTTGTAATTAAGACATCTTGTGGAAATTGTCTTTCTTCCAGTTTGCGCAAATTATGTCTGCTTTGTCGCGGACATAATATGGGTTGTGCGGTTACGGTGGAAAGAATAAAATAGTCTATGTAATCTGAATTGTTGGCCGTAGGGCTGGTACATCCACTTATAATTGGTCGTCCAACAAAAGGTTCTCCCAGTGGCGGAGTTTTGGGTATTTTGGGGAGGAAAAAAATGGTTGGACATGTTGGACAGTTTTGTGGAAGTGGGTTGAGGTATTTCAGAGTATCGTTGTTGATGTGTTTGTTGTTTCTCATTTCAATTAGTGTGTTGTGAACCATCAAAATAGTTTGTGGGGTAATGTCTTGGTCTAGTTTGGTATAATGATGGGACTCAGGGTGGTGGTATAACCCACTTGTAGATAGTCTGAGTGGTTCATAATGCAGATGCCTCTGCCTTTGTCATATGGTTTGACTACGATGTCAGGATTGTTTTTAAGTTTGTTTTTGGCAAAAAGTTCTTGTGTGGTCATGTTTTTCTGCCGATTCCTTAGCCTGATGTGGGCCAGTTCGAATTTTATGGCTTCCAAATATTCTTCTAGTGTTGCACTAGGGGATGATTTTGGTTGCCATTTTGGTGGTGGTTTGAAAGGATGGTTTTTGAAACGTTTGTTACGCATTAAGAATGCAATTCTTATAGTCTTCGATTGAAGGTATAATACTCACTTACAAGTAAAATGCGGTTTGGTTTCGCAGGAGTGCATGGGTACGAAGTTTAAACCTTTCTTAAAGCAATTATTTCAGTTTGCGATAGTGTTGCTTTGGATAGGTTCGTTATGAAAGATTGACAATGTTCTGCTAGTGAGCGCAAATAATTAGTGAGTTGGCTCGTTTGGTTTTCGATTTGCATTTGTTAGAGAAATGGTTAGATTTCGATTGACTTATGGATCTCTTGGTTTCTTTGTTGAGTTTTCTTCTTGCCATGGTAGTTGAAAGATTTGTAAATTGTAGTTTGAATATAACGGATAAGGTATGGGGTGGGTTATATTCAAGTGTATTTATTATCATTATTATATTATAAAAGCAAGATGACGCCGGATTTATCTCTTTTGAGAAGGTGTGGTGGTCCTGAAAAGGACCTTTTGGTTTTGTGGTTAGAGAACGACTAGTGTTGTCGGTTTCTTTTGATGCCTCTTGTCGGTTGGTAGGGTCTTGTGAAGAAGCTCAGGAGTTGTTGAGCGGTGGGATAATCTGGACCCTGGAAATCTTGAGCAAGCTTTTCTTGGGCTGAGCGTCTGGCGTTGTTCAGCTTGGCCTCGGTAATTCCTGTGAAGAGCAGCGATGTTCTTTTCTGGAGATTGCTCCAGCGATCCTGGAATGACCCCTGGAATTTTAGGGCTCGGTGTGGACGTGGTGGCCGTATTTTTACCTCGATATAAGGTGGTGGTGTGCTAGTCTCGATTGACCGGGAAAGGGGTCGTATTTGGCGGGTGATGTGCTCCTTGACAGATGTCAAAATGTTGACGTTGACTGCTAGGAAGTTTCACCAGTTTGAAGTTTTCCTCGGATAATTTTGTGTGAGACCGTGGTTGGTGTGGTTCTTGATGTGGATGGGCCAGAGTCTAGTTCACATGATAGAAGAAGTGACTCGTTGTCGCTTGGAATGCTGTTTGGGGATGCTGGATGAAATGGAGCTGGATGGAGATGGAGGAGGCTGGCTGGACTTGCTCTCCTTGCGTGAGTTGGACTTGCTAAACTTGATGCAACTGTGCAACAGGTTTATTAATCTGTTCCTGCGTCCTCTATTTGATAGGAACTTCACAAAAATTGCCGATACAACCAAATTTGTAGGTGGGGGGGGGGGGGGGGGGGGGGGGGGTATGGGGGTGTCATAAATATACCCGTTACATGTTCATTATGTATGCCTATCCATATCCACATAGGCCTACTATCATTATACAGTATACTACTGGGCTTTGTTTTGTATTCTAGTGCATCTATTACTACATTTCCATTGTCGGTCTCGGTCGGTCTCGGCACCGAGACCCGAGACCAGACATCCGAGACCAAGACCGAGTCATTAAGATTCGAGACCAAGACCGGCTAGCCGAGACCGAGACCAGGCCCCGAGATACTACATCGCTGCTTCAGACAGTGGGTAGGGATTACCACCCTGTAGATTTAACAAAAGCATGTGAGGTATTGTATATATGGGCCTACAGCACCAGCATTTTGTAGGGATGAAGAAAAATGAAATTTCCTAATAATTGGTATTATGCAATTGAACCTTGGCTCTAATTACCGTCCTAATTATAATAATTTATGAAACCAAATACCATATTCCTGTCCCTCGGTACCCAAAATAATGTAAATCAGCCAGAGGACACCGATCAAACGTGCATAGGTTTTAAAAAACAGCCTGTAGAAACTCATTCCGTGGTGAAAAAGAGAAAGTCCAATGGTTAAGGAGATATTGTCAACAGAAGTGAATAATTCTTTAGCAATTTCCATTCATTTTGATATTTTGACATGCTGTGTATGATTTATTAAAAAATTAATTAAAACATTATTAACATTGTAGTATTTAGGATGTACAATAAACAATTTCTTGTGAAAAACTGAAATTTGCACTTAATGACCTTTGACCTTAATTACTGACCTAATTAGGCAATTTTGAGAAACACAAAATGGATATTCATATTCAGCACAAAAGTATCTTTCAGAATCACCTATTTGTTTGCTTTTCCTCAAAAATGCCTCATGCAACTTAAATAGGCACATTTCTGGATTTGTTGCCTAGACTATCTACTTTGACCACTGATGTCTCCGATTTTATTATATCCGGTATTGACAAGGGAAGTTAAGTTGGTGCTGTTTTGTTTTACCTAACTAAAGCATTTTGATACGGTTGACCATGAGATGTTACTAGCTAAATTATCTAGTTATAGAATTTGTGATAACTAACTAGCCTGGTGTGCTAATTATTTGTCTGATCGTGGGCAAGTGGTCGTTGCAATCTAACTGCAACACTGTTACACATGGGGTTCCCCAGGGGTCAATACTTGGACCCTTATTGTTTATCATATTCATTAATGACTTGCCTTCTGTTATCACTCAGAGTAAGATTGTGTTATATGCCGATGACACTGCCCTACTGTATAGTGTGAAACATACAAATGAAATTCAAATTACTCTTAATGAAGATCTTGTCGGGATTGCTGAATGGATGTGTCTACACAAACTTACACTGAACGTTTCTAAATCGAAGGCTATGCTTTTTGGTTCCCCTCAGAAAACCAAACTTGCTGAAAGTTTTAAAGTTCGGCTTAATGATGAATCCTTTGAGACGGTGACTGAATTTAAAAGTCTTGGCATTTGGTTCGATAGTAATCTGAAATGGAGTAGACATATTGATAACCTCGGGAGTAAAATAGCTCAGAAACTTGGAGTAATAAATAGGTTGCGTCAGTTTATTGACAAGTTCACCCTCCAAATGTTGTACCTTACACTTGTTCTCCCACACAATGAATATTGTCTACCGGTGTGGTCAAATACTCATGAGAAGTATCTTAAAATGATTCAAATTCTTCAGAATGGTTTTGGGATGTCAAATTAGAGATATGCATACTGAGGATTTATATGAGAAACTTGGCTGGATGACAGTTCGCCAACGCAATTGTATTTTAATGCTAATGTAATGTACAACTGTGTTAATATTTAACTACTAAGATTCAATCTCATATTGTTGTTCATACTCACAATACTCGTCACAATTCCCCAAATAATATTGCATTCAACGTTGTCAACTCGGATTCCGGTAAACGAATGTTTCAATATTCAGGTGGTCAGATTTGGAATGATTTACCCCTTATACTAAAACAGTCTCCATCCTTGACGACCTTTAAACTAAACCTAAAAAAGCATATTTAAACTTAACTTGATTATATTTGTGTAGTCTATCTGCATCTGTCATGTATTTGTATTTGTTTTATTACTGCTTGGGCCTTGAAGGTTGTTATCTTTTTTATTTTGATGATTAATGCGGCACTTCCCGAGTTTGACTTGCATGTGCTGTGTGGCTATATATGCTGCATGGTAGCATGATTAGACCCAATCATGTATATGTAGGCCTATCTGTACTTTGTACATCACTTGTGTTGTTTAAAAGTACAATAATTATTTTTAAATGATTCAACCGGTTTAACTCTTTACATGTTTGTATCAATTGTTAATCTATGTGTTTCTTAATCTATCAATTTTGAGATAGGCTCTAATATTTTACATTGTTTAAATTTATTTGTTTATGAAATGGTAAAGTGATCAGCAATTCTTATAATTAGAGGGCTCCTTTGGAAAGCAGTTTGTTAACTGAAAAGGACTACCCTCTATAAAGATGACAATAAAATACAAATCGAGCCCAGCAGTTCGTACTTAAATTGGCTACATCCATCAACAGCAACGCTGGCTATCTGGTTGCTTGCTGCTTTGCTCACGACCACTATATTCATTTTAAGTCTGTCGTCCAAACTCACGACCTTCAATGGAATCTAAATTGTGCCAAACGTGTACTCCGTCTTCGAAGGCCCCCCTTCAACCGACAAATCCCAAGCCATTAAGGTTGGTGCTTCATCTGGCCTCATACAACTCATCGAAGACAGGGACATGATTTCCTTCCTTATCGAGCGAGCCACTCCATCGGGCCTATTCAAGAAGCTATTTATCTCCCGAAATCTACGATGTACTGTACAGACTCTGCAAATCCGACGATAACTCTCAGGCAGATATTTCACTGCTGTGTGAACTATTATCAGAAGAGGGTGACTCGCTCACAATCGCCACACACACTGAACGCAACATTTTACCAGGCACTCCCTTCTCTATCCTAGGCTAGGATCCACTCAACTACCACCGCTAGCTAAATTAGTAGCACTGATGGACGAAGGTCAAGGCTTGCTCGACCGTTTTTTTTTTACTCATCCCCCACCCAATGTTTCAGACCCACACCCGACCAAGGACAAGAGGTCGCACAGTAGGCCTACGTCTCCACACAAGAACTGTCTTCCTTTGTCGACTACTTTGCAGCTCTGCATGACCTCCATACGACTGGCCACAGCTATGAATTTCACCAAGAAGCTATTGACTTACTCAAGTATTTGGACACGGAATTCGTAATTTCACTAAACGACGCCATCAAAACAGGATCCGTGCCACCAAAGTCCAAACAAACTGACATTGTTCAACGTATTGCCCTGACAATTCATGTCGCCAACTTACTGCAATCACTCGCCGGTCAAGCACCTACCCAGCCGTCCCCACTCATTCGCAAAGAACATCTCCAAGGGGATTTCCGACTTGTCAGCCACTGTGACATGCAGAAAGAGATACTATTTATATAATTTATTATATATTATAACCCTTTTAATGCACAAAAAACTGTAGCTACCGGTACCATTATGCACATGTTTACTCAAACATTATCAACCCTAGTAATACAGTTAAAGGAAACATGCAGTCTAACATTTTCATTGCGCATTTTTTGTTTTAATTTAATAGATTTATGTGTATTAAATGTGAATTAAAAGCAAAACTGGTTCTAGTGTACGTTTAGTGTGGTAATTTGCCGTCCAAAAATTGACCCCCTTTTAAAATGTCGTGGTCACGTACGCACATAATTGTTGTGTGTTGATGCACTCACAGTGTACGAATCGCGTACGCTTTGTGCACGGTAATCGAATTTCACATGGACGACCGTGAAGTTCTTCCTCTGTTTTTTGGTGAATCCGACGAAAACAGTACTGATTCGTCCGATTCGAATCACAATATTTCTTATTCAGACACGGACACGAGCGAGGATAAGGGGTCCCTCTAGGCGCTCTAGGTCGAAGCACGACCGCTCAAAATGTTCGCTGCAGCCGAAAAATCACTAGGCCCGCCCGGACCACTTCGCTCTGGTAAGCTTTACTTTGGCTGTCCAAATCCTTCGATATTAAGGATCAGCCGGAAACATTGATGAAGCCTTACTTCATCCTTAGTAGTTTTGCTACACCTAGCAGCTACACACCTAGTCGGCATGACTAGTTGGTTGTATTTTTACCCTGATTCAGAATGAAAAACCATGTAAAGACGGACAGTCTTGTTGCAATGCGCGCAGTCAGTATACGATAGGCCGGGTAGCAGCGCGGCGAGTCTCTGCCTAGCTCGGGGTGGAGTGGTTTGACCAACATTTTCACAGAAAATAAACACAACCACACACATAATGTTGTTTTCAACATTATACTTTATTGATTTAAGCAAACAAAATCCTTATTACATGTTTCCTTTGACGTTTTTTGTATAGACATACTTACTACACCAACCAATGCATGTATTGACAACAATACAACTGTGCCGCCTCGATCTGCCCACAGGTTAAAATATTTCGCTTTCCCCTTGGCACCTCTCTTGCACTCCCCATGTGCCGCCTGCAGCCAGTGTCCTTGCGGGGCCTGCCCCGCGGCTGGCAACCGGCTCTTGCGTCACGGACCGGTGTTGGGCCTCTCCGCCATGGCGATTTCTCTCACGACCCTCAGGCCGAGTGATCCACTGCCAGGAATTGTCACTATGTGGGTTTCGTCTGTAGACCATCTTTATATGACCGCGTGGAGATCAGTAAACGAAAAGGCCACCAGGGCGGGAGCCGGAGCAACGGAGGACCGCTTGCCTCTACCGCGACCCCGCCCTCCATTTGCAACCGAGCCCTGGCTTCCCGGGACCCCGGTCGTCCGTACTGTGGGTACCCGCCGCGGCCATGCCGTCTCCGTGCAGGGCACTGGCACAGACTGACCATTGGCGTGCCGTCTCAGGACCCCGGTGTTGGGTCACTCCCACCTACACCCAAAATACAGCACCACCCCCCCCCCCCCCCCCCCCCGATGGCCTTTATCGGCAATGATATTTATGTAGGTTCACCTCCGGAAACCTTGTTGCGACTTGTACGTCCTCTAAATGACCAAGTTTGATCGTCTTCAGGGCACACCAGCGAGGCACCGGTCAAGGAACGGGACCCACTGACCCTTTCTGTGTAGCACGCATGCGGACCCGGACATCTATTAAGGGCATCATATACCTGTTATTGCTTAATCTCGCGTGGCTGAACGCCACTTGTCTCTCTAAGAAGTCTGCGCACAGCGCGGCGGCCGGCGCGACTATTTAGCAAGCCAGAGTCTCGTTCGTTGTCGGAATTACCCAGACAAATCGCTCTTTCAACTAAGAACAGCAATGCACCACCACCCACAGAATCAAGAAAGTCCTCTCAATATGTCAAACCTCACTGTGTTCGGGCCGTATGAGATTCCCCGTTTTGAGTCAAATTAAGCCACATGCTCCACTCCTGGTGGTGCCCTTCCGTCAATTCCTTTAAGTTTCAGCTTTGCAACCATATACTTTCCCCGGAACCCAAATACTTTGGTTTTTTTGCAGACCGCCCGCGCGCCATTGGAGTAACGCCGGTGAATCGCCAGTTGGCATTATTTATGGTAAGATCTTGGGCGGTATCTGATCGCCTTCGAACCTCTGACCTGCCTTCTTAATTAATGAAAACATTATTGGCGAATACTTTTGCAGTTGGTCGTCTTTGCGGCCGGCGATCCAAGAATGTTACCTCTCACACCGCAGTACGATTGCCACTGTCATGAAATCCCTCTTAATCATTACCTCGATTTCCGAAAACCGACGTAATAGAACCGAGGCCCTTTTTCATCATTTCATGAATGCTCTGCTGTTAAGGCAGGCAGCGTGCTTTGGGTACTCCATTTTGACAAAGTGAACGTTTAGGCCGCGCTCGGCACTCAGTCAAGAGAACCGGGCGGAAACTGAAAGAAAGGCCAAACGGGCAGTGGCGCGCGTTGCGGCGGACCGCCAGCCTGAGCCTAAGATCCAACTATGAAATTTACAACTGCAGCAATTTTAATACGCTTTGGAGCTGGATTTATTGCAGCCGTGGGCACCACACTTAATTTGCCCTCCAATAGATCATCGTTAAAGGATTTAAAGTGTACTTATTACAATTATAGGCCTCATAAGAGTCCTGTATTGCTATTTTCATCACTACCTCGCCATTTCGGGAGTAGGTAATTTGCGCGCCTTCTGCCTTCCTTAGTAGCCGTTTCCGGAATCAAGCCCTGATTCTCCGTTACGACTTAGCTCAATATGGTAACATGTGGGTGCAAATCTGATGGTACATCAAGACCTGTATAGTTGCAAGTAACTTAGACTCTTCGTCACCGACACCACGAAGTAGCACTCAACCATACTTCCATGCAGTAAAAAAAAATATTATTATTTTTGTTTGTTAATGCATTAAATATATTAGTAAGACAAAAACTATTATATTTTAAATTCTACAATTTAAAAAGTTAATTATTATGGTAATTAGGTTAATGAGTGTAAGTAAAATAACGCGGTTTGGTGAATTGTTCGTTTTCACGAAGTAGCACTCTATAGAGTGCTACTTCGTGAAAACGATTCTGAGCACTTTGCATGTCTGTGTAGTTTCACGAAGTAGCACTCTATAGAGTGCTACTTCGTGAAAACGATTCTGAGCACTTTGCATGTCTGTGTAGTTTCACGAAGTAACTCTCTGCTCTCGTCCCCAGGGGTACACTGTATGTGTATCAACACGTACATTTTACAGTGTACAGTGTACTTTACATGTACAATGTACATGTACACGCACACCCATAGGCCATACATGTACAGTACATGAATTGTACATAATACATGTACGTGTGTAATTGTGCGCGCGCGCTCATCAATCTACGGTCGTTGTTGAAAACGACGTTGCATTCAAAATGGCGGCAATGCAGCACCACCGTTTTTGTAGGGATGGTACTCCTTCATGGTAGAACGAATTCATAAAAATGTAAGTATGGGCCAGTAGCATATGATCATGTCATTTGTTTGATGCTGTGAGTGTTGGCAATTGATGGAAGATTGTAAATTGATCAATCACATTTGTTGGGCATTGACGATAAACTTGTGAGTCAACTAAATTTAGGCCTGCATGACACTCGGTCTCGGCCTAAACTCAGACCTAACGTTAGGTTAGGAATAGCCCTGGTGGAATCCCTTACTTCCATAATCATGCTAATGCAATGAAGGCTGGGTTAAGACTAAGTTAAAGTAAACGTTAGCAATTAAGCAAATCCCAACAACTGTTTTGTTGGGCGCGATCGGTCAACATTTAACTTCAGTTTTATTTATAGACGGCCGACGTGGCGATTGTGTCGGTAGTGTATGGCCGTATTCCTTAACTACAAATAAGGGAACTAGGCCTAGTAATAATTAAAGTCGACGTTTAGATTCTCAAATTCTCAGAAAGACAAGAAGGTCCGGCTTTACACTACACAATCACCACCAACCTGATGTAGCACTAGCACTAGTACTCTAGTAGCACTGTCACTGATACTTTTGCAATTCTGCAGGAATTTAGGAATTGCTTTCAGAGTTTCAAATTCACTAACATTTAATGTTTTCATTTTAACTTTATAGGCCACCATGTCCATGTGAAACGAAACCTTAGCCAGCACTCCGCAGTCTGTGAAGGTAAGATTATTATTGAGTTTTCAAAAATAGATTATCATACATTTTGTTGTATATAATTGAGTGTGAATTAATTACTGCACGGCATTCACTTGGTCAATTAAAGTTTAGCTTTAGGGCCAACACTATGATGAAACTACAACATGTAGTCTGTCCATTCAAGCATTGTGTAGCTAGTGTACTGTTATTGGGGGAAAACAATTGGTTGTTTATTTTCCCCAAAATCATAAATCTAAAATGTTTGTCTACTATAAAGGTACAAAGCAAAATAAAACACGTATAACAGACAGTCATCAAATGCATCTCACATTTTCCCTGTCAAAATGCGTGACGTGAATGAAATGTCTATTACTAGGCCTAACTGTTTCTTTTTTGTTTTTGAATTTTCAGAATTTGTGTGGACTATAAAATGTCAAGGAAACAGCAGTAAGTTGTTTACATACATATTTGGGTATAGGAACAAATTTTCCTTTTATAATATTCCATGGAGCAGGAGAAATACTAAAGGAAAATTTGATAAATTACAAAACTCCCAGCCCCAGCCCTGTTGTAAATACCTTGAATCATGATCACCTGGTTAGCATTCAAATTACAACAGGCTTCTTTTGATTCTAGCCCAACAAAAGAATCTAACAAGTCTTTATGTTGTTTTTGTATATTATAAATGAATAATTGTGATGAATACATGTATAATCAAGGGATAGTCATTTTGTTACTATGAGAATTGCAGTTATGATTTATCTTATGTTTTGTTACTGGCGGAAACATACTACATGTATTCCTACTTGAATTCCACTGTTTATTTGCCAAGATGGACCAGTAAAACTTATGAATTGCATAAAAGGAATAAAATGATAACCTCTTTTTGCTACAGATTTCATCCCGAGACTGATCTTTTGGTGGAGTGGACAGATGGAACTAAAAATGTGGTGAAGCTAAAAGACGTCACCCTTGTGAGCAGAAAGCTGCAGAAAGGCAGTAAAGTGTCCATGTCATGGGGACGGCAGACATGGGAGGGAAAGGTGTTGGATGTGGAGGACTACTCTGCTGATTTGGATGACAGTGATTCAGATTCAGACATTCCTCTTGCTAAACTTAAAGCAAACAACACAAAAAGAACCCAAGGTATACAAGCTCATGTGATATTATTTATTAAACAAATGAGAAGGCCCAGTAATTTCTATAACTTGATTTCAATTTCATATAATCATCCAGAATACCATATGAACAGTTGGTATTTTCATAGGATTTATGTATCTTAACAAACTCATTTTGTTTACCTCGGTCGATCAGTTGAGAAAAATTGCCAAACATATTAAAAAGCAAGCAATCATTAGGTTTTCTTTTAGAAAACAAAACCCTGTGATGTTACGACTTTTGGATTAGGACATTGTCTGATTTTAATAAACGTGGCTGCACAATCATTTTCATAACGTTCTTTATAAAGTTTATGAAAACTAGTGATAATTTTCTGAATACACAAACTAAAGTGGTACTTTTTATGATTTTGTTTTTTTGTTCTTTTTTATTTTTACCTTAGATACTCGTGACTCCACACATCAGCCTGCGACATGCGATGACTTTCTCTGCAGTGAAGAGGTCTGGGCAGCCTGTACAAAGTGTTTATGTTTACTTTGTTATGACCATTTTTTGTTAAACAGCACTTGCAGGACACATAACCTTTTTCATGATTTATGTAATCCCAATTCTTCTACTCCCCAGACTTCAGAGATGGCTTTATGTCCATCATCTACTGGAGTTTATGACATTGGGTCGGCTGTGTCTCAGGATGATCATTCCAATTTAGATATATATGATCTTTCCTCATCTACACCTTTGATGGACTTCCTATCATCATCTGGTGGATGTGCCCCTGTGCCACATGAGCATGTTGCATCTCTGTCTTCACCAGCCAGCTTGCCTTGTGCTCCACAGAGTTCTCCTTCCACTTTGTCATCTGGTGGGGGTGCCCCTGTGCCACATGGATATGAACATGTTGCATCTCTGTCGTCATCAGCCAGCATGTTTGGTGCTCCACAGAATTCTCCTTCTACTTTGTCATCTGGTGGATGTGCCCCTGTGCCACATGGACATGAGCAGGTTGCATCTCTGTCTTCATCAGCCAGGTTGTTTGGTGCTCCACAGAGTTCTCCTTCTACTTTGTCATCTGGTGGATGTGCCCCTGTGCCTCATGAGCATGTTGCATCTCTGTCTTCATCAGCCAGCTTGCCTTGTGCTCCACAGAGTTCTCCTTCCACTTTGTCATCTGGTGGGGGTGCCCCTGTGCCACATGGATATGAACATGTTGCATCTCTGTCGTCATCAGCCAGCATGTTTGGTGCTCCACAGAATTCTCCTTCCACTTTGTCATCTGGTGGATGTGTCCCTGTGCCACATGGATATGAGCAGGTTGCATCTCTGTCTTCATCAGCCAGGTTGTTTGGTGCTCCACAGAGTTCTCCTTCTACTTTGTCATCTGGTGGATGTGCCCCTGTGCCTCATGAGCATGTTGAATCTCTGTCTTCATCAGCCAGCTTGCCTTGTGCTCCACAGAGTTCTCCTTCTACTTTGTCATCTGGTGGGGGTGCTCCTCTGTCTTCACCAGCCAGCTTGCCTTGTGCTCCACAGAGTTCTCCTTCCACTTTGTCATCTGGTGGGGGTGCCCCTGTGCCACATGGATATGAACATGTTGCATCTCTGTCGTCATCAGCCAGCATGTTTGGTGCTCCACAGAATTCTCCTTCTACTTTGTCATCTGGTGGATGTGCCCCTGTGCCACATGGACATGAGCAGGTTGCATCTCTGTCTTCATCAGCCAGGTTGTTTGGTGCTCCACAGAGTTCTCCTTCTACTTTGTCATCTGGTGGATGTGCCCCTGTGCCTCATGAGCATGTTGCATCTCTGTCTTCATCAGCCAGCTTGCCTTGTGCTCCACAGAGTTCTCCTTCCACTTTGTCATCTGGTGGGGGTGCCCCTGTGCCACATGGATATGAACATGTTGCATCTCTGTCGTCATCAGCCAGCATGTTTGGTGCTCCACAGAATTATCCTTCCACTTTGTCATCTGGTGGATGTGTCCCTGTGCCACATGGATATGAGCAGGTTGCATCTCTGTCTTCATCAGCCAGGTTGTTTGGTGCTCCACAGAGTTCTCCTTCTACTTTGTCATCTGGTGGATGTGCCCCTGTGCCTCATGAGCATGTTGCATCTCTGTCTTCATCAGCCAGCTTGCCTTGTGCTCCACAGAGTTCTCCTTCCACTTTGTCATCTGGTGGGGGTGCTCCTCTGTCTTCACCAGCCAGCTTGCCTTGTGCTCCACAGAGTTCTCCTTCCACTTTGTCATCTGGTGGGGGTGCCCCTGTGCCACAAGGATATGAACATGTTGCATCTCTGTCGTCATCAGCCAGCATGTTTGGTGCTCCACAGAATTCTCCTTCCACTTTGTCATCTGGTGGATGTGTCCCTGTGCCACATGGATATAAGCAGGTTGCATCTCTGTCTTCATCAGCCAGGTTGTTTGGTGCTCCACAGAGTTCTCCTTCTACTTTGTCATCTGGTGGATGTGCCCCTGTGCCTCATGAGCATGTTGCATCTCTGTCTTCATCAGCCAGCTTGCCTTGTGCTCCACAGAGTTCTCCTTCCACTTTGTGATCTGGTGGGGGTGCCCCTGTGCCACATGGATATGAACATGTTGCATCTCTGTCGTCATCAGCCAGCATGTTTGGTGCTCCACAGAATTCTTCTTCCACTTTGTCATCTGGTGGATGTGTCCCTGTGCCACATGGATATGAGCAGGTTGCATCTCTGTCTTCATCAGCCAGGCTGTTTGGTGCTCCACAGAGTTCTCCTTCTACTTTGTCATCTGGTGGATGTGCCCCTGTGCCTCATGAGCATGTTGCATCTCTGTCTTCATCAGCCAGCTTGCCTTGTGCTCCACAGAGTTCTCCTTCCACTTTGTCATCTGGTGGGGGTGCTCCTCTGTCTTCACCAGCCAGCTTGCCTTGTGCTCCACAGAGTTCTCCTTCCACTTTGTCATCTGGTGGGGGTGCCCCTGTGCCACATGGATATGAACATGTTGCATCTCTGTCGTCATCAGCCAGCATGTTTGGTGCTCCACAGAATTCTCCTTCCACTTTTTCATCTGGTGGATGTGTCCCTGTGCCACATGGATATAAGCAGGTTGCATCTCTGTCTTCATCAGCCAGGTTGTTTGGTGCTCCACAGAGTTCTCCTTCTACTTTGTCATCTGGTGGATGTGCCCCTGTGCCGCATGAGCATGTTGCATCTCTGTCTTCATCAGCCAGCTTGCCTTGTGCTCCACAGAGTTCTCCTTCCACTTTGTGATCTGGTGGGGGTGCCCCTGTGCCACATGGATATGAACATGTTGCATCTCTGTCGTCATCAGCCAGCATGTTTGGTGCTCCACAGAATTCTCCTTCCACTTTGTCATCTGGTGGATGTGTCCCTGTGCCACATGGATATGAGCAGGTTGCATCTCTGTCTTCATCAGCCAGGTTGTTTGGTGCTCCACAGAGTTCTCCTTCTACTTTGTCATCTGGTGGATGTGCCCCTGTGCCTCATGAGCATGTTGCATCTCTGTTTTCATCAGCCAGCTTGCCTTGTGCTCCACAGAGTTCTCCTTCCACTTTGTCATCTGGTGGGGGTGCTCCTCTGTCTTCATCAGCCAGCTTGCCTTGTGCTCCACAGAGTTCTCCTTCCACTTTGTCATCTGGTGGGGGTGCCCCTGTGCCACATGGAAATGAACATGTTGCATCTCTGTCGTCATCAGCCAGCATGTTTGGTGCTCCACAGAATTTTCCTTCCACTTTGTCATCTGGTGGATGTGCCCCCTTTCCCCAAGGACATGAGCATGTTGCATCTCTGTCTTCATCTGCCAGCTTGCCTTGTGCTCCACAGAGTTCTCCTTCCACTTTGTCATCTGGTGGGGGTGCTCCTCTGTCTTCATCAGCCAGCTTGCCTTGTGCTCCACAGAGTTCTCCTTCCACTTTGTCATCTGGTGGGGGTGCCCCTGTGCCACATGGATATGAACATGTTGCATCTCTGTCGTCATCAGCCAGCATGTTTGGTGCTCCACAGAATTCTCCTTCCACTTTGTCATCTGGTGGATGTGCCCCTGTGCCACATGAACATGCGCAGGTTGCATCTCTATCTTCATCAGCCAGGTTGTTTGGTGCTCCACAGAGTTCTCCTTCTACTTTGTCATCTGGTGGATGTGCCCCTGTGCCTCATGAGCATGTTGCATCTCTGTCTTCATCAGCCAGCTTGCCTTGTGCTCCACAGAGTTCTCCTTCCACTTTGTCATCTGGTGGGGGTGCCCCTGTGCCACATGGATATGAACATGTTGCATCTCTGTCGTCATCAGCCAGCATGTTTGGTGCTCCACAGAATTCTCCTTCCACTTTGTCATCTGGTGGATGTGCCCCTGTGCCACATGAACATGCGCAGGTTGCATCTCTATCTTCATCAGCCAGGTTGTTTGGTGCTCCACAGAGTTCTCCTTCCACTTTGTCATCTGGTGGGGGTGCCCCTGTGCCACATGGATATGAACATGTTGCATCTCTGTCGTCATCAGCCAGCATGTTTGGTGCTCCACAGAATTTTCCTTCCACTTTGTCATCTGGTGGATGTGCCCCCTTTCCCCAAGGACATGAGCATGTTGCATCTCTGTCTTCATCTGCCAGCTTGCCTTGTGCTCCACAGAGTTCTCCTTCCACTTTGTTATCTGGTGGATATGCCCCTGTGTCACATGGACATGAGCATGTTGCATCTCTGTCTTCATCAGCCAGCATGTTTGGTGCTCCACAGAATTCTCCTTCCACTTTGTCATCTGGTGGATGTGTCCCTGTGCCACATGGATATAAGCAGGTTGCATCTCTGTCTTCATCAGCCAGGTTGTTTGGTGCTCCACAGAGTTCTCCTTCTACTTTGTCATCTGGTGGATGTGCCCCTGTGCCTCATGAGCATGTTGCATCTCTGTCTTCATCAGCCAGCTTGCCTTGTGCTCCACAGAGTTCTCCTTCCACTTTGTCATCTGGTGGATATGCCCCTGTGTCACATGGACATGAGCATGTTGCATCTCTGTCTTCATCAGCCAGCATGTTTGGTGCTCCACAGAATTCTCCTTCTACTTTGTCATCTGGTGGATGTGCCCCTGTGCCACATGGACATGAGCATGTTGCATCTCTGGCTTCATCAGTCAGCTTGCCTGGTGCTCCACAGAGTTCTCCACCTAGACATGAGATTGATGTGCAGCCCAGTGACTTTCTAGTTGATGGTGAGGCAAGACCACTTTCTCCAAATGAAGTCAAGAGACACGGTAGTAAAAATGCTAAAGTTAAGTACAACAGGAACAGAGGAAAAGCGTACACAACTGAAAAATCCAACAAATTTGTACCTTCTAAACTGGGTAAAATAGGAGAGAGTAACTGCTGTTATTGCCCCAAAAAGGGCCTGGATTGCCTTGACATTACTGTTGAGCAGCGTCACCAGATCAGAGAAGCGTACTACAAGATTGGTGATTTGGAAAAACAACGTGAATGGCTCACAAGATACGCATCTGTCAATATAAAAGATGGGAAACAAAATCAGTATTTATATTCTCTGCCGAAGTTAAGTGAGAATGGTCAACAATTGCGCGTATGTCGGAAATTATTTGTTAATACCCTTGGTGTTTCTTGTTGTCAAGTCCGCTCTGTTTTGGATAGAAGAGACACGTTTGGTATAATAGAAGGAGAAAAACGTGGTGGACGACAGCACTGTGCAAGGGACAAGTCACTCAGGGAGCAGGTGAAAACTCACATTGATAAATTTCCAAGGATGGAATCCCATTACTGTAGGGCTAACTCCAAGTGCCAGTATCTATCTCCTGATCTCAACTTTACGATAATGTATAATATGTACAAAAAGCAACATCCCAATGGGGCATCCAAGTCCTTCTATAAGAAGGTGTTTAAATCGTTTAACCTGAAGTTCCATCATGCCAAGAAAGATGTGTGTGGTTTGTGCGACACTTTTCATAGATCAAGTGATGAACGCAAAAAGGAGCTAAAAGAGCAATTTGACAGACATGTGCTGGAGAAAGAGAAATCCCGTGAACTGAAAAGTGCTGCAAAAGTGAAAGCTTCCACTGACAACAAGTATAGAGTTGCTGTATTTGACCTTCAACAGGTCATTTACCTGCCAAAGTCGGACCGTTCAGAGCTTTTTTATAAGTGCCGTCTGTCATGTTACAATTTCACAATTTTCGAGTTGGCCAGTAAAGATGGTTTCTGCTTCACATCTCATGAAGGTCGGACGGGGCGTGGCTCTTCTGAAATAGCCTCATATCTTCATCAATACCTAGTCAAAGTTGATGAGCAAGGTTGTGAACAAGTAGAATTATACTCTGACAGCTGCGTTGGCCAGAATAAAAACTCAATCGTTCCGTCTATGATGATGTATTTTGTAGAAAGATCCAAGGCTGTTCAAGAAATCACACTGAACTTCTTCGAAACAAACCATGGCCAATCAGAAGGCGATGCAATCCACAGTACAATTGAGAGGCAAATGAAGAAGTTGGGTGAAATGTTTGTACCCTCGCAACTTGTGACACTCATCAAGATGGCTCGCAAAACTCCCAAACCGTATAATGTAACCACAGTTCAGACATCACACATACTAGACTGGAAATCATACAGTCAAAACCGGGGAATGTTGAGAGTGCGGTCTTCAGAAGCAGGGACAAAGGTTGACTGGAAAAAGTTCATGCAAATCAGAGTAAGCAAACATGATGCCAACACAATCA
Organism: Crossaster papposus; assembly: GCA_037893245.1. NCBI lineage: Eukaryota > Metazoa > Echinodermata > Asteroidea > Velatida > Solasteridae > Crossaster > Crossaster papposus. Next base: position 766,577 of record JBAIAA010000251.1, on the reverse strand, counting down.
AGTTCAAGTATTCACATGCAGATGATGTATTTGAGATTCTTAGAATTGATAGCATGCGTGGATACTCTGATCAGACCCAGCTTGCACAACCACAATCATGTTACCCTTCCGGTTTTCATACTATTGCACAGGCAAAGTATGACGACTTGCTCAGTTTATGCACTGGTCAAACTCCTGTCATTGCTCACCCTGATTATCAGGCATTCTACAGGCAACTTGGTCACTAAATTGTAGCTACATTTTGTATGTTCAACATGCCCTGCTAAAATGGTACAATAGACAAAATGGCAATGAGTGAACTTAAGAAGTTGTATTACGTCACCTTACCATGTAATATATTTTGCTCAAGTATTTCAGTATGACTAGCTCAGCTTCAAACGGTATGAATATGAAAACTTTCGTATGTATTATGAAACGAACGGAAGACAGTTTCTTTCGCATCGGTAGTTTTTAAATATTTCTAATCGATACACCGTGAATCTTCGATTGATGTATAGTTGTTTTCATAAATGTATTGTTCATAGTCGAAGTTACTTGAGGTGTTTTTATTTAATTGTACTCGTAGTTTACACACGTTCAGAATATTTGGATAGGTCCACGAAACGGGTCATTAAGGGGCTGGGTAGGGGTTTGAATACCAAGTTGTGCTTACTGCAGCTCTCATTTTGTCACAGGCTTCAATTGCAAATGAAACAAGGTATATTGTAATAACGAAGCTTGTTCATCCCAGGCCTGAATTAAATTCACCTTGCACAATACAATATGTGTAACTAAATGTAAGGAAATCTTGAAAATATTAATTGTTTAAATAATGAAATTGTACATCACTGAATTGTAAATATTTAAAAGTTAAGGTTTTTAATGAAATCTTTTATAATTATTGAATATTTAATGAAATCCTAAGAGGTTGAAGAATGAATTGTGAGTTTATTAAACTGAATGTTAATAATAATAATAATAAGGATGGAATCCCATTACTGTAGGGATAACTCCAAGTGCCAGTATCTATCTCCTGATCTCAATCTTGAAAATATTAATTGTTTAAATAATGAAATTGTACATCACTGAATTGTAAATATTTAAAAGTTAAGGTTTTTAATGAAATCTTTTATAATTATTGAATATTTAATGAAATCCTAAGAGGTTGAAGAATGAATTGTGAGTTTATTAAACTGAATGTTAATAATAAACAAGGATCTAAGTTGACGGCAGATCTTTCCCGAATCCAAATTTTAATGTTATAATGCTGGTGTTTTAAAGAGTGTGGATGACCATCTTCACCACTTTTATCCTTGCGACAGTCAAACGATAATAAATCGTTATTAATACTGAAACACTAAGTTTTGTAAAGTTCCAAATGGGTATAGGAAGCAATCATATGGGAATTTGTCATTGGGCCGTTTGACGTGAAACTATTAGTGATGATATTATTAGTACTACATGTAGTATGCGCGCATTGTACGTATTTCCCGCAGATTTCGTTTCCACGAAGTAGCACTGATCTTTTTGTTCGCGCACTGTACAGATTTCCTGCAGATTTCGTTTTCACGAAGTAGCACTGAAGCTTTGTGAGCGCGCACTGTACGGATTTCGAGCTGATTTCGTTTTCACGAAGTAACACTCTTCTTAAATCTTTAATTAGTTCTTAATTAATTAACCCATGGAAAAATAAGTAACACGTTCAAGACGTTTTAATGTAGTACTTTATATAAATCCCAAACAGGTTTTCAATTCACATTTTATTTGCGGGATAATAACCTTGAAAACATTCAAACGCGTTTATCTTCAAATCAAAAATATTCGCTGTGTGTACATGAGTGCTACTTCGTGGTGTCGGTGACGTCTTCTGCACCTTAATGTGCATGTGCAGTAAATGCAGCAGTCAAACTTGCAACAACACTGCAACGAAATTGTGCTAACATCAGTTAAGATGCTATACACGAGAGGATAAAGGTGAAATTAAAGATGAGAGAGCATGTTATTATGATAGCATATTAGGGTAGTAAAGGTTTAAGCCATCTTGGTTCTGGCTAACTATTATGTTTATACACTTAATATGTATTTGTAACCAACAGATTTCGCAAGCTGCGAATTCATTTGGTTACGGACAATAGTTTAAATGTAAATAGTTTGAAGTTAAATCGTTACAATCCCGTTTGGAATGTTTAGCTACTTAATACCATTCCTAAGCTGTTCTTAGTTGGAAGAGGAATGTCTTTGTTGGTATTGTTTGGCTGAGAAAGTGAAAGGCCTGTGCTTAGTCAACCATTAGGGCGTAGTGCAGCGCGAGATTTGAACTGGTCATTCTTGCACATGCATGAGGAAAGCATCGAAGTAGAGCGCTGTTTTTCCTTCGTTTCTTGCGTTTTCCGAGTTGCCAAATTACTTTTCCTTCGTTGCCTTTTTGATGTTTGCTGCTACAACAAAGCCTCGCCCTGTATTTGACACCTGATGGTTCTCTTTCGTGCAGTAATAGCTTTCGGTGAGCTCACTTTCTATTGAATTTTCAATTGTAATTTTAGACGTTTCTGTTATATATTTCATTCCTTGAATTCTTATAATATTTTCACTCGAAATTGAAGCCATTTGTATTTTGGTTATTATTATATATGATTAACCCTCAACTGCAAGGTTTTCCTATTTAAGTGTAATTAATAATTACAAGTTGCAGTAAATGTTTTGTATACAAGTTTAAATATGCTTGTATTTATAAGTATTATTATTAATTTGTTATTTCAGTAACTCGGTCCGCGATTATTGCTGTGGCAGTTAACGTGGCAGCCTGGTTCCCCACCAGTCGATCATTCTCTGACAGGTACATAAATTATATTGCCTAACATGGTTTTCAATTAGGTGTTCAATGTGTAAAACTGTTCTTGATTAAATTGTAGTAATGTCAGGTTTTATACAATTTCAAATAAATTGTAAAATTCAGACACGGCCTGTAAGAATGATATATTTTGTTGTTTTATACATTTATTGTTATTTCCCGACAGAATCTTTCCTTGTCTGGTAGCCTTGTTTTTGCCTTGTATACTTATGGTTATTCCCCATTATGTTATTGTATCACAACAGCAGTTGTACACCATCATGCATTAATTTAATTGGTTTGGTGTCCCAATAAATTCATCTTGTGAGCAACCTGAAATTAGTTTCCAAACCCTAGTTATTTACCATCCTTTTCTGGTGCGCTTGGTTACATATGGCGTAGTCGGCAGGATGTGCTCACTTGGGACATTACAACAATTAAGTATGATCTGACCACCACCCCCTATTAAACAAGGCTACCAGAACCGCTGTGCGTCCGTCGCCCAGTCCCCTTGGAGTGTCGACCTTGGCCGAGCAGCCGAAGTGGAGGAGCGACGACGAACAGCCAGTGGACGTCAGCTATAGTACGGAATCGTCACGTCGTTTGACCGACTCCCGCAAAAACACCGCCGGACAAAAACGGCACTCACGGCTCACACTGCATGGAAGGGCTTCCGTCGATAAGTAGTGTTTTAATTAAACCAATGTGATTCTAGCTAAACCGTTGTGGTTGATGTAAATCAATGTATTGGTATGTATTGACTGTTAGTTGATCTATACTAAGACAAATTCGAGTAGTCACTTTATAATTGTATATGCATTTGGTTGAAATTGTATGATAGTTCAATCATGGTGTCTAAGGAAGAGGTAGATTTCTTGCGAGATCGCATAGACCAACTTAGTGCAAAGATAGCAGCAGTTTCTGATATAAAAACAGAAAAGAGCTCGACCGCTTTTCTGTTGATGCCATCTCAGAAAAAGATCAAGTCATTTACAGGCAAGGAACAAGATATTTTACAGGCAAGGAACAAGATATTACATTAGAAGATTGGCTTTGCGATATACACGCATCAATTGCATCAAGACCTCTTGCAAATGAAGACAAAGTACATTTTATGTTTCAACATTTGGAAGGTGCAGCAAGGGAAGAAGTTAAACTCCGTCCCATAACTGACCGTGACACAGCTCAAAAACTAGTGTCTATTCTAGATGAAGTGTTTGGGGTCAAAGCCACAGGTGTACAGCTACAGCGACAGTTCTTTGAATGTAAACATAAATCATCTCAGTCCCTTAGAGATTTCTCGCATCATTTGATGGAAGTCTTAAGTAAGGTCGTAAACAAATGCTCTCATTTAGAATCCTCCCAAGACCGATTACTTTGTGATCAATTTTCAGAGGGTGTCTCCGATCAGATATTACGTAAACACCTTAAGAAAATGTTAAGAGACGATTCCAGTATGCCCTTTTCTTAAGCTACGTCGAGAGGCAATTGAGTGGGCTGAAGAGGATGATTCCGACTCTAAAAGCAAAGTAACCATCGAGGAGGCACGGGGTGTTGTAAAGACCGACTCTGCAGAAGAAATCAAGCAGATGAAAAGTCTACTGGAAGAGCAACGGCAGCTCATTAAGAATCAACAATCACAGATCAACCAGCTTCTTAAAGCAACATCAGATAAGCGTGAAACTTTGTCTCCATCTAACATGGTACAATCAAGTACAGACCTATTTCCATCTAGTCGCCCTAGAACTTTTTGGGATCACTGTCGGCGGGGAGGTCATCGTACTTCAAGTTGCTTTAAGCCCCGGTCACATCTTACGGTCATGAACGTAGTTGAACGTAGTACGGTGTGACCGTAGTTGACCGTAGTAGACCCTAGTAGTCGTAGTTAAACGTAGTTAAACGTAGTTAAACGTAGTGGACCGTAGTTCTGAACGTACTTAGACCTTGAGGAAAGCCATGATTTGGCCGTAGTTAGCCCAAAGGTTTTCAACATGTTGAAAATATTTATACGGTCACCTTGAATACCTATACCGTACTGTGAGCCTAGTATATACGTAGTTAACCCTAGTTGACCCTAGTTGACCCTAGTTGACCCTACTTGACCGTAGTGTGGACCGTAGTTGACCGTAGTTGACCGTAGTAACCACGACACTACGGTCGAAGTACGGTCAACTACGGTCGAACTGCGTTTGAAGTACGTTCACAGTACGGTCACACTACGGTTAAGTACGACAAGCAGGGTTAACTAGGGTGAAGTAGGGTGAAGTAAGGTTGAATTTAGGAGTTCCTGGACGATATAAAAGGGGGCCAGCATGCCACATGGTCCCTGCAGTCTGTCTAACCTTTTCTGGAGGACATACGTCTTGTCTGCTCATGCTTCAATTCTACTTCTTCAACTCCATACAAACACAATGGGTGACAGAGTCAGGATGGCCAAGTACTTGGGTCAGGTCGACATGGAACTTGCTGGTCTGGCAAGAGACCTTGTGGAGTTGGAGGAGCTAGAGGAACAGGAAAGGAGGGAGGAAATAAGACAAAGAAGATGGTGGACCAGGGACTGGCTGCTGCGTAGACCCCTCCACGGCCAGTATGAGGCTCTGATGACAGAGCTTCAACTGGAGGACCCACGTGCCTTCCATCAGTTCATGCGTGTACATGTGGCCACCTTCCATGACATCCTGTCCAGGATAGAGAGGAGGATCACCAAACAGACCACCTATTTCAGGCGACCCGTCTCTCCTGGGCTAAAGCTGGCGCTCACACTCAGGTACCTGGCCACTGGGAACTACTACCGAGACATGAGGTTCGGCTTCAGGGTGGCCCACAACACCATATCAGGCCTCATTGTTGATGTGTGTCAGGCTCTGGTTGAGGTCCTGGAACCAGAGTTTGTCAAACTTCCCACAGAAGCTGAAGAGTGGCAGCAGGTGGCTCGGGCCTTTCAGCAGAAGTGGCAGTTCCCGCACACCCTTGGTGCTCTGGATGGGAAGCACATCCGGATCAAGAAGCCACCCCACTCAGGGTCTACCTACCACAACTACAAGGGGTTTGACTCCATTGTACTGATGGCCTTGGTGGATGCCCAATACCGCTTTATGTGGACACAGATTGGAGACGTGGGTTCCAGCTCGGATGGCCAGATCTGGAACCATTGCGACCTCCACCAAGCTCTGCAGGATGGTGTCCTTGGTGTCCCAGATGCAGACCCGCTACCAGGGGATGATCTGAACACCCCGTACTACATCATAGGGGATGACGCGTTCGCCATGAGGACCTGGCTGATGAAACCCTTCCCTCGGCGCGGTTTGGACCACGGCCAGCAGGTCTTCAACTACCGGCTGTCCAGAGCCCGTCGTGTGGTGGAGAATGTCTTTGGCATCCTTGCCAACCGTTTCCGCTGTCTCCTCTCCACCCTCCAGGTCCATGTGGATACTGCAGCACTCGTAGTGAGATCGTGTGTCGTCCTGCACAACTACCTGAGGGTGAGGAACCCTGCTGCAGACCAGCATCTTGTGGACCAGGAGGATGCTCAGCACAACCTCGTCGATGGTGCCTGGCGGGCCAATGCCAACCTGTTGGACCTCACCCAACCACAGTGTGGGAACCGCGACAGCAGGGAAGCAAAGAGGCAGAGGCTGTACCTTAAGCACTACCTGACGTCACCAGCTGGCTCGGTTCCATGGCAGGACCAGCGTCTCCAATAATGAGCAGGGTCACCCAAACTCAGGTCTCCCAAAATCAGTTGGTTGAGCCCCCCAACCCCCCCCCCCCCCCCCCACCAAACCCACCAAATTACCAGGGGCACACAAACTCATGTCATGATTTTAACCCCCCCCCTGCCCTACTTAAAATCAGGAGACCCCCACCCATTTATGAACCCGTTCATGTCTCTTTCATTTAATGATTATAATTTAACAGTTATAATTTGTTATGATCTTATTTATTATCTATTTCTCATTTGTTTTGATAATTTTACACACATTTAATCCTTTAAATTGTTCGGTTTTTGTTTTATTAATTTATAATTTTATGTTCACGGCCCCGTGGAAGACCACATTATATGTGAACGAGCTACCCTGATAAAAGATCAGATAATAAATTAATAAATAAATAAACTCATTCTTTGGATTGAGTTTGGGTGCCCTGGGCCAATTTATTAAACATTACAATTTGTTTTATTTCAAAATTAAACATTAAATGTTTAAGACAAATAAAGGACAAACAAACATTTCACATTTATAGCATCATAGAGTTGCTTTATTCTTTTGGGAGGATGTGGTGGGCCTAGGGCCGGGCGTAAAGCCGGGTGAATGTCGTATCCTTAAAAGGACCGTTCCCCACTTCCCCACCACCTTACTCATGTAAAGTGGCGAAGAAGTCAATCCCACCAGCGGGTGCACTGCTGGGACGCTGCTGGTCTGCCTGCTGCTGGTCTGGCTGCTGTTGGTGCTGCTGCTGCGACTGGTACTGGCGCTGCCAGTTAGCGATGAAGCCCCCTGGGCACTGCTGCTGCTGTTGTGTGGCTGCGGCTGATGCAATCCCAAAGTCGCCAATGGTGTGGTGGATGGTGGCACCGGGCGGCATCTGCGGCAGTGGCGGCGGGCGTGGTGCGGCCTGGGCGACTGCTGCGACCTGAGTCCTGGCACGGGACTCTCGCTTGTACTTCACAAGTAGAGCGGTCACCTCCACCTGCAGGCCCTCAAAAGCCTCCTCATCCATCTCGGCTGCCGAGAGGCCTACCATGCGGCCAAAAGCCGCTCGAGGACTGTCCTCCTTAAATGACACATAAAGGAAAAACATATTAAAATATATAACAATTTGAATTTAAATGAAATTGCAACTGGTGTGACAAAAACAATTTGGAACAAGTTTTGGACAAACACCATTTGCATCTGCAACCGCATTGCGGCTGGTGTGACAAAAACTATTGTATAATAAAATATTATATGTTTGTCCACAAAAGTCTTTTGGATACAATTAGTGGAGAAGCATGTTATGTTTCATCAAAATAGTTTTTTTACCTGTTGGGCAATCTGGGCCGTCTGCTGCTGATTGGCCGCCAACCTCTTCTCTATCTTCTCAAGAAGGATGTCAGAAGGCTTCCTCTTCCTATAGGCGGAGCTGGTGGTCCTCTGGCTGGCAGTAGAGGCAGGCTCCTCAATCTGCGTGCCCGTGGGGGAGGTGGTCTGCTCCTGGTCGGAGTCTGACTCCGTCTCCCGTGGCGGTGTGCCCTCAGCTGCAGGTAGGTCGAATCTCTCAGGATGCTTCCTGCGAAGCTGCCCCAAGAGCTGAAAGTAGAAAAGAGCAGAAATATTCATGCATTAATACATTTTCAACATTCAACATTACCATTCAACATTAACAATTTTCTTTGTGATTAAGTTATTTAGTCAATCATTAATTCAGTGTGTCAGTCAGTCAGTCAGTCATTCGGTCAGAAATAAGTCTGTCGGTCGACGGTCGGTCGGTCGGGTCGGCGTCGGTTCGGTCGTGTCGGTCGGTCGGTCGGTCGGTTCGGTCGGTCGGTCAGGTCGGTCGGTCGGTCGGTCGGTCGGATCGGGGTCGGTCGGTCGGGATCGGCTCGAGCTGGTCGGTCGAGTCGGTCGAGTCGGTCGGTCGGTCGGATGGTCGGTCCGATCTCGGTCATCGGTCGGTCGGTCGTCGGTCGGTCGGCTTCGGTCGGTCCGGTCGGTCGGTCACGGTCGAGTAGGTCGGATCGGTCGGTCGGTCGGTCGGCGGTCGGTCGGACGGTCGGTCGGTCGGGTCGGTCGGTCGGTCGGTTCGGTCCGGTCGCGTCGGTCGGTCGGTCGGTCGGTCGGCCTCGGTCGGTTCGGTCCCTCGGTCGGTCGGTCGGTCGGTCGGTCGGTGTCGGTCGGTCGGTCGTCGGTCGGTCGGTCGCGTCGGTCGGGTCGGTTCGGTCGGTCGGTCGGTCGGATCGGTCGGTTTTCGGAGTCGGTCGGTCGGTTCGGATCGGTCGGACGGATCGGTCGGTCGGTCGTCTCGGTCGGTCGGTCGGTCGGTCGGTCGGGGTCGGTTCGGTCGGTCGGTCGGTCGGTCGGTCGGGACGGTCGGTCGGTCGGGTCGGTCGGTCGGTCGGTACGGCTCCGGTCGGTCGAGTCGGTCGTCGGTCGGTCGTCGGTCGGCTCGGTCGTCGGTCGTCGGTCGGATCTCGGTCGGATACGGTCGGTCGGTCGGCTCGGTCGGTCGGTCGTCGTCGGTCGGTCGGTCGGTCGGTCGTCGGTCGGTCGGTCGGTCGGTCGGTAGGTCGTCGGTCGGTCGGTCGGTCGGTCGGTCGAGTCGGTCGGTCGGTCGCGATCGGTCGGTCGGTCGGTCGGTCGGTCGGTCGGTCGGTCGGTCGCGTCGGTCGGCTCGAGTCGGTCGGTCGTCGGTCGGTCGGCTCGGGTCGGTCGGTCGTCGATCGGCTTCGGCCTCGGTCCGTACGGTCGGTCGGTCGGTCGGTCGGTCGGTCGGTCGGTCGGTTCGGTCGGTCGGTCGGTCGTAGGTTCGGTCGGTCGGTCGGTCGGTCGGAATCGGTCGGTTCGGTCGGTCGGTCGGTCGGTCGTCGGCTCGGTCGGTCGGGTCGGTCGGTCGGTCGGTCGGTCGGTCGGTCGGTCGGTCGGTCGGTCGGGTCGGTGGATCGGTCGGATCGGTCGGTCGGTCGGTCGGTCGGTCGACGTCGGTCGGTCGTCGGTCGGTCGGTCTGTTCGGTCGGCTCGTCGGTCGGTCCGGTCGGTCGGTCGGTCGGTCGGTCGGTCGGTCGGTCCGGTCGGTCCGTCTCGGTCGGTCGGCTCGGTTCGGTCGGTCGGTCGGTAGGGCTCGGTCGGTCGTCGGTCGGTCGGTCGGTCGGTCGGGTCGTCGGTCGGCCTTCGGTCGGTACGAGTCGGTCGGTCGGTCGGTCGGTCGGTTCGGTCGGTCTCGCGTCGGTCGGTCGAGTCGGTCGGTCGGTCGGGTCCGGTCGTCGGTCGGTCGGCTCCGGTAGGTCGGTCGGTCGGTCGGTCGGTCGGGTCGGTCGGTCGGTCGTCGGTCCGGTCGGTCGGTCGGTCGGTCCGGTCGGTCGGTCGGTAGGTCGGTCGGTCGGCTCGGTCGGGGTCGGTCGGTCGGTCGGTCGGCGGTCGGTCGGTCGGTCGGTCTCGGTCGCGTCGGTCGGTCGGTCGGTCCGGTCGGTCGGCTCGGTCGGTCGGTCGGTCGGGCTCGGTCGGTCGGTACGGTCGGTCGGTCGGTCGGTCGGTTCGGTCGGTCGGACGTCGGTCGGTCGGTCGGCGGCGGCACGTCGATCGGTCGGTCGGTCGGTCGGTCGCGGTCGGTTCGCGTCGGCTCGGTCGGTCGCGTCGGCTTCGGCTCGCGGTCGGTCGGTCGGTCGGTCGGTCTCGGTCGGGCTCGGCTCGCGTCGGTCGCGTCGGTCGGTCTGGTCGCTCGCTCGCTCGCTCGCTCGCTCGCCTCGCTCGCTCGCTAGCTCGCTCGCTCGCTCGCTCGCTCGCTCGGCTCGCTCGCTCGCTCGTCGCTCGCTCGCTCGTCGCTCAGCATCGCTCGCTCGCTTCGCTCCGCTCACTATACTTACATCAACACCGCCCACCTGCTGGGCACCCTGTAGACATGGCGCCAGGAACGCCAGGCGTTCCTTCAAACGCTGTTCACGAGCGGTCAACCGCTTGACCCCCTGGCCAGAGACGCTACGGGTCACCTTTCCATAGGCCGACCTTGGCTCGTCCACCATGTCATCACACGGGCCCCCTTAGCAATGGAACCTAACAAATATGAAACAAGAAATATGTGTTAATACATGTTTTCACAATATATAACGAGTGCAGCACCTGAAAAATACAGTTTGGTATTATGTTTGTGAATTTCAGTAATTTTATCTTGCTAATAGCAATAATATAAATTAACCACATTAGCTACTCACCATCATACTCAGTGGCCTTCAGTGACTCTGCCAAAGACTCCCAAAGAGCCAACTTCTGCCCTGTTATGAGGAAATCAGGGTGGCCTTTGTTGTAAAGCTCCTGGTGAGCACTCAACATAGTCAAACACAGTTGACTCCTGCTCAATGGTCAGCTTCAAAGCAGGTGTCTTTTTCTTGGGTAGAACAGGGACAATGACCCCGCTTCTCCCGTTGAGGTGCATCAAGCCTCAGAGGTTCAGGGTCCTGAGCCCTCTCTGGCACCCTCTCTGGCTCCTCAACCGTCTCCTGGACAGTAGTAACCAGCAGCAGCAGCAGCACTCTTACGTGGTGCTCTCTTCTTCCTCGTTGCAGGCATGTCAGTAGTATAGAAAATGGAGAAAACAAAAAGAGACAAGTTCAGATAAAAAAACAGCAGTCTTGTCTCTCTGACTTTTCAAAGCGCAATGGCTGTCCCCCACGCCGTGGCCGACCCGCACTACGCAGACACGGTCGCGAGCTTTTATCGTAGTACAACGTAGTTGACCCTAGTTGACCATAGTTGCAACGCAGTTCACACGTAGCTCGACCGCAGTTCAACGTAGTTGACCGTATTAAGACGTAGTTCAACCCTAGTTAACCGTAGCCGATTTGACCGCAGTTCAACGTAGTTCAACGTAGTTGACAGTAGTTGCACGTACTTCACCCTACTTAACCGTTCTTTATATTTGCTCTTTTGCCAATTTTGAACCTACTTCGAACCTACTTCACCCTACTTCACCCTAGTTGACCGTAGTTGCACTACGTCTAACTACGGTCAAATGAACTACGTTCAACTACGTTCATGACCGTAAGATGTGACCACCGCATTAGAAAGAAGCTCCAAGAGGCCCAAACCGAGCTTGCAGAGTACCGTAGAGCTGAGGTTGCGCGAAATTCCGCTGAGTGGTACCAAAAGACAGAGGAGACTTCAAAAAAATCGACGTTAAACTAGAACGTCCCACCGACGAGAACCCTCAAGTGGGTAGGATCAATAAGGGTTCAACCGGCACTAGAAATCTTAACCAGAAAGATCTTCAGGATCGTTTTTGGGGTATCCCCAACGCTGGAAGTCAGGATTGGAGGTGTTGAGGGACGGTGTCTTGTGGACACAGGGTCGACGGTGTCAACCGTTACCGAAGATTTTTTTAGGAGATTCCTGAAACCTACGGGAGCGACTCTTGTCACCGATGGTCTTTGGTTGTCCCTCACTTGTGCAACCGGGTTGAATATCCCGTATAGTGGCTACCTTGAGTTAGACGTCGAAGTCGAAGGGGTTACCTTAGTACAGATGGGGGTTATTGTCGTCAAAGATTCAGAAAATGAAGATCATCGAGAGCAGAAGCGATTGGTCCCTATGGTCTTGGGTATGAACATCATATCGTCAGCCGTCTTGAATGGAGTGAACATTGCCAGTTGGGTTCGAGAAGAAAAGAGTCAGAAGTCGTCGCTTGTTCACACTGTTGCTGGGGCATCGACTTTTATTCCAGCACAATCATGGGTCACTGTGTTGGCTACAGCGAGAACCACCAGCAGCCAGTGCTCCTTAGTGGAACCTTTGAGGAACTCGGATAATCTTCGTCTTGGAGTTATTGTACAGTCTACCGTCGTTGATTCTAGATGTCGTTCATTTCCGGTGCGAGTAGTTAATCTGTCTGGAGACGGAGTTGTTCTACCTGAACGTACACCCATCGGTATCATGAGTCCAGTTGAGTCAGTTACTGTTTCCAACGGTCAAGATGTCCAATTTAAGCAAGTGTCTGTCAACGAAATCATGATCACTAAGACTAAGAAATGTTTTTCTTCTGAACTAAAGGGCAACCCTATCCAGGTGGACTTGTCAGAATTTGATGGTACCAAAGACCAGTTTGAACAGTTAAACTCTCTCCTTCACAAACATCGAGACGTTTTTGTCACTCATCGAATTATCACAAAGACAGATGAGCCGATTACACAATCCTTTCGCCGGATTCCACCTAACCAATTTGAGGAGGTAAAACAGCACATCCGAGATCTTCTTCAAGCCGACATAATTCGAGAGAGTAGCAGTCCTTATGCTTCACCGATAGTATTGGCAAGGAAGAAAGACGGCTTCCTACCCATGTGCGTAGATTATTGTAAACTGAACGCGCAAACAAAACGAGACGCCTTCCCACTTCCGCGTATTCTGGATTCTATTTGCACCTCCGTCGTCGTTGAGGGCAGCGCAGGAATCTATGCAGTCTCGAGTATAGCAACCCACCGGATGGAGGTCTTTTGTGAATGCTCAGCATTAATTTTACTTTAAAGGTTTGACTTCATCGTACAATTCGATGTTGGAATGGCAAAAAGCATTTGGTAAGAAGGTGCCGGGCGCCGCTTTTTCCAAGGCCTGCCAGAAGTCGTATAGGGTGAGAGCAGGTAAAAAAGTGGGCATATATTTATGTGGTGTATTGACTGTAGGGTCATAACGGTAGTAGGTGTGTGTTTTTTGCCCGTTGGAGTGCGTGCACGCTCAGTGGCTTTGTTGTGCCTTTGTATTTGGGCGTTGTCCTGTGCAAGGCTTTCTTGCACCTTGGTATGTAATTCATTGTGAGGTAGCCTTAATCCCTATTGTTGCTGTGCACTCAGACGCTCCGGTTGAGACTGCATGGGAATGCGTGCTTGCCATAGTATCCGCGCAGGGTCGAGGTAGCGCGCCTGGTTGTACGGTTCTGTTTATACGGTCGTACCGGTACCGCTTCATTTTGCCTTCCGGTTCGCCAGTTCGGTTTTTCGAGGATGGATTCGCACTTCGACTCAATTCAGGTGTGTTTGCTCGAAGATTATTTTGGTTCTCTCGGGGAGGCTTGGGTGTACGGTAGTGTAGCCACTTTTTGTTCGTGTGCCAAAGAAAACAAAAACAAAAACAAAAAACAACAACCCGATAATAGATCTTTGGGGCCACATGCCGTTTGCTAAGTTGTCGCAACTTGATCATCCTTACAGTCTGAACTTTGAAGACTTTGGCTTTGCGCGGGAGTTCCCGAATCTGATTTAGGTTAGGCCTATGTGTGTTCGCTTAAAGACAAAAAAAAAAAAAATATATAAATAAATAAGATATAAAGAAATGATATAATCCGGGCCCCATTCGTTGCTGGGCGTTGAGCGCATACATCATTATACTCAGTCCTAGATTTGTTCCTTTCCGGTATAACTGTCTTTGTTCGTTTTCTTCCAACTCCTAGGAGATGCCTGACGCTTATCAGGCCGTCGACAGCTCGGCCAGTGCCTTATTTAAGGGTTTATGCACCGCTTTTAAGGTGTCTGCCAGATGTTTTGAGCAGCTCGTCCAAGACGGATGGGAGGAAGCGGACCAGCTTCAAGGGCTCGAAACCCGTTGGAAGGAGCACATTTTGGCTTTAGCGCCCAACGGAGGGCAACGACGCAATTTGGAGAAGTTGCTGGAACGGGTAGAAGCCGGCCCCTTGGATCAGGAGTGCAGCAATTCCGCAAAAAGACTCAAACAGGAAGGCTTCGGTTCCCCTGGTCCGTCAAATGTAGCCTCCAGGCAGGCTGCCCAAGCTTCCAAGCAGACAGACCAAGCAGGTCCCAGTGCATCGCAAGGCGATACAGACGCCTCTGATTTAGCGGCCAAGAAGATGGTGCAGGTGAATACCCAATATTAAGTCCTTTTATATTCTACATGTTGAACTCAGAGTCAAGGGCCGTAAGGCCTTTCGCGGGTTTTGCATGGTGAAAGGATTTACCACATATGTATTAAACAAAGAAAACAAAGGGGGAAATGGTTAGTTATTTACCTCTCCTATGTTGGGGGCCTTGTATAGAGTGTTCATTTCCTAGGCCTGGTGTGGTTAAGGGGCATAGCGTTTTGGCGCCTGTCCACGTGTTTCGGTTTCGAGCACCGTGTAAGGTAAATACATGTTGATCGTTGCGTCACTTTGCGCTTTTGAAATGTTTTAGGCAATAACCTTACCGATTCATGCTTCAGAAGGAGAGAGAAGGCGCTAGAAAATAGGGCCCTTTTAGGCAATCCCTTTTTCATTTATTTTGTCCGATTTGGCGCTTGGTAAAAGTATGAGGGTACATTTCATCAATTCGTCGCGCTGCAAGCTTAATTTTGTTTGTCAAGGGTTGTTTTCTGAGGCACTAAGTACTTGCCTTTTGAAAGAGGTCCTATTTTCCTTCCCTGTCACTCTTACTGGGGCTTTGTTTTTGTTTTGTGTCTTTATATATCTGGCATATTATTCCTTTTATTTTGAGCTTATTTGGGCGCACATATTGGTGTCAGTAATCAATAAATAGGTCAGGAAGGGCAGCCAGGTTTTTGGTTTGTCGGTTAGGGGCGGGGCCGGTGCTTTGTAGTTCATGCAATAAGTAAGTAAGCTGCGCCTCCCCCCCCCCCCCCCCCCCCCCCCGACAGAGTATTAAGACACTAAAGAGATATGTTTGCTGGTCGGAGGTTAGGCCCCTGATAGAGATATAGCAAAGACAAGCGGTTTATTGATCGGTGGTTAGGCCCCGTCAGAGAAATACCTAAATGTACTGTCTGTTGCTCGGTGGTTAGGCCCTGTCAGAGAAATACCTAAACGTACTTTTTGTTGCGCGGTGGTTAGGCCCTGTCAGAGAAATACCTAAATGTACTGTTTGGTGCTCGGTGGTTAGGCCCTGTCAGAGAAATACCTAAATGTACTGTTTGTTGCGCGGTGGTTAGGCCCCGTCAGAGATGTGCTGTTTGTTGTTCGGTGGATAGGCCCCATCAGAGAAATACCTAAATGTACTGTTTGTTGCGCGGTGGTCAGGCCCCGTCAGAGAAATACCTAAATGTACTGTTTGTCGTTCGGTGGATAGGCCCCGTCAGAGAAATGCCCAAATGTAGTGTTTGTTGCTCGGTGGTTAGGCCCCGTCAGAGAAATACCTGAATGTACTTGTTGTTGCTCGGTGGATAGGCCCCGCCAGAGACTTACCTAATTGTACTGTCGGCTGTTCGGTGGATAGGCACCGTCAGAGAAATACCTTAATGTACTGTTGATTGATCGGTGGATTAGTCCCCGACAGAAAATTACAGGATAGGCTCACGCAGGGATTTAGCCAGCAAGCTGAGGTTGGTCGGCGGTAGATAGGCCCCGACAGTGAGCTTCTAGGTTAGGACCCGTTATAGAGATAACAAAAGAGTCAGTTTTTAAAAAAATAAGTTTGATGTGCGGCCAGGCCGTTCACATCGGTTAAGCAGGATCTCGTTCACTTCTTGATTAATAGCCGATTTTTTTCCTACTAAATTGCGATGATGTCAGGAGTTTACCCTCTCGCGTATTTCTCTGTTTTAGCATCGTACAACAGTTGTACGTGACGGGTCATAATCCGGTGTGCACCGCCTTTTTCGATTTTGGCCCATAGTGTTTGTGGGTCGGTGGATAGGCCCCGACAGGGTAGTACTAGTAGTCATCAAACAAAAAGGGTTATGTTTGTGGGTTGGTGGATAGGCTCCAACAGGGTAGTGCTAGTAGTAAACAAACAAAAAGAGTTGTGTTTGTGGGTCGGTGGATAGGCCCCGACAGGGCAGTGCTAGTAGTAAACAAACAAAGAGTTATGTTTGTGGGTCGGTGGATAGGCCCCGACAGGGTAGTACTAGTAGTAAATCAGCAAAAGAGTTATGTTTGTGGGTCGGTGGATAGGCCCCGACAGGGCAGTACTAGTGTATACAAGCAAAAAGAGTTATGTCTGTGGGTCGGTGGATAGGCCCGACAGGGTAGTACTAGTAGTAAACCAGCAAAAGAGTTATGTTTGTGGGTCGGTGGATAGGCCCGACAGGGTAGTACTAGTAGTAAACCAGCAAAAGAGTTATGTTTGTGGGTCGGTGGATAGGCCCCGACAGGGCAATGCTAGTTTTAAACATACAAAAAGAGTTATGTCTGTGAGTCGGTGGATAGGCCCCGACAGGGTAGTACTAGTAGTAAACCAGCAAAAAAGTGTTGTTTGTGGGTCACGGTGGATAGGCCCCGTCAGGGTTGTACTAGTAGTAATCCAGCAGAATAGTTATGTTTGTGGGTCGGGGATAGGCCCCGACAGGGTGGTACTAGTAGCAGACAAGCAAAATTACAAATTTTTGTGAGTCGGTGGATAGGCCCCGGCAGGGTAGTGCTAGTAATAATTCAAGCAAAAGATATTTTTTTTTTGTGGGTCGGTGGATAGGCCCCGGCAGGGTTGTAGTAAACAAGCAAAAAGTTATATTTTATGGGGCTGTCGATATAGGCCCCGGCAGGATAGTAGTAAACATCCAACATGATATATTTTGTGGGTCCGTGGTTAGGCCCCGGCAGAAATAAAAAAACGAACAAAACAAAAGTAATATGTTTATCGGTCGGTGGATAGGCCCCGTCCCTCCGTATCAGTTGATTTGTTCCTTGGTCGCTGGTGAGACCATGGCGTTGAGTATTAATAATACAAATTAAAATAATATTTAAACCCAGAGGCTTGTTGGTTGGTCGGCGGATAGGCGCCGTAGAAAGGATAAGAAACAAAAAGGTGTTGTGGTTTGTTCCATGCGCATGCAGGCAATTTCGGCTCTGGACGTCAACAAGGCACGGCGCTTGGAGCTCCTCAAGGCATGCATGGAGACCGGATACGATCGCAACGTCGCCTACGTTATGGCTCTGCTTAGGAAGTATGTTGAAGAATTCACGCCACTGTCCTCTGAAGATGTAAAGGAAAAGCTGCTATATGTCAACTTGCTCGCAGAGTGCACTAAGCATGTAGACGCTAAGATGGAAGGTATCGCAATGTACATATATAAGTCGGTCACCGGAGAGGATTCTGACAAGCGTATGCGCTTCGCAAGGAAGCACTTGGGGCTAAGTGCACCGCCTGTCGATGGGAAAGCTAGGTTTGGAGCTCAAGGGCAAAACAGGTTCAAGCAGTCGGGGTTGCGCGGGGGCCGAGCCGGTTTTACATGGGGTCGTCCCTCCGGGGGTGGGGGCCCCAGAGGTGCACCGCGTTTTAAGGCCGGGCCCTGTTTCCGTTGCCGAAAAATTGGCCATATTGCTCGGGAATGTACAGAAATTATTTGAGCTCGGAAAATTTCCGAGCCTTGGGGCCTCCGGTGAGGCGGCAGGGTACGGAGTTGTGTAAGGTTTATATTTATACAATTCAAGTTCAGTAGATGATATTGCGATAGACTACCAACGAAATAATATTTAGCATTTCTAGGAATTGGTAGCTGAGGTTTCATTTTAGTCCTTATTGGAATTGTTGTTTGGTAATTTCACAATCTTAAATTTGATGCTATGCATTTGGTACTACGTAGATGGAGATGCTAGAGAACCATATAAGACGAATTTCGTGTTTTGGTCTCCCGTGGCTGTTGGGTTCCTTGTCAGTTTATTTACTCATGGAGTCGTTAGGAAATAAAGCAAGGTGTTAAGTGGTGCATGAATTTGTGTACTTTGTTTATTTAGGAGTACCTGCATTATTTGAATATCTTGGAGAGCCATTCTTGGGAGAAGCCGCTTGGTCAGTCCTTTGATCCCATCGCTGCACAAGCCGGGAGGAGGAGACGTGTGTCTTTAAGTGGGTGGATAATCACGGGCTCCCAAGCGACTCTCCGGCTCCTGCTGCGCCTACCCCAGCGGATGTTATTTCGGGCAGAGCCGCACCGGATATGCAGGCTTTCCGATTCAGGGGCCCAGAGTTCTTCGTGGCCAGTTCGTTAAATCAAGACCCTGGTATTTGGGATGATGTTTTGGTAGAATTGCCCGATAAGGAATATGTTCGGGCCTGGTTGCATCAGGGGGTCAGCCTTTATGATTTCTTCCAGCCATTTGAAGGTCATTTTAGGGGTAGAAGTTTTTGTTCTAGTATACCCCCAAGATGTATTTTTTGAATTCTCCTCTTTGTCGAGGTCATGTGAATTTTATCAGCTCCACTATCTCTGAGCGCTTAATAGAGGGTTCCATCGACCTCCTCGGTAAGATCGGAGAAGTGGATCCTCCGAGGTGTATAAACGCTCTGACAGTTGAGCCAACGAAGCCACGTCTGGTTCTGTCTATGAAGGGCCCTAACCTGTGGTGCAAGGATACACCTTTTAATTTGGTCCCTTTGGGTGCCATTGTTAAGCCTATAGAGCTAGGCGGTTGCTTCTCGAGCACGGACGACTGCCAAGGATATAAACAGGTTTTCCTATCCAAGGATTCTAGGACCTTTTGTGGCTTCGAGTGGGCGGGCTTTTACTTTGTTGACGCTACTCTGCCGTTTGGTTTTAAAAACAGTGCTTACATATATTCTTCTATTGGTTTTTGCCTTTCGACGTGGCTAAAAAACAGGGGGGTGCATACTGAAGTCTGGATAGACGATCGTTTTATAGGCGAGTGCAAGTCGGGTCCGGAGCTGTCATGTTAGGTCTATTGTAATAAGGTAATTATTTTGGTTGCATTCCAGGGTGTGCTGGTTGGGTGTGAGGAGAGTCCTTATACCAGATCTCTTCGAGCATTATATGTCGTATGCTACATGCAATCCAAATTGGGCTTTTTCATCAATTTGAAGAAGAGTCATTTGCAGCCAGCTCATTCGATGGTACATCTCGGATTTGGAATATGCTCTAAATCTCGTTCATTTTGGATTCCGGAGAGCAAGAAAGCGTCCTTCGCTGAGGTTAGAGAGGTAATTTTGAGGGAGAATCAAGTCGCTCTAAAGTAGATGCAGCGGTTCGCGGGTAAGGCTCAAAGTTTCAATTTAGTATTTCCTGCCGCATCCTTGTTTCTCAGGGAATGTTATTCGTTCTCTGCCACTCTCGACGATCTCTCCCCTGCGTCCCTGCCGTCTGAGGTGCGGGAGGAGGTGTCCTTTTGGCGATTTGTCGACTCTTTCTCGCAACCCATTCCTTGGAAGCTTGAGCGCCATCTGACTATAGCATTATCGGCAGACGCATCAGGCTACAAATTGGGTGGTACTTTGCTTCAGCCGGGCGGTAGTATCAGTTTCGGAGATTACTGGTCGGATGACATTTTAGCGCACACAGGCATTTGTTGCAAGGAAGCTCTAGCTCTGTATTTTGTTCTTCTGTCGGTTTTGGATTCTCTGTGGAACCGTCGGGTGGATGTAATTGGAGACTCGAGGAGTGTAGTGGACGCCTGGGCAGGCCTCCGAGCGAATTCCAAGCCCCTCGCTAAGATCCTCAGGCTATTGTTTTTCCTCTCTTTAGAGGCTATCCCTTTGCGCTTCATTTGAGCTGGGTCCCATCTGAAGATAATCCCGCCGATGCTCCTTCAAGATCGACCTCGAGGGCAGACTCTCGTTTGGTGCATCATTTGTGGGTCCGTTTGCTGAACGAATTCGGGGGTCCTTCAGGGTTTACCTTCGATTTGATGGCGCTTCCTTCAAACGTCCCTGCGCGCAAAGATGGCCTTCCGCTCAAATTCTTTTCAAGGTTTCCTGTGCCCGGTTCGGCGGGTATAAATGTTTTTGCCCAAGCAGTGCCCGCGGGGCAAACATTTATATGTGTTTCCTCCCTTCGCCCTCATTCCATCCCTTGTTCGGCTGTTCCAGGAATGGGGTGATGTTTTGGTCACAATGGTGGTGCCGAAGCACGATCATCCTAGGGTCTGGTGGCCCCACTTACGTTCCCTCGCTCAAAGGGCTATTAGGCTAGCCTCTATAGGCCAAGTAGGGGTTTTGGAGCACCCCTCTTCAACCGGATACGTTCCAAATGTCAAGGGGTTGCCGTTCGAGCTTTGGGCTCTGCAGTGTTATTTTTTCAGTTGTGGGGTTCCACTAGTCAGTGCCTCCCCTGTCAAACCGCGGCGTGTTCTCTTCGTATCTGACTCCATGTTCAGGGGTTTACAAGGTTTTGGTTGGCCTCGCGCTTTAGATGTAAAGATCTCTGTTAGCAGAGGCGCGAAAATGTCCTCTCTGTGTAGAAGCCTGGTCTTAGCTTGCCGCAGCGGTCCACCAGAGGTTGCTGTTCTTCATGGAGGCATAAACGACTTTAGCCGTTCAACCGACTGTGTGCGAGGAGCGCTAGAAGTCATCAGGGTATTTCGGGCAGCTGCCGCACGAATTCGGGTGGAGTTTCCCGGCTCTGTGTTCATTCTGTCTTCAGTATGTCAGACAAAAAAGGTCAAGGTCAACTCATCAGTTGCTACTGTCAATTTGGGCTTGAAGGACGTCTGTCACGAGTTTGGCTGGCACTTCTTCTCTAACGATCATATCGGGCAGTCTGACCTGGCAGACGATGTGCATTTGTCTATGTCTGGATTTCTCAAGATCCAACGCAAGCTGCGTTTGTTTCTGCAAGCCATTTTAGGCTTGCCGCAGGGGGTCGAGATACCATGCTAATATATTTGTATTTATTTATTTTTATTTTTGTTGTTGTTGTTCTTGCTTTTCTCATCTCAAGACGAGTGCCGTAGCGGCCAGGCTGGCGGAACTGGAGAGCAAATTGGATTGCCGCGGGTACGAGATGCAAAAAAGCAGGCTCATTGCAGCGCTGGATCGGTTCTTGCGAGAACATCACAGTACTGGGTACCACACGGAGGGCTCGGGCCTGGACTCAGCGACCCCCCAGGACATCCTAACTTTTCTGGTCGATCGCGATTCTAGAGGCCGCACACAGATTCATATTTTAGGTTGTACAAATTTGGGGAAACACGGATCCTTTTCTTGTGGTTGTCCACTTAAATTGGCTGCGGATACCGTGGACTCATACATTGGCCAAATACGGGCATATTTCAACTCCATTGGCAAGACCGAAGTCTGGCGAGATGAGTCCAAGGTCGGTAATCCTTGTATTTCCTACAAAGTGCGGAGATATATAAAAGCTATACAGTTGGAGCAGGCGGAGGCGCACATCACCCCGAAGCAGGCAGTCCCGTTGTTTTTCGACAGGTTGAGGTGGCTGGCAAAGGAAATCTCTAGGCGAGTCTCAGACCTACGCAAAGTCCACGGCGATTTTTTCCAGCTGTACGCCTTACAGAGGGACTTGGCCTTTTTCCTTTGTCTCTGGTGGGCCGGGGATAGGGCCGGGGATAGGGCCGGCGACCTCGGTAGAACTAAGACATGTGAGATCACAAGGATCGAAGGCGGCGATCTATTGTTTCATCACACCATTGGCAAGACCATAAGGGAGGATCAACAAGCTTTGATGATTATTCCGAAGTGAATGAACCAGGAAGACATGGATCCAGCTGGAGCGGTCGAGCAGTTAGTTGATCTCGCACAATCTCACGGCTATGATCTAACTGACGGCTATCTGTTTCGCCCCTTGGCTGCCAACCGAAAGGGCATCGTAAACAAGCCTTTCATTGGCAGCGGTCCGAATGCAAGGCTGATCCGGTACTGTGCTTCGTCAGGAGTTCCCGAGGATCATCTTTTGAGGGCCCACAGCGGCCGGTCGGGGGTTGCTAGCACTTTGCGGCTTCTGGGCGCATCCGAAGAGCAAGTTATGGATCACTGTAAATGGGCCTCTCGGCAAACATTCAGACAATACACCCAGGTCGAGAGAGTGACTAGACTGCAGACCTCGGTCCAGAGGCTGCGCGAGGCTATCCTCCCCGAAGGGCAGTTTTCAAAAGCGGATGGAGCGGGGCAGTTTTATAGGATGTTAAACTCAGGGTTGAGGGTGGAGGTGGCCTTTCCGGCTCAGCCAGTCGTAGGGCCTTTACGAAACGGAGGCTAGAGGCTAGGCTTGGGCTAGATTTTTGCGGCGCCATTTTGAAGCCTCATACCAAACGACGGGCTAGGCTACGCGAAGTAAGCCCGGGGCTAGATTTCAGGCTGTATTCCGAAGCCCCACCAAGCCTCGCGAAAGCTGGCTAACGCCGGGCTTGATGACGTCACGGTGTAAACACTTTCAGCGAATCGCCATCTTGAAAAACACTGTGTGCGGCATTTATTTTCTATTTTGTGCCCGACATTGAGGGATTCTGACGGCGATTGAACAACCCTAGGCCACAGGAGCTGAGCCAGGCAAAGCGAAATTCCAGTGTACAATGTAAGTGACTAGCCATGTTAATGTTGCTAATATTTTGGGCCACAACTATATAGGCTGTTTTTTTGTCGGTGTGTTTGACTTTAAACCCACTGTCGTACGCTACTTGTACATGCAGAGCTGGGAACATTATTGCCGATAGTGGAAGTCCACTGCGCGCGAGTGTACGGTGTAGTTTAACCATGGTTTAACGTAGGAATAAGACTACAATTTAGTACAAACAAAAAAGGCAATTTTATGAGGAATTTGACGATGAGGATGCAATTGTAGGACAAATTATGATTTGGAATCATGCAAGTATTTACCAGCAAGCAAAACTTCGTGGAAAGAGGGTTGGAATTGTTATTAAACGTTAGGTCTAGTCTAGGGTTTGGGAAAAAAACGACAACCAGCATGACACAAAAACACAAGACGGCAATATACATGACTGTGCAAAAAGGGTAAGACACTGAGTCAAGTTTTCTTCAAAACCTGACTTGTCAAAAATACAAAAAAATCATTGGTTCAAATCTGAAGAACAATGACTGCTTGAAGCTGGAAAAGTCAGCTTTTGACTTGGCTTTTAAACGCAAAAGCAATTTTAGAATGGAACTAAAATGGGGGTGAAAATACATGATTGCGATTGCCATCCACCTAGACTAGGCCATGGTCTTCAAATAAACTGAGTACATTTTTGATTTGTTTGTTCCCTCTTTAAGAAACGTGGAAATTGGACTTGAGTGGATACAGCCAGCACTCCAGAATGTTGGGGACAAACCGGGCTACACTATATGACCACAGGTATGACCTGCAACAATTATGACTAGTTAATGTAATTTTGCATCAGAATAAAGCAAATTAAGTAAGGGGGTCTGCCCTTCAGCGATATGCTTACTTAAGTTACTGTATGTCAGCTCTGTACACTGTTATTTCTGTGAGAAGAAACAAATTCACAATTATAAACCCACCTGTAGTGTACAATCTGGCAGATACCTGAACACAGGGTGACAATTCCAGTCATTGTGGAATCTTTTATTTAACAGATTTAAAAAAAAATTCCCCCCCCCCAAATTTTTTTTTTAAGCATGTATATCTACTGATTTATCAGCATCATTCGACTAGTGACGGAAAACAATTCCCCTTGTATGAGAGCATTGTGAATGGAAAATCTTTGAAAAGAGCAATGATGATTATGTGTGGTTGCAGAAAGATTGAAAACTAGACTGCAGTAACCAGCAGCCATTGTATTCATTTTGTTATATATTAATTTGTGATCTAGCATTTAAACATTTCACTTGTATATTGTTTTCAGAAATCCAGAGTCCTAAACTAGGCACCACTGAAGTCCTTCTGGCTGGCAGCTGTATGATGCTACATATAATGGAGAGACATGCTACAATGGTACCACTGTTTGCTCAAGGGAGAAATGGCACAGGCGATGTTTTCATGGTTATGCCATCAGTCTCCAGCAACTCCGAATCTCTCAAATCTTTGGAAATCTCAACTCAAAGAAAGATAATATTTTCTGAGGGCTTTAAAAAGCACCATAATATTACTTGCATGGTTGTCACATTGCTTTAATTTTCATAGCCTATTTTAATAGATTGAGCTCAAAAATGCAATATTTTAATACACAAATATACTACCACAAGGAATATTTTAAGGCGGACAACATAAATGTTTAGCAAATATTATAAGGGCTGACACTACAGCACAACTTCAAAGACTGTAATGGAGATTGAAGAGGGAGGGGGGGGGGGGGGGGGGGGGGGGTGGAGGGGGGAGGGGTGGCCCACAGTTACCCAAGCCTTTTTTAACTTGAATTCCACACTCTCAACAAATATACATTGCAATGTATATGAAGGGTCATTCTTTTTCTCCACCTCTGACAAGCGATTAGCATCACCCCTCAACAGCTCAACTTAAAGCAAACGGTCCGCAAACAAGTAAACGACAGTCATTGCCAATACTACTTGAATGGTAAAATGTATATTTAAACAGTTTACAACATGCTCCTATGCCTATCTTTTATTTCTATGTGGTACTTGGTTTGCACAATTGGCATACATTTGTATTTATGTTTTTATCTTCTTATTTTTTACATGTATAGAACTCCGCCCGAAAGTCAACAATATATATATATCTACTGGTTTGGACTAGTGTTCATCACATTGCTAATTTTCCTGTCCCTTGTCATTTTAAAGATGAAAATATTGTTTATTGTGAAATGTGTATGCACTACTTGCATTAAATAATGAATATCTTGCATCACAATTTAGACCCATGAATAAACCATGATGACTTTGAAGATTCTAAAAATGAACAACGTATGTTCTTATTTGTAACTGTACATGTACATGAACATGTATGTCCAGTAAAAATTCACTTTATTGGAACACCTTTCCTAAACTTCAGGATAAACAAAACCAATTGGGAAGATATGCTAATAAGTTACCTCAAAATGAAGTATTCCTTTAAAAAGAAACATTAATTCTTTACCATGTCGTGCCCAAACAACCTTTGTCTCCCCCATTAATATATAATTGAAATTTAATTTATTGAATAAAACACCATTAATTTCAAAGTGAAAAACTCAAAGTTGAAACTGGCATTGAAAATGTTATTGATACTGACTGCTGTAATTATTTGTTTTAATTAAATAATGCACAAAAGCCTGCACCAGTAAAATGCTGTACTGTTAACTGAGAATTCTTATTACAGGGGTTTGTTTATTGATTATTGCTTCAGAGTTAAAGTACTTCGTACTAAGTACTGATACTCAACCAGCCCCACCTTCAAGACACTAAAAATATGAATAGGCCTTCAAAACACTTTTAAAAATACATTGGACAAAATCTAGAAGTGGAAGCACTCCTCCCCCTTTCCCCTCTACCGTATTCCCCCAAAATACATACATGTACTACAATTTATTGTATATTTTGAAAACCTCAGAAGATTAACAAACAATATTATCAGCAACATTGTGTCAAAGTAGGTTCGTCAGACTAAACTTTGTCAGACCAAATTTCCTATCACCAGTGATAAAAATCAACATGCACCCATTGCAAAAAGTTTGTGGGTTTTTTTCAGTTCGCGACGCGCGCCGAGCCGAGTATCGTAATCGAAGCCATACGCCAGCCGAAGCCTCCCGAAGCCTAACCGTACGAATCGTTTTGGCCGCCATTTTACTTTGTGATGAAGCCTGAGCCTAGCCAAGCCCAAGCCAAGCCCGAGCCTAGCCCCAAGCCCCAAGCCTCAAGCCCCATTTGGTAAACGCCTGTAGTCTGATTGGTTTTTGCTGTAGCGCAGGATAGCAAAGGGTAGGCCTATATACCAAAAAAAAAAAAAAATAAGATTGCGCGCCTTGATCTGTCCAATACTAAAATAGTTTTTGCAAATAAAAGCGTGTTTGATTATGTATGAATATGTTGGTTCATTCTGGTTCAATTTCCCCTTTTTGGGGTGGGGGGGGGGGGGGGGGGGGGTCATTTTCCCCCCTTTTAGGTTTGTGTTAGGTTTGGGTGAGGTTTGGGTGAGGTTTGGGGGTAGTTGTGGGGTTCTAGGGCTTATAGCGATATCAAGGGTCCAGGTTGCGGCGAAATCTATCTCCCCCATATCTAAGACCTGTAGATCCCGGAGTCGGGCGGAAAAAAAGACGGAGGCGCAAATAGGTTACTATTTGCACCTCCGTCGTCGTTGAGGGCAGCGCAGGAATCTATGCAGTCTCGAGTATAGCAATCATGCGGTGAAGAGTATCCGGTCGTGAAGGTCGAGTCGGAGTAGAGGTCGAGGGGCGGTGGGCGTCAACAGGTGAGACAATACGTCACCGTTTTCACGAAGAGGCAAATTGAGCCTTTCACGGTCTGAACAAACTTTCGAGATAATCGCTTGTAAAGTTTGTCCTTTTTTCGTTTGGCAGTTTGAAACATAAATATTCATAGAATATACAAGATTAAGGTATCATGGGAAAGAAGAGATTTCAATCTTCTTAAATATAGCAAACGTTAAGAAAAATAGGTGATTAGTTTTGCAGAATTAATCAATTAATAGAATTGCCTCTTCGTGAAAACGAAAAAAACGATACATTAGCAAATTCGCCCGTGGCTGTGAGAGTCAGAATGTATACATTTCCCCATTGCGCCCCCAATTTGTCTCTTCGTGAAAACGATAAAAGCCACTTCGCGACCAATTCGCCCAATTCGCCTCTTCGTGAAAACGCTAAAGTGACTAAGCGCACCAAAGTGCCCTTCATAAACACGTTGAAGTCAACGCTATTTCGAATTTGCCTCTTCGTGAAAACGCTAAAAGCCACTTCGCGACCAATTCGCCCAATTCGCCTCTTCGTGAAAACGCTAAAGTGACTACGCGCACCAAAGTGCCCTTCATAAACACGTTGAAGTCAACGCTATTTCGAATTTGCCTCTTCGTGAAAACGCAAAAGGGCACTTGAGGACCAATTCGCCCATTAGTTAATTAGGTTAATTGTGATTTTAATGATTTTGTGGATGTATAACTTCACCAGGTTGTAGAAATTGCAATATTTAATCGTTTTCATAAAATTTTTTTTTTTCGATAAATAGACGATTTTTCATGAAATTCGCCTCTTCGTGAAAACGGTGACGAATAGTGCCGTGCCCAGCTGATAGGTAAGTCCGTCCTATTTTTTCCCACCCTCCCGGCCCCGTTTGTTCCTATCTTGTTTTCCCCTGGCTTCGGTTTCTACGCTCAATCTATCTCCCCCATATCTAAGACCTGTAGATCCCGGAGTCGGGCGGAAACAAAGACGGAGGCGCAAATAGGTTACTTTTGACGCCCCAATTGGTGCCAATTTTGTTAGCACTCTTTACCTTGCCAGTGGCTATCATCAGGTGAGAATGCACGAAGAGGATCGAGAGAAAACCGCCTTCATAATTCCTCTAGGTCTCTACGAATACAATCGCATGCCTTTTGGGCTTTGTGGAGCTCCAGCGACCTTTCAACGACTTAGGCAGAGGTGTCTGGGCGATCTGACCTTCCAGATGTTGTTAGTTTACTTAGATTATATTCTCATCTACTCTTCGTCCTTTGAACAACATTTGGAACATCTAGATCTCGTCTTTACAAGATTGAAGGCTCACCATTTGAAGCTGAAACCCTCGAAGTGTCATCTGTTCAGACGTCAAGTCTCGTATTTAGGGCACGTGTTATCTGCCGATGGCATAGCAACCGACGAAAGCAAGACCAGCGCAGTAGCTGAATGGCCGGTTCCTCGAACATTGAAACAGTTGCGAGTTTGTCTGGGTTTCGCCAGCTACTACAGGCGATATGTGCCATCCTTTTCACAGATTGCACGGGAGTTGTATGCCTTGGTCGGGGAGTGCCAACAGAAGTCGGCTAGTTACTTTGGCAAGCAATGGACCGAGAGTTGTCAGGAGGCGTTCGAACAGTTAAAGAGTAAATTCGTTTCCATGCCAATCCTTGGTTATGCAGATTTCACCCAGCCATTTACAGTGGAGGTTGACGCTAGTTTAAATGGTTGAGGTGCTGTCCTCTCTCAACAACAAGATGGCAAATGTAGAGTGATAGCTTATGCTAGTCGGACTCTTCGTCCCAATGAACGTAACATGCAACGGTATATTTTAATGAAGCTTGAGCTGCTGGCACTTACCTGGGCTGTGACTGAAAAGTTCAAGGATTACTTGTACGGAAGTCGCTTTGAAGTATGGACTGACAACAATGCCCTCAGTCACCTGCAGACAGCGCGTCTAGATGCAACTCAGCAGAGATGGGTTGCTAGACTAAACACCTTTACTTTGATTTTCAACTAAAATACCGATCAGGTCGCGAGAACGCCAATGCCGATGCATTGTCTCGACGAATCCCAAGAGATCTTGAGGAATCACAGGAAGTAACTGGTACTCTCTTTCATGAAGCGTCTCCATCGAGTATACCGACAGGCCTGCAAGTGGCCGGTGCGAAGGAAAACTTGGAATTGGCTCCTATGCGAAATCAGCAAGCAATATCCTTGCAGATAAATGCGTTTCCTTCGTATATGAACGAAGAACTCCTTCAGTTGCAACAGAAAGACCCAACAATCCGACAATTTGCAAAGTACTTCCATGAAGGAAAATTACTGTCCCATTCACAGAGAAAACTTGAGTCACATCAAGTATTGGTTCTACTGAGATAAAAACAAAAGATCGAAGAAATAAAGGGGGTTCTGTACAGAAGAATAAGTGTCAAATGGAGTTGAGATCAAACAGCTCGTACTGCCCGCATGTTTAAAGCCAACAGTTCTTTCTTCACTACACGATCAATGTGGACACCAGGGTGTCGAACGAACCTTTTCTTTAGTTCAACAGAGATGTTATTGGCCTGGTTTTTTCTAGATGTCAAGGAGTGGGTACAGCGATGTGAAAGATGTACTGTTGCAAAAATTCCGTCTCGTAAGCCTAGGAATCCATTGGGTCATTTGATGGCATCGCATCCGCTTGAAGTGATTGCAATCGACTTTACGGTGTTAGAACCAACATCAGATCGCTTAGAGAATGTTCTTGTAATTACAGATATTTTCTCTAAATACACCGTAGCAGTCTCAACCAAGGATCAAACGGCTGCAGCGACAGCAAAGGCTCTCGTCGGTGAATGGTTCACCAAGTTTGGAGTTCCTGAACGGATTCACTCTGATCAGGGAAGGCAGTTTGAGTCCGACTTGATTCAAAATCTCTGCTCCTTGTATGGTATTAGGAAATCTAGAACTACCACTTACCACGCACAAGGAAACGCGCAATGCAAACGCTTTAATAGGACGATGCATGACCTTCTCAGAACCTTAACAGTAAAACAGAAAAGGCACTTGAACAAACATCTCGGTGAACTAGTTTATTGCTATAATGCCACTGTCCATCCAGCTACAGGATTTTCTCCATTCTATTTGATGTTTGGAAGGGAAGCCATTCTCCCATTAGATTTACTTCTTGGTAAACGACAAGAGGGTTCTGATGACTGGGTGTCGCTCCATCAACAGCGATTAAAACAATCTTTCATGCTTGCTCAGGAGAAGTTCAATTTATCTGCAGAAACCCGCGATTTGGTGCACCTTAAACAACACCAGTTTAGGGGGCGTCATAAAATTCAAAATGCTTACTCGTCGCAACTTTACAGAGTTGTTGATAGACCAGATCCGGAGAACTTTGTCTATTCCATCAAGTGCTTGAATGGCGACGGATAGAAGAACGTGCATTCGACTGAGCTAAGGTTGGCGCGAGTCAGCACGAGTACACCGCCCGGCAGTAAAAAGGAAAAGGTGAAACTAGAAGCGGTCAAGGGGTTCAGCGAGTCAGATTCTACTTCCAGGTCAGAAGTAGAGATTATGGTCGTTCCTGCTACCTCTCCTTTAATACAGGATATCCCCGTTGCCAATACAGCCGCTCCGGTAGGTTGTTTAGCTCCACAAGCGACTGTTGCTGAAACCCAACCTGATGACCAAACGGAAGTTGCCGTGCCTTTGCGTCGTTCGACCCGAGTTACAGCAGGAAAACACACCAATCCGTTTCATTTACCTCGTTCAGCTGTAAGTAGCGAACAAACGTCGCGTATTCGTGGTCAAAGCTCAAATGTCACATTCACTGTCGAGATGGGATTATTCATATTTATTGTCATAGGCGTAATCTCTACCTATTGTATATTATCTATATAATAATACGCTACTCTCTGTCTGTCTGTCTGTGTGTCTGTCTGTGCGCGCTTTTTCGTCCCCTTCCCGGGGTCGTGCGGCGTTCAAACTCGGTGGGTGGGTCCGGCTCGGTCCCCGCAAGAACCAGTTTGCATTCGCTAGAGCGTACGAGGTCAAAGGTCATCTAGGGGTCACCTTTTTGAAGTTGGTCGGATCGTGCTTAAACTCGGTGATCGCAATGCTCGATGCGAGGTGAGCGTGGCAAAAATAAAACGGGTTAGCGTTTTTCGGGTCTTCCGGGGTCAAAGGTCGTCTAAGGGTCGAATTTTCAAAGTTTGTCCTATCGGGCTTAAACTCGGGGACGGGAAGCCCGAATGCAAGTTGAGCGTGGAAAAAAAAGCGTTTGTCGGGTCAAAGGTCATCTAGGGGTCAACTTTTTGAAGTTGGTCCGATCGGGCTTAAACTCGGGGACGGGAAGCCCGAATGCGAGTCGAAGTTGGAAAAAAAAACGTTTGTCGGGTCAAAGGTCATCTAAGGGTCGAATTTTCAAAGTTGGTCCGATCGGGCTTAAACTCGGGGACGGGAAGCCCGAATGCGAGTCGAAGTTGGAAAAAAAAACGTTTGTTGGGTCAAAGGTCATCTAAGGGTCGAATTTTCAAAGTTTGTCCGATCGGGCTTCAACTCGGGGACGGGAAGCCCGAATGCGAGTCGAACTTGAAAAAAAAAGCGTTTGTCGGGTCAAAGGTCATCTAAGGGTCGAATTTTCACAGTTTGTCCGATCCACAATCCCCATCCATCCAGGGAAGTAGCTACAAACCCGAGAACCGACAAACCCCGGGTGACCGCCTAGTATGGATTGATTAGCAAGTCTTTACATGGAACCACAATTGGATTTGGTTTATTGGGATTACTTGTTTTGATTTTTCCAAACAGATGTGTAAATTTATTACACTTAATAAGGCAGTTAAGGCTTTACGTGGATTCGTAAATCACACGGCAGTGCACCGTCCATACTAATAGTCTTAGGTCCATAGGGTCAGTTGACAGTTGCTTATCAGTAAGCATGTTTGTTTTTCCCTTGTTTTTTTTCAAACCAAGTCTCTGTACATGTTAGAGTTATGCTCGATTTGTTGGGTTTTGCCCTGATCATGTGAAATGCAGAAGGTTAATTGTTGTGGAAAATTATTACATAATAATTATTACATTTTGGCTGAACGGCAAAGTGAAGTGACCCCTGGATTTTGGCTATTGATATTTGGACGGATGGAATCTGTAAATAATTTAAATATCATTAATTAATGTTTTTGGATCAAACTATGAATAGTGTAGGCCTATAAGATTAAGTCATGTGCCATTACATTCAACTAAAGGTTCAAAGGTAATGAATGTAGTAACACAAATCAGGTTGTTCACGTGTTAAACAAATTGGACGTTTGTAATAATTGTTTGCTCTGGGGTGTGTGTAACCAACAGATTTCGCAAGCGGCGAATTCATTTGGTTACGGACAATAGTTTAAATGTAAATAGTTTGAAGTTAAATCGTTACAATCCCGTTTGGAATGTTTAGCTACTTAATACCATTCCTAAGCTGTTCTTAGTTGGAAGAGGAATTTCTTTGTTGGTATTGTTTGGCTGAGAAAGTGAAAGGCCTGTGCTTAGTCAACCATTAGGGCGTAGTGCAGCGCGAGATTTGAACTGGTCATTCTTGCACATGCATGAGGAAAGCATCGAAGTAGAGCGCTGTTTTTCCTTCGTTTCTTGCGTTTTCCGAGTTGCCAAATTACTTTTCCTTCTTTGCCTTTTTGATGTTTGCTGCTACAACGAAGCCTCGCCCTGTATTTGACACGTGATGGTTCTCTTTCGTGCAGTAATAGCTTTCGGTGAGCTCACTTTCTATTGAATTTTCAATTGTAATTTTAGACGTTTCCGTGATATATTTCATTCCTTGAATTCTTATAATATTTTCACTGGAAATTGAAGCCATTTGTATTTTGGTTATTATTATATATGATTAACCCTCAACTGCAAGGTTTTTCTATTTAAGTGTAATTAATAATTACAAGTTGCAGTAAATGTTTTTGTATACAAGTTTAAATATGCTTGTATTTATAAGTATTATTATTAATTTGTTATTTCAGTAACTCGGTCCGCGATTATTGCTGTGGCAGTTAACGGGGCAGCCTGGTTCCCCACAAGTCGATCATTCTCTGACAGGTACATAAATTATATTGCCTAACATGGTTTTCAATTAGGTGTTCAATGTGTAAAACTGTTCTTGATTAAATTGTAGTAATGTCACGTTTTATACAATTTCAAATAAATTGTAAAATTCAGACACGGCCTGTAAGAATGATATATGTTGTTGTTTTATACATTTATTGTTATTTTCCGACAGAATCTTTCCTTGTCTGGTAGCCTTGTTTTTGCCTTGTATACTTATGGTTATTCCCCATTATGTTATTATATCACAACAGCAGTTGTACACCATCATGCATTAATTTAATTGGTTTAGTGTCCCAATAAATTCATCTTGTGAGCAACCTGAAATGAGTTTCCAAACCCTAGTTATTTGCCATCCTTTTCTGGTGCGCTTGGTTACATATTTCTAACTGATCTGGTTGCAAAGTTATGATAAACATGAAACATGGCAGCCATTTTGGACGCCATCTTAGTTTTGGATACTTCTTAGTTTTAAACTCCCCAAGTAATGATTTTATTAGATTCCTTGTGCTTTAAAATATATATTTATACACTTATTTTTTTATTTCTACCATGTTTGGTGTCAAAGTTATGATGAAAATCGCAAATGGCGGCCATTTTGGACGCCATCATGGATTTTGAAAGGAGCTCCAGATGGATTTCCGGGGACTTTTAATATGTTAATCTACACCCACTCCTGGACCGATCCTGAAAAATTCAGCTTGTTATGAGCTATTTCCAGGTTATAACTAAAACTCTTGGCCTAATATGTCTCCTGCACTTCTTACATGTCTAGTCCAGAACCAAATGTACTCCCTGCTTGCCTATAGTTTCGCGTTTGTGGCATGACAGTTCTGCTGCTAGTTCATAGTACAGTTGTGTTCAAGGTAGTACTTATTGCACATAATTAGTTGGCCTACATGTACGTTTCGATCTATTTCATGTAAGAAGTGTGATGTGACTGCTGTTGCAAATGGGGAAGATTTCACTTTTGTCCATAATTTGTCGGGGTTACTCTTCAGCTGGCGAGCATTTCTTTGCACAACAAACGAAATGTCACAAACGGAAAGTGATGAGAAAGAATAAGCCCGAATTCCATCCACCCTAAGAAAAAAAACTCACATGACTCGGACAATTACCTAATCCAAACGTGTGACCAAAACACCATACTTGTATTATTATGTTCTGTCCCAGACTTATCATGGGAATTGTAGAAGTACATTTACACTGAAAACAAAGGTATCAGAAGGTGTGCATTTTGTGTGTGACCAAAGCAGAAAATACATGAAGCGTAGCCGAACCAAAGTCAGATGTACGTCAACGCAACAAAATCATATTTAATTACCAAGAAGCCCAACAATTACTTCATTTCGTTTTCTATGAAAACTCACATTTTCTGTGCTGTGAATTATGTACTCACAGTAATTTTATTGAAATACGTGTGCACTTTTTGTATATATCAGATAATGTAAGCCATTTGTTGTAGGTATTTTTGTCATTATGATCTAATAGTTACAGTTTCTTGAAATTAAAACCTGTCAATCATAGTACAGGGAAACAACCATGGCCTTCAGAAAATTCAGCCCTCCATAATGGAAATGTTCTTTTAATATGACACATTCGACTTCTTTACCAATATTAATACGTTTTCTGTTCATCATCAACATGTAGAATGTAGCCAAAAGCTCATTTAAAATGAACCTTTGTTCGCCTTCTCCCCGCCATTTTTTTTTAAATAATAATAATAATAAATATCCTCCACTTATATCTGCCCCGGCCTGCAATGAACTTCAATAAAATAACACGAATGTGTCAGGAGTCTTCGAGTGCAGTTTCAAGAGCAAAGTGAGCAGTTAAATGAGTTTATGAATGCAATGACATTAGGCAGGTGTCCTCAATACAAATTTTAGTTAAATACAGGTGAATTTAGACCAAGAGCTAGCTGAGATTTACTTGACAAAATTGTTACAAAAGCTTTGATGGCTGAGTGGGGTACAGCTACTTACCCTGTCTCCAAAAAGTCTTTTCTTAAGTTTGGCAAGTTCTGGGTGGGGTGGGGGGTACCCCTCAAAGTAACCCAAAATTCAGTTTTATTTGACAAAATTGTTACAAATCTGAAAACACTTGGCTAATGTTGAGTAAGGTCCATATATCCAGAATTGTTTTGTGACCTTTGACCTCATTTTCGGAGGTCAGGATTTGGTCCGAAGGGTCAATAATTATTTGATGTCATCTTCTATAGTAATTCTGTGCATTTTGACACCAAGATCATCTATATACCATATTTTGTTGCTGAAATATAATTTTTAGTGATTTGGGCAGGGGTCAATGACCTTTGACCTCTAATTAAAAAAAATTTCCAACCCCTATCCCTCCTTCCTTTTTTTTGGTAGTTGTCCATACCCATACCTACCCAAATCAGTTTAAATTAGCTTATTTTAAATGTTTTCACAGATGAACCATAATTTAAGTTAGGGATACTAAAAACATTGATGCAGAATATAATCTATTATCAGGAATCCAAGATGTGCATTGCATCTGTATTCACTTTGACTACCACAGATATTAAAGGTAGTATACACCATTGATAATTATTTGAATTATTATGAATGGGTGGAATTGGGGGGTTGTATTTGATAGTAAATATCGCTTAACTATAACCTGTCTAACGTTTTACAATCATGAATGCCGAGAAAAGCACGAAAACCGGCGTTTGTTTTCAAACGGCGTCGAGCAGTTATTCTTATGTTATTTGTGTTTTTTTCGCGATCGCCGTCCAAATATGGGGATGGTTTGTATGGTGGGTAATAATCCTGCGACTTTTTCAACAATCCATTGAAGACGACTAGTGAACGTATGGTAGCTTACTCGTCATCGATGATTCAAATAAGGGGGTCACGTTCACACTTCGCTCTCAGCTGCCATCGATGCTATACGCCTTTCTCTGTATACTAGCGCTATAACGCAGAAAAGATCATAATGGCGATTAGTCCCTTGAGATGATACCAAAATGTTAAATGTCAGCCCCTGGTTTACCGACTAAATATACAACTGTACACTGTACAAAATGTTGGCACTTTTACAACTGTTTCGACTGTTCAATTGTTTCGACTGTTCACTTGATGATTTGTTCATTATTGTTTTCATTAAAAGAACACCAGTTTGTTATTATTTCTATCAATTTCAAATTTGCGTTTTCGACCAGCCAACAAAACGAAACTGAGTTTTCTTAGCTAGAACGAGTTGTTGAGTGTCGTAGAGCTCATTAATGGCAACAAATTATCATGGGGATGCGCTAGTTTTACTTCCATTGTTTTAATTGATAACTTACCCGATTTTGTTGTGGAGTGGCGGTTGCTTGTTGACAGTGTTCTCTCATTACCCGATTCAGTTGTGGAGTAGCGGTTGCTTGTTGGCAGTGGTCTCTCAGTACCCGATTAAGTTGTGGTGTGGCGTTTGCTTGTTGACAGTGGTCTCCCAGTGAGGCGCAGAGCCCTTGAGCCCTGGGGCTGGATGTTCAGTCCACCAAGGCGTTCCTTGGTACACGCATGTGGGTCGGGTGCATTCTCAACCCACTTGTATGCAGGAGTACCATCTGGGTTGGTAGATAACTCCTGACCTTTGTAAGACACATCATCTGAGGCCTCTGCAAGCCGAAAAAAACGGAAGTCACTTAAAAATAATCATGCACTCTAAAAACAGATTGGTTAAAAGACCAACCAATCTAATTGGTTGACCCAATATTGGTTGGTTTTAACCAATGTGTTGGTTAAAGCGTAACCAATGCGTTGGTTGTCCGTCAACCAGTCATATTGGTTGAAGGTGTCAACCAATCAATTGGCCATTTATAACTAAATTATTGGTTGTCCGTCAATCAGTCATATTGGTTGAAAGTATCAACCAATCTATTGGTCATTTATAACCAATATACTGGTTGCCCTTTATTCAGTTATATTGGTTGAGCTTGTAACCAAGGTATTAACCAAAATATATAGCCAATAGTCCAAAATGCATTTTTTGACCATAATATGTTATTATTCAAACAATTCCATGATTGAATTTTGATTTTTGTGCAAACATATTGACAAATTCACATTACATTTCATTCGATCAGCGCTTTCGACTCCATCCCGAGGCACTGCAACTCGCACAAATGAGCCACCTGGAGCCAATTTCAGAAAAACATGTAAGCACACAAATTTGCTTAGCTGAACATTCTTTTGTTGGGGAAAACAGGGTTACAAATCAATTTTTTAGTTGATGTTTATTGTTTGTGACTGGTATTCAGTATTTTTGCTTAGCATAAAGAGCCTATGGAGTTTTAGCAGGTAACCTGTTTTCACTGAGCAAAACTATTTTGTGCTAAGCACATTTTTGATTTATGAACTTGGCCCCTGCTCTCACCTTGTAGATACTAATTGGACGCGCGCAAGCGTAACGACGCGCGCAAGCGTAACCATCTTGGTATTAATTGTCTGCTAGCTATTAACGTAATGCACTTTTTCTTATTGCATGGCACATTATTATTATTATTGTTATTATTTATTCGGCCTTCAACATCAGGTACAAAGTACAAACACACATGATAGTGCGGTATGGTATGTATTCCCGTAGGATTTTTGTGCTAAAATTCATTGTTGTGCTGTTTTGCCTTCATTAGGGACCATACTGCCAGAAAATGATGGGGTTCAAATTTTTCGACCCCTCCTTCACTTCCTGGGGGGTCAAGAAGGGGTCAAAATGGTCAACACAGGGCCAAAACATAAGATATGCTCCGATTTCAACTGGACTGGTTGCAACTTGTGCAGATTGTTGGGACAAGAAAAAAAGTCAATTACCACCTTCGGGTCAAAGGTCACTAAAGGTCAAAATGGTCAAAACAGGGCCAAACATGGCCAAAATGTAAGAGATGCTCCGATTCTAACCGGACTTGTTGCATCTTTGGTGGACTTAATAGATGGATTTAATGTTTAAAATGTACTCTAAATGTAACGCGCGTGCAAGTAGAACAGACGCAAACAACTTACGTTTGTGCACAAACATGAACGCGTCACTAGCATGCATCACTTTGTACATTGAGCCAGCGCTCTAGTAAGTTAATATAGCTCTATGGTGTGTTCTGAGAACAATACATTACGCGTGTCTAGGTTTTATTGTAGGCACACGCGTTTTCAAACGACACGTGTGACTGGAAATGCGACTAGTTAACACGGTAGGCTATTTTTGTCAAAAATCGGTTCTACAGACTGGCGGACCGTTATTTGTCACGAAATTAAATAAAACCGACGCAATTTGAAGGAATAGTTGTGTGAAACTAAATATTATATTTTCTAAAAGCTTCCTAACCATATCCATTTTATGTGTATACATAAAAACGCCAGATCCATAGCAATGTTCCCCTTTAAAACCTTCGGAGACACCAACCCAAACAAAACCACACCGTGGCACTTTGGTGCTCACGCGAGAGGAATAATGTGTAAAAGTGAAGAACTGCGTTGTGGGGGGGGGGGGGGGGGGGGGGGCATGTTGTGAGCATATTAATAGACCTTCCCTGGACACGCACACCAAAATTAATATTAAAGCATTCTGGCATATCAACATTGTGCTCACGCTGAAGGCATATGTGTAATATACATAGAACTGAGTTTATAGGGCTGGATTGAAGGGTGAACGAACCCTGTTTCAAACATGCTTTTACAACCTTTACGGGTTGAGTACAAGGATAGTTACACAAACAATTCAGCAGGATAAGCCTAAAGATGTCGTAGTTATACAAAACAAATATGTGTCAAACAAGCTTTTACAGCCTATACAGGTGGACGTGTGGGGTGCAAGGATAGTTACACAAAACAATCAGCGGAATTTCCCCCTTGTCGATGTTGTTATACACAAACGTATAACAAAATTCCTCACTAGTGAGCCCCTAGGTGTCTGGGAAAATGAAGTCATTAATTTTGTTCTCAATTTGTCTTTCTCTTTTTTGAAACCCGGTATAAGTTTGATTAAACTCTCGCCGCTTCTTGCCCATTTTATTGTCTAATCTAGAAGACAAAACCCTAACAAGTTCCTTTAAGTGACATTGATGTGTCATTATATTTTCGACAGTCCTGGCCAACTTGGATAAGGTTGTTTTTGTTTCGTTTTAATGTTAGTGTAACTTGGTATTGTATAGTTGTTCATGTATGTTTGTACTTTGTACCTGGTGTTGAAGGCCGAATAAATAATAATAATAATAACGTTCCATGAAATAAGAAAGTGCATTACGTTAATAGCTAGAAGACAATTAATACTAAGATGGTTACGCTTGCGCGTCCAATTATTATCTACGAGGTGAGAGCAGGGGCCAATTTCATAAATCAAAAATTTGTTTAGCACAAAAATAGTTTTGCTCAGTTAAAACAGGTTACCTGCCAAAACTCCATATGCTCTTTATGCTAAGCAAAAAAACAGCTGAATACCAGTCACAAACAATAAACAAATTGTTCATGCTAAGCAAATTTGTGTGCCTACATGTTTTCTGAAATTGGCCCCAGGCAGCTCATTTGTGCGAGTTGCAGTGCCTCAGGATGGAGTCGAAAGCGATGATCGCGCTCTGCGCTGTTGCAGCAACCGCGGTGTTTCTGGGTGAGTACAAACTCTTCGCGATATAAAGGGGTGTCAAAAAGGCAACAACATTTTACGGAATACCACACGTATAATGTATAACTAGCATCGATAATATAAATATGGTTACAAAGATACTATTTTTTTCACTTTAAAATGAAACATCAAACATCAAAATTTTGCAATGTTTGACAGAGTTAATAATAATTTTCCAAGACTGCTCAAATTAACCATAGGACCAAGTTTTTTTATTTTGTTTGGATACCGTGCAAGTGTGCATGTCCGTGCAGAGCTGACGCCAGCGGGCATAGTGGCTCATCAGCGCTGGTTCATTTCGGTCGCGCCTGCACAGACAATGAGGACAATGTCTAACGACTTGATTTCAAGTCCAAACTTGCAGTGTCAAAAAAATATCGAAAATAAATTGTCCCATGGCCAATTTGATCCCTCTTGGAAAATTGGAATCCAGTATCTTTGAAACCCTAACTATATTATCGATGTTAGTTATACATTATACGTGTGATATTTTGATATTCCGCTAAGGTGAATATTACAGGAATACAGGGGGCTTGTACCCACCCCTCCAAGGTTGACAATTTGTTTGTTTGTTTTTTTATTCAAATTATTGGTGCCAAAACCTGGGTGCGCCACTGCTAATAAGTTAAAGTATGGGTCTGGTAAGAACACATTAGCCATCAACATGAGAAATTCCCTAACCAAGAATAATTTTAGTAACAATTGGGCATAACAAAACAAAATGTTATGTTGGCGTAAGCCGACCGACCCTAAAAATACGGCCGACCCTGGATATTTTGTTTTTCAAGGGACGAAATTTAATGATAAAAATCTATTTAAATCTAGTTATAAATACGTTTGAAACCATTTCTGTGACCGTTTCTCATTGTTGTGTGTGTGGATTGTGTATATATTGAACCTGGACATGCTATCGTGTATCACTACCGGCTTAAACAATTAGAAAACATATCATTTTCATTGCTGGGGGAGGGGGGGGGGCGAATTCAAAAAAAAAATACCTACCTACCCAATTTTTGGGGGCCCGTTACGCCAACATAACATTTTGTTGTATGCCTTAAAACAGAACAGTAAGTTGTATTAGTGGATTTGTAATGTAAAGTCTATACATTGACTATACATTTGTAACCTACCAACCGTACAAAAATAGTCATAAAGTTGTACATTTTGAAGACCCTATTTGTTTCTTAGTGGATTCTGATAGAGAAAGACATGCTCTATCAAGTCATTTTCATTTTGTTGATTTTCGGAATGATACATTATTACAAAAATTGGGTCAAAAGTCATGGTAACATATGAAAAGGAACGGTGACCTACTTTTCACAAAAGAATTGACAAAATAATTGATTTGAGTATGCAATTCTCATTATTTTAATATAGGTTTTCCCGGCGAATTTAAACATAAATTCAATCAATTTAATACCCGGCTTATTCAATTTCATTTGAAAATGAATGCTCCGTTGCATCATCCTTCAACAGCCTTCAAAGGGAGTAATTCAATTTCAGCAGTTAGCATCCACTGGCCAATAAGATCATTCAAATTTACGAGGTCGCAAAGATCATTCAATTTATGGTTGGGAGATAGAAGGATAGAACCTTGTATTGTAGTGGAATTCCAAAATAGTTCTTGCACCTCACAACATTGTGTGGCTGACGAATTGCGTTGCAGCGATTGCGACAACATCATAACTCAGTAGCATAACCAAAGGCACCGAATGCCTGTCCAGCGATGAAGAAAGTGAAAGTGGCATTGATTATGATGAGTAGACAAAGTGTCTTGTACCCCTCACTAAGTATTGACAGGTATACATGTACATGTATTCATCGCCAGCCATATTTATGTTGGCGTACACCACTTGTAAATATGCTTGGCTACAGTACTTTTAGGATGGCATGAACAAACTCAGTGATATGTTAGGCCATATTCAATGGTTTAAGTGTTATTTTTGTAATCATATCTTACCCTATTACTATGAAAATAAAACCTTTACAATTATA
This sequence comes from Crossaster papposus, assembly GCA_037893245.1. Lineage (NCBI taxonomy): Eukaryota > Metazoa > Echinodermata > Asteroidea > Velatida > Solasteridae > Crossaster > Crossaster papposus. The sequence goes on along the minus strand of JBAIAA010000251.1, from coordinate 725,425 downwards.
TTTGTTGGCATGAATGACTTTATTCTTCATACATAATAGGACAAATTTCAATTATATCTTTATGGACAAAATTCCCCCAATATGAGCTTAAAATAAAACATTGTAAATAAAGTATACAATCAAAGCATTGTTTTTACATAATATGGCATTTGTGAAACTCTATTGTCTATGAACAGGCATATTTGTACAGTTAATTATTAATTAATCTAAGTCGGTGACAACTGCAGTGGGATTACAGAAGATATTGCTGAGATTCTTAAGGGTATGGAGTCAAACAACGGCTGTAAGAGGCCCCCAGACGGATCTATGTGGGGATTAAAATGTGGATGAAGATTGTGCCTAAACGTGCAACCTGACAGCTGGGCAACAGAAAGATTTGAATTTAGCACCCTCGAATTGACAAAGAACAACCATTTAAAAGTTGCCACCAAAAACCTTGAACGGACTTCATTTCCTGGGCGAACCACGATTTCTGGCCCACAGCCTAAAACCAATTTAGCGAGAGTTGGTGAATTTAAACAAAACATGTTTTCAGAAAGCCGGAACAAAACTATATTTATTATGTAGATTGACAGAGATAGTTATGTGCTTGGGTCAAACTAATTTTTTTGACATAAGTTTTAAACATTGATTGATATAAGACGAATTATATCTTTGAACACAGCCTGGCGGCAACAAATTAAACACATTTAATATGTAACGACATATATTCTCAAACGGGTGTTTAAAATGGGTGACCAAACGTTGAAATTTTGAATGATAAACGACTAAATTAGTGAATTTTCGTTTCACGAAAAACATAGAATGTTGAGGTTGGTGAATGTGACAAAACAATTGAAAACCTACATTCATCAATACCTTAGATAGTTTATGAGGCTCGCCTTCGGCTCGGGGCATTAACCTGTCCAGGCCCATGAGCCGCTTTTAAACGTACGTTTAAAACCGGCCAACCACGTATGTATAATCTTATTAAAACAAAGCATTTTTTTCTCATTATAGTTCGTGTTAAAAAGCTTCAGGAAGCATATGAAAAAAATCCAAGTATAAGATAAATATATTAATAACAAATCATATAATAAACCGAAAATGGGGCATTTGGGAGACATCTCCATAGAGACGTACAGAGCATTTTTCATTTTTTATTGTAACCTAACCCGTTTTAACCTGGAGCTTTGCCACTAAATTTCATATTTAAGCATTTTGGACCCTACTCTATCAATCAAAAATATAAAAAACAAAAATAAAATTTTTTTTTAAAGGTAGCTGGGGAATTAGGGAGACACTAAAATGTCTCCCTAAGTCCAATGTCTCCCAACTACCTAAAAAATTACGCTAAAATGTCCCCCGAAGGTGCTCATTGTAAATATAAACCTCACAGCTGCACATAATTGCATTGCTTCACTGTATCGCATGGGCGCTATGTATAATGCGTGATTGCTCGACAGTGCTGTGAAAAATGTGCATTTGAATGAAGATAATGCATAAGAGAAACGTGCCTCGTTGTCACGACAACGCGCAGGCTGACATGAAATTAATATCGAGTGCTCTGCAGAGTTTAAGAGGCAGAAAACTCCAACTTTGTATTTTACGTAATCAAGCATGCGTTGCACAATGTGGGGAAACAACAGAGCTATATTAAATTACTAGAGCGCTAACTCTTCATTCTTAAGCGCAGATATACTTTAAATCCATTCTGCGCGCAGGCATTTTAAATTCATGTGCGTGCATTTAGAACAAAATATAAATAGATGGATTGAATTTTGAGAGTGTACTCTAAATGTAACGCGTGTGCAAGTAGAACAGACGCAAACAACTTACGCGCGTCACGGCAAGTATAAAAATAAGTCAATGTACAATCATCTGCAGCGCGCGGATACGCACACGCAATTGCGCTTATTTTTCTAATGAATCGTTTCAGTTTTGGGCGTATCGGCTTCGGTAACGCACTATATCGAATACAAACGCAGATATGCAAACAGCCGTAAAACAGCCGTACACAATTTGGAAGTTTCCATAGGTTTGTGCACAAACATGGATGCGCCCAGTTCGCATCGGTTTGTACATCGAGCCAGCGCTCTAGTAAGTTAATATTATAGCTCCATATAGTCCAGCGGATAAGTGCAAAAATGTGAAAGTTTCGTGCACTTTGTGGTAAAAGCATGAAACTTGGCACACATGTACTTTGTACCAAAACATGAAATTTTTGATATAGTGCTATCTCTGAATTGATCTGTGGTGTCCTTGGCGGCCATTTTCCAAAATGGCCACCATTTCTGATATAAAACTACATAACTCGGAAAGTAAGAGGCCTAGAATCTTCATGCCAGTGGCTATGTATATGTTTTCCGTGTCCAACAGTTCAAAAAATGCCTTATTGAGTGTGTCAGACGATTGGGTCCGGCATTTTAAAAATGGCGTCTTATTCTTCAAAATGGCGTCCTTATTCTTCAAAATGGCAGTCCTGCAGCCCAAAATACTGTATTAAAGAACTCAACGGCATTCATGGTGAACTAAATTAGGTTATAAGGGTCAGTCACTTTCACATAGGTACATGTACTAACAATACCTCCGGACCACAGTATCTGTCATTTTTAAAGATGGCGTCCTATCCCCTATGGTGGCCCTTCAAAAATGTAGAAACTATATAGCTGTAGCCTACACATATTGCAAGTTTGTGTTAAAGGAAATAATGGGATTATGCTAGATCTTAAAAAAAATCAACAAAAAGCAGCGTAATCCTACATGTTACTTACGGTTTTTTTTAAGTTTTAGAACGATTCTCGGTCACCTGAGAAGGACATTAACGTGAAGGACGTGTAATACTGGGTTTTGTGGAATTTTTTTTTTTTTTTTGTGAGACTATTAGGTGTTTTAATTCTAATGGAGTGCTTTTGCAAGAAGGTATAGCACAGAGAAACCGGTTTATGCAGGCATACTTCAAGGAATGATCAGTTTATTTTTTATTTTATTTTTGTATCAATTCTAGAGTTAGCTGCAGTGAATCAGAACTCATTCTATGTGGGAAGGGGAGGGTGTTTATGGGAGTTGTCACAAGTCAGAACTTTTTCTCATCGTTTTCGTAATTTTTTTTTGGGATGCTGAAGCAGTTCTGCTGCGTGAAGTATCATTGGATTGTAGATATGTGGCTGGTCTGCAGAGATAAATCTGTATAATTTATAATGTGCCAGCAGTGTGGTTGCGTAACTATCCCGCCCAGAGCGTAATTCTTAATTTAAGTTTTTTTTGCTAGTGATATACGCTTCATGGGAGGTCAGTTCAGGCCACATTTTTTCCCCGCGAGATTGCAGTCTGTAGGAATGGGGGGGGGGGGGGGGGGGGGGGGGGGGGGGGGGTTTCTTGTACAAGTTTTAAAAAAAAACCTCCGTGCTTTTCGTTATTTTTTTGAGACGCGGAAAAGGTTCTGCTGACAAGTATCATATGGATTGTATTTGTAACTGGTCTGCAGAGATAGATCTGTAATTGTACGTTAACTAGTGGGTATGCTAGAAAGTGGTTGTTTGACTGGTCTCTCCAGAGCATAGTTCTTAACTCTTTTTTCCCTTTTTTGTGTAAGACACGCATCTGGGGGTCAGTTCTAGCCACATGATCTCTTCTAGATGACAGTCCGTGGTTGGAGTTCGTGGACGGGCAAATACATCAAACGTCTGCAGGCCAATTGGGTTAGACAATCCCTAAAAGCGGGAGTTTGAAACCCTGTCTCTGGTTTTGGCAAAGCGATGACTGGTTTGTGTATTGCAACAGTGGTTCCTTTATTTGTTTTTAGTTCACACAGTGATTGATTATTACCGGTGATAATATGCCGTCCCCTCTTTTTTTCCTTTTTTGGAAGGGGAGCAGGGCATATTTTCTGTGCTATATCAAGCACGTCATCAGTCACCTTCTTATATAGTTCATTTTCCTTTCCTTGTTTTTATTTGTGTGTCGGTTGATATGACACGTGGCAAGGACAAAGGGGGGGGGGGGGGGTGACTTATTTATTTTGTTTTAGTCTTGAGATCCATTTCTTTGATCATTGTTTTGATCTTTCAATAGTTCCAATAGAATTTGCAGATTCTCCTCATCAAGATTTTGTTTCTCTTGGTTGGATTGTGGAGATGCTTTAGTCCTAGATCATCTTTTATGTTTTTGTGCCGTTTGTATGCCAGGAATTTATGGCCATTGAAGACCACCATTTTGAAGAATAAGGACGCCATTTTCAAAATGGCGGACCTAATCGTCTGACACAGTCAATAATGCATTTGTTGAACTGTTGGACACGGAAAATATATACATAGCCACTGGAATGAAGATTCTAGGCCTCTTACTTTCCGAGTTATGTAGTTTTATATCAGAAATGGCGGCCATTTTGGAAAATGAGGACGCCATTTTGAAAATGGCGGACCCAATCGACTGACACACTCAATAATGCATTGTTTGAACTGTTGGACAAGGAAAACATATACATAGCCACTGGAATGAAGATTCTAGGCCTCTTACTTTCCGAGTTATGTAGTTTTGTATCAGAAATGGCGGCCATTTTGGCAAATTCAGAGATGGCACTATATCTAAAATTTAATGTTTTGGTATAAAGTACATGTGTGCCAAGTTTCATGCTTTTACCACAAAGTGCACAACATTTCCTCTTTTCCGCTGGACTAATATGGGAAAAACGCATAGACCGCCAGTCATTTGCTCAGTCATATGGTGTAAATGGAGGACACATACCTGGCGACACGAAGTTGAATTGGGGTTAGGGTTAGAATCGAGGACGACCTCGATTAAGATTCGTGTACAAAACCAATGAGAGCCGTCTGAAGTACAAACAAAGAACATTTTCGAGAGGAACAAAGAAAACTCCTCGATTTACACCATAAACAAACGAGTGGGAATAGGACCTGGCGGTCTATGTGTGTGTCTGTGGTTCGAGCGTGTTACTCAAGATACACTTATAATGTGTTTTATTTAAATGCTTAATGTACTGACTATACTTTAAACATTGCTAAAGCACTTGCTGCATGCATTGTAAACTTGCATATTATGCACATCGATGGACTAATTCAAGCAAAACACTTATTATCTGCCATTAGCTTTGTGTACGCATTTTCCATGTACATGTATTTATCAGATACTGGCTGCTGTAACTTATAGTACAGTAAAATGAAATTCTCTCTAGCTCCATGCTGTAATAATCCATGCAACATCCACCACCACAAAAATAATTTAAACAAATAAAATAAACCTCAGAGGCTTGTTCTACATTACCACTTAAATCAGTAAAATTTGCCAACTGTGTTCCTTTAAAAAAAATCACAAAAATAACCAACCATAAGATGTATTAGTGCCAGCACTCTGTGGGTCTGCCTCTTCATCTTTTGGGGTCTTTGCTGGCTTGGGTAGAGTCCCATCTCTTGCCTTGCTTGCTCTTCTCAAGTACTTGAGGTGGCACTCCAAACTACCAAATGCAGGACGCTTTGACGAACCCTTTGCATACCATTGTTCCTTTAAAAATTAAATTATGTAATCAGGGAGAAAAATGTCAACATCATGTATATTATTAGTTTATCATGCCCCACAATTCATGCGCTTTGTCTTATGAAAATCAAATTTTGTGAATGTGTTCAGATTAAATCGCTCTACATCAGGGTTAATAGAAATCATGATTTGTTTTATTTAAAAAAAAAGTAATTGACAACAATGAATTATTTAGATCAGATTCATTTATTTATTATTATTTTTTAAAGAAGCGTTCACCATCATGACCATTTGCTTTAAATAGTTGTTTTAAATACATCATTTCAAAGGGTAAAACACGGTTAGACATACAATTTATATAAATTGTACATGTAGTTGGAAAATTAGTAGTTGAAAATAGACAAACAATAAAATATGTTGGCCTTTACTTTGAAATTTGAACCATGTTATTGTCACTAGGGACACAAACTGTGTGACTTACTGGAAGTACACCCCATACTGAAGACTAAGAAAACAAGAAGACACACTGCATTACTTACATATCCCTTCCCTTCAGGGTCTTTAAGGCACGGGAACGCTGTAATGATAGACTCAGCCATATCTTCTTTGACATCTGAACTTGGTCTAATATTTTGTTAAATTACAAACAAAAACAGAATGTGATTACGTTTTGCTTGTAAATGGAAAGGGTTCAAACTTGTTTGTTCTAGGTGCTGAAAAAAACAAACCATACACTATAATTAGTAAAAATCCCTATATTTCACACCAAAAGTGCACGTTTCAAAGAAGATGTGGTGAATGCAAGGATAGGTTGAACTGACATATTTTCATTTTTTGTAGAGTGGCTATAAATTATTACATGCAATTATGAGTCGATTGACTGACATTTTAAAACCCTTTATGTTAACTTGAAATGCTAATAAAATACCAACCACTACAGTTATTTTTAATAATTTAAAATTGCTCAAACAATTTTACATCTGAATGAGGTTTTAAGGGGACAGGTACATACAAATCAATTATATTGATGAATTACGTTATTCCACATCAATATTAAGTGTCTTTTCTTTCATTGCTCAAGTATTTAAGAATTGTGCCTTAGCACAACTAAACCTGCAGGACTATGGGAAAGTAAATGACATTTTCTGATACTTACTTGTCTCCATATATCTCCACAAGGTGTGCAGCACACAACTGGGCAATACTCTTCCCGTTCCTTGGTGTCAGTACGTGGTGTTTGCTTATGTCACAGATTGCTCTTTCACCTTTTGCACATTTACTTAAAATCTTAATGACATCCTGCACAAAAGAAAGCAATAAATACATTAAAATTCCATATCTAGTTTTTGGTAATGGAAAGATTAACTAGTTCGCGGATGCCGTGTATGCATGTATTATTTTTCTTTCATAAATTTTAAACGAATGACTGATGACCACAGCACACAAGCAACTCAGAGCGAGGCTGGAAATATTTGTCAGCGACCGCCTTGCAACAGGCATCTGTGGGTGTACTACCCATCAAATGCTGGCCTGAACCCGCATGGGATCAATGTTTGTAAAAAAATACCCTGTGCCTGAACCCAGTCAATTTTCAAAATAATGCAAAATGGTTAAAAATGCTCCCAAATGTTGACGAAATTAATCTTGGAAGGTGACAAGTTAATAATTTGTGTAAATACACGTATTTACATTTTCTGAACGTAATCTTACAACCACCTTTACAACTATTTCAACCAGTTTGTGTCAGGATTATTTAAACACTAACCTGGCCCAGGCACAGGATTGTTTTGCACGAACCTTGATTTAAGACAGGTTTAGTCCGGCAGCTGTGGTAGCACACCCTTATATTCCCGGCCTGGGTCGCTGCAAGGCAGTCGCTGACAGAAATGTTCGGCCTTGCTCATGATGTGTTTATCCATTATCCATTATTCATTTTGAATTCCGGACAAAACTTTGCGTGTACACAAATCATCCAAAGAAAACTGATTAAGGGCAGCAAACCCCCAGAACTTTGAACATTACAACACCCTCACAAATGCAGATCTCCTCCTTGAGTCCTTGCTATTAGCTTCAAAATGTGTGCCTTAATTGACTCGTAAGCTAGAAACAATACATTTGGATTCTGCTGTACCACTTGAAGCCGATATGCATTCAATTTCTTGCACTTCTCTGCAGGAATCTATACTTACAAATTTATAAGTTTTGGATTTCTTTTTGTGAGGCACAGGGCTGGGATCCTAAACAATGTGTCGGCGACGCTTAACTTGGGAACACCTGAATTCCATCTCCTCCTCCTCCTTCTTGTCGTCGTCGTCCTCCTCCCAGTCATCTGACATACTAGGACTAGTAGAGCTCAGGCATAAAGTTGATGGCAAGGACACTGACGAGACTGTATCCCATGAGGTACTTGGAATGCTGCCTTCCAAGTTCTGACACAACTGTGATCCACTAGCTACAGCTTGCACATGCTGTATATCTGGGCTGATGTCAAGTAAAATCTGCTGTGCCACGCTACGCTGTAAATACAAAAATACATATTTCAGTTAATCATTGACAACACACTGCATTTGTTGAAAGAAAATATTTGAGACAACAGTAGAAATATTTACAATCAATGTGTATGAAGACAGCATACATGTAGATACAGATACATGTACATGTACATACCGGTAGTGGTGCATCATTATGATTCATGATAATTTGTTTACATTATCTGCTATGCACAAAGAAGGCCGACTTCATATAGCTTGCCTTTTTTAATTGCATGGTGGTGAATAGGTAATTAGTTTATTTTTCATAGTTTTAGTTTGTCACACAACATATGTTTTATTGCTGTTATACCAATTGGTCTGTCGACCAATTGGTCCAAAACTACAACTCCACAATGAGACGTGTTATTGATAGTCTTGCTCCTGAAACTACCAAGTTCTTTGCGGTCAAACCTAGAGCGCCGTGGTTCTGTGATGCGATCCGTCAGAGCAGACAAGAAACTCGTCGACTAGAAAGAAACTGGATAGCTAATCCTCTGCAGGTAAACACGCAGATTTTTAAAGCCAAGCGGTCAGGACACAATCAACTTGTAAAACAGACAAAGGAGTTGTATTACCGGCATAAAATCCAGAATTGCGACCAGAGAAAACTATTTACTGTAATAGATGACATGATTGGCAACAAAGCAGCTGCGGCAAAGAAATTGCCTCAACACGACAACGATCAAAAATTAGCCGAACAGTTTTTATACTTTTTTAACAGCAAAATAAATCGTCTTCGAGGGCAACTGATGCATGTAATTGTTCCAGGTGATATTACATGTGTTTCTACTGAACTTGGTCACTCATTCATGTATTTTAGTACAATTAACGAAAAGGTTCTGATCAGATTCATGAAATCAATGAACTCTAAATCGTGTGTTTTGGATCCGATCCCGACTCACTTTTTGAAATCTGGTCTTCCTTATGTTTCAACGCATTTGTTATCAATTGTAAACAAATCTTTTGTTTTGGGCGTTTTTCCATCAGAATTAAAAACGGCTATCATAAGACCTCTGTTGAAGAAGTCTGGATTGGATCCAAATGAATTGTGTAATTACAGACCTGTGTCAAATGTTCCTTTCGTTGGTAAATTAATCGAGAAAATAGCTGCTGACCAGCTTCATGCATACTTGGTCCGATTCTCATTGTTATCCAAATTCCAGTCAGCTTATCGGCAGTATCACAGTACTGAGTCAGCACTGTTGAAAGTTCAAAACGATATTTTGATTTCACTTGACAATCGGAAAGAGATTGTTTTAGTTATGCTTGACTTGACTGCCGCTTTCGATACCATTGATCATTCCATTCTACTTCATAGATTAGAAAACAGGTATGGGATTACAGATTTGGCCCTTCAGTGGTTCACTTCCTACTTAGTGGGTCGTACCCAAAGGATTTGCATTGGGTCAGCAAAGTCAGAGTTGAATCCTTTGCTTTTTGGTGTGCCACAGGGAAGTGTACTTGGGCCAATTTTGTTCACATTATACCTTGCACCGTTAGACGATATTTTCAAGAAACATGACATCAATTTTATGTTGTATGCTGATGACACCCAGCTGTACGTATCCTGTAAGAATGGTAATAATTCAAAGGTTCATCTTGAAGCATGTGTTAAGGAAATTAGACAATGGATGTTTTTGAACAAGCTTACTTTAAATGATTCGAAGACTGAGGTGATTCATTTTCATTCCTCGTTTCGTAAATGCGACCTTTTGTCAGGTTTGCACGTTGGAAATAATGATATTACTCCTAGCACAGTCATTAGGAATCTCGGTGTGTATTTTTATAAACACTGTAATATGGCTACTCATGTCTCTAAAATGTGCCAATCAGGATATTTTGCTTTGCATCGCATTAGCAAAATTCGCAATGTTTTAGATCGCACCACTACTGAACGTCTTATCCATGCCTTCATTACGTCACGGTTGGATTATTGCAATAGCCTACTTTACGGCCTTCCTGACTATTTAATCCATAGGCTACAATTGGTTCAAAACTCCGCCGCTCGCCTTATTACTCGTACTAAGAAATATCAGCACATCACCCCTGTTCTCCAAAGTCTTCACTGGATTCCTGTGGCACAGCGTATTGAGTTTAAGATCCTTATCTTGGTTTATAAAATCTTACATAAACACGCACCTGGTTATTTGTCGGATTTGTTGACAGTTCGGGAAAGTTCTATAGCCACTCGCTCCTCCACTGAAACACGCCTATAGTCCAGCCCCGTTTCAATCAAAATCACTATGGCATGCGTGCGTTTTCAGTAGCAGCACCCAGTGTTTGGAATAAACTTCCTTATTTTATTCGTAACGAACCTTCTCTTTTATCTTTTAAGTCTGCATTAAAAACGTATTACTTCCGTCAGGTTTTTAAATAACATCCATGATGACTAACTGATTGTGGTTTTAATGTATTTTGAGTATACTTGGTATTTAAATTAATTGATTGATGATGTATTAGCATTTTTTAATGTGTTCTTAGTGTATTTAATGATATCTGTTGTATTACTTGTAAATTTGTTGTATTTATTTGTAAAGCGCATTGAGATTGTGCCAATGATGTAATGCGCTATATAAGAATAAACTATTATTATTATTATTATTAAAGTGTGTTTTCTTGGCAAAGCAGCCTTTTTGTAACAGTTCTGAAATTATGGCTTACTAAATTCAGCAAGCCAGACAAAATATGCTGGTTGACTCGAACAATACCCCTAAAAGATGTTACCACAACAGACAAATGTTTGCTATATACATGTACATGTATACTGTAACGTAGATTTGCCTGGGTTCTACACCACACACAGGAAGGACTCTTGACGCAAGTATTCTGTATTTCCGGTGATTCTCTCTGGTTTATTGTGACCTCTTGCCGACCAAAACATGGACTTCAGGCTCACGCAATCACGCGGCACCCGAACTGGTTAGAACTGGTTCGGCGCTTGCGCAATCCAAAGGCGGGTTTCCGGGGCGCACCAGCATGAGCCACCAGGGCGATCCCACCACCGTGGAATCGCTCCAGCGCCCTCTACCGCCCAACCGGCACGGGCGTTACAATACTATATATGTAGATTAGAGCAGAATAAAACTTCTGAAATACACTGCTATACCTTAATATTCACTGCTAAGTTCCAGCCTTGCAAACTCTGGTAATTCACCATTCCATTCAGTAATTACCATGACATTGGCTCTGTAATTGTATCCGTTTATCACAGCAACCTTACAAAGTATGACTTCAGTGTCGGCTGTACAATTAAGTAAGCCACACAGTTCATCGTCATCCTTTAGAGCTGAGATCTTGACCACAAGTTGGCTTTGAATGTCAATACAAGTTCTGTCAATGTGCTGCAACCTCAACACTCTGTATGCCTGGGCTTCTTGGTGTTTACTGGCTATTGTTTTTGTAATATTCTTGTAGTTATTGCAGGTTTTTGCCCACTTCTTAAGAGGTTTATGTTTCCCTTCTTGTCTCATGCAGGTATACTGCATGACAGGACCAAGAATTCGAATTGCCCTTGTTTCTCAAACAACAATCAGATTATTGTCTTGGTCTTCACCTTTCCATTTGTTTTCAATTTTTAGGGGGTTAGCTAATTACAATTTTTAATATTCACACCAAAAGAAACTCACCTCCCGAAACGTGATACTTCCCGAGCCAGCAAGCAGTCATTTTACACAATCTCTTCGCGTTCTAGGCCATTTTTAAACCGTAATTGTATCAAGTCTGTCTCAGAGTGAAGCTCAAAAATCAGGGCGTTGATCCTAGGCTTTATTTACACAATCCCATCATTTTTTGTTTACCGAAAAGCTTCCTTTAAAAAACAAATTGCTCGCGTAGAAATTTTCCCTTTAAATAGGGAAGTGCACACATAGTGATAATGGTTTGTCGCGAAGCGCCCTCTCGTGGCTGTGTATTAAGCAACGTATTGCCCAAAGACTACATTTCAATTAGTGCGTTGTCAAGATTATCGCATAACAAATTCACGTAGCCTATTATTATACGGGTATACAATACGCGTTACTGGGCGGTGTATGTTCGTGAAAATGCCTCTCGTTTTTAAACCGACTATGATGCCACCCTAAACTTTAGAAACTTTGGAGGATAGAATCCACTGCAGATGCTACGCCAATCTCATCCAGTTTCCATGAGTAGTTTTCCCTTCAAAAGTCGAGGAACGTTATCACCACATTGAACATGTATTATGTGGAGCGACACACCAGAGCCAACACACCCAGCTTGCAAATTGACCTGTAATTTCCAAATCCATTTCGATGCCAATCTGGGACCTTTACAACGTCTAGATGGGGAATAGGTTAATATAATTTTAAAATATCTTGAACTTTCTGTGCAATTTTTTAAAAATACAATTTGAGCTTTTCCATTAGTTTGAAGTAATAATACACACAAACAAGAATATTCTTATGAATCTGGCGTATTTTTCAAATCATAAGAGTGAGTTGTAGGCCTGTGAATTACTCCTACTGAATAAGCAAAATATTTGACGGCGAAAATCGACTAACCCCATCACAACATTTGAACTACCATTCAACGGTTGCGCTAGATATAAATTAGCGCTGCTTCACGAATTTCGTGCGTGTGCGTAGTACGTTTTAATAATAGCAGTTCTGTGATCGCTGATTGGCTCCCTAGAAAAACCTGCGGAGAAATAAGGAACAAGTTCAACCGCTTGAAGCAATTTGCAAAATCGTATAACTATGACTTGTTAGCGAGGGAGCTGCACCCGATTTCGCTAAACGTTGCATGCAACGCTTCGCAACAAGAGTCGCGACGCGTCGTACGATCCATTTCACTAAAGTTACGATGCGTTCAATGCGTCGCAAATACCTTGACAACGGCAAGTAACACGTCGTAAGTTACGACGTGTATTTTGGTCGTCGTAAAATAATATGCGTTTTTTCAGACAATACTCTCCGTCTCATATTTTGCTTCATATGGTAAAATATGGTACAACTGTTCAATTGATGATAAAAGCATAACATCATAGGGCCATCGCAGATCTGACGCTTGAACAAGTATACATATATTAAGCAATGGCAGCCATTTAGAATATTTTGATAATTGCTTGTTATTCTATATCAAAATTTCAGATGACCCTATAGGCCTAGCTAAATATATTTCTTATGACATTGTAACGGAACAGGGTATATGCCGACTCGTATTCGAGTCTAGTTAATCTAAAATATATTGCTCATGCAGGATCACGCGCTCATGCTGCATGATACTTGGCGCAGTGGCCAATCATCAACGCGCGGCTGCATGATCAGGGTTAAGCAACCAATTACCGGCGCGCGTAGCTTCTGCCCGAGTAATGCACATATAATTAGCGCGTGGTGACCAATCGCCGTAGCGCATTGTCGCGACTTCTGGGGCCTTTCGCGGGTTTTCCAGTCAGTTCCATATTAGGCATGGATTTCTTGTTACCTACTGGAGGTAGCTTAGATTTCCGTACCCTCGAGTTGAGGTTGAACGGGGAACGAATGAGGTGTATGAGTGGTGCCGGTGAGCCGTTCATTGGAAGAGTGATGGTGGCTGAAACCAACGAGATTCCGGCAGGCCATGAGACAGTTGTGCCTGGTACTGTAAGCGGTATCAGTGAGGCATTTGGACAGCCGGCAATCATCGAGCCTGTGGAAGGTGGAGGCGAGTTGGCTCAGCGAGGCTTACTGCCAGCCCGGTCACTGGTTGAGCCACAAGCTGAGGATATCCCGCTGCGGATACTTAATCCAAATGGGGAGAGACGGGTTGTTCGAAAGGGAACAACGGTGGGCACAATTGCGGCAGTTGAGGTTGACTCGGTATTGGTGCCGAGTGAGAGTCGTGAGTGTGAGGTTTATGGAGGCTTGCCAAGTCACCTGCATGATATATACGACCGTAGTAAAGTCAACCTCAATGAGGAACATCATGAAGAGGTGAAGGCATGCCTGGTGGAATTTCAGGATGTATTTTTGTCTGGTGAGGCTGACATAGGGCGGACTTGTGTGGTGAAGCATCACACCAGTATGGGCGATGCGGGGCCTATCAAAGAGAGGCCTCGGCGCCATCCCCTATGTAATCAGGAGAAAATGATGAGGCAGGTTGGAGATTTTCAGAAGCGAGGGGTTATCAAGCCATCCGATAGTCCCCAGGCTGCAAGTGTTGTCCGGAAGAAGGACGGAACTAAGCGATTCTGTGTCGACTATCGGGGTCTGAATAGGGTAACAATCAAAGATGCTTACCCTGTCCCTCGTACCGACGAGACACTAGATGCGTTAGTGGGTGCAGAGTAGTTTTCCACTCTCGATTTAGCGTCCGGGTATTGGCAGGTCAATCTCGATGGGGACGCCAGCCAGAAGTCAACCTTTGTGGTGCGAAACGGTTTATACAGGTGGCGCTGCATACTTTTTGGTCTTTGCAACGCCCCTGCGACATTTGAAAGGTTTATGGAGAAGGTCATGGCAGGTCTTCAGTGGGACATCTTGTTGGTATACTTTGGCAAGACCATGAAGGAGGAGATTGAACGAGTGCGCGTCGTCTTCTCCAGGTTGAGGCGAGCTGGTTTGAAGTTGAAGCCTAGTAAGTGCTTCTTGTTTCAGAGATCGGTGGGCTTGTGGGGAGCGATGATGGTGAATGATCACTTACCCACACTACAAGTGTTCACATGACTCACGAGGCAAAGACTGAAGTGATGGTTCACCCGGAGTTCTGCTGGAATTCACTAATCAGGACATGTTAGTACTGGCATGATGTGGTCCTGCAGAAGTCCGTTAGCTTTTGTAATGTTCACAATGTTGGTTACGAATTTGAGGACATAATGACCCTCAACAGCAGTTTCACACTCTCGGGAATGTACTCAACGTTTTCGTCAACTGAAGCAACGCTTGTTGCTGTGGGATATGTTTTAGATAGTGTTTCCATAATCTGTATGTCACTTCTAATCAGTTTTCCTGCAGCAGTGATTATAGACCGCAGGATGGTCTCGCAAATTCGTTGTTTTTGTGACCCCCCTCAAGAAGCTATTACATTTTTGGCTTAAAATTCGTGTAAATTCTGTCTTTCATCACCCTAAAATTCGCCAAGCCTAAAACATTCGCATTATCAAGTAATAGTACATTTTTGTTGTGAAAATATTCCAGAAATAAAGCGATTATTTTCTCGAACGGTGTAAAGATAAATCGATGACTTTTACTGCTAACCAATCACGACAAGTTTCTCATAAACGTTGACCAATGACACGGCGGCGTCTAGTCTCGTCGGTGCGATCACGCAAACAAAATGGCGTCTTCATCGGACGTTAATTTTGCTGGAGACGACGAAGACGAAGAAAGTCCTTTGTATTGTTGCATGCATATAACTGATGCCCAATCTAAAGTAATAACATTTAGCGAGAAGAGCTTGGCTAAGGTCAGAGAGTGTTGTTCGCGATGGCAGGCTTTAAAATGCCCCGAAGGTGCCATTGCGTTGTCGTTCATCGATATAGACCCACGAGCCTACGAGTACGAGGGCATGGTTGGCCACGCGGGTACCGGGCCACGCATCGTTACAAGCCAAGCCGTGCCTCTTGTGAAGACTCCAACAATCCTGTTGCTCTGTCAAGTGCTTTGCGGGACCGTGGACGTACCATGGAGGTAGGAAAAGGAGGTAAGATTGTCTATCATGGTTAGCTGGTATAAAGGACAACATGAACATGTCAAAATTAACAGAATAACAGAAAGTTAACAGAATGAATCTCATGCAGCTTGGGGCGTTAGATTTAATTAAAATAAAATTGTTCACAAAAAAGTACATACAACAAGGCTAAAAGTTAATATTTCAAAAATCGTACAGATTCGCCTTGGATGCCCCAGAGTACAGTATCTGCCTTTTTAATTTATCAATGCTATCCGTACCCGTGAACCACACTTTTATACCGCGTACGAGTTGGTTCGCGTACGAGTTGACCTGTTCCCGGGTGTCCAGCATTCGAATGCATGCACATATGCATGACATGACTAAATTAAAAACAAACATGGCATTAGTCGTGACACTGAGTGACACAGTGCCCATGCTTGATTGATGAAACGTTTGTTTTTTTCTACCGTTATCTTGAGAAATTTGTTTTAAATATAGGCTAGTACTAGGCATATAAATTGAAGTGCCTCTAAAGTCTAGTAAGTACTGGTTGTTACAAGGAATTAGCAGTGTTTCCGATAGGTTTAATTTCAAGTCGATGCCGACAATTTTTGGTATTTATTTGTTATTCTATGCAGCGGGGACCGATGCTGGTTACTTAACCCCTGTGTACAACAAATTGTTCCTTTATACTAAATGGTGTTCTTTTTTTGTCTTTGGAGAAAGAACTCCTTATTCGGCCACCGCATTTTATTTCATAAATTTAGACTCCAACTGTTTTTAAGGGGCAACATTTATTTTGGAGGCTAAAGAGATGATCGTGGCCCCCAAAATAAATGTCACCACTTTTTAAGCCTTTTGTGGAATTTAATATTTATTGTTTAAATTTTGTGTGGCCGAGTATGAAACTAATCGGTCTTCTATTGTTCTGCAGGAGACACAGCGGCAATCCGGGGTATCACCTTGAGTGCTATCGTCACTACTGCAACACCACCAAAATCAAACAGGCCGAAGACAGACAAAAAAAGGCAGACCAGAGAGAAATAGAACGAGGTAGGAAAATCTCTTATATAAATAGAACAAAATTAAATCTGGTTAATGTAATTTTATAGATTTAAATTTAAATAAAGGACTTGATGAATTCATAAAAATTAAAAATGTCTGTAAAGGTAGGATACAATATTTGCAGATATCAAAAGTTTTTACTACCGAATTATTACGAAAAATCTTTTTCTTTATTTGAGAGTAAAATAAAATAACGATACTAGGCATCCAGCAAAATGATTGCGCTAGATATCCTAATCCTATAATTATTCAGAAAAATTGAATTTGATTACAAAATGTGAACATCGCCTTCGGGCGATCACGAAAACAAAAAAGAACTGTCACGCCGGTTGAAAACTAATACTGTTTTTCTTGCTTTTGTCACGGCATCCATGATTGCATAAATTTGTTTTTTTTTAAGTGGGAGTGGGTAAATCATCCCCCACTCCGCCTCACTCTCCAGGCCCGAGCACCGCAGCCACGGGCCAGGTCCGCTCTGACCAACACAGGGGGGGGGGGGGGGGGGGGCTGGTAGGCCAGAGTATTGAGAACGACTCCGGATGCACTCCACACCGATCCCGATAGGCGGGCGACGGGGGAAAGTCCGAGTGGTGGTCTGCTCCATAGGTCGTGTACAACCTTGGCCTGACCACCTGCCCCCTTATATATATAGCCACACCAACGCGATTGCCCCCATTCAGGCTCGTCTCATAGGGTTGTGTAAAAAAAACCAGCTGAATTAGGGCCGACCAAATCAGAGCTGAAGGAGCTCGTGGGGACGGCGTTGCGATTTCACCGACACCGGGACCCCGGCGCCCGTTCACACTGATTGTTAATTGAAACGGTTTATAGTACACCTTGCAGGTTTTCCAGTAATTGACAAAAATAGTTTGAACTGATACAGTTATTTTAAATAGGGCCTAAGCCCTTTTCTGTACTGTTTGGTATTTTTAATTTTTGTATTAATTATTTTTTTTAATGTTTTTTTTTGGGGGGTGGGGTGGGGTGGGGTGGGGTGGGGTGGGAGGGGGGGGGGGGGTGGGGGGTGGTGTGTTGGTGGGGGGGGGTGGGGTGAGGGGGGGGGGGTGGGGGGGGGGGGGGGTGGGGGTGGGGGTGGGGGGGGGGGGGGGGTGGGGGGGGGGGGGTAAGAAAGACCTTCAATACCAATATTTTATCCCCAGACCATTTGCCAGGGACTAAAACCACACCGGGGTGACCCGTAGAACCTAAATACATGGGGGGCGGGGCTGTGGTGGGAGGGGGGTGGGGGTGGGGATGGGGGTGGGGTGGGGGGGGGGGGAGATTGGGGGGGGGGGGGGGGGGGTAAGAAAGACCTTCAATACCAATATTTTATCCCCAGACCATTTGCCAGGGACTAAAACCACACCAGGGTGACCCGTAGAACCTAAATACATGGGGGGCGGGGCTGTGGTGGGAGGGGGGGGGGGGGGGGTGGGGGTGGGGTGGGGGGGGGGGGGGGGGGGGTAAGAAATACTTTAAATACCAATATTTTATCCCCAGACCATTTGCCAGGTACTAAAACCACAATGGGGTGACACTTAGAACCAAAATACATACACGTGATGTAAGTCTGTGCTTGCATAACAGCACAAATAGGTTTTTAGTGATTTTAAGGGGGAAAATTTGACCCCCCCTCCCCCCCCCCCCCCCAAGTCCTTATTCCACCAGTATTCATTTGGCAAACAAGCAGATATTGCAATGGTACACTATCAGCTACCCAAAAAAAGTGGTCTCCGAAAATCCCCCGGGGGGGGGAGGGTTTCGGTTGGTAGCCCATGGACTAATATACATTTGTAGTAATGTTCTCTTTTGCTTACCTACAGACATCATTGAATGTCGTTTTTATTAAATATACGAAATTATGTGTACAGTCTACTGAAACTCTTAATAAACTGAACATACTGCGAGAGCGCTGGACGCTTGTTAAGACCACCCCCTTCTGTTTCCTGATTTGTATTATTATTTTTGTGACCAAACTACCACTCGGTTACAGAAGCAATGACTTCTTTCCAGGTTAGTCCTCGGAGAATCAGGGTCATTGCGCGTTGAAACGTTGCCGGCGTATTACATAAGACATGCGGGTGTACTCATACAAGCCATACTTAGTTGTAAATGCTGTTTTATGCCTATCCGCTTCGCGTAGTTCAATCCGGTAGTACCCACTACTCATATCAAGTGTGTTAAAAAATCTAGTCCCCTCTAGTACGTCTAGGCATTCTTCAATATTTGGCAATGGAAAGTCATCTTTAATTGTTACGTTGTTTAGGGCTCTATAATCAATGCAGTAGCGTACTTTCCCGTCCTTTTTCCTAACAAGTACCGGCAGGGAAGCCCACCCCGAGGAAGAAGGTTGAATTACGCCTGTTGCAAGCAATGCATCGATGTGAGCCTTTTCTTCACCCTCAAAACCTAAAGGTGTCGTACGCATTTTTTGCTTAATTGGACTAGCATCACCGATGTTAATTGGACTAGCATCACCGATGTTAATTGGATGCTGAACGGCCGAGAATCTGCCTAAGTCCATGTCGTCTTTACATTACTCGGACACTCTCGATAGAAGCGACATTTAATTGATTGTACACGAACCATCGGTACCGATGGTTCGTGTACAAACCAGAATGGGCCAATAACGACACAGCGCCCATAGTTTGTGCGCTGACAGATAGAGCCAATAAGAGAGCACATAATCACCAACGATCCCTGACCATTGCAGCGCTTAACCTCGAGAATTACGCAACTTTATCTAAACAGCAGATGGCGTATCCGACCGCAGAGATTGCGAGCGCTGTGAGCGCGCTGTTTAGTAATTCACCAACGTGCACTGACCTTCTATCTAGCTTCTACATGTATTTAGGCTGTAGTCAGGGGTGTTAGGGATATTTTGGTTCAGATTCTTCCAAAAGCACCAAATTTGGCCCAGATGCTGCCCATACCATACCTTTCCGATTTTTGCCGGCCGCCAAGATGGGCGCCCTCTGGGGCGGCCATATTGGACAAATCCAATATGGCCGACATCTGGGTCAGAGGTCAATCGCAGTGAAGAAATTAAAAGAGCCAGAATCATATATGATACATTTTTTAGGGGTTTTAGGGGTTGGGGAATCTGATTCTGACGTTATTTCAATGATTTGAGGGCACGTTGACCTATCAAAATTACCGAAAATTATATTTTGGGGTCAAATCCAGTGTTTTAGGTGCGCGATCCCAAATCCCACCTACAAAATTTATAAACTGTATTGTATCTTATCATTTTGATATTGAAACATACCCTCGATGTCAATAAACAAATCAGTGAAGATTATATTCAACAACAACTTTCATTGATATTTAAAAAATATTTTCCCCGTTCTCCTGCACACCTCACTCAACAAAAACCTGACCGAAAGAAAACATTGAGTGTGCTTGAGAATGGCAAGGAGAATCAACAAAAGCCAAAAAAATCACAAAACTAAAAAAGCAAGAGAAAGATCGTTTGAGTCTCGCAAAATAAGTAAAAAGCAAAACAAACAGACGAGAACGATCACTCTCGAAATGAGGGCCAAGAAAAGTATGCCTTATGTGAAAAATCTATCAGACGCTCAACTCTACAACATTGAACTGGTAGCATTGGGCAGGGGCCTTAACTTCATCCCGACCCCCCAAAAACCAAAAAGGTCGACCATCCTTCGCCATTCCCGATCCTTCTTCAGAAAGATGAGATTACGGTTAAGAATGGCAGGGAGAGTCAGACCTATAAGCTCACACCCGTTCAAACTACCTTCAACTTGGACTCCCCAACCTACCTTCAATCTAAACCTAGAGTCATATATTGAAGGCACTCTGGAGGAACTGTCCAGACTGAAAATTCAAAATGTCAAACTAAATATAACAAAAGCAGAACGTGTTGCGCTATCTGGCCTTAAGAAAAGACAGGATATTATCATCAAACAATTCGATAAAGGCCGCGGTGTGTGCGTCCTTAACAAACAAGACTACATACGTGAAGGGACACGACAATTAACAGGCCCCCACTATGAAGAAATTAACAGGGACTTGACCGATGAAACCGCGGAATTAGTCTCTCAAGCCATACGCCAACTCTACGTGGACGGACTCATATCGAAAGACATATCGGAGTTTCTTAACCCCCGCAACCACGACATTAAAACACCTTGCCTTTACCTCCTACCGAAAGTTTACAAAAAAGTACCAGAAGGAACACGGTTCGTGGGAGGCCAATCATTAGTGGTTGCGGAGGACCGACTCAATCCATATCCAAATACATAGACTTTTTCTTGCTCCCAATTGTCAAACAGCAAAGCACATACACACGCGATTCTGGGCATGTGCTTGAAAAACTAAATAACATGACATTGGAGCAAGATAACTTATTGATAACACTGGATATAGTATCCATGTACACTAACTGCCCACAAGATGAGGCAATTGAATCAGTTTGTGACGCACTTGCAATGGCCGATGACAGACTATACGCAATACCCAAGCCCACGACAGACCACGCGCGACGTCTCCTTGAACTCATTATGCGTCGAAACACGTTTGAATTTAATGGCAAGTTTTTCAGACACAAAATTGGCGTGGCCATGGGCAGCGAATGCAGTCCGGAGATTTGTGACATAACTCTATTCAAATACGAAAAAGACAAAATCCTCCCTCACAATCCCTCAATTGTGAGCTACATGAGATATAGAGACGATGTTCTTATAATCTTTAACGGAAATGAAAAGCAGGCTGCTGACCTAGTGCAATCACTTAATAAAATTCACCCTACGCTGAAGTTCACGTCTGAGATCTCGCACCGCCAAGTCACTTTTCTCGACCTTATTATCTACAAAGGCGAACGATTCATACATGAAGGGATATTGGATACTCGAGTCGCTACCAAAAAAACTGATACATTTTGGTACCTAGCTCGAGATTCAGCACACCCTAAGTCGGTATTTGGCGGATTAATCAAGGGCGAAGTGACCAGATACAAACGTATATGTATCCATTCAAAAGACTTTGAGGAGGACTTTGAGGAGAGGGTTGAATTCTTCAAAGACAAACTTCAAAAGCGCGGATACACAAACGAAGACCTAGCTCTCCTTTCTCAAAGGGGAAAGACTCCCGCGGACCCTAAGCGTGAAAAAGACAAAAACAATATCCCACTGGTGTTCGTCCTACCATACTACCCACATGTCGCGCACCCAGCCCTGAAACGGGCTATCATCAAACACTGGCCCTTGATTAGCGAAAACGAATATCTGAATAGGCTATTTGATACCCAACCCATTCTGGCATATAAACGGCACAAAAACATAAAAGATGAACTTGTTCGATCTAGGACTAAAGCGTCTCCACAATCCAACCAAGAGGAACACAATCTTGATGAGGAGAATCTTCAAATTCTATTGGAACTATTGAAAGAACAAAACAATGATCAAAGAAATGGATCTCAAGACTAAAACAAAATACATAAGTCAAACCCCCCCAACGCCCCCCCCCCCCCCCCCCCTTGTCCTTGCCATGCGTCATATAAACCGACACACAAATAAAAACAAGGATAGCAAAATGAACTATATAAGAGGTTGACTGATGAAGTGCATGATATAGCACAGAAAATATGCCCTGCAGGGGATGGCATATTATCACCGGTAAAAATCAATCACTGTGTGAACTAAAAACAAAGGGACCACTGTGGCAATACACAAACCAGTCATCGCGTCGCCAAAACCAGAGACAGGGTTTGAAACTCCCGCTTTTAGGGAATGTCTAACCCAATTGGCCTGCAGACGTTTGATGTATTTGCCCGTCCACGAACTCCAACCACGGACTGTCATCTAGCAGAGATAAGGTGGCTAAAACTGACCCCCAGATGCGTGTCTTACGGGGAAAAAAAGGAAAAAAAGAGCTAAAAATCACGCTCTGGAGAGACCAGTCAAACAGCCACTCTCTAGCATACCCACTAGTTAACGTACAATTACAGATTTATCTTCGGCAGAACAGTCACAAATACAATCCATATGATACTTGTCAGCAGAACCTTTTCCGCCTCTCAAAAAAAATAACGAAAATCACGGAGGGGTTCTGTTGAAACTTGTACACGAAACACCCTCCCCCCTCCCCCCCCCCCCCCCCCCCCCCCCCCCATTCCTACAGACTGCAATCTCGCAGAAAAAAAGTGTCCTGAACTGACCTCCCATGAAGCGTATATCACTGGAAATACCAGCACACAATAAATCATGCAGATTTATCTCTGTAGACCAAAAACTACCCAAAATCCAATGATACCTTACGCAGCAGAACTGCTTCAGCATCTCCAAAAAAAATAACTAAAACGATGAGAAAAAGTTCTGACTTGTGAAAACTCCCATAAAACACCCTCTCCTTCCCAAAATAGAATGAGTTCTGATTCACTGCAGCTAACTCTGGAATTGATCAAACAAACACAAAAAGATTAACTGATCATTCCTTGAAGTATGCGTGCATAAACCGGTTTCTCTGTGCTATACCTTCTTGCAAAAGCACTCCATTAGAATTTAAAAACCTAATAGCCTCACAGAAAAAGAAAGAACATTCCACAAAACCCAGTGTTACACGTCCTTCACGTTAATGTCCTTCCCAGGTGACCGAGAATCGCTCTAAAAATTAAAAAACCTTGAATGACATGTATGATTACGCTGCTTCCCAATAAACACAATACCATTTTTAAGGGGGGTGGCCAATACCATTTTTAAGGGGGGTGTGACCAATTCTTAAAACTTTGTACTGGGAGAGGCTCTGCATCACCCAACATACAGCAAATATAAGGGAAAGTTTTTTTTTAGGGATCTGGGATGATGCGTACCAGAAACAACAGGTTTGACCTCATAATGACCTTTACGATGACTTTGTGGGATAAAGTTGACCTCCAAACATTAAAATAACATCAGAATCAGATTCTCCAACCCCGAAAACCCCTAAAAAATGTATCATTTATGATTCTGGCTCTTTTAATTTCTTCACTGCGATTGACCTCTGACCCGGATGTCGGCCATATTGGATTTTGGCCAAAATGGCCGCCCCGTGGGGCGCCCGTCTTGGCGCCCGGCAAAAATCGAAAAGGTATGCTATGAACAGCATCTGGGCCAAATTTGGTGCTTTTGGAAGAATTTGAACCAAACAGCCCCTATAGTGCCCTAACATCCCTGACTACTGTGGGTTGGCGTGCATGTCCTTGTAATTTGACTCTCTGAATACCCACAGCATTAACTTGCATGTAAAGCGCATCACCTATGGGTTATAGTTTATGTACAAAATATGAATTGAACGGCAAACTAAACAAATGATGTTCTAAACGTTATGCTGTCCTTTCCTTTCTGGCAAGAGAATGTCGGTGCTTACCACATCAATAATACAACTTTTATTATGAATTTATATATGAATATATGATGCCAGAGTCAGACATGAAGACAAAATGAGTGACGAAGATAATGAGGTTGACCATGACATATACTAGGTCATAATGTACAAAATGAAGACAATGATGAGGTAGAAATAAACGAAGCTAAAGCTATGGGTAAAATGGCCAAAATTACGCCGGGAGGCGTACGTACTCTATCGTCCGGCGTGACATTAAGACTGAGAGCTAGAGAGCGATAATTAGCCAGCTCTCGAGAACATGGGCGGACAAAAGCTCATATTACTCGTAGAAAACGGGTCTAAAATCGCTAATGATTGCAACAACAGTGAACAGCGGAGATAAAGGAATATTTTTGTTTGGCTTTGGCAATGGGCATCACATAAAATACACACAGAATAGGGGCCGTAAACCCACGATGGAACGGCAAACTTTGCACAGATGATGTCATCAATATTTTTAAAAACATTTCAGTAAAATCGAATGGAAGTCAAATTAGCTTATACAAAAAACTGTTAAATGTTCACGTTTCTGTATGTCAGCTGAAAAAAAATCTGCAGATGACAGACACTGATGAAGTTTTCTCCGAGTGCCAACAGTGAAGTCATAACATTCTGCAAATCTGCGCTCGCACCCCTCTTTTGCTTTATCGCACCCCTTTTTCTCCGAGTGCCAACAGTGAAGTCAAAATATACTGCAAATTTGCGCTCGCACCCCTCTTTTGTTTTATCGCACCCCTTTTTCTCCGAGTGCCAAGAGTGAAGTCAAAACATAATGCAAATTTGCGCCAACACCCCTCTTTTGCTTGCTCGCACCCCTTTTTCTTTGAGTGCCAACGGTGAAAACAAAACATACTGCACATTTGCGCTCGCACCCCTCTTTTGCATTCTCGCACCCATTTTTGCTCTTGCCAACAGTGAAGTCATAACATACTGCACATTTGCACCCGCACCCCTCTTTTGCTTTATTATCGCACCCCTTTTTCTCCGAGTGCCAAGCGTGAAGTCATCATAACATACATTTGCGCCCGCACCCCTCTTTTGCATTCTCGCACCCCTTTTTGCTCTTGCCAACAGTGAAGTCATAACATACTGCACATTTGCGCTCGCACTCCTCTTTTGCTTTCTCGCACCCCTTTTTCTCCGAGTGCCAACGGTTAAGTCAAAACTATTTGCGCCCGCACCCCTCTTTTGCTTTCTCGCACCCCCTTTTTATCCGAGTGCCAACAGTGAAGTCAAAACATACTGCACATTTGCGCTCGTACCCCTCTTTTGTTTTCTCGCACCCCTTTTTCTCCGAGTGCCAACATTGAAGTCATAACTATTTGCGCCCGCACCCCTCTTTTGCTTTCTCGCGACCATTGTTATCCGAGTGCCAACAGTGAAGTCAAAACATACTGCACATTTGCGCTCGTACCCCTCTTTTGTTTTCTCGCACCCCTTTTTCTCCGAGTGCCAACATTGAAGTCATAACTATTTGCGCCCGCACCCCTCTTTTGCTTTATCGAGCCCCTTTTTATCCGAGTGCAAAGAGTGAAGTCAAAACATAATGCAAATTTGCGCCCACACCCCTCTTTTGCTCTCTCGCACCCTTTGTATCCGAGTGCCAATAGTAAAGTCAAAACATACTGCACTTTTGCGCCCGCACCCCTCTTTTGTTTTCTCGCACCCCTTTTTTCTCCGAGTGCCAACAGTGAAGTCAAAACTATTTGCGCCCGCACCCCTATTTTGCTTTCTCGCAACCATTGTTATCCGAGTGCCAAGAGTGAAGTCAAAACATACTGCACATTTGCGCTCGCACCCCTCTTTTCTTTTCTCGCACCCCTTTTTCTCCGAGTGCCAACAGTGAAGTCATAACATACTGCACATTTTCGCCCGCACCCCTCTTTTGTTTTCTCGCACCCCTTTTTTCTCCGAGTGCCAACAGTGAAGTCAAAACTATTTGCGCCCGCACTTCTCTTTTGCTTTCTCGCACCCCCTTTTTATCCGAGTGCCAACAGTGAAGTCAAAACATACTGCACATTTGCGCTCGCACCCCTCTTTTGTTTTCTCGCACCCCTTTTTCTCCGAGTGCCAACATTGAAGTCGTAACTATTTGCACCCGCACCCCTCTTTTGCTTTCTCGCACCCCTTTTTATCCGAGTGCCAACAGTGAAGTCAAAACATACTGCACGTTTGCGCTCGCACCCCTCTTTTGCTTTCTCGCACCCCTTTTTGCTCTTGCCAACAGTGAAGTCATAACATACTGCACATTTGCGATCGCACCCCTCTTTTGTTTTCTCGCACCCCCTTTTTCTCCGGTGCCAACAGTGAAGTCAAAACTATTTGCGCCCGCAACCCTCTTTTGCTTTTTCGCACCTCCTTTTTATCCGAGTGCCAACAGTGAAGTCAAAACATACTGCACATTTGCGCTCGCACCCCTCTTTTGTTTTCTCGCACCCCTTTTTATCCGAGTGCCCACAGTGAAGTCAAAACATACTGCACATTTGCGCTCGCACCCCTCTTTTGCTTCACTGTTGGCACTCGGATAAAAAGGGGGTGCGAGAAAGCAAAAGAGGGGTGCGGGCGCAAATAGTTTTGACTTCACTGTTGGCACTCGGAGAAAAAAGGGGTGCGAGAAAACAAAAGAGGGGTGCGGGCGCAAAAGTGCAGTATGTTTTGACTTCACTGTTGGCACTCGGATAAAAAGGGGTGCGAGAAAGCAAAAGAGGGGTGTGGGCGCAAATTTGCATTATGTTTTGACTTCACTCTTGGCACTCGGAGAAAAAGGGGTGCGATAAAGCAAAAGAGGGGTGCGAGCGCAAATTTGCAGAATGTTTTGACTTCACTGTTGGCACTCGGATAAAAAGGGGTGCGAGAAAGCAAAAGAGGGGTGCGGGTGCAGATGTGCAGTATGTTTTGACTTCACTGTTGGCACTCGGAGAAAAAGGGGTGCGAGAAAAGAAAAGAGGGGTGCGAGCGCAAATGTGCAGTATGTTTTGACTTCACTGTTGGCACTCGGATAACAATGGTCCCGAGAAAGCAAAAGAGGGGTGCGGGCGCAAATAGTTATGACTTCAATGTTGGCACTCGGAGAAAAAGGGGTGCGAGAAAACAAAATAGGGGTACGAGCGCAAATGTGCAGTATGTTTTGACTTCACTGTTGGCACTCGGATTAAAAGGGGGTGCGAGAAAGCAAAAGAGGGGTGCGGGCGCAAATAGTTTTGAATTAACCGTTGGCACTCGGAGAAAAAGGGGTGCGATAATAAAGCAAAAGAGGGGTGCGGGTGCAAATGTGCAGTATGTTATGACTTCACTGTTGGCAAGAGCAAAAATAGGTGCGAGATTGCAAAAGAGGGGTGCGAGCGCAAATGTGCAGTATGTTTTGTTTTCACCGTTGGCACTCAGAGAAAAAGGGGTGCGAGAAAGCAAAAGAGGGGTGTGGGCGCAAATTTGCAGTATATTTTGACTTCACTGTTGGCACTCGAAGAAAAAGGGGTGCGATAAAGCAAAAGAGGGGTGCGCCGAGCGCAAATTTGCAGAATGTTATGATGACTTCACTGTTGGCACTCGGAGAAAACTTCATCAGAGTCTGTCATCTGCAGAATTTTTTTCAGCTGACATACAGAAACGTGAACATTTAACAGTTCTTTGTATAAGCTAATTTGACTTCCATTCGATTTTACTGAAATGTTTTTTAAAAATATTTATGACATCATCAGTGCAAAGTTTGCCGTTCCATCGTGGGTTTACGGCCCCTATTCTGTGTGTATTTTATGTGATGCCCATTGCCAAAGCCAAACAAAAATCTTCCTTTATCTTCGCTGTGCACTGTCGTTGCAATATTAGCGATTTTAGACCCGTTTTCTAAGAGTAATATCCGCCCATGTTTTCGAGAGCTGGCTAATTATCGCTCTCTATAGCTCTGTCTTAATGTCACGTCGGACGATAGAGTACGTACGCCTCACGGCGTAATTTTGCCCATTTTGCTCAAAGTGACTAGCTTTAGCTTCGTTTATTTCTACCTCATCATTGTTTTCATTTTGCACATTATGACCTAGTATATGTCATGGTCAACCTCATTATCTTCGTCACTCATTTCGTCTTCATGTCTGACTCTGGCATCATATATTCATATATAAATTAATAATAAAAGTTGTATTATTGATGTGGTAAGCACCGACATTCTCTTGCCAGAAAGGAAAGGACAGCATAACGTTTAGAACATCATTTGTTTAGTTTGCCGTTCAATTCATATTTTGTACATAAACTATAACCCATGGGTACTGCGCTTTACAGTGCAAGTTAACGCTGTTGGTATTCAGAGAGTCAAATTACAAGGACATGCACGCCAACCCACAGCCTAAATACATGTAGAAGCTAGATAGAAGGTCAGAAGCTCTCAAAATGACCCCTTTATATTTTTTATCGGTATTGTGGCGTACGAGGACCAAATTTTTGTCATATGTACTTCAAGGGAGTCTAATTTTAAAAAGCCAATTCTTAAGTTTTCAACTAATGCACTAAGCCACTTAAGAATGGCCTAATTAACGCTAATTAGCACTGTTATCGGTATTGTCACGTACGAGGACACATTTTGGCTCAAAATGTACTCCAAGATATCCTGATTCCGAATATCTAATTCTTAAGTTTCAACTCCATGCACTAATCCACTTAAGAATGGGTCAAAGATCGATAATTGACCTAATTACGTTTGGAATAATGTGACCCGCTCCATCGAAATAAGGAATAAGTCTCAAAAGAGTTATGGTCTGATGAAGATGACAGGTGTATATTTATTTGCCGAATCCACATTCCGAGAAAAACAGCTCTGAAATAAACAAAATTGACCAAAATCATACGGACAGCACAAACAAATACTTGGTCACGATTTTCACCCATGCATTCACTTCAACGGCCGATTGCGTAAAACGGCCTCAGCGACTTATTCCTGATTACGATGGAGCGGGTCACATATGCCATTTCTCCGGAACCACATGGGGTAGAGGATTGAAATAAGGTTTAATGTGAAGGTCTAAACATTGTGGACAAGGACCAGTTGTTAAAGTAGTATTTTGTTGGTGTCTTCATGGCTTAAACATGCAATTAAGCCTAAAGGTGTACCCTTTTGACCCACCACGTGTTTATAATTGTATCGGTATGATCGAGTACGTCCACAAAACTTATGTCAACATGTTCATCTGGCAACCCAGAATACGAAAAACTCGTTCTTAAGTGTCCATATGATGCACAAATCCGTTTAAGAATAAGAAATCGGTCAACTCATGAAAGCATGTTTAAGCTATTATTGAGTTATTCTCATGAAAAGAAGGCCTTCATCAAAAGTTTAATTTACCAAGAGCTTTTCAGAGTTTTCATGTGTACTTTAAGAATTGCTCGCATCCAATTATTAAGCTGGATAGTACAGTAACCATGTGTTTGTGTCTAGGACAATAAGACTATATTTATGCCCTATTGTTCATTGTACCTTATAAAATAAGCACGAGCTCTCGTGACAGATGAGGGCACTTGACAGAATATATTGATTGAAATAAACTTTAATTAAAAATCAAATCAAAATTACGTGTAACACTTAATATGTATTATAGTCATGTTCTCAGTTTGCGATTTGAATGGTTACAAATTATGAAATCATTCAATTCCCGGCTGGTGTATTCCCACCTTGTTTCAAATTGAATCACTCAGCTGTTTTTGAGTTCTCTTCGGAAAGTCCTTCCTCTTCATCAGATGGTGCGACCTTGCCTTTCCTCACTCCCGTCAGTCTTCATTCATCTTCTTCTACCAGGGTTTGCGGTAGTTGATATCCTTCAAGTTCAAAACAGATTGGAGTGTATATCCATACCCTGACCATCATGCTTATTGGTGTTTTGCATAGCTAAGAGTAGAACATTTACAAAATCTTCTAAACTACAAGCATCACAACAAATTAAAGGAGACGGAGAGATATTTTATTGTGGCGGTGTGCCAATAAAATATAACTCGCAATTATACGGCCAGGCCTACTCACAATGAATATTTACATACCTTTACCGTAAACAATACGGAAACCTTTTACAGGTTATTTCCACACTTTTTTTGATAATCTTTTGCTTAATAAGCTGTGGTTGATGATGAATGTTGCTTACCAAGAATCAGTATTAACCTCCTCATCCTCTCCATGACGCTATGAACATTTTTGTAGAACAGAAACCTAACTGATCCCTTATCCAAGGGGAGACCCCCCGAACTACATGTAGTTTCTAGATGCTCTATTTTCCAAAGACTGCAGCCAACCACGATTCTTCGTTCGCAGGGCAAATAGTCGGCTTCTGCCAATTCAGTATGATTTTTAAAACGCTAAGTTTCTGGATTATGAATCATGGTATTGTGACGGAAAGTGCAAGGACTTAGGGCCAGTTTATGTTATTGTAATTCTAAAGTTTATGAATGAACTGTAACCACGGGCGGACATGACCTGTAGTTGCGCGCGATGGCTGGGCGGGGCTTACCGCTCAGTGACTCGCTGCGTGATTGCACGCGATTGGGTAACAAAGCCCATATGCTTAAGTACATGTATGTGTTTCACATGGTGTGCGTGTTTACCTGGGTGGTAGAAACGTAATATCCATGGTCAGTTGTTCGAGAGCTGCACGGCAGATAAGACGTAGGTAACTGGTGCTGCGTTTTGTGCGATGCTTATGCGAATCGGTACAAAGCGGTATAGCTGTACATTGTTTACGCAAGCCTGCGTGGTTAATGTGTAGGTGGTACAAAGCTGAGATAGCTAGCTGTACATAGCTGACGCAAGCTGGCATGGTTAATGCGTAGCAGGTGCAAAGCTGTACTGGTTGTACACAGCTTACTTGGGCATGTAATGCTGACTAGGCACTTGATGCTGACTAGGCACTTGATGCTGACTAGGCCCTTGATGCTGACTAGGCGCTTAATGCTGACTTCGCTTGTGTAATGTTTATGATGGCTTTTGCGTTCTGAACACTGCAGTTATTGTGCATTGCTGCTGAGGACCCTAGTATTTAAACAGCCCACTTAATTTCCAATTGCTGTGCATTTCTTGATTGTTGTGAATAAATCATCTTTATTGTTCATTGTACCGTCAACCCAGTTGTCAAGGAGTCTTTGTTACAGGTTATAGTGTAATCAACAGAGAGTAATCGCTATCATCATAATCGGCGGTATATTTCCTCCAAAACGTACCTGCACCCTTAGCCTTTTAGGTCGCTCTGAGTGATCTCTCGTCTAGGGAAGAGCCTTAGGTTGGGAAGATTGTCGTCGCTTTAATAGGTGTCCGACTTATCCTAACAGCCTTAGGTTGGCCCGGGGAGTTCCCGCCACAGTATACACAAAATTGTAGCGATTTATGATACAGGCTATTCCTTACTTTACTAAATCACATTAATCTTGTCCTTATATTGAAGTCATCTATACAAGTTGCTATAAATGCAACTTGAGTTTATTCATGTCCATGGTACTTTAGCTGCCAGTACTAGATTTTGACATGATAATAGTCTGCCAGTTAAAATGCATATATATTTTTTAAAAATATTATAACTTACACCCGGGAACTTACATCCATGTAAGCAAGGCGCTGCAGCTTTATTCATGGATAACATGTTTGGGAAATGTAAATCACCAAGATTAAGATATAATAATAATAATATACAGTAACTGCAATATTGCACCGTACTTCAAAGAAGTATTTGCATGTTTAGGCATGGGCTGGCTTGTTCGAGATGAATACGCAGATCATTATCGTATCATAGGTCAATATTTGCAATTTGTCACACTAAAGCAGATCCTTATAGTTCTTGTATTAACATAGATTCATTCTAATTCAAGTGCAGTGCAGTGCAATATTGTAATTAATGTGTTTAGTATTGTGACAGTGTTACACGTAATTTTGATTTGATTTTTAATTAAAGTTTATTTCAATCAATATATTCTGTCAAGTGCCCTCATCTGTCACGAGGGCTCGTGCTT
This sequence comes from Crossaster papposus, assembly GCA_037893245.1. Taxonomy (NCBI): domain Eukaryota; kingdom Metazoa; phylum Echinodermata; class Asteroidea; order Velatida; family Solasteridae; genus Crossaster; species Crossaster papposus. The sequence continues at coordinate 693,395 of JBAIAA010000251.1, read as the reverse complement.
ATTTTATAAGGTACAATGAACAATAGGGCATAAATATAGTCTTATTGTCCTAGACACAGACACATGGTTACTGTACTATCCAGCTTAATAATTGGATGCGAGCAATTCTTAAAGTACACATGAAAACTCCGAAAAGCTCTTGGTAAATTAAACTTTTGATGAAGGCCTTCTTTTCATGAGGAATAACTCAATAATAGCTTAAACATGCTTTCATGAGTTGACCGATTTCTTATTCTTAAGCGGATTTGTGCATCAGATGGACACTTAAGAACGAGTTTTTCGTATTCTGGGTTGCCAGATGAACATGTTGACATAAGTTTTGTGTACGTACTCGATCATACCGATACAATTATAAACACGTGGTGGGTCAAAAGGGTACACCTTTAGGCTTAATTGCATGTTTAAGCCATGAAGACACCAACAAAATACTACTTTAACAACTGGTCCTTGTCCACAATGTTTAGACCTTCACATTAAACCTTATTTCAATCCTCTACCCCATGTGGTTCCGGAGAAATGGCATATGTGACCCGCTCCATCGTAATCAGGAATAAGTCGCTGAGGCCGTTTTACGCAATCGGCCGTTGAAGTGAATGCATGGGTGAAAATCGTGACCAAGTATTTGTTTGTGCTGTCCGTATGATTTTGGTCAATTTTGTTTATTTCAGAGCTGTTTTTCTCGGAATGTGGATTCGGCAAATAAATACACACCTGTCATCTTCATCAGACCATAACTCTTTTGAGACTTATTCCTTATTTCGATGGAGCGGGTCACATTATTCCAAACGTAATTAGGTCAATTCGGGCGATTCACAATTCGGGGCGCCACCAAGCGGGCAGCAGGGAGAGGCCAATTTCTGGCGATACGGTCGACAACTTTCCAAGATGGCAACTGGTGCTGGTGGTATTGATTTCAAGCAAATGCGTGTTGATGAATTACAGAAGTATCTGACCAGTAGGGGAATTCCGAGCTCTGGAAAGAAAAAGAAGGAGCTGGTAGTTTTAGCAGAGAAGGGAGGGGATAAGTACGAGGTTTTGGAAGCGTGTGACCACGATGAATCGGAAAAGAAAAGGAGACGAGTTGTTGGCAACGATGGAAACGTAGTTGACTTAAATGGGGTCCAGGTGACGTGCACAACTGACCTCCGTGGCGCACCGCAGATTTCACTTGGCGATGTCTTTGCTTATCTGGTAAAGCATTGCGAGTGGACTCCAGAGAGACTGTCCAACTACAGAAGTGACGACGGCTACCTAATGTTTAAGGACAGCCATGTTGAAGACGTCTTACTTGGTAAAATATGAAAAATAGGTAATCGATGCTTTATTTCACAAGAAGACTTTGTGGGAATTTGCTGGTTTTTGTCCTACAAGGACCTCTATGTTGTAGGAGTCTCCAAAAATAATTTCACAGTTTTACGTATTGCGATTCTCAAATTATAAGCTCACATGAGTGCTAAAACACAAGATTTGGAGTCTCATTCACATTTTCTTGGAACTGCAATTGATGAGAAATAAAAATTAAATGCCACAGGAACCACCCAGACTTGCAAGGACATAGAAGTATGTCCCCAAAATCTGTACACCAGATTTCATTAGGCTGGGCCAACTCGTTTTTTTGTTATGCTATTTTGAGTGAGACGTTGATTTGTTCGTTAAAGGTTTTTTCAAAATGTCCTTTCCTGAACATGATATTTTTTTCTAGAATGAAAAGAAAGGAAACACAACTTATTGCCTGTCAAAATTATGCTACATACTCCAGTAATAAAATAAAAAAAATATTGGAATTGGGAAATCACAGGTAAATTTTATAAAGCAGCAGTCGCATATGCCACGCAAATGTTCGTTAAAAATGTCCTTTCCTGAACATGGCCTCCCCTTTTTTACATGAAGTCAGAGATAAAACTTGTTTGACATAAACATGTACCTAGGGGTAGACTTACTTGATTTGGGGCCGTATCGTAAGTCCGACGCCTCATAAGTCCGACGCCCCATAAGTCCGAATTTCGGAATTATGAGTCGTCGGACTTTTGAGGCACTGGCCTCATAAACTCGGGCTCATGGGTCCGACGCCCCAACAGTCCGACGCCTCATAAGTCCGACGTCGGACAAATGAGGCGTCGGACTGTTGAGGCGTCGGAGCTATAGACTATTATAAGAGAAGGTTCATTTGTCCGAGGGCGCACTGTGCAAAGCACTAATTAGGGGTGAAGACAGACATCTAAATAATAGACATCTAAATAATTATTTAGATGTCTATGGGTGCAGACCACCATAACCCTGTAAACTCCTGCACGCGAGCTCGTTAATTGTTATTTTTCGATTTCACCAATGATTCGGTGTATAAAGCGGTCTTCGCGGCCTATATGTGAGATAGATTGTAGAAATATTTCTGGAGATCAAGTATTTGGAACTTGTAGCTTACAGCTTCATATTTTTCGATCGCAATGCTTATATTCATGACTGTCGGACTTACGAGGCGTCGGACTTATGATGTGTCGGACTTATGAGGCGTCAGAGTTATGGACAGAAATAAAAGTAAAATTAATTGTCGGACCTATGAGGCTTCGGACCTACGAGGCGTCGGAACTATGGAGCGTCGGACCTATGGGGTGTCGGACCAATGAGGCGTCGGACTTATGGACCTTATTTGGTATTTTGTCGGACTAATGAGGCGTCGGACCTATGAGGCGTCGGACTTACGAGCGGACCCCCTTGATTTAACAGACTATACAAAGATTCAGACTCGAACCCTGCTTGCTGTTGTGACATTGTCGTTAAACTGCATTGTCCTTTCCTGAACATATAGTTTAACAGAGTACTTGCAAAAGCCAGTGTTGCTTAAATTTGATGAAGTATATGCTTATATTGTCTGTAGAGTTTATGTTTTAAAATTAAAACCAACTATGGCCAGAAAGTGTTAGTGTTTTGTTCTTACAGGTCATTTACTCACTCGTGTTTACACACAATACGAGTACACATGTGCATATACATTTATCTTTACAAGTCACACTTAAATCCAATATTTGTCAGGAATTGGCTGATCTACAGTTTCATATCATCACTTTCACAAAATACATGCATTAGTTTGAGTCAATTTAATTATAATTTACTGTTTTAGTCTAGTTCTGTGTATTCAAGTGTTCAGGAAAGGACACTTTTTTTTTAACGAGTTGAGCAACATCTGTTAGACACTCTTTTAACAGTTCTTTCTGTGTTTCCAGCCATTTCATTAGTTTTACCTATGTATCAGAGCTTTGTGACACACACGGTTAGTTTGCGAGGGTTGCTATTTTCTGTTAAAGTACATGTATACACAAATGTAGGACCATGTTGAACATTGTTAAAATGTGTGTCCTTTCCTGAACATAAATGAAAATGATATATGTATTTAACCAAAAACTTCTGAAGTAATTTTATCAGAATTTTGTGTAAAACAATAAATTTGTCAAGATTGGTATTCTTTTATTGAAATTGTCACTGAAAAACTTGTATATTGATCATTGTTAAAAATTGTGTCCTTTCCTGAACATGTTTAAAACATTTAACAAGGAACAAGTACAGATACACATGAACCTTCATCCATGCATACAAGTGTACAAATACTTCAAACTGTTTTGGGCTTGATGTGCCTATTCCTTAGACCCCATTTTGTAGAAAGCACCATGCTGACTGAATAAAGTTCACTGGATAATAGTTTAATTATCTAAGCATTTCTTGTTGGGGCATACACTGTACGTGTATCAATGTCTCAATTTAAAGTTATTTTCACCAGCAATGATTATTAATCATTTAAAGTGATGGACATTACTTTAGTTTACATGTACTTTATTGTCATGTAGGAAATGCACGGTGCTATGCTACATGTAGAACTTGTTAAATATTGTGTCCTTTACTAAACGTAAATACACAGCAGTTAGTTGCAGCATTAACAAGGTACAAACTGATCTGCCTCACAAATGTATAACCTCCCAACTCTAAAAAAAAGAAAAACACCTAAATAACACTTTTACAAATAAATAAGTTACTCTAACATGCTTTACCTACATGTAGTATGTTGGTGTACATGTATGTAGTAACACATCATGCACGCTGTATATCAAACATATTTTATCAGTTTTATTTAATTTTCTTAACAAACTATGTTCATGCTATTACATTGCTACTCTATTGCCACTCTTTATTAGTTTTAAGGTTATATTCTTGCGAAGTTCATTCTCATAAGATCAAATTTTAGACCGAATGTAGTATTTGTTAAAATTGTTGTCTTTTCCTGAACACAATGAACCCTTTTCATAGCCATGATAAAGACCATGGTAACTCTATAACGCAGCACACTATCAATGCAATTTCTTTACCAATTGTTCTACCATGCATACAGCCCTCGGACAAAAGTGCAAATAATCAGCAGGCTGCATGGTTTCCTGTAAAACAGAAATGAAAGTTTGTATTTCAAGGAAAACAAGTTATAAAACTGAATTTTCCGTCAATATATGAAATTACATGTCATTTTTCGTAGCCTAGAGTGCATTAATATTCAAGACATGACTACTGTAATGACTTTCAATCATTTTAAAGTAACTCCAAGCATGTTTGAGATGTGGAATTAGCAGTTTATGATACCTACCTCCATTTCACCAATTCTATAGTCTGCAAAGTGTAAAGTGTCTTAAAATTTTAACGAAAAAATGTTTCAGCTCTGCCATTCACATTTTCTAGTACCTTTATGTATGTACTTTCAACAAATAACCATGTTTTAGCGATACAACAAGTTTCATTTTTGACCCCCCGTGAGACTTTTTTGCAACCTTTCCCGTGAAACTGCCCAACCATGTTTACATCAAGGCTTTAGTGAAGCCAGAGCAGAGGCAAACAGCTCAACGGTACGGGACATGGCTTTTGCTCTCAGCCAGTGGCGCAATAAAATCAGCTGGATGTGGTTGCGTATCAGCGTAAGTTTTTATTTTATTTTTTCATCAATTTCAAAAGCTTAAACTAAAGGTAGTATACACCATTTGCAGATATCGAAAAAATTTACTACCGAATTATTAAGAAATATCTTACTTATCTAAGTAAATAATGATTGTAGGCATCCAGCAAAATAAGGGCCCTAGATATCCTGTAATTGTTCCAAAAAATTGAATTGTATAAACCAAAATTCATTCTCGCCGTCCGGCGAGCGCGAAAAAACAAAGATAACATAAGAATAACTGCTCGACTCCGGTGGAAAACAAACGCTGTTTTTCATGCTTTTCTCGGCATCCATGAATGTAAAAATTCGGACAGGTCAGTTAAACGATATTTACTATAAAATACAACCCCCCAAATCCACCCATTCCTGATAATTCAACAAATTACCAATGGTGTACCTTTAACTGCATGTTCAACAAAATAAGCTTCCACAATTTGAATTTTCATTGAGTGTACTAGTACTACTATACTAGTACTACTACTACGTAAACTAGTAGGCCTTTGTTGTTAAAATGTTTGTATGTAAGTGTTAAATTGTTTTGCTTCGAACATTTTGTGTGCACGACATAAAACCTGGCTATGGTAAAACCAGCTACACTGATGTGTGCACGTGTAATGCATGCCCATAGCATGCTATAATCAAGCTGACGTGGCTCCCGACTTGAATGATATAAAGAAGTCCAATTTACAAATATAAAATATACATGTACATGTAAATTCCCCTCCAGACCGATTTTGTTTCAGTCTGATTTTGTTCCAGTCTGAGTGATGTGAATTTTAAAAATAATTTTTTAAATGGCTTTAATTCCGTTTTAACCCCATTCAACTTTCAAGCACTGCGCAGGAAGCTGAGACATATTTTTTTGAATTGCCCAGTACTAGATACAACTGTAACTTAGTATTTTTGTTTTCTTTTCAGCGATGATGGTTCGTGCAAGCATGCTGCTGCTGTACTTTTTGCACTGTCTGATTACATAGAAAGGCACACTGACAAGGGGACGGCTGTTGGCACTGATGAGCCTTGCACATGGACCAAACCTCGAAAAGCTTCCATGCCGGTGAGAGTAGAAGACTTGGACTTCCGTGCACAGAGAAAGACACCCAGAAAACCAGGCCCACTTCCCAAACACTTCAAGCCACTGAGTAAAGTGACCAACACATGCATTTCGAACATTCAGGAGCACTTGAAAAAGGTGAGTTATTGTAGAAGCAGATTAAAACGATTTTAACTATTACTTGTTTCATTTCAGAATGCAAATAAGCTGTACACTTTGTAAAATATTGTCCGTGTATGGAACTCTTTCCATTTGAGCAATGATACAGGCAACTTTTATGCTATTTATTTTAAGAACTTCAGAGTAACTTCTTGTGAAAACTTTATAGTTCTAATAGTCGAGTGTGGTGTAGTGTATTGTAAACAGAAGAGATGATGAGGATGCACACAAATTAAAACCGGTTATTAAAGCTCATTTGTACACTTCTTGTCTGCATGTAAAGTGCATGTGTGTGCACTTTGTGGAAACTGTAAATGGAAAATGTGTAACTGGAAAATAACAGGATACATCAATAAATAGGTGGATAACAATGCACATACAACGTTTTATCTGTTCAGGTTTGTGAAGAGTCCCACCCAGGAGCACTGTTTCTGAAACTTGTTAATGAGCCACCACGCCCTGTCACATCCCTCGTGCCATCAGTGTCACATCTTCACACCATGTACAAGGCCAGTTCAAGTGACTCTGTATCCTTCATTGAATACCTCAGACAGAACACTTCCAAAGAACAAATTGACATTCTGAGAAACTTGGACCAATAAGACCCAGCGTGGTTAGCTGCCAGAAAGGGGCGAATCACAGCAAGCTTGGCAGATTCCATCCGATCCGTGAAAGATGTTAATAACTGCCGCGCACTGACTGATAAAATCATGGGCAATGATAAGCCCTTTAAGTCCAGTGCTACAGACTTTGGAAAAGAACACGAACATGTAGCAAGGCAACTTTATGTTGTAGATAATATTAATGCACATAAGAACTTTGAAGTAAACACCTGTGGGCTTGTGTTGGATGATAAACTGCCATTTATGGGCGCATCGCCAGATGGTGTTGTAAGCTGTACATGCCATGGAGAAAAACTCATTGAGATCAAGTGCTCATTTAAGCACATAGACATTGCAGTAGAAGACATCCCAACAAAGGACCCAGCATATCACTTGAAATTTGTAAATGGAAACTTACAGCTGAAGAAGTCTTCTAGTTGGTACAGCCAAATACAATACCAATTGGGTGTGACACGGATGAACTTGTGCGACTTAGTTATGTACACAAGTAAAGGCATAAAGGCCATCCCTATCAAGTTGGATCTGGGGACATGGGAACTCTTACAAAAAAAAGCAGAACTTGTTTTTCTTAGTGCTGTGATGCACAAACTTCATGCTGTTGTGCGCAATGAAGATTAAATGATACATGTAACCAGCAGAAAGTCAGAGTCCGCTTTATATTATTTAGGCTTCCAGTAATTTGTAATGCATACATTTTGTTCTTTTTATTTTCCTAATGTCATTTGACAAAGTCTTTTCTAAAAGACCAAATGCGTGTAGTGTACATATTTATGTGTACAATAAACCGAGCTGGAAAATAAACAAAACAAAGTAGTGCTTGTTTAATTCCTGAGCATTAATATTCTTGCTTTGTCATCATTATTTAATAGCAAACATTTTGCTGGCACAAAACCCTGGACTCGAGTTCAAATCTGAAAATGCTCATGTCTGCCGAGTATATCAGCCACAAGAAATAATTTTTCAATATACATGTATGCCCCACCTCCAATTTAATCATAATCTCTATCATACAAGTAAACTCAAAATGTAACTTTTGGAAAGAGTTCATACACGGACAATAGTTATTTTTCCCTAGCGACCTGTCCAAAAGAGTCAAATTTACCAGTAAAATTATCAAATCATTTACTTACAAACTTTTTCAGAGCAGTCTCAAAGAGTTTGTGCATAGGGTGTCAAGTGTTGTCCCTTTATCATAGGAACTCTTTATTTTTGACTAGAAGATACTTTAAAAAGTGAATATTCTCGGTCATTATCGCGTAATGAAATGAAACACAAACATTTGTCTGGACTTAAGGTTGTTTTAAAAAAGGATTACTCTTTTTTGAAGCACAGTGTAGGCCTGTAATGGGGCACAATTTTGCGACATTACAAAATTCATGTCAGTTTGTGTTTAATATAATTTACGTTACTTATTACAAAGGAAAGTAGTTAATTACTCACCAGAACAATCATATTGGTAGGATATGCCCAATCCAATCTTTTTAAAGCAGAACCAAATAATACAAGAATTGGGAAATCTAAGCATTTATTTCATAACCTTTAAAGATGTCAAGTCTTTCAGTTTTGGTCTCTTTCAAAACCACAAATTCAATATTTAAAATGATCAAATAATGCAAAGGCTCGGAGCAGGTTTAAGCCTTGTGCCCAGCGTTTGAATTATTTGGTCCTTTTTTAATCTTTTAAACTACAAACACAATCTTTTGAAAAGACCAAAATAATGATTCAAAGACTTGGAGCAAGTCCAATCATTTAATTTATGCATTTTAAAGATTGTTAATGCTTACTCTTTTGCAAAAGATCTTGTATACTGGTAACATACCAAGTGCTCCAGCTCAATATTCAAAGGCGCAACACGTGATCGCTTCTCAATTTCTGTAGTGACATCACTATGTGCCAGATACAAACCCTACAATAATATGTACTTCTTAGAATTTATCATTTATTTATTGTTTCCATCACAAAACAACCACTTTCAGAGATGTTTGAACAAATTTACCAAAACATCTTGTTATAACTCTGTCTTGAATACTGTATTTTCATTGGCGCAGATTGATCACATGACGACAAATATTTACCACTTGCTACTCACGCGCACAGCTTTCTGTGCAGCGAAAGATTGAGATTGTCATAATTGCGATGAAATTGGAGACCTTCGGGTGAGGAAATAATACTAAGAATTCAAGACAGACTGAGAGGTGTATAACATGTAACATTAAGCTACATATATTGAACTGAACTTGTTAAATGCAATAGGTACATGTATGGCCTGCAACGTGTTCAATGTATCAAACGCTTCACTGGTTTTCTTCCACTCACTTGCAACTTTTTCAGACTTTTTTCATTTTTTGAATAAAACAGGGGTCCCTTCAGATTGCAGAGTGCTGCAACGACCTTTACTATCATAGAGGCACAGTCTTGTAGAGAGTCTGGTATTTGATGTTTCAGGATCCGCCAGCATTTCACGCGTTGAATCGCCCTCTCTACATGAATGCGAAGACGTGCAATTTGTCGTGTACTTCTAATCTCCTTTACATTAAGTCTCTTTCCTTTTCCGTTATGCCACTTTCTTGTAAATGGCGGCGCTATGAGTGTTGCGTTTACCTTCAGAAGTGAGTCCTCAATGTGGAAGCCTCGATCGGCCATTACGGCATCACCATCATCAAGTTTTTCTATTAGTCCACTCTGTTCGGTCAAGTACTTATCTGATACATTTCCTGACCACAGATCTGACACAAATGTGAATGCACCATATGGAGATACTCCAAATAAAACCTTATATGTGTTGTGACTCTTGTACTGGGAGTATGTTTTATACTGTTCGTCTTTATTTCCCGGTAGGTCTATGAAGAACTCAGAACAGTCTATTACGACACGGGTGTTTGGAAATGCTGCCTTAAAGTCCAATGGCATCCATCCTCTGATTTGAGCTTTAGATGGCCATACAAGAAGTGCTGGTACCAGAGTTTGGTGCATGTAGGAAATCCATGTGATGGTGATTCTTGTAACTGTTGAGCTACTTACATGGAACAGATCTGCTAGAAGGAGTAGTGGTAGGTTAAGCCGTAGTCTGATGAGTGTCATGAAAAATTGGAAAAATGGTGGAAGCTGATGCTGTCTGCCCGATCGGCGTTTCCCACTTTTGTCATGGTCTGGTTCCATTTTGTTTGTGCTGGAACTCCTCCAATGTCGTAACCGATCAACACCATCACTGATAGAATCATAAACACCTAAAATGAGAGAATGTAACAGGAAAAATGTTGTGAGAACATCATAACAATTGAACTTCAGTCAAAAGGACAATTCTTTATATTTTAATAAAACATGTCCCCACTAAATTAGGCAATTTTGGCAGAGTGCCTGCGACTCAAATCCTGTGGTCCACACATGGTTTACATGTCTTTCACATGTCTTTCACTACAATGATGATCTTGGCTTACTATGGTAACAAGTTAACAGCCCTGATTTTCAACGCATGTAATTGTAATGGCTTGAATTAATACAATAAGGCCCCCAAAAAAATTGTCTCAGAAAAAAATTAAAATAATAGTGAACACCAAATCAAAATGTTATGTTTCTATTTAAACTTCAACCGTACTGCATTGTAACCTATTTTTAATTGTTTTGTCTGCTTGCAGGTTCCCCTTCCCCAGCCCTCTTCCCCACCCATGTTTTAAAAAGAAGTGAAAAGAATAGGCCTGAATATTGCTTAGAGCTATGCAGAAATCTTTCTTCATTTAGCCATGTACCGGTATATGAGTTTCTGAGACAAACCGTTTTATAACACAACAAAATAATAAAATAAAACTTACCTTGCAGAACATTCTTGGATGTTAATCCTGTGTAAAAGTTGACCCTCTCATCAGTCTCAGTTGCCCAGTCTACCACATCTTGCCCCGGGAGTGGCTGAGGTGATGACTTGGCCTGATGTACCAGCACATCAATGTCATTCATCGTCATGTCAGTCTGCATACTTTGGTCAATCAAAGTTGGCGATGAGGTGGAGAGGTAGTCGTGATCCATGGGTTGTGGAATCTCCAAACAACGCAAAGGTTTTGTAGTTGCCAAAGTGCGCCCTCATCGGGCAGTCAAAATTAGAGAGGTCAAAGTTCGTAAGATTGTAATTTTCCATGTTAACGTTTGTTCTTCACTAGTCGCGAATCACATGTTTTACAGCTCTGAAGCTATTCGTTTTCTCGCTGTGTTTTGCGTTATCAAATAAAACAGTTTCAACCAACAAGTGTCTCCTGTGTAGTTTCACTATCACATAGACCCCACAATTGGTGACCCAGACGTGATCAAATAGATGAAATGGAGTCAAAAGATGGTACGAAACACGCCCCCGAGGCTGCGACTTCGAGCGGGTACAGCCATGGGCATGGCACTGGACATTTGACTGCGGCGGTAAGCATCAAACTACCGCCGTACTGGCCAGCCGATCCTTACGTTTGGTTTGCCCAAGTGGAGGCCCAATTTGCCACCCGTCATATCACATCAGAGGAAACGAAATACGCCTATATTGTTTCGGCACTTACTCCTGATATTGCACAAGAGGTGAGGGATCTGCTTCTCTCCCCACCTGCCGAGAATCCGTACAAGATTTTGCGAGAGGAGTTGATCAAACGCACATCGGCCACCGAACAGAAGCGTCTGCAGCAACTCCTAAATGAGGAGGTGCTTGGCGATAGGAAGCCTAGTCAGCTGTTACGACACATGAGACAGTTGCTGGGGGACCGCGTCATCGAGGAGTCAATTCTCCGTCAGCTATTTATGCAGCGATTACCTTCGAATGTTCAAATGGTTCTGGCTTCGACTGGAGACAGTGTAAAACTGGAGCCATTAGCTGAACTGGCTGACAAGATAATTGATGTCGCCTTTCAGCAACCAGCGAAAGTCGACTACATCAGTACACCGGCAACACCGGCACCGCCAACCGAGCTTGACCTCCTCCGAAAGGAAATCGGCCAACTTTCACTGCAGGTCCAAGCATTGTCGCGTCGCCCACGTCAGCTTAGTCGACCACGTGTTCGCTCGCGTTCGCAGACACCTACTTCATCCGGCAGAGATTCCACAACAGCTGATACATCGTTGTGGTGTTGGTACCATGCATCGTTCGGAGACCACGCTCGCAAGTGCCGCCAACCGTGTCAGTATTCGGGAAACGGGAGTTCCAGCAACTAATGGCGACGGGTGCTGCTGGTCAAACGCGTAGTCGCCTCTTCTACGTCATGGATCGCCCTACGAGACAACACTTCCTCATTGACATTGGGGCGGAAGTGAGCGTCGTCCCCCCATCGCGTCTGGAACGCCAGCGACCCCGGCAAGCTGGTCATTTGCAGGCCGCTAATAGCTCGCCAATAACTACGTATGGAGAACGTTCACTCACGCTGGACTTAGGACTCCGACGGACATGTAGGTGGGTGTTTATCATAGCAGATGTTCACCATCCGATCATTGGTGCAGATTTCCTGCATCATTTTAATTTGTTGGTGGACATGAAACATTGCCAGCTATTAGATGCCACGACCAATGTCAGCGTCAATGGCATCAAGTGCAGTCGACCCTCACCTCACCCTATGTTTTCCACGATTGACTCTCAGTCACCATACAGTGCGCTTTTGGCCCAGTTTCCGGACATCACCAAGCCGTGCTACGAGGACAATGCGGTCAAGCATGAAGTAACGCACCACATCACCACAAAAGGCCCACCGGTTTCTGCTCGTCCTCGTCGTCTTCACCCTGAGAGACTGAACATTGCACGACATGAGTTCGACCACATGCTACAACTTGGCATCATCAGGCCATCAAGCAGCGATTGGGCTTCACCCCTCCACATGGTCCCAAAGAAAACCCCTGGGGATTAGAGACCGTGTGGGGATTACCGCGGCCTCAATGATCGCACAGTTCCCGATCGCTACCCCATACCGCACATTCACGACTTTTCGTCATCGCTGCATGGTGCCAAGGTGTTGTCCAAAATCGATTTAGTGCGCGCCTACCACCAAATCCCCGTGGAACCTTCGGACATCCCAAAGACAGCAGTCACTACGCCTTTCGGACTCTACGAGTTTGTGCGCATGCCCTTTGGGCTTTGCAACGCCGCACAAACTTTTCAGAGATTCATTGACAGCGTCATCCGCGGACTTGACTTCTGCTATGCATACATCGATGATCTCCTTGTTGCTAGTGCTAACGAAGAAGAGCACAAACTTCATCTTCATCAACTCTTCAAGCGTTTGTCTGACCACGGACTCATCATCAATCCAGCGAAATGCCAGTTCGGTGTGGAGTCGCTGGAGTTCCTCGGTCATCGTGTGGACTCACAAGGAGTCCGCCCACTTGAGGAGAAAACTCGAGCCATTCGCGATTTCCCACGACCCCCGACGCTACGCAAGCTCAAGGAGTTCCTTGGGTTAGTGAACTTCTACCGGAGGTTCACGCCGCATGCAGCTGCCATTCTTCAACCGCTCACCGATCTCACGAAATCCCGCGGAAAGTCAAAAAGCCTGCAGTGGACTGAAGCAGCTGAAATCGCTTTTGACAACATCAAGTCAGCTCTCGCTAATGCTGCCATCCTCGCACATCCTCGGCCCAATGCAGACTTATGTGTCATGACTGACGCATCTGACCTCGCGGTTGGTGCTGTCCTCCAGCAAAAAGTCGATGACGCTTGGCAGCCGATCGCCTTCTTCTCTCGCAAACTCAAACCGCCGGAGACGCGCTACAGTGCATTTGGCCGGGAACTGTTGGCCATTTACCTGACCATACGTCACTTTCGCCCCATGTTAGAGGGACGTCACTTCTATGTGCTTACAGATCACAAACCACTCACGTATGCATTCAAAGCGTCACCGGACCGACATTCCCCACGCGAAATCCGCCAACTGGACTTCATTTCACAATTCACTACGGACATCCGAGCAGTGAAGGGTGTTGACAATGCCCCAGCTGATGCACTGTCCCGGATCCAGTTGAATGCAGCCACAATATCATCCGCTATCGATTACAATACTATGGCTGACATGCAACAGCGCGATAATGAATTGCAGAAACTTCGTGCTGCTTCGACATCACTTCATCTCACAGACATTCCACTGACTACTGGGACAACACAGCTAGTTTGTGACGCTTCTACGGGCACACTACGCCCGTTTGTGCCTGGTGGTCTTCGCAGGACTGTTTTCGACTCGCTTCATTCACTCGCACATCCTGGTATCAGAGCGACACAACGCCTCATCACCGAGCGATTCGTCTGGCCAGGTATCAATCGTGACATTCGCCAGTGGGCTCGTGAGTGCATGGCATGCCAGCGCGTCAAAGTGCACCGACACACTCGTACTCCACTCGGCACATTCGCTGCACCTGACGCTCGGTTCAGCCACGTCCACGTCGACATAGTGGGACCGCTACCGATATCCAACGGGTACCGCTACCTGCTCACCTTCGTGGATCGCTTCACGCGATGGCCAGAGGCCATACCGATAACTGACATAACGGCCGAGACTGTTGCTAGAACTTTCGTCGAGAGATGGGTTTCTCAATTTGGTACCCCGACTACGGTGACAACCGATCGCGGCCGTCAGTTTGAATCTGCCCTATTTCGTGCTCTCACTAAGCTCCTTGGTTGCAAACACATACACACGACAGCCTATCATCCAGCAGCAAACGGCATGGTCGAGCGTTTCCATCGCCAGCTCAAGGCTTCGCTTAAAGCGCAAGGCGACACTACGAAATGGACAGAAGCTCTCCCACTCATTCTACTAGGGATTCGTTCTGCAATCAAACCAGACTTGGGCTACTGTCCAGCTGAACTCGTTTTCGGCACCACGCTGAGACTGCCAGCCCAATTTTTCGAGCCAGACAGTGCTGCACCTCTGTTGGATCCAGCATGTTATGCTGACCGGCTAAAGGCATCCATGAGTCAGCTTAATCCAACACCTCCTCGTCAACAACAACAGCGGGCCGTCCATATTCCAAAGGACCTGGCTACATGTACCCATGTTTTCGTGCGTTATGATGGAGTACGCAAGCCCCTTCAGCCGCCCTACAAAGGACCGTACAGGGTTATCAGTCGCGCCGACAAATACTTTGTCATTGACATTAATGGACATGCGGATTCTGTATGTATTGATCGCATTAAGCCCGCTTATGTTGAGAAGCATCATTCGGACACTCAGATTCTGACCCAAGCACCCAAACCAGTGGTGACTCCAACTACGGTGACCAGAACACGATCGGGTCGCCACGTACATTGGCCTAGAAAACTTGCTGATTTCGTTCATTAACCTAACCTTTTGTATTGAGGTGGTTAGATGTAATTCACTGGTAGGGGCTCCTGTAGTTGCCAAAGTGCGCCCTCATCGGGCAGTCAAAATTAGAGAGGTCAAAGTTCGTAAGATTGTAATTTTCCATGTTAACGTTTGTTCTTCACTAGTCGCGAATCACATGTTTTACAGCTCTGAAGCTATTCGTTTTCTCGCTGTGTTTTGCGTTATCAAATAAAACAGTTTCAACCAACAAGTGTCTCCTGTGTAGTTTCACTATCACATAGACCCCACAGTTTCAAACCTGTTTAGAGATAAAAAATTGTTAAAATTGATGATGGTATGCAGCTTGACATAACGAAATACATTTTGATTCTTTTGAAGGTTTGCCGTACATTATGCAGTTTTAGGAAAAGTAGAAGATAGGCACATAATTAACGTAATTTTGGATTTTTAGAAAACAGTATGTTAAATGAATGTAGAAACAAACTTAACCGGCCACATCCACATCTACACACATTTATAATAAATAAGGTTAAGGGAACAAAATAATTTAAACAAAAATAGACAAACTTACGTCCAACATCGGGTCTGCTCGTTTCTGCCATTTCAACAGGTGGTGTGTCAAAAGCGTCATGAGACTCTACATGTCCCAGGCCATGATTGTCCAACACGTCCAGCCCCTGTGGTTGGGACAATAATAAATGTGTCAGGGCACTGTTCATTGGATGTTTTTTTTGGCGCACTGTCATCATGACTGTTTTATTTTAATTGGAATAGGCCTATTAACAATTTTAAAATCAGACCGCAGAATAACTGTATTTATTACTGAAATAAGACACGAACAAAGACTGATCATAAAGACAAATTTTGTCATAATCTGTACTCGAAAGTTTATGTAAAATAGTCACACTTTATTTTAAATTCATTGCACATAATTCACGTTTTAGAGTCTCAAATAATCCCTGCTTTAGTTTTGTTATCCATTTTTCTTTGGTTTGCAGAGTTTAATGAATGGGATTATGGGAATCTAAACTTGAATTTAGGCCTAGTCCGAGAAACTTTGACCCTACAAAAATTGCCTTTTTAAATTTGAAAATTTGTTGGCGATAATAAAATGTACGTCTGATAATAATCATATCGCCAAAAAATGTTTAAATCTTTTAAAAAGTCCAAGTTGACTAAATAAGGCCTTTCTCTGCAAAACAACATCAACAATTAATGTACTAATTATATAAACTTTGATTTTGATTTTTAGCCTTCCTACTTACCTGTGGGCTGTGTGGCTGTCTTGTCAGGTTAAGTTTCTGCAAGGCACATGTAGATCTTGCGTGGGTTGGCTGTCCCCAATTATTCCACTCAAAGTACTTGGGGTCACACTTGGCATTCCCATGCATGTCAATGTCATCTTTGTCGAAATGCCTGCTACAAAGTCTTGATCGTTTCGTGATGTTAAGCTTGTCTACGACATTGCTGTAGTCTTAGTTTTGCCTTCCCGCTTTATCAGCTTCTTCCATCGCGCTACTGCACTCACACTAGTCGCAGCGTCATTTCGACTTGCACTTGGCCATTTCACCCAGCTTATGCCCATCATCCACGGATATTTTTCTGTTTGTTTCGTTTTGGACGTGTGCGCCTGGCATTTGGAAGCTTCACAGAAGTAAACCATAGTGAAATAATCGCATGAAAACCGTCTGGAATTTGCAAAAACTTACGTACGTATCAACATAATCTGACTCGACTCGCGTACGATCGATATCTGGTTCCCAGGCCCGATATTTTTGTCGACTTTTTCCCAGCATGCACCGGGTTAATTGGCCTCTCCCTGCTGCCCGCTTGGTGGCGCCCCGAATTGTGAATCGCCCGAATTATCGATCTTTGACCCATTCTTAAGTGGATTAGTGCATGTAGTTGAAACTTAAGAATTAGATATTCGGAATCAGGATATCTTGGAGTACATTTTGAGCCAAAATGTGTCCTCGTACGTGACAATACCGATAAAAGTGCTAATCAGCGTTAATTAGGCCATTCTTAAGTGGCTTAGTGCATTAGTTGAAAACTTAAGAATTGGCTTTTTGAAATTAGACTCCCTTGAAGTACATATGACAAAAATTTGGTCCTCGTACGCCACAATACCGATAAAAAATATAAGGGGGTTATTTTGAGAGTGCCCCCAGGGGGCAGTGCAAGAGTGCCAAACTTAAGAATCCACATTTTGGGGTTCCCACACATAGTCCTACTCATTTCAGGTGTCAAACCTTTCGTACGCAACAATACCGATAAAAGTCTGCTATCTCCTGGACTATAATATGAACCTATCTGCAATAGGGGCTGTCAGGAGGTCACAAAAGTATCTACAACTACCTATCTCTAAAAGAACATCGGGAACCTTTCTAGCAATGATACTGCTCGACTTCACTGCTCCTTTAAGAAGTACCCTCTCTTCAGATTTTAAGGGTAGACTGATTAGTTTAGCTAGGTCCTCACTAATAATAGTTACTTGGGCAGCTGTATCTACTATAGCAGTATTACTAACTCCTTGCACCTTGAGTGGTATTACTAAACTTATACCATTATAACTAGATGGAAATTGCACCTTTCTCAACTGAATCCCTGCAGAGGTCTCGTGTATGCAAGTATTTTTAATAAGGGCTTGTGTTTGATTCTGTATTGTGGATTGTTGACCAGTGTGTTTAGTTGAAGCCGGTCGTTGGTCCAGACTGCCGGCTTTCAGTAGTTTAAAGATCTGGTCCCACTTGGTGAGGAAGATCGTGACCTAACACTATCAGTCGCGCAATCTCGAGCAAAATGTCCTTCCTGGCCACATTTAAAACAACGATACCTAAAGGGTGAGCTTGATCTATTGGGGCTTGAGCTACGCACCGGGGAACCAACACCGCGGTGTTTCGACTGGAAACTACTGGGTGTAGGTGGTGCGTTAGTTTTATTTGTCTCTCTATTTGTTTGGATCCCTCCAATTTTTGGGGTCGTAGGGGGGGCTAGCTTTTGATTGTTTTAATAGAGTAAGGATCTCTCGCATGTTTTGATTTATTTCTGACCAGTCAAGGTGAATATTGACCTTGTCTTCTCCCGGTTGATTAATCTGAACTCTTTGGACACTTGGGACATCTGCAGATAAATTTTGCTCGTTAAATGAAGCATGCCTAACTCTTTGTCTTCCCGTTCTTGACAGTAGCTTATGGTTATAGGCTGCTGTCTGAGTATATTGGACGGCTTGATTGAGTGTTTGTGGGTCACGATATAGCGCGAGTTCGGCGGCTTCTACATCATTACAACCCTTCAGAAATGCCTCTCTTGCTATGGTTTCAAAAATATCAGGGTTAGCCGACGTGTAGGCGCGAGCGGTTGTTTGCCTAACCCGCTGGCCAAACTCCTCCAGCGACTCGTTTTCATTTTGGCGCGAATCGATGCAAGTTCTGCTCGCTGCATAATAGGGTCTTTCATTTTTCCGAACATTTTGAGGAGTTGCTCTTTTGAGCGAATGTAGCTGCTAATCTCAGGTTTCTGCCATGCGTAGCTGTCTAAAGCCTTACCGGTGAGGGCACCAACCAATTGTAACAGTTTAGTATCCTCATTCCAGTGGCAGCATTCAGCAATTATCTCAAATTTTGTACTAAATGCATGGAAATCGCTTGCCACGTCGCGACGTATTGAGTCAATTTTGGAATTGCTAGGTTTTTTGGGCGTGGCGCATGTTGTTGGGTAGTTGGCATTGCAGGCGCGGCATATTGAGATTGTGCGCCCGGTGTGGCTGCAGGAGTTGGCATTTGTGGAATGTGCGTTCCATTTGAGTTTGGATTGGGGCTTTTGAACGGCTTTTGTTCTGTGGGTGGAGTATGCATACCCGAGGCAATGAATGGCTTTTGTTCTGTGGGTGGAGCATGAGTACCCAGGGTAGTGAATGGCTTTTGTTCTATATTGGGGTTTAAGAAGCTAGAGGCACCTTGTACTGGGTGTGTTTTTCCAATTGTGTTGGTTTAGCTGGAATTGAGAATTTGTGGGGGTAAAGGAGGAGCTTTGTCTCCGATGACTTTTCGAGTTGCATCGATTGTTGCGTCCCCTGTTCGATTTTGTGTTTGAGGGAATGCAAACGCTTCCTTTTTTTATTCGGCCATGTTAGCCGTCTTCTTTTGCAAAAGGACCTCAACCTTAGTCTCAAAATGTTAACTTCTCTTGCATAGCTCATGTAAGGTGTTAGTAACATGGTGTGTGTTCATCTCTACCGCTTCTATTAACCGACTCATTTGTGATGCCAACAGAGTCATTGGGTCAGCCTGGGTTTCACTTGGGTTGGGATTATCTTTACCATTTTCCTTACTCGGGCGCTCGAGGGAGATATCAGCGTAGGCGATGGTTGTCAATTCTTTTTCTGCTAGTTCGTTTAATTTCGATTGAAGGGGTGGGGTATCATAAAAATCGTTGATCGTTCTGAGCAAATTTTACCCCTATTCCTGGGAGTGTAGTGGGCTCTTTCAACGAGGCTTTGTTTAGGTTAATAGCCATGTTGGCGGTTAAGGTGGTGCGGGGGGGGGGGGGGGGGGGGGGTGGTATTACAGATATGTAAACAGTACCAATAAGACTAGAAGAAGCTGTTATTTGTTGGTTGCCGAGTATGGCAAGTCACTGTAAAATACTGTTGGGAGTGACGCCCCAAGAGATTGACCTGATTGACAGTATCGCAAATTTTCGGCTAAGATTTCTTACGTGCAATTCGTTTTGTTGTCAAAAAGTATTCGCTTTATTGAAGCCGGCAATGAAGATGCTATATATGTTTATGGATAACAGCTTCTAATTTACAATATGTACATGTACAATGCAAAACAGTAAATATTACATCAATGTAGGTAATGCACAACTACGCAAAAAATTATATGAATTTATAACACACTGTTCAACTCGATAAAATCACGTCTCTCAGTAATGTTGAGAAACATTAAATAATTTTGTATTTCTCGACAAAGTTTTGTAAAATTGCAAATAAATGTTTCCCAAATTTACTAGTTCTTAGTTCTTCAAAATAATGTTAAAGACCAAGAAGTTTTCTCAGTAAATTTGGAGAAACATATTATCGATCAGTTTACAACAATTTTTAACAAAGTCGAAAAAATGACTATCCAAAAAGTCTGGAAAATGTCAATTATTACGCCCCTAAATCTGAACGAGAATTTCCTCAGCGAACGCCGAGAATTGTAATTGTACAACAATTGTTATTGTACATAAGAAAAACGAGTTTTCCTCGTCGCCAATGTAGTATTCATCTGTCTTACCGATGATTCCGATGTGTGGCCGGTGAGTCTTGGGGTTGCAGCGAGAACACGTACGCAATAAAGACGAGGTGTTGACTGCTGGGTGCTGTTCACAAGACGGCCGCATGGTCGGCTGGGCTGACCCCCAGTCGAGTCACGCTTCAGTGCCTTGATTCACTACATTAGGTACGCGTCCAGGCATATTTGCCTGTACACACATGCTGCGTACAATGGTATGGTTACAATGGTTACAATGGTATGGTACAATGGTATTCACTACACATGTAAGACGTGTCTGTAGACCGCTCCGTGTTTTTTGCACCAGGAATCCAGTAACATTTGTCCGCTTGTAGCCGAGGTTCCTTCTTGAAACATCTATCAATATTCAAAGGTGAAGCATAATAACCTGCCATTACCTGATAATGAATAGTTCGAAAGGGAAGAAAAAGTTAAGATTCTCCTCCCGCTCGACCAATGTTTCAAAACAAGATGGCGGCGGTTCATCGGTCAACGCAGCGGCAACTCCAACAACCAGCGCTGAACCATTCGAAGACCATACTCCCGGTGAGGCTACAAACAAGACTGCGGACCTAAAAACTAAATTTACAAATGCAATACTATTGGCTAAAATGTGGGCATGTTCTTTTTCTTACAACCAAGGGGTATGGGCTTTACCTGTAAGACAACTTTACAGAAGGAAGATATTTCATGTATGAGAGCGTTGTCTTGAATTTTGGTATAGACGTAATTACTGAGAGTTAGACGAACAGTCGGCTGGACCAGGGGCGTCATCTCGAGATATGAGCCTCTGTAAGAAAAACCTTCCTGCACAGCGCGGAGGGCTACCTGTCTCGAGTCGAAATAGACCGCAACCCGGCCATAGGAAATACGGGACGCTGAATGTAAGGCGGACGAACCCAGTGCATCCGTCAACGCGTTTACTATAAGCCCCAACGGAAACACCAGGATCAGCCTGAAAAGTCACCCCACTGTCCCTGCCAGGGCGCAGCCCGCCAGGGACAATAGGAGCATTCAAGTCAGGGACAAAAGCTACACTTTGGCCGGGTGCAGTCGACCCTGACCCAGCCTTTTGTGTTGAAATTGCTTGACTGGCCATAATGGCCAGCCAATGCACTAAAACTAACAATAAGACTAAAGGAAATATCGTTAACATTCACCCAAAAAACAAAAACAAAAAAGAGACAAAGGGGGCCTATATGGTATTCTATGGAGAATAATACACAATATGGCATTAAACTGGACACCATAATGCAACGCAAAACTAGGAAAAAACTAAAATCTCCGGAGCTCTTCTAACACACGACTAACCGCGAGAAAGAAAGAAAGAAAGAAAGAGGATCTTGCCGAAAATTCTGACGTGGATAATTCCGAACCCGATTTTAAAAAGCGTATAATTAAAGTTTGGGAAATAGAAAACAGTGAAACTGAATCTTCGCAAGACGAAGACGAAGATGTCGAGGAAGATGATTCGGAACCCGAAACAGAGTTAGACTACACTGAAAATCTCACTTAGTCAGTTGACTAAAAACAATTAGTCATTTTTATGTTTAGTTTTACCAATCTTTAATTAGTCACCAGATCAAAAGATTAGTCAAATCACTTCTTAATTGACTAATAATAATTAGTCTTTCAAAATGGTTTAGTTTTACTAACTTTTCTTGAGATTAGTCATCCTTGAAATTTAATTAGTAATGCAAGAAAATTAATTAGTCAAACAACAAAATGTATTAGTCTTTTAATTAGTCAAACAACAAAATGTATTAGTCTTTTAATTAGTCAAACAACAAAATGTATTAGTCTTTTAATTAGTCAAACAACAAAATGTATTGGTCTTTTAATTAGTCAAACAACAAAATGTATTAGTCTTTCAATTAGTCAAACAACAACATTCATTAATCTTTTAATTAGTCTGACAATATCAATAACTTGTCTTGCACACAATTGTGAATTTACGTCACTGTAAATTTATTGTCAATTCAATGTCCAACTAACTAGCCAGTACAGGCCGATAATTTACAAAATGATCTAAAAGAAGTTATGAAATACATTTGAATTGAATTTTTAGTGTCTCCATTTTAAAGTTTCCTTTAACATCTGGCGTGAGAATTGCACAAATCCACGAAATCCAAGAACAATCCATTAAATCCACAAGAAATCCACGAACATTCCACGAGGAACCCAGAACAACATTCACCCCCTTAAAATATCCATTTTGATTGATCTATATTCACGTTTATATACACCCCTTAAAATGAGTGTATTATATTATAAAATGAGCCATGAGTTTTTTCAAAGTATGACGTGATTTCAGGAGAATTGCATGTAACCAGCCATGTACACGTAGGCTATCGCTTCCATAATCACAAGTCATACAGTAGGTCTATTTAGATGGCCGTTCTTTTGAAAAATCCCATATAGGCCGTGTTACGTGCCCGTTTATCGTGTTGCCTGGTGGTACCTGACGGGGAACAGAATGAACATTTTCCCACACATAGATAAAACCATTGGGAATAACAAAATCCAACTTGTCAAAGAAATCGAAGGGTACAAAGGGCCTAAACTCGGCCTCGAAAATCCCGTTTTTGGTCCTTAAATGCTGACGTCACAGTTGACCATTTAATTGGCACTGTATGGACAGCCGTTTGAACAAAACAAAATCGATGTAATAAATAAAACAAATATTCGTTAACAAAACAGAAATTTTACTTTATTGATACAAAACTACATATTGTTTCTTGGAAATGATATGTTGTAAAGAACAAAGCGCAAATGTACAAACATTTACTTGTCTGCAATTATTTTATCAGTCAACCCACCACTTTATTTATGTACGACGCGGCGGTCCATACCAAATAAATAAACAGCTGCACGCCCGCGCGGTGGCGCTCGAAAAAACGGTGGCGCTGGTAAAAGCTGGGAGAAAGTAACTTCATGTACAGAATCATGGAAAGATATCGATAATTGCCAAGAACATGAAGTTGTTGAACGTTGGGATGCCGAATGGTCGAAGCCCTTTGAAGAAATCTCTGGCAGGTTTGGATACCATCGCAAATGCTACTCACAATTCACCAATAAGACCAATATATTTAGAAAAAGAGCAAAGAGGCCACGAAGTCAAGGTCAAGTGGAAGGGGAGGAGAAAGGAGAATCGAGTACGAGTACCAGTACAAAAATGCTTAGATCATCGTCAGTCATTTCGCAGAGTAGCTCTCTTGCAAGGTCTTCACATGTCTTGCCACCATTGTGTATCATCTGTGACCAAAAGGAAAGCCTTATTTGGAAATCAAGGAAAAAAGTTCGAGACCAGATGAGTCTAGCCCAAACAACAGATGGAGGTGAGTCATAATTATGCTTATTCTAAGATTGATTCCTGTCACGTTTGGGCACATTTTTTGTTTGGCTAGCATTTATGCTGTCGTTTTATCTTATTTCATGTTTGTTCCTGTGAAGCCAGCCAATGAACAAATTGCTATTGATGCTAAAGTTCAGTAGCAGTACTCGGTACTATATACTCTCGATCTAAGTGTAATTTAATAGGTGTATGTTGATTTCATAATAGGACCCAGCTTTGTCCAATATCCAGTGTTAGATAAACAAAACTTCCACACCTTAAACTTTACTGTATGTATGTTGTATCCAAATGCATATTATTTTGATATGACTGATTTACTGTATGAGGCCCTCTGACATGTTTTTTATTTTGTGCAGGACAGCTTCGGAAGGCTGCTGAATTAAAGCAAGATGAAAGTGTGCTGCGTCAAATCCGTGATAAAAATTGTGTGGCTATCGAAGTACGATATCACAGAAACTGCTATGACAAATATACGAAGGATATCTACAGAGTGCATGCACCTCGGTGAGTTTAATAATTTACTTAATAATTGAAATCCATCTTTTTTGAGTAAAATAAGTTATTAGACCAAACACTGTGACAGCAGGAATCCCCCTCCCCAACCATCACATTTCTCATGAAAATTGACAGAATAAGTGAAGGTCACTAAATTGTCCATGTTAACAAGTGAAGGTTTTCCGTTTTGTTTAATTTTATTTAGAGCATCTCCTGGACTATCGGATAGACTTTTTCAACATGTTTTTGAACAGTTCTGCAGTTTGCTCATTGAGCCAATTCTCATCAAGAAGAAGAAGCCGGCTACACTGAAATCGCTGCTGACAAAGTTCACCGACTTCGCTAGGACATTGGGACTGGATGCCTCCAGCTATACATAAGTGACCAGACTTTTTGCTTCAGAAGCTACATGTACGAGCAGGCACAAATTTCCTGTAATGTGTGCATGTGGTGGCACAGCCAAGGTATCACCATGCTTGGGGGGGGGGGGGGGTGCACTTGCATGTTATTCCCAGTCTTCTTTGGAAGTAATGCGTCTATTACTTCCAAACGTGGCCAAATCCTTATAGACCCCCCCCCCCCCCCCCCCCCCCCCCCCCCCCCCCCCCCCACCCACTCTGTCCTAACTGTGCAGTAAATAGGTAAATCATATGTTTTTGTTTAATTTCCTTGATTTTTCATTTTAGACTGGCAACATTTCTGGTTCCAATTATTTCTAAGATTTCTTTAGTGGACCCTTGTACTGAAAAAACCCAAAAAAAACACATCAATACAAAGTGACATCTGCAAAATATTACCCCCCCCTCCCCCCACAACTAATCCTTCTCATATCTCATATATTGTACTCTTTTGTATAAATGAATCAATTTCTTCTTCTCTAGAAGGTTATAAATATGCTAAATGGTCTGGGACACTGTGTGTAAAGTCCTACTATTGTGGCAATGGAGACAGCGTTGGCCCAGCTAAAAGCTGATCAAAGTGGTACCCTATTACCTCAAGGTTTTTCACAAGGGCATGCTCTACTTGGATTTGATAATATTGATTTCAATGAAGAAACCACAACAGGAAAAGGCACTACGCACCATACAAATGGAATCATTGTTCAGATGGCCCATACAGAGGATTCTGAGGCTAGAGATCGAGATCGTCCTAACCTACCAAAGCGTCAGCATGTTCTCAAGACCAGCACTGTGGCTTTAGTTCCGTATCGGCGGAAAAAACGAACAGGGCCTATTGTAGAAAGTTCAGCAGAAATCGCATCAGTTAATGAAGAGAAAATTAACAGTGCTATGGTAACTGACATTATATACATCATGATCAAATTTGTTGATCGAGGTGCTACAATTCCTGGTTGGACTGGATATAACACTCTGCTGCACAGAAATGATATTCTGCTTAAGGCCAAAATAGGCTATTTAACTGCAATAGAGGCGTCACCAACCGAGTTTGACACAGCAAATACACTTCTTCATAAGAGTGTAGAAATTGCAGATGAATTAAAGATTCCCAATGTTGTTGTGGTATTTGATATGGCCATATATATCAAGGCTCAGGAGATTCGTTGGGCTGACACGGTATTGCAAGAGCGTATTGTAATTCGTTTGGGGGAATTCCACACATGCTTGAGCTATCTTGCAGTTCTTGGCAAAAGATTCCGTGATACAGGTTTGCTGGATATTATTATTGAATCTGGACTTATTAGTCAAGGGTCAGTGAATGCTGTGTTGGAGGGTCGCCACTACAACCGTGCAATTTCGGCACATAAGATCGTATTTGAGGCAATGGAACGGATGAGGTTTGCAGCTTTCCTTGAAACTCTCAGTGACAACAAGCAGGCTATAGTAAATCAACATTTACAAGGTTTGATCCACATCTTTCCTTCTCTTGCCTTTGATGAAAAGGTATCTTGCACCGACGTCCAGGAATTGGTCAGCAATTACCAAGCCTTCTGCAAAACGCAATGTGATGAATCCAAAACATTCGCATTCTGGTCCTCCTTCATCGAAATGGTTGAGAATCTATTTCAATTCATCCGAAGCACACGAACAAGAGATTGGGACAGCCACCAGTACTGGTTAAAAAAGATGGTGCCATGGTTCTTTGCTTATGATAGAACTCACTACTCCCGGTATGTTTCAGTGTACCTGAAGGAAATGGAAAACATTCAGACCACACACCCATTCACGTATGAGCACCTAGAGGCAGGAGAATGGGTTGTCCAGCAACAAGACCGTTACAGTTTTTCAGCCACAGCAATGGACCAGGTGATTGAGCAGACAGTCAATCGGGACTGCAAAACCGCTGGTGGTGTCGTTGGAATAACTCTACGGCCCAATTCTTTCAAGAGGTGGTTCTTGTCTCAACCAGATAGAGCTGAAATGACCCATCAGTGTGAGATATTTGGGGGACTTCATGATGAAAGTCGTGGCAGGAAAGATCTAGATGGTTCACGCAGAAAGCGAGATGAGAAGAAAGTTGAAAGGGTCGTTGAAACAATTGGAAATTTCCTCAATCCCTTCTCATCTGCTCCTTCTGAACTGGTAAACATTTGTTCGGTGGCTGTTGCAACAAGTGGGTGTGAGGATGATTTGATGAGTGCACAAAAGGTTGGCAATGAGGCATATGAGGACTTCAAGAAAAGATTCGCCAACAAACCTGTAAGTTTCCATGAACCGATAAAGCGGTTGAATTTGAGAACCTTTGCAAATCTGCAAAAAACAAGGAAAAAAGATAAAGCTGGAGGTGAAATATCAGATCGTAAACTCTTTACACGGATGTTGATGTTGGGACAGCAGAACAAGCTCAACATGAAGAAGATTCTCTCGTATTGCCTTGGACCAGTGTCATATCCTCTTGTCTGCTCTGATGGATCATTAGCTAAGACTAATAAAGCACAGTTGCTCACCCTCATCGAAAAGAAATGGCCCGACAATCAAGAGAAGACACCAAAGGGAGCAGCTCTGATCATTGATGGAATGGCCCTGGTTCATAGTTTACCAGCTTCCAAACTTCCTGAGACATTTGGTAAATTCGGGAGTGCTCTTTTGGATCGAATTATGCACTTGGTTGAGGTATGGCAATACAGTAGAGTGGACATTGTATTTGACAGGTATCCAGAGACCTCCATAAAGACTGTGGAACAACACCGCCGCTCAGCTGGACATGCACCGATAGTTCAACACATATACAAGTCAGATAAAAAAATGCCAAGCCGTTGGAATGCTTTCTTAGCTGGTGGTCGCAACAAGGCAGAATTGGTTGAATTCCTGTTCAAAGAGTGGACATCTGCAGTGCATGTTCTGTTGGAAGTACCTGGTATGGTCGAGTTTGTGGTTGCTCACGGTAACAAGTGCCACTTACTAACATCGGATGCAGAAGAAACGGTCGTAAGAGAGATACCTGAATTACATTCCGATCACATTGAGGCAGATACACGACTATTGCTACATGCTCATCATGCAGCCTCAGCGTATAAAGATGTGCTAATTAGCAGTCCAGATTCTGATGTGGTAATGATTGCACTGGCTCATGTTCAAAGTATACCAGCAACTCTTTTAGTTGAAACGGGAGGTAGTGGCAGTCGGAGGTTGATTAACATTTCATCAATGTCTGAACAGATGGGCCCAACCATTTCAGAAGCATTGATTGCCTTACACGTTTTCACAGGTGCAGACTCCACCAGTGCATTCTTTGGTAAAGGCAAAAAAAGGGCTTTTGAACTTCTCAACGCTGACTCTAGCTACCAAGATGCTTTTGTGAAGATGGGAAGAGAATTCCAGTTGGCAGGGGAGGTGGCTAATGTGATGGAACGTTTTGTGTGTGATCTATATGGTCAAAGTCTATCTTCAGTAAATGAGGCCCGTTACAGACTTTTCTGTTTAAACCAATTTACCGAGCAAAGGCTACCTCCATCACAAAATGCCTTATTTCAGCATTCAAAGAGGGCTAACTACCAGGCGGCAATTGATCGCCGAGCTCTCCAACGAAATATCGATGTTCCATCCCCTGCAGATCATGGTTGGATTATTAGCGAGAACACCATTGCTATACGATGGATGACACAGGAACAAGCTCCAGCTGAACTCATGAAGAGTGCATCATGTAGTTGCAAGAAGACAAAATGTTCTTCCAAAAGGTGTTCCTGTCGGTCAGGAGAGGTATCATGCACTGATGTCTGCTCATGTGTGGGCTGTGAGAATGTGATCGACACAGAGCAAGAAACAGCCATTCTTAATGAAGATAGTGAAAGTGATTCCGAGGACGATGATTTTTTGTCAAATTAGCACAAGTCGTTGCGCTTTGATCGTTGTGCCATTCCTGTTAAACATAGATGTACACTTTAAAACTTACATTGCTTTTGAACCCCCTACCTCACCAATGTATCAAACTTTTAAATGTAAGATGTAGTAAGCTGTAGTAAAGTGTGATTTCTTAGCACTTTAAAAACATTGTGCTGAGGGAAATTTGTTACTTTGTATTTGTTTATAGTATATGTAATGCTTATAAAAGTTCACCTACGTGATATTATGCATAAATACGCCACAAGCAAGGCGTTGAAAAAATTCCGCGCCTGGGCTCGGTCTCCCCTACAATAATCCTAAATAATTAACAAACTGGTTAATTCTGAAATATAAAATTGAGTTCCGTCGACTATAATATTAGTAGATTTTCACAACAAAAACCTGTCTTACAATTTATACTATTTGATTTAATTTTTGTCAGAATAACATTTGCCATTTTTGTTACAGTGACAATGTGAATGTTTACATTGACTCACAAAAACCCACCAACAACAGTTTCTATTTCTTTTCAATTTAATTTGTTTAAATTTTGGCACAGAGCAACAGCAGGAATGGTTTGCAATTTATAGACTACACAATTATGAAGCCTAAGAAGAAACATGGTAAAAACTTTTAAAAATGCAATGTACATGTAGTACATCTTAGGCAAATGAGTAAATTGTGGGTACGAATAAGTGAATCAAAGCACAAGTTAGTAACAAGTCATAATTTCACTTCCAAGACTCCGATAACGATGTAAGTTCAAAGTCTTTTTTATTTAATTTTATTTGTTTCGAGTAGATAATTACTGCAAAAGTGAGTTAAATGTATTTGTACGATTCTACGAAACCAAATACATTGTCTAAACGAATAATAACTAAATAAACAGTGGAGAAGATCATTCTTTGTTGTTTCAGCAGTCACATTTTCTTCGATAAAGCTCTCATTTGGTCTGTCTCTTACAGGCTTAAAAAGTAGGTTATGTACCCTCCCTTGCCTCCGACAACATTGATTTTCGGATTCAGTAGATCAAACTAAGTAGAATCGCACAATTTTTGTTTTGTTCCCAAACTGGTACCACGGATGTCATTTTCTGAGCATCTTTTTGGGTCATGTAACACGGCCTAATAGCCAAATTGGAAAATCAAGTTTGCTTGGGCAACACTCGTGACTGAGCAAGTTAAGTCACATAGTCAAACATTAAACAATTCAATTCATTTATATACATGTAGTATAAGGTTAATTAAATGAACTTTCTTCAATTAAATGAACTTTCTTCAATTAAATGTACTCTCTTCAATTAAATGTACTCAAAGAACAAGAATGTTATGGATGCTATTATGAGTATTTGTTTTACTTTTTCTTTGGAAGTACCTGTGCAGCCGATTTTTTCTTACTCAGGCGTGCCATCAAAGTTAGTACTGACTTGTGAACACCAGACTGATCATCAATTTTGAGCAAGCCAAATTGATAGAAAGCGATAGTCTTGTCAAGCCCTACAATGTACTGAAGGTGAAATGCATAAAAAGAGGCTAAGTAGCATGCAACTGCAGTTATTATGCCGTCAACAGTACAAAGTACCTCCCCTTCTGCAAACACTGTGAATTCTGATGAAACATGTGCTGATTTCTCATTCATCTCGATGTATACAGCATGTTCATTTTCTGCATCCTAAAATGAACAAAAACAGTGTTAAAAAGATTATTCTCCATTGTCCCTACAATTTGTTTAGAATTTGTAGACAGCACCACAGCTCAGTAGCAAATTATGGAATAATCATTGAGGAGAAATTTGTAGGAGTGCCTTTTTGCGAGTCAAACTGTTTGCGGTAGAATTTCACAACCTGCAGTAATGCTTTGAGAATACAATGCATGAACAAATTTCAAAACAAATTCACTTGACCATAGGCCACCGGGCTTATAGCTGGTAACTTTCACTGGACCAGAAATACAGTTTTGCAAGACCAGAGCCAAAATTGTTTTGGCTTTGAAACTAACTCTGCAGTACAATATGAACATTTCTGGAGAAAAACATTAGAATGCCATGAGTTTCATGAGTTTACTTGCCCAATATGTTTCCAACACGGGACTCGGGCCATTGATATTTTGCTTGCAATTTCTGAGACAACAAACCATCACGGTAAGCAATAATGAAAGTAATACTTATCCATTGTCAACGATTTTTCACTATGTGGACCGCGACATTTATATTGCAACTGCTAGTCTTCATAAGGTGCATGGTATAGACCTGTCGGTGTTGTCGTTATACGCTTATAAATGTATGCTTTCTAGCAACTTGCAAGAACTGCGGCGCTGACTGGAGAACTGCGTACTGTCCTCAAGTCTGGCACAATCCTGAGAAACCACCTTTTTCGGCCAAAAGACTAGGTGCCCTCCGAGGGATGCAATGGAGTCATTTACATGATTCCTTGCAAGGAGTGCGACAAGGTGTGCAGTACATCGCCAGACTGGTTGGCGAAAGGATGGTGGAAAACCGAAGTGATTAGGTCAGACTTATGCGGATAGACAGATCAGCCGTCGTTGAACATGCTTGGGAGATGGGACACGGGCCAGACTGGAGTGATGTCTAGTGCGTCGACTATGACCCGCATTGGTATACTCGCCGGGTCAAGGAAGCCACCCAGATCCCCCTCCACCCCAGCAACATCAACAGAGACAACGGCATCGAGATACAAGAGTAGTGGATCTGTGCTGTTAGGCGTCAACGCACCAGCAAATGATCGGGCTGCTGGGCCAGTCAATGACTGTGCATTATCAGCGCACAATGGATCCCTGGGAAGCCGACATAAGGACAACACTGATGTGTCTACACCATCGCCTTATGAAGACTAGCAGTTGCAGTCGAAACGTCGCAGTCCACATCATCGACTATCCTGAGACAACAGATGAGTATCACTTCCATTAAACCTTTAATACTTGCTTGTTCCCAAATATAACTTACCTTGGTACAGAACATATCTTTTGCTGTTTTCTTTTAGTAAAGATAGTATGGCCAAGATGGCTGCCGTTGTCTTCAAATCTGTGTTCAAAATAATACCATTAAAATGAAGAGAAACTGACAAACCTTTCAAATATTATCACATTCAAAACACCATTCTGGATCTGCGCCTTAAGATACATCGGGAAAGCCTTTTCAAAGATTTTGCCCTATCAAACAAATTTAACCTTCACTGACGTATTTAATAAACACTGTAGTGTTGTCCCAAATTATTTTTTAAAAATTATTTAGGTGGGACTCAAAACCACGAGCTCCTGCTAGGGCTTTCTGGTGCAGATATCTTACCACTTGGTCAGTCGGTCAGTTTGAATCTGTTAGCAGCAAGTAATGCAATGTTTGTGTCGTGGTGGTGTAAATTCAATATTGGATTTTGCCCGTCACCCACATATTTTATAAACACTATATACTCGGTACTGTCTTGAGATATTATTTTGAAAACAAAAATCACTTGACTACCTACCGAGTATACAGTGTTTATAAAATATGTTGGTGAAGGGCAAACCCAATACTGAATTTACATCATCCTGACGCAAACATTCCATCTTATGAAGAGTTTTGTTGCATTACCCGCTGCTAACAGATTCGAATCAGCCAACAGACTTGAACAATTAGCTTGGGGGTCTAGTGGCAAGACATCTGCACTACTAAGCAGATATTATCACCCTGCTCATTGAACCAATCAAACATTATAAAGACCATCTCAGCTCCCTGGGAGTATACAGCTTGATGCTGCCATTTCAGCACAAAGCAGCTAAATTAAAGTTCAAGGATTTGAGTCCCACCTGAGTGATTTGTTTCCAAATAATCTCTTGGGACAACACTGAGTATACAGTGTTTATAAAATGCATCAGTGTAAAACCCAATATTGAATTCACTCCAATTTCCTCCACAAAAACCATTTCCAAACCAGTCATAGCTCCGATTGCTCACTGCATTGTTTATACTCACGGTTAGAATCATGTTTAGCGGAATTGTCCACTCTCGCTTCATTTCCCCTTGCACTGTAGCATTCTAAAATGCTAAATGCATTCTGGTCTAGTCCATCTTGCAGTAATTATGACTTCAACTGCGATGTCCCATGGATCCTGTGAAACTCTGCTAGAAGCTGCAGTGAAGACAGTTATAATTAACTGTGGTTTAAATTTTGTCTTACATTTGTTGTAAATTTACCCACACAAATTCATGTTATTTTCGTACATTATGTTATGGGGACAATTCATAGGGTTTGTGTGCTAAGGGAAATCTCTCTAAACTGAAACTCAGAAAATTCTTTCGACCTAAAATTGTCAACATCAACCTAATTTGTGATTTTCTTCATTTCCTTTCATTATACCCTAACCCAATTCTACCTCTAGACCCCTTTACTGGAGAGTATACCCTAACCCAATTCTACCTCTAGACCCCTTTACTGGAGACCCAACATGCTATGGGGGGGGGGGGGGGGGCACGAAAATGTCCCAAGTTACTCGCTCCGTTTATTTCAAACAAAAGAACCTGTACGCACAACTTGCTCCGTTATTGCTGCCGTCTCTCTGGACTTCTAGCCCATACGAGTAAGGAACAACACCGACTTCATCCCCACATGTTCCTTCTCTTGGTCAGAGAGGGACAAATCTTCTGAAAACTTATGATGATTTTGCATGTTTCTCGATGTTGTCGTACACGCGTTATATATATAGAGTGCATGCATGGCTAGCCGGCCAGTCGGCCTTCTGTCAATGACGTCACGGTTTTGACATCCGGGCTACTAGTGTAAGTGGGATTTTTTTTTAAGGTTTCTATTACAATAAACATGCAAAAGATCAATGAAATAGTTATTGATTACCACAATGCATTTTTCCATTTCTGTTAGTTTTGTTTTCTATTTCGGTGACCTTTTAAATGTTGCAAAAAAGTAGAAATACCTCATGTTCAGTGAAGAGCCATGGATACTGCTGCTTTCTCTGGCCAAGTGTTTTCTGTTCCCCCTGTACGATATCTCGTCTCCTATCTGCAAATGTTAGCCCCATCAGCCGTCCCACTTCCTTATAGTCTGGCCTCTTTTTGGTGATCTCTATCTGAAGCCATTTGTTGTGAGCAGCAATCGTGATCTCATCTTCTGATGCCAGACGATCAGGTAAGTAGTTTGGCAAACCCCACATCGGTGGATACTTGTGTTGTTTTCTTTTCCGTGCTGCCTCTTGATGCTGGCGGCTGTTTACGTTTTCTGGATTTGACCACAAGAAGTTCCCTGATAGATGGATCCCTTTTCCGGGTATTCTGAAATTTGTGTTTCAGTTTGTGTAACCACAATTGCTGAAACAATCACAATAATATATAAATCAAATAAGTTAAGAGGGCCTAATATTTCGATCTTAACAAGATCTTCTTCAGAGACTAAATGACTGTGTACAAGAAACAAACATATATAGGGCAATATTCAGCATGATGCACATCATGGACGCTGAAAAAACACAAAAGAAAAAAGCACAGAGTTCAATGGAACAAACAACAAAAGGAGGATAAGGCTGAGGGATTAAAGGGCGAGGTCAGTGTGGGTAGGATCAAAGGCAGGGTAGGAACAAAAACAGAAGGGGTAAAGCCACAAGGAAAGGGGTCCAGGGTGGAGATCAAAGGGAAGAACTATAGGAGTAATGAGGAGGTGGGGGGGGGGGGGGGGGGTTGAGGAAAACCAGAGAAGTGAGAACAAACAAAAACAAAATTCTGGCAAGGAATGAATCTGAAACAGATGACAAATGGAGAAAAAATAAAAGTTAATCATTTCCTAGTTGGATGTTAAGCCCATGTGGTTGAATAGTCCGAAGACGATTCATCCAGACTTTCTCCCGGCTGAGGCGGACTGAGTCTTTCCGATGGCCAAGTGATTCTATGCCCTGAAGAATCATGTCAGAAATGCAATGGTTAGGCTGGTTAAAGTGATGTCCTACAGGGGTATCCAGTTTCTTGGTGTTGACAGTCGATCGATGACCGTAGAAACGCTTTTTTAGGGCATTTTTGGTCTCTCCGACATACTGAACTCCACAAAACCTGCAAGAGATGAGATATATGACATTAGATGTGCTACAAGTGATGTTACCAATAATTCTATGAGTAGTACCAGAAGAGAGGCCAGAAAAGGAGTCAGACTCCTGAATGTGGATCTGGCAGACCACACATCTAGAACTGCACTTGAAAGTTCCGTGCTGGATGGGGGGAGATGCATCCAAGCTGGGAACTTCGGCTCGAACAATGAGGTCTCGTAAATTTTGAGGGCGTCTATAGGCCAATACAGGGCTGACGGGGATGGCCCGGACAAGGCGATCTGAAGTGTGGAGAATGTGATGGCTGTTGTTGGTGATTTTGCGAAGGGAAGGGAGACTGGGGTGAAAGGTAGTCACCAGGGGGATCATGGGTTTGGCATTAGCCTGGGGGGCCTTTACCTTTAGAGCCAAATTTCTGGGTACGGCTTTGGCTCTGGCAATGGCACGTTGAACTTGGCGGGAACTGTGACCCCTGGCAACCAAGTTGTTCTTCAGAGAAATGAGAAATCATAGTCGTTAGAACAAATCCTTTTGAGTCTGAGGGCCTGACTAAATGCTATACCAGTCTTGCAATGCCTAGGGTGACAGCTGGAGGAGTGGAGATACTGGTGTGTGTCTGTGGGTTTAGAATACAGATCAGTGGTTATTAAGTTGTCCTCCTTGCGGATGGTGACATCCAGGAAGTGGGCCTGATGATGTGAGTACTCTGATGTGAACTTGATGGTCCTGTGGAAGGAATTCATGTGATTAGTGAAAGTCAGCAGACTGTCCTCATCACTGGTCCATATAATATATAAACAAAAACATTCACAATATTTTTAAACTAGAAGACTACATGTATTTCTAACCGTGGGTATAAAAAAAGTACACAAATGGGACAGATTTTGAAGCAAGTCATTTGCCCAATTACCTCATCCATGTACCATAACTATATCGGATGAAGGAACCCATTGAGTACAGTTATTAACAGTGAGGCCTCGGGGTTGCTGTGATCTATGAAAGAGTTGTTCAAAAATGCAGAAACATACCTTTTGGTTAGCCACTTTCATTTCAGCCTTGATCGGGTGTTTGAGCAGAAGCTGTTCTACAAGTTGCACATAGTCTGTTGGTGTTGGGTACCTAGACATATTATGTATAAAGGTTGAACAAAAATTGTCCAAACTACTTTGATGCAGCTGTCACAAATGGAAACAAAGTACAGTTGACTCTCATTAACCATATGCTGTTATTTTATTGTATTGTATATTATTATGTATTGTACATGTGTATTCATTTTTAATTGTATTGTATGTAGGGCCCTTATGAAAACCAGTTTTAAACTGTTTGGGCATCCTCTGGGTAAAGAAATGCAATACAAAAACAAATACTTACAAAGTATGTTGTTGGACAGCATCAAATATGGTGTCCAGGATGACTGTTTCATTTGCTGTTGACAGTATTTCTCCGAATTCTATTTTATGCATAATCAAGTCTGGAAGTTGTGGAAAGTCAAATGCATTGATCCATCCAGACTTCGTGACAGCTTTAGAAGGCTGAACGATTCTGAAAAAAAAAAATTAAATAAGGGAATAAATATTTGGTATTAAACAATTGTGTTAAATACCAATGAAAGTTTCATGGACCAGACTTCACTTTTACTTTAAATCAAATCATTACCCTGCTTAGATGAAAAAACAGTCTGGTTTCTGAGAGTCATAATAATAATAATCAAACAGGATAACAGACGAAGATGGCGGCAGCATGATAAAGATCTACATGTATACTCACAAGTGTTCCTGGCCAGCCGAGACAGTATCCAGAGGAAGTGTAACAGGGATTGTCAGGATGCTTGTTAACTTTACTTTGGACATAGGTGGGATTACATCATCTCCTTCAACATCAACAAACTCATCAAAGTCTGTGCTCCAGACTTGGAGATGCACATCTTGTCCCTCGAGCTCTGGGAAGGTCTCGTGGACTATAAGTATGAGGTCTTGGGGTTTCACATGTTCTTTGTGTCATTCCACATCAACAAATACCTACATGTATGGGAAAGATTATTGGAACTTATGAATCCAATTTATATTATCCAAAGTAATTTTGAATACTAAAAATACACTAAAAACGTGACGTGGGACGTATTTCTTGGCCCACAGTTTGAGATTGTTGAATACATGTACATGTTCTTGCTACAATTGCACTGCACAAACATACTTTGGAACCCAAGTGGTACTGGTATGCAATTGATTAAAGAAGGCGATGTTTGAGAACAATAAACTTGGAAAAGTCTGTTTCGTAAATGCCAAGTGGGTAGTGATCTGCCAAATCTGTCACTTTCACTAGTTTTAGTTGTCCATGGTCAGCAGATATTGCATAGGCATGAACATGCTGTACATAATCAGTTGTCTGGACGGTTTTGCATAGAATATGAACAATTCCAGCAATGATGAAGCTCATTTGAATTATTCCAAAATGATACACATTCTCCAATTTGTCCAGTATAACAGCAGAACCTGAATAATACCATGTTCCACTACATGCTACGTTCTTCACCACGTAGACATCTGCTTGCCCAGCAAGTGGGAGAAGCAACCGTTGCACATCTCTAGGTAGTTCATTAGTATGTTTAAGTTCACCCCATGTATGGTCAATTACTTCTTGTGTGAGGAACTTATCAGATTGTGATTTTGACATGCACCATGCTTGATGATACTGATGTCTCTCTGCAAGAGTTTTCAGGATATTTTTTCTATTTTTTGTCCTCCATGCTGTTTCTTTGAAATAGAAGTGCTTCGCTTCAAAACGAAGTGTCCAACAATGTATTAGTGGACCATACTCTAAGATAAGTCTTGGGTAGTGCACAAGATAGTGAAACTTCGGTTTCATAGTGATTTCTGTGTATTCTGTGTAGTATCCTGTCAGAAACAACTCAATGAGATAAGCAAGGAATTCAGTCGTCACTTTGTCTACTTTCGGCATCACACAATGCTCTACGACATCAAGAAGGAGCAAAAATATCGCCCACTTTGCATTACCAAATGGAATTGTATGACCAACCATAAGGGGCAACAAACGTAACAAGCACCATGCTTGCGCAGCTGTTTGCCTGACCTTGAAGCTTCCCATCTCTGATGACATTACACTTGGTTTGTTTCTCTTGTCACTGGCATCATAAGAAAAAGTAGAAACTTGGTGGTTAAAATACTCAAGTGAGAAAAATTCCTGCCTTACACAGTACTTTATAGTATTGCTTATGACCTCGGGAACAATTCCTTCAAGAAGATCATGTGCTACATCTGCAGGGAGACCACTGGTTATGTGAAAGTGTTGTAGCTGATTGAGTGTACAGTTATGTTTTACTCCATACAATGATGCCAAATTAGGATTATCCTGTACAAGTTGGACCTGTTGATCATATGCTTCCTCAGATCGTATCTCTAGACTTTGACTAGTGAAATGGTTCTTCAGTGTTCGTGAAGTCACGTTACAGAAACGACAAACACGACCATGGTGAAAGTGTTCTTGAAAGCCTCCTATTGTGTGGGCTCCTTGGTTATCAGCACTTATAAAACTGACAGTACCATGAATGTTGTGCTCTACACCGTCCTTGTGCAGCGTTAGACCATCAGTCTCTAAAGCAGTAATATCTCTTATAAGAGGCTGGAGGATTCTATGCATTCCATATTTTTTTACGTGAGATGATATGCACAGAGCCACAAGTTGTATACTTTGCAGTTTGGATCTATATTTTGGGGATATGTTCCCAAGAACATAGTAAAAGGCACCAAACTTAATTTGTTTGACTTTGTTCCCTAATGGATTTGCCACACAAAAGTCATCAAAATATAGCTGGATTTGGAGATTCATGTGGTTTCCACAGAACAGATTATTGCTTGCAAAGAGAGAGCCATCACAATAGTCCTCAAGGATTTTGTCTGCAAAATGGCCATTGTAGACTTCTGCAAAGACATCATCCTTGTTTAGTAATGATTTAATAGATAACAGAACTGGAATATACTGCATTGTCTCATCGTCACCCCTGACATTCTGTCCTAAAATATACTCCACTGGCTCCACATAATCAAACTGTTCTGCTGCATATGTATTGATATGCTTATCTGCACAGAAATAGTTGAATGCTTTCTCATATTTTGATTCCTCTAATGCAGCAAAGAGACCCAGTTGCTCAAGGTCATGGAGATTATCTGCACCACCTCTCTGCAAAATTCCCCTTACTCTGTCATTTAACTGTTCACGATACGATTTCATGATATCCAATATTCCATTGGCAACATAGCTGCATGCATTAGTTGTGGTTTTGAATTCTTCTCTTAAACCAAGTAGGAATGAGCTGACCTCATGATTTTCATTAACAGGTAGCTCTCGGTATTGGTCATCATAATCATGAAAATCATCTGCAACATCATCCTCATCATCATCTGCATCATCTTCATTATCTCTGTCATTAATGTGTTGGATTCTATTGCGCCTAATATGTTCCATCCAGAACTCCTCATGTTTACATTTGATGTGATTTAAATAAGTCCGGACTGTT
The DNA here is from genome assembly GCA_037893245.1 of Crossaster papposus. Taxonomy (NCBI): domain Eukaryota; kingdom Metazoa; phylum Echinodermata; class Asteroidea; order Velatida; family Solasteridae; genus Crossaster; species Crossaster papposus. Next base: position 654,342 of record JBAIAA010000251.1, on the reverse strand, counting down.
TTCTGCAATTTATGACACCCATTAACATTGCATTGTATTTGTCGGGTACTATGTCCATGCCTATAATGTTTAATAAGAGCTGAAAAGGTATTCTTTTCAGCAAAGCAAATACTACATGTAAACCTCATTCTGTAACAAACTTATGTATACTCTGTTAATTTTGATCATGTACATGTATTAAACCAATCTCAGAATTATTTTGGTACACATACATGTCAAATTTAAGTTTCAAATTTGCTGTAATCAGAGTGCCAAACAAAATCAAGACCCTGTAAAAGTAAACAAAATAAATCAAATCAAACTTAACCCTCCTATACTTACAAACTATCACAGCCCATCAAAACTTTACACCATCTCTCATACAGTTTGTGTGTTTCAATCTGTCATTTGATCTGTAAATATGCGGCTATGGGTCGATTTTGGCTCCGAGTCAGTGACTTTTCGTGGCACGAATTTGTTCGTCACGCATTTGACAAGCCTGCCTCTTTAATTTATCCCTTTTACAAGGAAAATGTAAACAACAATAATACGACTTACTTTGAATTCATGGTGGATGGAATATTTCAGAGGTTTTCTGAAACACAAAAATAAAGAAATTACAAAAATTGTCAACAGATCGAGGGCGCCTTAACATCACATGGCAAGACATGTATTTTAAGGATGTTTATGTACGGTACCACAGACATGTATTTAGGTCTGTGGAAGTATACACACCAAAAACCCATGATACGTACAGCCAGCCAAAACACAGCATATTGATAAACTACCGGTAAAACCCTTCCCTTTGGCATGCCTGTTGGTTTGCAATGTCGCTAAGTACATGTTAATACAAAATTAGGAAAGATTTTCCCTTTATAATAACCCCCCCCCCAAAAAAAAAAACCAGTAAGGAACAGCATGCACATCCTGGAACAAAAAACACCCATTTGTGTTCATAATATATTATATAACACTTGGCACAACCTTTAATTTTGAGAATTTTGTTGAGACATTTTTATGGTGGCCCTAGAGGGACACGCATATCGTAAATATTGACATCAATATTCGCGATAAATTGTACGACTTTCCCCAAAGTCGAGAATTGACGTCAATATTGACGTCAAATGTCACAATTTTCCCCAAAAGTCGCGAATATTGAGGGAAAGTCGTGAAATTTGATGTCAATATTGACGTCGTCAATATTCACGACTTTGGGGGAAAGTCGTGAATTTTGTCGCGAATATTGACGTCAAATTTGACGTCAATATTTGCGACTTTTGGGAAAAGTCGTGAAATTTGACGTCAGAATTGACGTGAATATTGACGTCAATATTCACGATCTGTGTAATCCCTCCAGGGCCACCATACATTTTAGTGAAATATAGGGGAAGAAAGTGTGTGTTTCAGTTCTTGGCACCATGTACAGTCACTCAAAGTGTTCACATACATGTTGATTTCTTCCTCATTTTTCCCCAGATTTTGCTGACATAAATCTTGAAATAACAGGGGCCAATTTCATAAAGCTGTTAAGAAAAACAAAAAACAATATGTGTGGAATATTGCTTTTGACTGGTATTCAGCTGTTGTTTGCTTAGCATGAAAATTACATTGATTTTTGGCTGGCAACCTGTTTTTATTAAAGCAAGACATTTTTATGCTAAGCAAATGTTATAAAATTAGCCCAAGGGTTGTGCCACATGTTTGGAAAGTTGTTATCAAGGAGGGTTAGTTATTCAAGATTTCGCTGTTCTTGACTGATTTTGGTGGTGGGGGGGGGGGGGGGGGGGGGGATGAAAGTTAAAAAAACACAGGGAATACGTGAAATGAGACACGGATGTTTTTAAGTTGAATAAGATATGAGCAATTTATGAAATTGCATGAATGAGAAAAATTACAGAAGTGTGTACCTTGACAATTCCAGCTCTGGGCTCATGACATGACAGAGCTGGAAATACTACCTTACCTGCAAATTCATGCAGCTTGTTATCCCCTTAAAATGAGAATATGCTCAAGTTAAACCCCCCAAACAATTTGTTGTGCAACTTCGGTGCATGCACAAACCAGCTCTGTACAAAGTAACGGAGCGGATTTTTGAACAAACCGATGTTTTTCCCGATCGATGTTTTTCCCGATCGATGATTTTCCCCGATCAATGATTTTCCCCGATCGATGTTTTTCCGATCGATGTTTTCCCGATCAATGTTTTCCCGATCGATGTTTTCCCGATCGATTATCGGCCAGCGGCACTGTGCGCGCCTCGGGGCTCGATATACAACATCTGTTTGCTGATCGCTGTCACAGTCACCGTCAGTATTTCATCAAACATGGCTTAAGACTTTGTGCATGAGGTATAGCCAAGGCTAGCCCTAGTCTATGGCCCCACACTAGAGTACACTCTGTGCTATAGGCCGTACGTCCATCAGTGCAAAAAAAACAGGATTTATTTCACTTATTTCATGGAAATCATTCGGTCTCAAACTCGGCATGCAGGTTCATTTATTATAGCGCATCGATATTTTGTTAAAACTGCTAAATCTACGTTATAAATTTTCAAAAAAAATTGAGATAAACACAAAACAATATGGCGGATCAAGTCTGCGCAGGCGTGCAAAGATCGTCGCACCGAACAACAGTAGGCGCCTTTGTTGTTTGATGCGACGAGCTTTGCACGCTGCGCTTGGGCAGAATTGTTCCGCCATATTGTTTTACTTTTATCGCAAATTCTTTTCAAAATTTTCAAACTCGGCATGCAGGTTCATTTATTATAGCGCATCGATATTTCGCTAAAATTAGGACTTTTCCGTGGTTCCGTCTGGTGTAATTTGTCTCTAAATCTGCGTTAAATATAAAGTTTCAAAAAAATTCGCGATAAACGCAAAACAATATGGCTGAACAAGTCTGCGCAGGCGTGCACAGCTTATCAGCGGAGGGCGCTCTGCTAGTGCCCTCTGTTGTTCGATCAACGAGATGTGCACGCCGTGCCTGCGCAGACTTGTTCCGCCATATTGTTTTGCGTTTATCGCGAATTTTTTTGAAACTTTATATTTAACGCAGATTTAGAGACAAATTACACCAGACGGAACCACGGAAAAGTCAAAATTTTAGCGAAATATCGATGCGATATAATAAATGAACCTGCATGCCGAGTTTGAGACCGAATGATTTCCATTAAATAAGTGAAAAAAATCCCGGTATTTTTGCACTGATGGACGTACAATAGCACTGTACTCTACTGCTGGGCATAGACAGATAGACTAGGGCTAAAGCCAAGGCATATGTCCAGATATGGAAATCTTTCCTCTCCCGGTGAGAGCTGGATTTTGTTTGGTATGGGTCCGAGTTGGTTTGGGTCCGAGTTGACCTGTTTCCGCCGTCATGATCGCAACCGCCATATTTTAATATTACTGTAATGTGGGCCTTGTATTGTATTACATGTTTGATGTACTTAGGCCCGGCCTTGTACAACATCGGTCTATCGAGTCATCACGAGCAGACTCGACTGTGACTATCGAGTACTAGCTTTGACTGACTCCCTACTGTTTTAAACTTTGGTTCAAATTTGTTCTCATCATAATTACACAAGTCAATCTGTTTAAAAATTACAATAAATTCTTACCTGAAACCTTACCTTAAACGAAAGAAACAAGATGTCACCGCACCACCAATACAATCTATCGTCGTATGCATGCGTTTTCGTACACGTATACGTACGCGACGAATATTAGAGAGTTTCGGCAGAAGCCCCGCCGCGCGCTCCGTGAACGTAAAGTCGAGATTTTGCTGATGACGTCATCAATTCATGTGTACCAGCTTCGTGTTGCGACGGTCACGTATACGTTTGGACGTGGAGAGGGCCTGTTCCACGTACGTATTGTTTTGTCTTTTTGTGTTAGATTTCCTCTTGTATTTCTGTCAAAAACACCAATAAACCGACATTTGACTGACAGTTCATGTACTGTAGTTTGTTAGTGTTTAGTTTTAATGGAAAAGAATCTAATAAAAATGCAGAAATAATGCTGAAAAGAAAGTCGCACTTTTGCGCAACTTGTGTACATGAGTAGTACATGTACATGTAGTAAGGCCGGCCATTAGACAACTCGACCATTGAGACACCGATGAGACAACTCGACGTTTTTAAAAACAAATTGAAAATGTTCTGCAATGTTCTGTAACAGCAAGTTACCTGTAAAGTGTAAGTATTGTAAACAACCTTACAGTTTTGAAACTAGTAATTATTAGTAGTAAATGGAAGTAAAAAACACAAATCTTGGACTGAGATAATTTCCCAATTTTGTTGGGAAATACAATTTTCGTGATTCCCCATAGACTCCCCTTAGTGATACATTCTTTCCGCACATGGGTTATGATATGAGCTGCATTATTTATTCACACAGATTTTAATTCAATTTCAGGGATTAAGTAAAAATTACAGTGCCTGATGACTAAAACCATGGAGATAGCTCCATGGTAAAACTACCCTTCAATCTACTCTTCAATCTACTCTTTAAAATGTGTGACCCTCTGAGTCCTGTGTATGAGGGTCTCAAAACTGAGTATTGAAAACATGCAATTACAAGAAAATAGACTGGCAAATGAAACAACCAGTCCAACATGCCTTTAGTGTTGAGTCAGTCAACCGTGTCAAAAGAACCATGTACAATGTACATGTATATGTTGTACCAGTAAGCAGTAGCAGACCACTGAAGCGATCAGTCTGGTCAAACAGAAGGACATGCACTAGTCTTAGTCTTCAAAATGAAACCATGTGGCTTTACTCTCAGGTGCAAAATTTTGAAGAAAACTCTCCTTCAAAAATTGATTTGAGACTTCAAACTTGGCTGGTGAAATACTGAGGACCTCTTCTTTAGCCTCATGAAACGTTTGAGAATTTTATCAGCTAAACAGCGAGTAAAGTTGCCCTGAATTTATTTTGCATGGTTTTTAGCACTGCAGGTTCCTGTCTGCCTACAATCATGACTGCAGAAAGAAAACGAGTCAGCATATGCTTTCGGAAAAAGGATCGAAAAAATGATTTGGTCCTTCTGAAGGAGGTGATCAGCATCGACCCCTTTCAGGACGAGACGGGATGGAATCGGGTAGCAGAAAACCTGAACTTCTCACTACAGCCAGAAAAACCTGCAACTGCCCGCACGGTGAGGGAGCGGACAGAGCTGATACTAGAGAAGTTTAAAAAGGATGAGGCTTTGTCAAAGAAGAAGTAAGTAGGCCCAGGATTGTTCTTGGATTTGACACTCTCTTCTCACTACTTCTTGTAACAACTTTTTTTTACCAAAATGTCCAATGGAATTGTTTTGGTGCAGTTGAGGTAAAATTAGTAGATGTCTGTCCCCCTAAACGATCAATGAACACTACTTGGAAGTTCACTTAAATTCCGATATGTCTCCTCTATCTTTCAGGTCTGGCGTGGATGAGCCTCAGACTGAACTGACGACCCTTCTACTTGAGGCCAGTGAACTAAAGTACGAGGCAGCAGCAATAAAGGTAAAATAAAGGGTAATGACATGACCAGTTTTGTCACCCTGGTTTAGTATAGTATTACGGAAGGCTTCTTCTCCAAAGCTTTACCTGCAGTCATGATGTATTGTTACATGTATATAACATTTCTGTGTACTTCAGGCACAAGCAACAACTAAGGCACAAGCGACAGCTCAGAGCCAGACCCAAGAAACAGCTCGAGCCAAAACCGAGAAAAGAAGCAAGAAAGAGGCAAAGGCATTAGAAGATCTAGAGGAGGGGAAAAAGATAAGGGAACGAGCGATGAAACGAAGGCTGGAAAAAGATGAAAGTAAGTTAATATTTGGCTTTAGTACCATGCATGTCATACATAGGTTACTGAAGCGCCTAGGTGTATGTACACCTTGTTCCATTTACTGATTCCCCCATCTTCTAGACATATAGCTAATAACTGAAAATATGGCGATTTTCTAAGTTTCTGGTTTGTGAATGTATTGACTTGGTAATATCCTTCAGACACAGACAGCGATGATGATCCCCAGAAGGACGGCAGTGAAAGTGGCTCAGAAGGTAAGTGCCGACTGGCTTCTGATGTTGAATGGATATTACTTGACCATTTATACTCGTCTGTTACAGAGTAAGTGGTGTTAATCTGTGCCGGGTACTGGGGGGCAGCTACTTAAATTTGAAAAAGCCGGTGATGGTGTTATAGTTGTGTGTAGCTACCTTGCACCAAAACAAAGATTCTGCTTTTCCATTTTTAGAAATACTTCAAAATCCACTTATTTCTTCTTGCTACAAAAAAAAGAGGGAATATCCAATAGCCACCCCCCCCCCCCCCCCCCCCCCAGTATAGTATTGTCCTTATCTCAATGTTGACTGATCATCTCTTTTCTAATCCATAAGAGAGGAGCAAAATATTTCCAAGAAAAGTCGGAAAAAGAAGAGGAACCTGGCCCGTGTTGATCCTCTTATGGTGATTCTGGAAAAAAAGTGGCAGCTTGAAGAAAAGAGAGAAGAAAGACTCCGAGAGGAACTAGAACAGCGCCGACGAGAGTCCGAAATTCAGCTGCAAATGTTGCAGATGCTTGCTAAACAATCTGCTAAACAATCTGAACATTAACAGTACACGTTTGTTCTGAATGGCAGCACATGTGGTTTACAGTATTAAGCAGTTTTGTGTACATTTTCGATTTTGCTCTTGATAACGGTATATGTTATATCCCATAAAAACCAAGACAGGATCAGTGGTGCACCAAAGGCACTCCTCATCCACCCGAAGAGGTTGTCAATTTAGTTTTTAGTACCACGATTTGACTGTAGTGATATGTATGTTGCCTATTTTTGAGGAGTATAAAAGGGGTGTAAAATATGTCGCCACCAACGTCAAAATAGTCCAGCCCCCCCCAAAAAAAAACACCAAAAAACAAACAAACAAAACCCCACAAAATGCAGCTAAAATAATTATCAAATACCAAATCAGTCACCGCAGACCACACAATAATTGGTTTAATAATAATTCACACACTGGCTTATAAATTATTGTTATTGTCTTTATTAGTGCTTGCCACTTCCCCCAGGTTGCTTTGTTCTTGCCCAGTTTGCTAGTTTGCTATTTTGGCAAGTTGTTGCAATACATATATTATACATATATATATACATTATACATATATTACACTGTAATAAACTTGAATTGTACTTGAATGGAGTAAATCGTTCTCATTTAAATTCAAATGTCACATGTTGAGGTCAGGTCATCAGGAACATGACAAGGGAACATAGTATGCAGTACTATTAGTACTGCCTTCTTAACTTACTGGTTAAACCAGTTCGCCCCAAATTCAAAACAGATGGCGCATAAACACGTAAAGTTCAAGTTCGAAAACATGATATGTCTGTCAGCAGCGAGCAAGGCCGGAAATGCGTGGGTGTGCTTCCCGGCACTATTGGCCTGAACCCGCTACGGATCGAGTTTCGTTAAAAATAATCCCGCCCTCGGCTCGGTGATGTTAAAATAATCCCGCCTCGAACTGGTTAAGCGAAACACACTTTGCATAATAACTACCCAGAAAAAGACTTGATAGATTGAGTGTAATGACCAATTTGCATAGTTATAGCCGATGATTACACAAGGTCAAGTCTAAACGAACTAATCAAATTCATGCAACAGCTGATAGTCCTCGTCATCTTCCTCTGTCTGCAAATATTCATCCAGTGATGGAGGAAGCACACCGAAGTAGTCTGCCGTTGGCGATCCATACAGACAAGTATGGCAGTTGATGAGAATTGCTGCGACCAAGTAATACATGCCCATAGGCTGAAGAAGCAGCTTCAAGTTCTTCTTGAAGTCTAAGAACCTAAATTCTTCTATCAGTTTCCCAAATCCCCACTCCACAGAAACGCGAACCTTTGACATCTGAGCATTGAATTCACGCTCCTCATCGGTCAAGTGGGCGCCCTTGTATCCAACAATCAATTCTCTCCTTAGTGGGTAAGCTGTGTCGGCATACAAAGACAGCTGAGAATTGTCAGATGCTCTGAAGTGCTTGATGGTATCCTGAATACCACTCATCCTGAGGATTCCTGAATCGTGGCGTCTACCTTCAGTTGGACCGTACATGTTTGCAATCAGGCCATCTGGAGTTACGATGCTCTGAAATTTTAGGGCATGGGTGCGCTTGTGCCCATTGTAACATTGCCGCTGACCTTCTGTTGGACGACAAATAGGCCTCACAGTACCATCCACAAATCCCCACACATTGTTCAGGGGTGCTCCTCTTGAATAAATGGCTGTGGCATAATCTTCTAGTCTATGTTTCAGCCAATCCTGCTGAAGGTCTGAAAGCAGGAAGCCTTTCTGCTCCCAGATAATCTCCACTGTGGTGTTTATAATCACTGAAAGAGCCGACACAGGTCTTCCAAATACCTGTTCTAGATCACTCAATCTGCTCGGGTATGCTAACCGTCTGAGGACGATACACAGTGCTTCATATCCTTCAACTGCCGTTCTGTCTGAACAGTGCACAACGGTAGGTATGCCAAGTTTATTAGCCAAGAGTTTTACGTGCTGCTTTTCAAAACGGAACTTTTCCTTACACTGCGACGCCGTAATCCTATCGAAATCAAATTTCTCGTAATTTGCGAAGGTCGACTGCCTTTTTCTTTTGCCGTACGAGTGCAGGAACGCAATTTCCTCAACGTCAAAGTCAGATAACGCAGCTAGCAACAAGCGTCTCCGTTTTGGTAGGGGGGCAGCCATGTTGAGTGACTAACAGCGCCACCTATCGATACGGACCGCGAAGAAGACTGGGTGCCGAAACTTGTTCCGTGGCGCGAGTCATACGTGAACGTGTACGTCTCACTTTACGGGGACGGGCGCGCGCGCGACTTCTGCCGAAACTCTCTATTATAAGATTTTAGCGCGAAAAGTCACGAGCAGCTGTTCTATTAACTGCACTCACCACTCGAATGAGTTTAAATTGCTCCCTGTTTACAAAGTCATTTCCCATTATTTCCAAATTGAAATCACGAATTGTTGTTAATGTTTTTGTTTCATTACTGAAATATGGCTGTCAAGTCGGAATAATGCATCTTTATTTAATTCACAGCTAAACAAGTAATTGTTTTAGCTTCAGATCCAGAGGGAGGGGGGGGGGGGGTCAATAATACACTGACCGACTTATAGACTTTGGCAAGTTTTCTTCGGGCGGGTTGGCTGAGTGAAAACAAATATCATTAGTATTTGGGCAATAAATTAGTCAATCGATTAGTAATTTAAAAATTAGTTCGTCATTTCCGATTGAGGAGACTAACCGCATTAGTAAATCAGTGATGGATCAATTAGTCACACAGCAAAATTGGTATTAATAAAATTCGTGTTAGTCTTTGAATATTTTAAATTAGTACTTCATTTTGTTTAATTAGTCAACAATATTTCCATTAGTATTTTAGATTGAACAATTAGTCAGACATTGAAAGACTAATTTTTATTACCTACTTGACTAATTTTTCACTCAAATTGACTAGATTTTGTTTTCAGTGTATGTTAACGAATCATCTGATGAAAATGAGTCTAGTTCTGAGTTGGATGACAATGCTGCCTATATAGATTGGTTGTCAAAGGCTAAAGAAAGCACTACAGAGATGTGGAATGAAAAATACGAAAAGTATGTCAAACGGGGCAGGGAAGATCAAGCCAAGGAAAAAGCCGACATGAAGACCCTCTAGGAAGTCAAGCATATCTTTTTAAACAACGTGTTGCCAAGTTACATACATCTACAAGATAGTGATACTCATTGAGATATTTTGGAAGATTTCGAAGAAAAGGTCAATAAAGGCGTGGAGGTAAACAAAGCCCTTAATAGAGTAATGCCTAAACACACACGGCCACCTTTGACGAACTGTTCCAGCAAGTGCGAACATGAGGATAGCGAGGAAGACAGTGACGAATAAATACTTGTTTCAGAAAGAATGTTGCTAATTTTTAAAATATTAAGTTGCCGATGATAAGTTGGAAGAAATATATTAGTGGGGAAGCGGACAAAGAATAATGCAAACACGGTGTTTCGGGGAGAAATTAATGATGTCAATAAAGCAACAATGTTTTAATTTATATACCTTACTCTGTCTTCACCGTGGAGACCATCTGTTAATCATTCTAAAAGGCTCCCAAATATACAACCAAGGCGTGGTAAACATTCCCGTAACGATAAGTCCACCAAATTCCTGAACTAAACTCTATAATCACACATCTTGGCTGGATATTCCTTTACAAATTTCTCATTGACTTGCGGTCTCTCCACTCGAATTCTCTTTTCCGCGGCTGATTCTTCTCGTCCTCCTCGTCCAGTTGCTCTTAATCCCCAAACCGATCTTCTTGAGAATTTTCCTCAAATTCTGCCCATGAATCACCATCATCATCCGAGTCGCCGTCGTCGTTGCCGTGCCCGTGTTGATACAGCCTATTCGGAGCATATGCCGTTTGATCATAGTTGGGTTTAATATTATTTAAGATGATAGCGAGTTCTTCGTAAGTTTGACAATTTTGCATTTCTATGTATATATCCATGTTTAATATTAACCGGCTGGCTCGGTGTTACGCAGTACGTGCTGCATCACTAAACGAGTTCGTAAAAATGATGTGTAGACGGTCAACATTGTGTTCGTTTGATTTCACGTAGGACTACCATTCACTTACAACAATTGCGAAACACAGAGGTTAAAAATAGAAAGTGACAACATCCCAAAAAATAAAATTCCTACGCAAACACTTCATTCGGCTCCGACCACACTATCTACACCATCAACACTTCCCGGATGTACTTCCCCGGATGTACTTTCTAGATGTATACACTAAGGATTTTTAAACACCCATTAATTGCACATTATTGCACCATTACTCGCAATAAATGTATAACTAAAGTCAAACTGTGCCAGAAATTGTTATAGTTGTTCATTACATTACACAATATTTCCCGTACAACGGGTCAAACTGTTCTCAATTTTATTTTAACCCTGTATTATCATCCTATTATTTATTTCCACACCAAAATGTCAAACTGTATTACCTTTTTTTTAAAACCCTATAACACCATCCTATCCTCATGTTCATACCAAAAAGGTCAAACTGTACTCAATGTTACAATTATACATATTCATATCATAATTATACATATTCATATGACCTTTATCATATTTTTCCAAATATCAAAGTGTACCGAGGAGTCTACCTACACTACTAAAAGGTGCATTACGTTAACAGCGAAAGTCGAAAGCGCAAAATATAACGGATTACCACACGTAGAATGTATAACTAAGATTTATAATTTGACCACTCTTGGACAATTATTAATAACTCTGTCAAACATTGCCAGATGTTGACGTTTGATGTCTCATTTGACGTTTTAGTCCATCTCTGTAACTCACACATTGGTCTTTGCAAACTCGCCTAAAGGTAAGATACACCATTTGCAGATATCGACAATTTTTACTACCATATTATTAAAAAATATCTTACTTATTTGAAAGTAAATAATGATTCTAGGCATTCAGATAAATAATTGTTCCTGTTTTTGTTCTAAAAAGTTAAATGTTATAAAACAAAACAAATACGATCGCTGGACGGTGGTCGCGAAAAAACAGGAACTACATAAGAATAACTGCCCGACACCGGTTGAAAACGAACGCCGTTCTTCTTGCTTTTCCCCGCATCCATGATTGTAAAACTTACACCCCCCCCAAAAAGAAAAAACAATTATAATAATAAAAATAAAATATAAACAAACAAATCCACCAATTCCTGATAATTCAAGCAATTACCAATGGTGTATCCTCCCTTTCAACAGGACGTGACCTTTCCATTCAAATTTGACTATTCGAAAATGCACAGCGTCTTCACGCAGTCAACTAACATTCAGCAGTATTATCATCCTATTATTTATTTCCACACCAAAATGTCAAACTGTATTACCTTTTTTTAAAAACCCTATAACACCATCCTATCTTCATGTTCATACCAAAAAGGTCAAACTGTACTCAATGTTATAATTATACATATTCATACACTCTAAAAATAGATTGGTTAAAAGACCAACCAATCTAATTGGTTGACCCCATATTGGTTGTTTTTAACCAATGTGTTGGTTAAAGCGTAACCAATGCGTTGGTTGTCCGCCAACCAGTCATATTGGTTGACGGTATCAACCAATCTATTGGTCATTTATAACCAATATATTGGTTGTCCTTCAACCAGTCATATTGGTTGAGGTTGTAACCAAGGTATTAACCAATGTATTGGTTATTCATAACCAATATGTTGGTTGTCCTTCAACCAGTCATATTGGTTGAGCTTGTAACCAAGGTATTAACCAATCTATTGGTTATTCATAACCAATATGTTGGTTGTCCTTCAACCAGTCATATTGGTTGAGCTTGTAACCAATTGTATTAACCAATCTATTGGTTATTCATAACCAATATATTGGTTATCCTTCAACCAGTTATATTGGTTGAGCTTGCAACCAAGGTACCAACCAATCTATTGGTCATTCATAACCAATATGTTGGTTGTCCTTCAACCAAGATATCGGTCAATTCAAGCAACGTATTCGGTTGTCATTCAACCGTATACCACACGGCCAAGAAATCAATCAATCTCTTTTGTTAAGGAGAAAAAGAAAAGAAAGCAATTATTGTTTTTGTTAAGCCATGTACTGAAATATATTGCCATTACTACGTGTCATAAAAATATTCAATTATTATGCCTTTTTATATCAGCTGGTTTCTTAAGGGATAAGGCGGCAGAGGACTGGGAGCCAATCTATATCCCGCAAAGTATTGTGGGATTCTTGGAAACATGCCAGTTTAATAGTTATACATATTTACTTGATAGTTTACAAATAATTATAAGTAAAATAATTATAACAATATGAATAATAATAATAATAAATAATAATCACAATAAAAATTAATAATACGAAATTTAGCGACAAGAACCACAACAAGCTTGCACATTATTGTTTGCTGGAATAATTGAATGACCAATCGCGATCTCCAAAAGAAAAAACCGCGAAATTTCACATGTTAGGCCGGCCGTGTCTGAAACGGCCTTCCAGAGCTACGGCCGGATTTGACCATAAGCCCCGCCCACTTCAGCAACGGCATGGCGACGCCATTACCTCGGTCAAGTTGCGTACATGTACATGTACATGTACGTGTAGGCTAGGCGTAGAACACGTACAACGAAAATGTTGATTTAAACTTTAGGCGGGGACAAAATTACTATCAGTAAGCTAGCGGGCGAACTAAAAGGATGACCATTATTTTAAGGAACGGTATGAACAGTACATGGAGGATGGTTAAGTTGCAGTTGGGGGAAATGAAGCATGCATGCATGTTAATTTGTATGGACGGTGTACATGTAAGTGTTGCTAAGTCACTACCGTACCGGTACTGGAATAAATCGCGTATTTTGTCACAACAGGATTAAACCATAGCCTAATTAATAGACTGCTATACATGTAGAGGATTACTATTAACTCTACATAGGCCCCTATCCTACCTTAGACTGCACTGTCCTCGACCTTGTTTATCTTCTTGAGATCCCGCCGTTCACGTCACACGAGTTCAACGGTAATTCTCATTTTCGAGATTTGTTTTGATATTTAACGGGAAAAAAATGATGTCGTAATCCGAGTACCAGCGTGTTATTTACATATTTCATGACCATTTCATGACAATTTTTAAAACTCCATAAAGCCGTATTTTGATTGACAAATACGGTGCTTTTTCGTGCCGAAGCCATTTGTTTGTGTACACGTTTCTAACCACATGTGATAGTTTGACCGAGCTAATGGCGGACCACGCCTGTAGCTACCGTTGCTAAGTTACCTGAACAAAACTCGTAATCTTATTGGTCAATGCGCGCGTAGTGATTGACAGGCCGGATCGGTCCATTGTAATGGGCGAACACCTAGACAATAGCCATAGACAAGAGATTCGGACGCGTTGCTTTTGGCGCGCGCGCCTTTTTTTTATTCGTGGCGCCGCGCTCGGAAGTCATTACATTAGTATTAGTATGCATTAATCAGGCATGTCAGAAGGCCTAGACCTAGCATTCTGATGTTTGTGATTCGTGATCTTTCATCGCTTGACATCCTTGACCATGGACGATTACGTAAAAAATAATCTGACAGAATGGGGGATGCAACATATGATTGACGTATTTGAGGGTAAGTTTAAGTGTTTTTTTTATATTCTTGGTGGTAGGCCCTAGGCTAGCCCAAGTTCATGGCCCCGCACTAGAGTACACTATTTGCTGTAGGCCATACGACGATACGTCTATCAGTGCAAACAAACCGGATTTTGTTTCACTTATTTCATGGAAATCATTCGGTCTCAAACTCGGCATGCAGGTTCATTTATTATAGCGCATCGATATTTCGCTAAAATTAGGACTTTTCCGTGGTTCCGTCTGGTGTAATTTGTCTCTAAATCTGCGTTATAAAGTTTCAAAAAGATTCGCGATAAACGCAAAACAATATGGCTGAACAAGTCTGCGCAGGCGTGCACAGCTTATCAGCGGAGGGCGCTCTGCTAGTGCCCTCTGTTGTTCGATCAACGAGATGTGCACGCCGTGCCTGCGCAGACTTGTTCCGCCATATTGTTTTGCGTTTATCGCGAATTTTTTTGAAACTTTATATTTAACGCAGATTTAGAGACAAATTACACCAGACAGAACCACGGAAAAGTCCTAATTTTAGCGAAATATTGATGCGCTATAATAAATGAACCTGCATGCCGAGTTTGAGACAGAATGATTTCCATGAAATAAGTGAAAAAAATCCCGGGTGTTTTGCACTGATTGGGAGTGATCAGTGATGGACGTATACTAAGTTATAGCCTACTGTGGACTCCCTCTATCCCTACGTTAAAATTAAAAACGGGCGAAACAAATTATGATGAAATTTTCAATATTTGTACCTCATTGTAGACAATAATTCCACCCTCACATATTATCATCGTGTTCTTATCTAAGAGAACGGGAGGTTTAGAAATTCCATATGCTACGCTGGATGACCTTTTATATGAAAATAAACTCAAAAGCAACGTTAACTTGTAGACTCTCTTCAGTTTCATACCGACTCGAGTTCGTATGCTGCGTGCACGCTCAATATCAATGCGCGCAGCATGCAGCTTCGATCGCGTATTCGCAGAGGGCGCGCGTGTGCATGTACATACACACATGTACGAACTCGGTTTGAAACTGACGAAGAGAGTCTACAAGTTAACGTTGTTTTGAGTTTATTTTCCTGAAAAAACGTCGGCCAGCGTAACATATGGAATTTCTTAACCCCTCGCTCTCATAGATAAGGACACATAGAATACATTGACGAGAAATTGACTTTTTCAACAAGGTAAAAACGAGAGTACAATTAGTTTCTTTTTTGAGTCGCATTGCACATGTAATGATATGGACTATTTACTATGCGCATCAAAATCCACTAATGATATGTAAACAAGTACGTTGTTATAACACTCTCGTCATGGAAGACTGACACGAAGATACATGAATAAATTGGCTGAACCATTTCGATTGTCTTCACACTTGTGTGCTTATTTCCACACCTAAAACATTACATGGTGGCAGCGGTTCGAAAGTAGCCCCTGCTGGACTGCTTTGGCAAAGATGAACAGCCTCGCCGGAACACTCCTCATAACTTTCACTATGTGAACTTCAGCTGACACTCGCCAACCGAGCGCCAAGCCTAGCCAAGCACGCACATGCTGCAATACACGCTGTGCGCAAGGAATGCACCGTACAGGCCGTCCGTCCCGTGCCACTAGAGTTTGGGATTGAAATTGCGGCGCATTGATATGCTGGTGAAAAGCTGGTAAGCTGACAAGACGCATCGTATGACGTGCTCTGAGTCTGGTCCCCGCATGTGAACTTTGAGTTCCTGCAGAAGAGGAAGGATCCCAGACCGCCTCTACAGCGATATGTGACATAGGCCAAGATGCAACATTGATAGACTGGACACACCGCTGTTCTACACAGTCATGTATGAAAAGTGACAGGAATCCGGACGGGCAGCCGACCGCCACAGCACCTATCCGAGAAACTCCGGCACTGAACTTGCGAGTTCGAGCCAACAAAACCGCGTACGAGCCGAGTGGAGAGACCGAGAGTTTCGTCCCTTTCAACCGAAAACACGAAGTGGAGAGACCACGGCACCACGCAAGTGCAAATAAGAAAGACGTACAACGGACAACCGGCGCAACAACGGAACTGGTGAACGTCCAACACGTACATCAAAACGCTGGAAATCACGTTAAAGTACATGATGACCGGGACGGGAGACCACCACCGCTACACTAGACATGTACAGCGAACAATTCAACAGCTGAACGGTACTGGTACTACAGACAACAGTTGAACATTTTGACAGTTCTGCAGAAATATTATATCCTTGCCGAATATCATTGTTCAAATTGTTCTGTGAAATGTAACATGTACATTTAATTACCAGCTGATATACTTAACAATATTTTACTGTTGTTGTTAACAATTTCTGTTGTGTAAAGAGTACAATAGTTTTTATGCAAATTGAACCGATACCTGAAGGGTAACTAAGTCAAAATGGGGGAAATGTCAGGTATAACACCACCCCATATGGACTGGGATGCAGCAGATCAATCGACTGCATTTAATCAATTCAAGGCCTACTGTGAGCTTGTGTTTCAAGGCCCCCTGTCCAAAAAGTCTGAAACAGAACGTGTCAATTACCTACTGTTATGGTTGGGTCAAGCAGGTATTGACATCTTCAATACATGGAAAATTGAAGATAATGAACAAAATGATCCGAAAGCCATAATGACTAAATTCGAGAAACATTTTGAACCAAAGTCAAATTTCCGACTGAATCGCTTCAATTTGCAAAAGTTCAAACAAACCGAAAATGAATCGGTAGATGAATATATGACAAGATGCAAAATACAAGCTAAGCGTTGCAAATTCAGCATTGCTGAGTGTGAAGAGAGACTCATCGAGCAATTAGTCATTGGCACTAAGATTAAGAAAATCCAAGAGATCTTGCTTGCAAAAGATGATTCACTCACTCTTGACCAAGCGATGGACTTGGCACGAACCAAAGAAGCTACCCTGCAACACATGCACGAGCTACAACAAAGCGAAAAATTGAATGTTGATGCAATGCGATACAAAAGCAAAAGAGCACCATCGCGACCACAAGCAGCTAACTGCGGCAAATGTGGTCTGCAGCATGCGAAAGCAAAATGCCCTGCACACGGCAGTACGTGCAGGTCCTGCGGCAAAACCAACCATTGGCAGAGCGTATGCAGATTTCGCAAGCAAACACAGGACAAACCAACATATGGTACGCGTCCAAAATTCCGAAGTAGGAGTAGGGGTAGGCAGAAATTCACACAAAGCAAAAATGTCAGTACAGTCAATCAAGGTGATGAACCTCAGATCCAAGATGCCTTAGACCAACTAAGTTTTGAGTCTATACAGATAAATCATATTGGTCACACCAACATTAAACAAGATGAAGCTTATGCAGTACTAGACATAAAGCTAGATGACAAACCTAATCCTGCTACACTCAAAGTAAAAGTCGACACTGGTGCCCAAGGTAACATCTTGCCACTCCGCATATTCCGTAGAATGTACCCAAGGAAACTCGATAGCACGGGTTTTCCAAAACAAGACAAAAGTACAAAACAGAAAACGGTACTCACGGCATACAATGGAACAACAATCCCACACTATGGTACAATAAAAGTACCATGCAGACACAAAGAGAAAAATGAGAATACAGAATTCTACATTGCAGATGTCCAAGGTCCTGCCATACTGGGCCTACCATCATGCCTCGAGCTGAAAGTTGTTTCACTAAATTGCAGCATTCAAGAGACACAGACACAGTCATTGACAAAGGTCAACTCAAAACAAGACCTACAGCGACTGTACCCAGATAGATTTGAAGGTATTGGCAACTTCGACGGAGAGTACCATATTGTGGTAAACCCAGAAGTTCCACCTGTTGTCCATGCGGCCAGAAGATGCCCTGTCCAAATTAAAGATGACATAAAGAAAGAATTGGATGACATGATCAAGTTAGGGGTAATAACACCCGTAATTGAACCTACAGATTGGGTTTCAAGCTTGGCATATTCACAGAAACCAAACGGAAGATGGCGCGTCTGTCTAGACCCAAAAGACCTAAACGCAGCTATAAAGCGCAGCCACCACCACACCCCCACATTAGAGGAGGTCACATACAAGTTTGCTGGAAGTACAATCTTCTCCAAACTTGATGCCAGACATGGTTATTGGTCAGTTTCCCTTGATCGAGAATCGAGCATGCTCACGACATTCAACAGTCCCTTTGGAAGATTTCGCTTCACTAGGCTTCCCTTTGGGCTATGTGTCAGTCAAGACATATTTCAGCAAAAGATGGACCAAATCCTAGAGAAGTGTCCAGGCACAGTCGGTATAGCAGACGATGTTGGAGTCTTTGGCAAGACTGAGTCGGAGCATGATGAACACCTACACAACCTAATGAAGGTTGCACGAGAACATGGCCTTGTCTTCAACATAGACAAGTGCGAGATCAAGAAACCACAGATCAAATTCTTCGGCATTGTCTACAGTGCTAAAGGAGCACACCCGGACCCAGAAAAAGTGAAGTCCATCGAGTCTATCACACCGCCGAAGAATACAAAGGAATTACAACAGTTCCTTGGCATTGCCACATACATGGCACCATTCATACCCAACTTGTCGACACTTTCTTCTCCTTTAAGAGAGCTGATGAAGCAAGATCGTGAGTACGAATGGCTACCAATACATCAAATGTCAATTGACAACATCAAGAAGGCCATTTGTGAAGAAGTTACTCTGGCATACTTCGACCCGAAGAAAGAAACCGTCCTACAAGTTGATGCCTCACTGAAAGGCCTCGGCGCAGCACTAATGCAAGACTCTAAACCAATCTGCTTCGCATCCAAAGCGCTGACCGATACAGAGCAAAGATATGCCAACATTGAACGTGAGATGCTAGCCATAGTATATGCTTGCGAAAAATTCCACACATACGTATATGGCAAACCATTCACTGTCCAATCAGATCACAAACCCCTAGAAATGATCCACATCAAAAACCTCAGTGCAGCACCACCAAGACTGCAAAGACTTCTACTACGAATCCAAGGGTACGATGTGAAGATCAAATACAAGCCAGGCAAAGAAATGCTACTGGCAGATGCATTGTCACGTCTCCATCCACTACCGGGAGCACCGGTAGAGACAGAAGAAATACGCGTACACCATGTTCAATTCTCTGATCAAAAGGTGTCCAAACTGCAAGAAGCAACAAATGCTGATACAGAACTCGCAGCCCTTCGCGAGATCATACAGGATGGATGGCCAGACAACCGACAGATGATTCCCAAACCGCTGCGGAAATACTGGGCATATCGGGACAAGCTGTCTATTGAGAATGGGCTCATAATGAAAGGCCAGAGGATCGTCATCCCCAAAGTGGAAAGACAAAACATCCTCAACACCATACACGAAGCCCACCAAGGCATAATCAAATCCCAGCTCAGAGCAAAGACATGTGTCTTTTGGCACAACATCAATGATGACATTGAAGAGATGACAAGGTCGTGTGACATATGTCAATCCCATAGCAAATCACAACCATCAGAACCTATGAAACCACATGTCATACCAAACCGACCATGGCAGACAACAGCTGCCGACATCTTCTTCCTAGGTGATAAGGAATACTTACTCATCGCTGACTACTATTCCAAGTACACAATCTTGCGAAAAATACCGAAAGGTCACTCTAACAGCAACACCATTGTCTGCCTGCTTAAAAACATATTTGCAGAACAAGGAATTCCTGAAACACTGATAAGTGACAATGGACCACACTTCAATAGTGAAACTTTCCGCAACTTCTCCAACAACTGGAATTTCACACATACCACATCATCCCCCAGATATCCTCAATCCAATGGGTTCATAGAAAGGAACATTCAGACAGTCAAACGCACTATCAAAAAGGCAAAGCAGTCAAACACTGACATACAGAAGGCCTTGATGATTCTTAGGGCAACCCCTATTGATCACCACCTACCATCACCAGCTGAGTTGTTGTATGGCAGAAAAATACGAACAACATTGCCAACCAAAATACACAACAACGCAACAGACAGGGATGAGATACGTCAAAGATTCGAAGCTAGACAAGAACAACAAAGCCAACACTATGACAAGAACACCCACAAACTGGCTCCTCTATACAGTGGACAACCCATATACATCCAGAAACAATCAAGCACGAAGAAACAATGGGTTCCTGGCACAGTACAAAGTAAGAGCACAGAACCTCGCTCATACATAGTCCAAACAGAGAATGGTCAAACATTGAGACGAAACCGTCGTCAGTTGAAAGAAGGGATGAAGAAAAGAGTTACATTTGAACTCGAAGATTCCACAGGAAACCCCGGAAAAGAACAAAACAGCCCACTGATCAAACAAACAACCAAAGAACCAAATGTCACAACACAACCATACATTACGCGATCTGGTCGTGCAGTCAATAAACCAACTAAATTGGACCTGTAAACTTAACCCAAGCATGCATAATAATTATGCGAAATTATGCGTAAAGCAGTGCTATGCGTATTTTTATTTAGCGTTAGCGTTATTTGCATGAGTTGATATTAGTGACTTTTATTGTTGTTATTGCTTAATAGTTTAGTATTGAAGCTTAACCGTTTTAAAGAATTGCAGCCAACTAAACAATAGGTGACCAGAGAAGAGAATGTTTATTACAAGCATATTGTAACCTAAGAGCTTTTCTTCAGAAGAAGAGGGATGTAATGATATGGACTATTTACTATGCGCATCAATATCCACTAATGATATGTAAACTAGTACGTTGTTATAACTGTGGCGGGAACTCCCCGGGCCAACCTAAGGCTGTTAGGATAAGTCGGACACCTATTAAAGCGACGACAATCTTCCCAACCCAAGGCTCTTCCCTAGACGAGAGATCAATCAGAGCGACCTAAAAGGCTAAGGGTGCAGGTCCGTTTTGGAGGAAATATACCGCCGATTATGATGATTGCGATTACTCTCTGTTACTTACACAATAAACCTTAACAAAGACACCTTGACAACTGTATTGTAGGTACACTGTACAATGAAGATAATTTATTCACAACAATCATGTACATTAACTAGGAATTGGGTGAGTGGTTTTATTGGAAAGGGTCGGGTCCTTATCAGAGATAAACTACTGCTCGCCTAAGCCACAATGCACTAAACCGCGAAGGCAGCAATGCGCAAGCGCCATGAATGCTTCGGTGATTGAGCAATAACGCAGCATACATGAGCACAATATTCAGCAGCTTAGCAATGTACAGTCCATATAGCAAGGTACTCGCTACGCCATGTACAAGCCAGTATTCGCAACGTACAGCCGTAGAAGCTTTGTACTTACGACATATCAGCCACACATGTCAGCGTAACCCCAGCACAGCTAATCAGACTTTGTACAAATCGTACAGCATTGTACCCGCTGCGCATCAACCATGCAAGCTAGCGTAAACAATGTACCGATCCATACGCGTCGCATAAAACGAGTTACCTACGTCTTATCTGTTGAGTAGCTCTCCAACAACTAACCACGAACATTATACATGTACCACCCAGGTACAGGTACGGTACGTGCGTGAACACGCACCCCATGCAAAACGCATGCATGTACTTAAGCCTATGGGCCTTTTTTTACCCAATCACGCACACCGCACAGCCAGTTACTAAGCAATAAGCTCCGCCCAGCCAGCGCGCGCAACTACCGGTCACGTCCGACTGTGGCTTAAGCGTTAGTGCTATACGTCTGACGTCACAACTATATTGGCTCCACACACTTTCCGTCACACAGGCCCGAGTATGGCAGAGAATGTCCCCATACTCTTCAAGCCATAACTAAAAGGAAAGTGTATACTTCTGAACTTCATCAAATTCAATCAAAAAGTTAAACTCATTAAATATTCACCGATTTCGGCTTGATTTCAAGAACGCTAAATTTTGCTCATTATATATTCACAAGATTTTATTACAGAATTTAAAGAACGCTAAAATTTGCTCATTACATATTCACAAGATTTTATTACAGAATTTAAAGAACGCTAAAATTTGCTCAGATTTTTCATACACGGCATCTTACATGATTCAATTGAAATATAATTTACACTTGAAACCAAGAATTCGCCAATTTTGTTTTTCTCTTCTTTTTCCTTACTAGAACTTTACTCAATGCCACTTTTTCTCTGGATAGACTTTATACTACAAATTATCTAAAAAAGTTCAAAAAGTAATTTCGCTTATCAAATGTTATACTGATAATCACTTAATAATTTCTAGGAGTAATCATTTTGCAGAAATTAAGTGTTTTCATTAGAATAAATTTCTTATTTATACAAACTAATTTCTGTGTACATCAACTTCCCAAATTTTTACATTTACGTCGCAGAATTTTAAAGAGATTTCTTCGGGTAAATTAACTGATCTTTATTATTATAAATATATATATTTATTTTAACTTTATCGACAAAACGCTTAACTTATAAACTTATATAACTTTGGAACACTTAGAAAACTTAGAAAAATACTTTGGTTGAATACAAAAACTAACTAAACTAGAACGCGTCGTTTACTGGGTGTTTACGGGACGTCCATCCTCATCGACGACGACTTGCTTGTAGAACATCCGGTTGTTCTCTTCGGAGGCGACGACTTTGCCATCCAGCCAAGTCTGCGTCGAAGTGTGGACCCGGACGGTTGCCACCCTCATCTTTTTTGGGGGTGGGGATGTCTCTCTGGAATGGGATAGACTCGCCTCTTCATCTAGTGGAGGCATAGAGGATGTGGAAGACGAACTAGGGGAGGTTTGAGCCTTCACCATCATCAGCAGGGGTGATTCAATATTATTCTAAAATGAGTCAAGTTAAGATTAATTCACCTTTATAATTTTTTTTTTATTTACAGTGTACAGTTCCTGGGAGTGTGCTTTGCAGGAGGTAGAGAGGAGGCAGCAAGAACTGAATGAAGGTAGCTAGCTAGCTAGATTGTATTGAAAAATGAAGGTAGATTTAGTTGCTTTTGAAAAATTAAATTAATGCAGAAATCAAGCTAGTGGCACAACATAAAAATGTGTCTGACTTATTCTGACTTTGGAAGATTTCGCTTCACTAGGCTTCCCTTTGGGCTATGTGTCAGTCAAGACATATTTCAACAAAAGATGGACCAAATCCTAGAGAAGTGTCCAGGCACAGTCGGTATAGCAGACGATGTTGGAGTCTTTGGCAAGACTGAGTCGGAGCATGATGAACACCTACACAACCTAATGAAGGTTGCACGAGAACATGGCCTTGTCTTCAACATAGACAAGTGCGAGATCAAGAAACCACAGATCAAATTCTTCGGCATTGTCTACAGTGCTAAAGGAGCACACCCGGACCCAGAAAAAGTGAAGTCCATCGAGTCTATCACACCGCCGAAGAATACAAAGGAATTACAACAGTTCCTTGGCATTGCCACATACATGGCACCATTCATACCCAACTTGTCGACACTTTCTTCTCCTTTAAGAGAGCTGATGAAGCAAGATCGTGAGTACGAATGGCTACCAATACATCAAATGTCAATTGACAACATCAAGAAGGCCATTTGTGAAGAAGTTACTCTGGCATACTTCGACCCGAAGAAAGAAACCGTCCTACAAGTTGATGCCTCACTGAAAGGCCTCGGCGCAGCACTAATGCAAGACTCTAAACCAATCTGCTTCGCATCCAAAGCGCTGACCGATACAGAGCAAAGATATGCCAACATTGAACGTGAGATGCTAGCCATAGTATATGCTTGCGAAAAATTCCACACATACGTATATGGCAAACCATTCACTGTCCAATCAGATCACAAACCCCTAGAAATGATCCACATCAAAAACCTCAGTGCAGCACCACCAAGACTGCAAAGACTTCTACTACGAATCCAAGGGTACGATGTGAAGATCAAATACAAGCCAGGCAAAGAAATGCTACTGGCAGATGCATTGTCACGTCTCCATCCACTACCGGGAGCACCGGTAGAGACAGAAGAAATACGCGTACACCATGTTCAATTCTCTGATCAAAAGGTGTCCAAACTGCAAGAAGCAACAAATGCTGATACAGAACTCGCAGCCCTTCGCGAGATCATACAGGATGGATGGCCAGACAACCGACAGATGATTCCCAAACCGCTGCGGAAATACTGGGCATATCGGGACAAGCTGTCTATTGAGAATGGGCTCATAATGAAAGGCCAGAGGATCGTCATCCCCAAAGTGGAAAGACAAAACATCCTCAACACCATACACGAAGCCCACCAAGGCATAATCAAATCCCAGCTCAGAGCAAAGACATGTGTCTTTTGGCACAACATCAATGATGACATTGAAGAGATGACAAGGTCGTGTGACATATGTCAATCCCATAGCAAATCACAACCATCAGAACCTATGAAACCACATGTCATACCAAACCGACCATGGCAGACAACAGCTGCCGACATCTTCTTCCTAGGTGATGAGGAATACTTACTCATCGCTGACTACTATTCCAAGTACACAATCTTGCGAAAAATACCGAAAGGTCACTCTAACAGCAACACCATTGTCTGCCTGCTTAAAAACATATTTGCAGAACAAGGAATTCCTGAAACACTGATAAGTGACAATGGACCACACTTCAATAGTGAAACTTTCCGCAACTTCTCCAACAACTGGAATTTCACACATACCACATCATCCCCCAGATATCCTCAATCCAATGGGTTCATAGAAAGGAACATTCAGACAGTCAAACGCACTATCAAAAAGGCAAAGCAGTCAAACACTGACATACAGAAGGCCTTGATGATTCTTAGGGCAACCCCTATTGATCACCACCTACCATCACCAGCTGAGTTGTTGTATGGCAGAAAAATACGAACAACATTGCCAACCAAAATACACAACAACGCAACAGACAGGGATGAGATACGTCAAAGATTCGAAGCTAGACAAGAACAACAAAGCCAACACTATGACAAGAACACCCACAAACTGGCTCCTCTATACAGTGGACAACCCATATACATCCAGAAACAATCAAGCACGAAGAAACAATGGGTTCCTGGCACAGTACAAAGTAAGAGCACAGAACCTCGCTCATACATAGTCCAAACAGAGAATGGTCAAACATTGAGACGAAACCGTCGTCAGTTGAAAGAAGGGATGAAGAAAAGAGTTACATTTGAACTCGAAGATTCCACAGGAAACCCCGGAAAAGAACAAAACAGCCCACTGATCAAACAAACAACCAAAGAACCAAATGTCACAACACAACCATACATTACGCGATCTGGTCGTGCAGTCAATAAACCAACTAAATTGGACCTGTAAACTTAACCCAAGCATGCATAATAATTATGCGAAATTATGCGTAAAGCAGTGCTATGCGTATTTTTATTTAGCGTTAGCGTTATTTGCATGAGTTGATATTAGTGACTTTTATTGTTGTTATTGCTTAATAGTTTAGTATTGAAGCTTAACTGTTTTAAAGAATTGCAGCCAACTAAACAATAGGTGACCAGAGAAGAGAATGTTTATTACAAGCATATTGTAACCTAAGAGCTTTTCTTCAGAAGAAGAGGGATGTAATGATATGGACTATTTACTATGCGCATCAATATCCACTAATGATATGTAAACTAGTACGTTGTTATAACTGTGGCGGGAACTCCCCGGGCCAACCTAAGGCTGTTAGGATAAGTCGGACACCTATTAAAGCGACGACAATCTTCCCAACCCAAGGCTCTTCCCTAGACGAGAGATCAATCAGAGCGACCTAAAAGGCTAAGGGTGCAGGTCCGTTTTGGAGGAAATATACCGCCGATTATGATGATTGCGATTACTCTCTGTTACTTACACAATAAACCTTAACAAAGACACCTTGACAACTGTATTGTAGGTACACTGTACAATGAAGATAATTTATTCACAACAATCATGTACATTAACTAGGAATTGGGTGAGTGGTTTTATTGGAAAGGGTCGGGTCCTTATCAGAGATAAACTACTGCTCGCCTAAGCCACAATGCACTAAACCGCGAAGGCAGCAATGCGCAAGCGCCATGAATGCTTCGGTGATTGAGCAATAACGCAGCATACATGAGCACAATATTCAGCAGCTTAGCAATGTACAGTCCATATAGCAAGGTACTCGCTACGCCATGTACAAGCCAGTATTCGCAACGTACAGCCGTAGAAGCTTTGTACTTACGACATATCAGCCACACATGTCAGCGTAACCCCAGCACAGCTAATCAGACTTTGTACAAATCGTACAGCATTGTACCCGCTGCGCATCAACCATGCAAGCTAGCGTAAACAATGTACCGATCCATACGCGTCGCATAAAACGAGTTACCTACGTCTTATCTGTTGAGTAGCTCTCCAACAACTAACCACGAACATTATACATGTACCACCCAGGTACAGGTACGGTACGTGCGTGAACACGCACCCCATGCAAAACGCATGCATGTACTTAAGCCTATGGGCCTTTTTTTACCCAATCACGCACACCGCACAGCCAGTTACTAAGCAATAAGCTCCGCCCAGCCAGCGCGCGCAACTACCGGTCACGTCCGACTGTGGCTTAAGCGTTAGTGCTATACGTCTGACGTCACAACTATATTGGCTCCACACACTTTCCGTCACACAGGCCCGAGTATGGCAGAGAATGTCCCCATACTCTTCAAGCCATAACTAAAAGGAAAGTGTATACTTCTGAACTTCATCAAATTCAATCAAAAAGTTAAACTCATTAAATATTCACCGATTTCGGCTTGATTTCAAGAACGCTAAATTTTGCTCATTATATATTCACAAGATTTTATTACAGAATTTAAAGAACGCTAAAATTTGCTCATTACATATTCACAAGATTTTATTACAGAATTTAAAGAACGCTAAAATTTGCTCAGATTTTCCCTACACGGCATCTTACATGATTCAATTGAAATATAATTTACACTTGAAACCAAGAATTCGCCAATTTTGTTTTTCTCTTCTTTTTCCTTACTAGAACTTTACTCAATGCCACTTTTTCTCTGGATAGACTTTATACTACAAATTATCTAAAAAAGTTCAAAAAGTAATTTCGCTTATCAAATGTTATACTGATAATCACTTAATAATTTCTAGGAGTAATCATTTTGCAGAAATTAAGTGTTTTCATTAGAATAAATTTCTTATTTATACAAACTAATTTCTGTGTACATCAACTTCCCAAATTTTTACATTTACGTCGCAGAATTTTAAAGAGATTTCTTCGGGTAAATTAACTGATCTTTATTATTATAAATATATATATTTATTTTAACTTTATCGACAAAACGCTTAACTTATAAACTTATATAACTTTGGAACACTTAGAAAACTTAGAAAAATACTTTGGTTGAATACAAAAACTAACTAAACTAGAACGCGTCGTTTACTGGGTGTTTACGGGACGTCCATCCTCATCGACGACGACTTGCTTGTAGAACATCCGGTTGTTCTCTTCGGAGGCGACGACTTTGCCATCCAGCCAAGTCTGCGTCGAAGTGTGGACCCGGACGGTTGCCACCCTCATCTTTTTTGGGGGTGGGGATGTCTCTCTGGAATGGGATAGACTCGCCTCTTCATCTAGTGGAGGCATAGAGGATGTGGAAGACGAACTAGGGGAGGTTTGAGCCTTCACCATCATCAGCAGGGGTAATTCAATATTATTCTAAAATGAGTCAAGTTAAGATTAATTCACCTTTAGAATTTTTTTTTTATTTACAGTGTACAGTTCCTGGGAGTGTGCTTTGCAGGAGGTAGAGAGGAGGCAGCAAGAACTGAATGAAGGTAGCTAGCTAGCTAGATTGTATTGAAAAATGAAGGTAGATTTAGTTGCTTTTGAAAAATTAAATTAATGCAGAAATCAAGCTAGTGGCACAACATAAAAATGTGTCTGACTTATTCTGACTTTGGAAGATTTCGCTTCACTAGGCTTCCCTTTGGGCTATGTGTCAGTCAAGACATATTTCAACAAAAGATGGACCAAATCCTAGAGAAGTGTCCAGGCACAGTCGGTATAGCAGACGATGTTGGAGTCTTTGGCAAGACTGAGTCGGAGCATGATGAACACCTACACAACCTAATGAAGGTTGCACGAGAACATGGCCTTGTCTTCAACATAGACAAGTGCGAGATCAAGAAACCACAGATCAAATTCTTCGGCATTGTCTACAGTGCTAAAGGAGCACACCCGGACCCAGAAAAAGTGAAGTCCATCGAGTCTATCACACCGCCGAAGAATACAAAGGAATTACAACAGTTCCTTGGCATTGCCACATACATGGCACCATTCATACCCAACTTGTCGACACTTTCTTCTCCTTTAAGAGAGCTGATGAAGCAAGATCGTGAGTACGAATGGCTACCAATACATCAAATGTCAATTGACAACATCAAGAAGGCCATTTGTGAAGAAGTTACTCTGGAATACTTCGACCCGAAGAAAGAAACCGTCCTACAAGTTGATGCCTCACTGAAAGGCCTCGGCGCAGCACTAATGCAAGACTCTAAACCAATCTGCTTCGCATCCAAAGCGCTGACCGATACAGAGCAAAGATATGCCAACATTGAACGTGAGATGCTAGCCATAGTATATGCTTGCGAAAAATTCCACACATACGTATATGGCAAACCATTCACTGTCCAATCAGATCACAAACCCCTAGAAATGATCCACATCAAAAACCTCAGTGCAGCACCACCAAGACTGCAAAGACTTCTACTACGAATCCAAGGGTACGATGTGAAGATCAAATACAAGCCAGGCAAAGAAATGCTACTGGCAGATGCATTGTCACGTCTCCATCCACTACCGGGAGCACCGGTAGAGACAGAAGAAATACGCGTACACCATGTTCAATTCTCTGATCAAAAGGTGTCCAAACTGCAAGAAGCAACAAATGCTGATACAGAACTCGCAGCCCTTCGCGAGATCATACAGGATGGATGGCCAGACAACCGACAGATGATTCCCAAACCGCTGCGGAAATACTGGGCATATCGGGACAAGCTGTCTATTGAGAATGGGCTCATAATGAAAGGCCAGAGGATCGTCATCCCCAAAGTGGAAAGACAAAACATCCTCAACACCATACACGAAGCCCACCAAGGCATAATCAAATCCCAGCTCAGAGCAAAGACATGTGTCTTTTGGCACAACATCAATGATGACATTGAAGAGATGACAAGGTCGTGTGACATATGTCAATCCCATAGCAAATCACAACCATCAGAACCTATGAAACCACATGTCATACCAAACCGACCATGGCAGACAACAGCTGCCGACATCTTCTTCCTAGGTGATGAGGAATACTTACTCATCGCTGACTACTATTCCAAGTACACAATCTTGCGAAAAATACCGAAAGGTCACTCTAACAGCAACACCATTGTCTGCCTGCTTAAAAACATATTTGCAGAACAAGGAATTCCTGAAACACTGATAAGTGACAATGGACCACACTTCAATAGTGAAACTTTCCGCAACTTCTCCAACAACTGGAATTTCACACATACCACATCATCCCCCAGATATCCTCAATCCAATGGGTTCATAGAAAGGAACATTCAGACAGTCAAACGCACTATCAAAAAGGCAAAGCAGTCAAACACTGACATACAGAAGGCCTTGATGATTCTTAGGGCAACCCCTATTGATCACCACCTACCATCACCAGCTGAGTTGTTGTATGGCAGAAAAATACGAACAACATTGCCAACCAAAATACACAACAACGCAACAGACAGGGATGAGATACGTCAAAGATTCGAAGCTAGACAAGAACAACAAAGCCAACACTATGACAAGAACACCCACAAACTGGCTCCTCTATACAGTGGACAACCCATATACATCCAGAAACAATCAAGCACGAAGACACAATGGGTTCCTGGCACAGTACAAAGTAAGAGCACAGAACCTCGCTCATACATAGTCCAAACAGAGAATGGTCAAACATTGAGACGAAACCGTCGTCAGTTGAAAGAAGGGATGAAGAAAAGAGTTACATTTGAACTCGAAGATTCCACAGGAAACCCCGGAAAAGAACAAAACAGCCCACTGATCAAACAAACAACCAAAGAACCAAATGTCACAACACAACCATACATTACGCGATCTGGTCGTGCAGTCAATAAACCAACTAAATTGGACCTGTAAACTTAACCCAAGCATGCATAATAATTATGCGAAATTATGCGTAAAGCAGTGCTATGCGTATTTTTATTTAGCGTTAGCGTTATTTGCATGAGTTGATATTAGTGACTTTTATTGTTGTTATTGCTTAATAGTTTAGTATTGAAGCTTAACTGTTTTAAAGAATTGCAGCCAACTAAACAATAGGTGACCAGAGAAGAGAATGTTTATTACAAGCATATTGTAACCTAAGAGCTTTTCTTCAGAAGAAGAGGGATGTAATGATATGGACTATTTACTATGCGCATCAATATCCACTAATGATATGTAAACTAGTACGTTGTTATAACTGTGGCGGGAACTCCCCGCGCCAACCTAAGGCTGTTAGGATAAGTCGGACACCTATTAAAGCGACGACAATCTTCCCAACCCAAGGCTCTTTCCTAGACGAGAGATCAATCAGAGCGACCTAAAAGGCTAAGGGTGCAGGTCCGTTTTGGAGGAAATATACCGCCGATTATGATGATTGCGATTACTCTCTGTTACTTACACAATAAACCTTAACAAAGACACCTTGACAACTGTATTGTAGGTACACTGTACAATAAAGATAATTTATTCACAACAATCATGTACATTAACTAGGAATTGGGTGAGTGGTTTTATTGGAAAGGGTCGGGTCCTTATCAGAGATAAACTACTGCTCGCCTAAGCCACAATGCACTAAACCGCGAAGGCAGCAATGCGCAAGCGCCATGAATGCTTCGGTGATTGAGCAATAACGCAGCATACATGAGCACAATATTCAGCAGCTTAGCAATGTACAGTCCATATAGCAAGGTACTCGCTACGCCATGTACAAGCCAGTATTCGCAACGTACAGCCGTAGAAGCTTTGTACTTACGACATATCAGCCACACATGTCAGCGTAACCCCAGCACAGCTAATCAGACTTTGTACAAATCGTACAGCATTGTACCCGCTGCGCATCAACCATGCAAGCTAGCGTAAATAATGTACCGATCCATACGCGTCGCATAAAACGAGTTACCTACGTCTTATCTGTTGAGTAGCTCTCCAACAATTAAACCATTGCTATGACGTCACGCTATTGTTAAAAGTGTGGATTCGTATCTAAGAATCAACGCTTTGGACAATAACAGTGGATTCGTATCTACGAATCTTTAGTAAAGTGTGGATTCGGAACGGTTTTTATCTTGCCTACATTTGTAACAATTACGAATCCACGGTTATTCAATTCCTCAACCCTAATCCAACTCGATTACGTAAGAGCCTCGAGAACCTCCCTTTAGGCCAAATAATAAAAAAAACATGTTTGTCTTTTTTTTAGAAGGAAGGAGGAGGCCTTTTTTTCTTTCTTTTTTAATAGCCGCTCGACACATTTTAATATGGGTCATGTAGTGAACATGTCACGCCCCATCTTTCTATTTGAAATTAAAACATGTCTCACCCACGAATAAAAATCAAAATTCATGTGGGTCGATCATGTATGCACCATACACGTCACACCCTAGCCTTCCCATTAGAAACAAATATATTTTCACAGCATGTACACAGTGATGCTCAAGTCCAAATTACGGTCTTAAAATTGTATTATCTTTTTTAATTGGCTTTTTCGCAATTTTGCGAAAAAAACTTTGGTTTTGGTCTGATTGTTGTTTTACTTCTTTTTTCTTTTTCTTTTTGGGACCAAAATGCAATAGACTTTGCACACGTTCTTTTGTACAAGCACTTGTAAAAAAGTCGTATCCAAATAAAACTTTATCCAAGTAAAGACCCTATAGTGAGCTCGTGTCTAGCAGACAGACATCATGGTGACGTCATCAGGGGGTAACGTGACGTCATATTAAATTTATTTAATCTTTGAAAATCAATAACAAATAACGCGCAAAAGACCGGGACTTTAGGTTTGTGGCAATTGATAGGATAATCCAGGATCTTCATTTTATCTCGTGTGTGAGAAATCACGTGACCCTTCCTTTCGGTCCAAACCGAAAGTGCCTTATAATTTGAAAGTGAAAAATGATATGAACTTACTTTAAACGATGTTAGTGTTTGGCTAGATGTACTTTTCAAAAGAATTACCGGCGACGTCATAACATGTTATAGCACCCTCTGGCGGCAGGTTCAAAATTAATATTCAGTTGAAGTGTGTGGCGAAGTTTGCTGAAATCACTTTATAATTGATGTATATAATAGATTCATGTTATAAACAATTTGACCGGGAGAAAACAAATATGACGTCACCAGACCGGAAGTTAGAATGAAAAGACTTGAAGCCATCATTCAATAATGTGATTTATTACGTTGTAAGACCTTGAAGCCATATCTCAGCAACGGATCATGCTAAAATAAAAATAATTGTGTATTGGGTTGGTTAGGTAGTTCACCAAAAGTTTACAAATGTGTGACGTTATCGTTTTAATCACTTTAATCTGTTTAAATAACCTAAATTCGTTTTGATTACTTTTAATGTGTTTAAAATTCCTTTTGAATGGTTTTTACGGGGGGGGAAATGCGAAAAGGCCCTATGTTCTGTTCCTCGAACAGACGTAGTTTTAGTTATTATTATTTATTTGTTGAAAGATAATAAAATGTATTATTTTTGTGAAAAAAAAAGAAAAAGAGGCGGCCTCTACAAAAAGAAGCGGGCGGTAACACTAAACATATTTTTTTTTTAGTTGGCCTTATGTAAATTACGTCTATGGCCACGATACATGCATGCCTTTTCATCTCCACTCAATTGGGTAGTTAATAACAATACTTCTTTTGACGCAATGGTTTAAGTCGGAGAATACACTCGCAAGTGTGGATTCGTATTTAAGAATCCACTCGGCGCTTCGCGCCTCGTGAATTCGTAATTACGAATCCACACTTTCTCGTGTATTCTCCTATACCTAACCACGAACATTATACATGTACCACCCAGGTACAGGTACGGTACGTGCGTGAACACGCACCCCATGCAAAACGCATGCATGTACTTAAGCCTATGGGCCTTTTTTTACCCAATCACGCACACCGCACAGCCAGTTACTAAGCAATAAGCTCCGCCCAGCCAGCGCGCGCAACTACCGGTCACGTCCGACTGTGGCTTAAGCGTTAGTGCTATACGTCTGACGTCACAACTATATTGGCTCCACACACTTTCCGTCACACAGGCCCGAGTATGGCAGATAATGTCCCCATACTCTTCAAGCCATATAACTAAAAGGAAAGTGTATACTTCTGAACTTCATCAAATTCAATCAAAAAGTTAAACTCATTAAATATTCACCGATTTCGGCTTGATTTCAAGAACGCTAAATTTTGCTCATTATATATTCACAAGATTTTATTACAGAATTTAAAGAACGCTAAAATTTGCTCATTACATATTCACAAGATTTTATTACAGAATTTAAAGAACGCTAAAATTTGCTCAGATTTTCCCTACACGGCATCTTACATGATTCAATTGAAATATAATTTACACTTGAAACCAAGAATTCGCCAATTTTGTTTTTCTCTTCTTTTTCCTTACTAGAACTTTACTCAATGCCACTTTTTCTCTGGATAGACTTTATACTACAAATTATCTAAAAAAGTTCAAAAAGTAATTTCGCTTATCAAATGTTATACTGATAATCACTTAATAATTTCTAGGAGTAATCATTTTGCAGAAATTAAGTGTTTTCATTAGAATAAATTTCTTATTTATACAAACTAATTTCTGTGTACATCAACTTCCCAAATTTTTACATTTACGTCGCAGAATTTTAAAGAGATTTCTTCGGGTAAATTAACTGATCTTTATTATTATAAATATATATATTTATTTTAACTTTATCGACAAAACGCTTAACTTATAAACTTATATAACTTTGGAACACTTAGAAAACTTAGAAAAATACTTTGGTTGAATACAAAAAACTAACTAAACTAGAACGCGTCGTTTACTGGGTGTTTACGGGACGTCCATCCTCATCGACGACGACTTGCTTGTAGAACATCCGGTTGTTCTCTTCGGAGGCGACGACTTTGCCATCCAGCCAAGTCTGCGTCGAAGTGTGGACCCGGACGGTTGCCACCCTCATCTTTTTTGGGGGTGGGGATGTCTCTCTGGAATGGGATAGACTCGCCTCTTCATCTAGTGGAGGCATAGAGGATGTGGAAGACGAACTAGGGGAGGTTTGAGCCTTCACCATCATCAGCAGGGGTAATTCAATATTATTCTAAAATGAGTCAAGTTAAGATTAATTCACCTTTAGAATTTTTTTTTTATTTACAGTGTACAGTTCCTGGGAGTGTGCTTTGCAGGAGGTAGAGAGGAGGCAGCAAGAACTAAATGAAGGTAGCTAGCTAGCTAGATTGTATTGAAAAATGAAGGTAGATTTAGTTGCTTTTGAAAAATTAAATTAATGCAGAAATCAAGCTAGTGGCACAACATAAAAATGTGTCTGACTTATTCTTAGCCATCAAGGAAAATAAATTTGTCAGAATATAGCGGTTTTCTTTGTATCCAAATTTGTAGCTAATTAATGATTTCTAGTCCAATGCAGATTTGAAGCTCACAGGAAAGCTGTTACTTTACAATAAAACAACTTTAACACTCTAAAATAAAACAACTGGCGTTTGTGCTGTCATTTTAGGTGTCACTGAAGACAAAAGTGCTGAGAAAAGCTCAACCAGAACCTCGACCAAGAGGAAGCTTACAGAAGGAGAATACATGTACAGGAAGATTGCCATCATGGAAGAGGAGCACAAGCAGCGAAACCACATGTATAAGATTATTGCCCAGTATTATGAAACAAAAACTAAATTCCTTGAGCATAAAATGTAAGTAAACGGTAAGTATATACAGGGTGATCCAAAAAAAAACTATACCCAACTTTGGAGGCCATTTTCTCCTAGATGATAAAATATTTTAGTAATTTGGTTTGCATATTATAAAGCATATATCGTTGAGCATTATTGGTGAAAATAGGGAAGATATTACATTAATATTTTTGGAGATATTCCTATTTTTAGCGAGTATGTGTAAAAATGGCTTTTCCACGGGAGCTGTCAATGCATCAACATGTTTGAATATGATATGACACAATAATGTAATGACGCGATAGTCCTTTGACAGATGTTTTTGCGAGAGCTTCTTTTATTTACACTAAAATGGATAAATAATACTTTTTAATAGATAGGCTTCTGGTTTTGTTCATTTCAGTTAGTTCAACAAATGATATACTAAAATATTTTATTATCCAGGAGAAAATGGCCTCCAAAGTTGGGTATAGTTTTTTTTGGACCACCCTGTAGTCCTTCTAAGACCGAAAATCCTTGTGTTTGCTAAGCACATGATAAACACATGGATTTTCGGCCTAATTCTGATTTAATATAATTATAATAGATTTATAATTGATGTTTTAATTGATGTGGTTCCTGTTGATGAGGTACATCGACCTGCATATTTGGTCTCTCATGGCTTGTCCAAGTGCCAATCCTGCCCCATCGACGTGCCGCAATGGCTGCTCACAATTTAGTTCATGCAGGTTGTCCCCGGGTTCTTCAGGCATCAAGTCCCCTGAAATATGAGAAATGTGCTTGCGTGGTTATTAATTGATACAATTGTGTGATCAGAAAATATTTAAATACTGTTTAAGGCAAAGTGAGAGCTGTTCATTTTTCGAGTATTCGAAACTGCACTTGTCAAAAGTTACATGATTAAAAATGATTAAAATGACTTCACAGTGCACGTGTAGAGTTTCCTCCTTTTTACCATTATAACCAGCAAATTGGCTATTTACAAATATTTGGTATAATTATTTGGGACAGCCCTTTTTGACCACAGACTATTAAAATGGAACATTGAAGCTAAATGGGTATTCGGTGTAAACATACCTTCATCAATCCCAAAGTTGTGAAGCAGGCAGCAGGCAGTAATTTCCCTTGCTGCTTTACTTGTACTTCTCACTCGGGTGCCTGTTTTCATGAGGGCAAACCTCCGTTTGCAAATCCCAAACGTATGTTCTATTAGGGATCTACATGTATAACAACAACATAAACAAATTTTAAAAGTTTTTTCCTGGAAGTGGCATACATGTACTTGTGCAGTAATTAAGTTCAATTCATCACTCTTAAGCGATATAAATGTTGCGCGTACATGTAAATGACTAAAACTAATTGCAATGTTTCAGTTTAAATAAGCCTAAAATGTACCTTGTGACTGCTTGAACTCTGTTGTAGTTGACCTCCCAGTCTGTGTTAGGGTTTAGGTATGGGTCATCATGTGAATTCGTTGGGCATATGCCGAGTCTCCCAAAATGAAGCAGTTCGGCCACCTATCTAGAATTGATAGATATTGAGAAATTAAAGGTATTACCTCTAAGATTTTAAGGTTTGTGCCAAAATAAAGCCATCCAAAACCTAACATAACTCATACACTATGAAGAGAGCCCCAAAGGGTATTTTGTTTACAGGTTGTGATAGTTATAATAGTAGCAGGGTTAATAGTTGGCAATAAACAGTATCAAAGTATGAAGTTGTAAAGTAAAATAAAAACATGAAGTATTTACTCGTTTCAATGGCTATTCCTAGAAGAGACTCTCGCCAAATCCGAGAGTCATGGGCAGAACCGGGATATCTGATGACCAGATCGAGGAATCGTTTCCTGTGGTCACATACCATCTGTATAAAAAACAAGGCATGGAATCAGTTATATTACCTTAATAATGTGCAGTGCTTATATAGCGCTTTATCACAAGTCTCAAAGCGCTGAACATTATTACCCCGGTCATTGGGCCCATGAAACATTCTAAATATCATCTCAGCTCCCTGGGGAGTATACATCTCGATGCTGCCAATTCGGCGCAAAGCAGCTAAATCAACCACAATAACCATCTCTGCCCTCATAGGTACCCATTTACTACTGGGTGGAGCGAAGCAATGAGTGACAAAGTGCCTTGCCCAAGGGCACACGCACCATAGTCCCAGGCAGGACTCGAACCCACAACATGTAGCTTTACCTACAGATTACAAATTCAATGCTCCAGACCACGAGGCCACGTCACTCCATGGCACTCTCTTATAAGGGTGATCTGGTAAAGCCATTTGGGATATTTAGGGATGAAATTAAAACTTTATACAAATGTGTACTTGGTATAAAGTTGCCTGTATAATGTTTATTGTACTAATTTTTATCTGAAGTGTGATCATCTTGACAAAAATGTCACGGGTAGGTTTTCTGATGTATCTCTCTTCAAGTAAAGACAAAATTCAATGATTTAAAATTATTAAACAAAATGATGAATAAATAAATAAATAAATAATATATTCTAGCCACAATGACATTTGTTATGGCTTTTACCTGACAGTGAAGGGATGTATATCCTTTTCTGTTGACGTAGTCATGTCTGACTTCTGCTGGTGGCTGTACAGGTACATGGGTACCATCCACAGCTCCGATAACATTTGGGAACCCCGATTTCCAAAAACAAAAACAAAATATCAATAACATATACCGGTACCAGGGTAGTCAGTTTGATCTTGGAATGGGGCTTTTAAGATGTTCCCCCTCTGTTACTTCCTCCTCTCATAATTAACATCCGTTTCTCCAATTACCAAAGTAATTGATTCATGACGAGTGTGAAATGATCTATTAAATATATTTTTCACTATTTAAAATGTGTCAAATTATTTATTTATTTATTCATTCTGTACATTTGTCAAATGTTGCTTTAAGTGCATTTCAGAGAGTATACCCACATATAACTATGACAAGCACACTTGATAGTTGTATACATTCCATATTTTTGAAATCTAACTAGACGTTTTCAGCAATTGTTTGTAAATAAAATTCGTCATTATTCAGCACATCAAGCTTCCTATTGTGTCATTTTGTTCAGCTTAAAACTGACTTTCATGCCAGACCGAGTAGGATTTTTTTAATTTGTCCAGCCTCTTGAACTTATTTAAATTATCTACATCTAACAGCAAGGTATTATTATGTTGTGATTGGTCAGTTTTTTTGGGATAGATCATGAACATTTAAAGTCTGCTGTTTTCCCGATTTTGTTTTAAAATGTCTACATCGAATCGGGTCACGCCAAATGAATATTTATTTTTTAAATAACAGTTTGACCTTGCGCATGCATTGGATGGGAGATGGATGAATTGTATTAGTTTGATTGACTTCAATCCAGACAAGTTTTTTGAATTATATTCCTGAAGTAATAGTATTATTTAACAATACTTTTGATATACCAGTGCAGTGTTAAAGTTTCTTTTTCTGCATGCCCATTCTGTGTATCACTGTTGTCAAGTTATAGAGGAAGGAGTTACTTAAACACACTTGCAATTCTAACAATATAAAAAGATCTGAAAAAAACTATGTTTATTACATGTACAAAGCACATTTATTGCCGTTTATTGCAAAGATTGAAATCAATCACGTTACAGTTATGAACATTAAATGAATGAAAAATAATCTAAAAGCATAAGTTTTAAATTCTAATATTTATCATCAAAGTGTGAAAATTAAAATAGTAAACACTAAAAGAAAACCCAAACTAGATATCTTGGATACACCCAAATGTTTACATGTACTATAAATGTCAAGGTATTTTAATTAGTTTCAATGGAACACAAATGCTTATCATTTGCATAAATAATCATAATGTTAAACTAATTGAGTTGTGTCATTAGGTGTCAACAAGATTACTTTAAATGTATCAATATCAAAAAGAATTTTAACCAATTCCCGCCGGAGGACGTATATACACTCATAGTTTTAAAAATAATCTTACACCTCGGCTCGGCAATATTAAAATAATCCCGGCGCGAACTGGTTAAAATGTGTAATTTGCAAGGTAAGAAGTATAACATCAACGATGCATTTTTCTAGCCAAACTGGCCACCATCTTTTTGAGGGGGACCAAGTACAATCACGCACAAGAAAAAAGCAAAAATGTCAGCTCCCATTGCCAGCTCCCATTTTGTCACCTAGAAAAATTGTTTGTATGGATTGTGATTGTGAATGTGAATTTTTCTAATTTCTTACTATGACATGTAAGAGTTTGCTGAATACAAAGATATTTTTTTTTCAAGTGAAGCTGAAACGTGCATTTGGAGGTTGTTGGTGCTTGTTGACACTATGTTTGTGCTAAATAGCACAACCGGAACAATTTGACGTTTACGGTACACATTCACTATTTTACTTTCCAAAAATCCAATTAGGCTGGTCACTATCAATCAGTGCACAAAAACAAGTTCATATCATGATACTACATGTACAGTCATAATGAAACCACTCGCTGTGACTAAAGTTCTACAAGACTCCAATGCCATGGTTCATCCAAGGCAAACTTTCTACAAAAAGTGTCATTATCCTCAACAATTTCCTCATCTTTGCTGACCGCGGTGTCCTTTCTTCTGCCATTATTTTAAGTTCTTCGTTGCAGCTCCTTTTTGTTCCCGTTCTCTTCTTTCCCTGTTTTTGCTTGCTACTCTTTGCGACTGTTTGGTTCTCATTTCGTCTGTTTGGTTCTCATTTCGTCTGTTACACTGTCTATAATGCTGTTTGCTTGTGCTTTCGATAAGCCCATACCAATTCTGTAAATTTGGAAGACAAAATAATGACATTTTTGTTAAACTGCTGCCATATCATAACCGGAATAAACAGTTGAAAAAATGTTGACGCCACTTTTTTCTTCATATGTATCATCTGAATAAAGGTCCGTTAAAAATGTTGAAAAGACATGACTCTAGGGCTAAGACTAAGCATGGAGTTCTTATTCCTCCATGGACTAATAAACATTTAGAATTTTGTAAGCACACACACAATGTAAATATTTGGGAAAATTTCATGACTCCATTTGTCTTTGTACACAATCGGCGACGTAGCCGCGTCTACATACTACATTCTTTCCTAAACAGTAAATATCATATTGAATAATGTGAAATCCGGTAAAGTTTACCGTTATGACCTTCGGCATTGTTTGTCGGGCATATGCGGTAATGCAGGGTGGCCCATAACAAAAACTAACAAACCGTGCTTTTGCTGCACATGAGGTCACACATTGGTACGGTACCATACATGAATGGGGAGTCTTTCTGGTGAAAGAAAAAGATAACAAGATTCTCGCGGTAGGCCTAGTATCAACTTTCTTTCTCCCTTTGTAGTTTTGGCTTGGATCATGGATGTGCGCTTGTCACACTAATCATAAAATATCAGGGTTTTGTTGTGGGCCACCCTGGCTGTGACTGTGTCATATGCTGGCCATGGCATGGGGATGGAGGTTGAGGTATGCTAGTCATTAACGCTGCATAAAACATGAGTTCATGATAGTTTATGATACAACTTACATTTTACAACAAGTGATTAATACATGTGTTGGCCGGCAGCCGGTCACTAACGACGTTTTTAGTACCACAAATCCCACAATATTTACGCAGTCTGATTAAAACATACCTGTCATTACTCGCAGAACTGGAAACCGTATTTCGGACTTTTGGATGTACAGCAAATGAAACCTGGAAGATCGATAAACTAGTGATACACTTGGCGCAGACGAGTTGTAAACATGTAAAAAAGATGTCGACTTCGCCCTACTTTTGAAGTTGAACTTTTAGACAAAATGTGGGGCAAAGGCCATGACCAATGGAGGGCAGCAGAGCAGAAAACAAAGGCCGAGTTCGGGCGGTCTGTTTTTGACACGCGTAACTTGTTCTTGCAAAACCCTGGTGTGTTCTTGTTCCGAGTGCAATGTTCACGGGTCGCGTTCCCGTCGTTCGAGCGCGAGAACCGAGTTCGCGTGTCAAGAACAGACCGCCCGAACTCGGCCAAAAAGGCTCGGGTCGTAAGTACGCACGTACAATGTACGTACGTCGTACGTACGTCCGTTATCATATTTTTGTTTTTTAGAGATCGGCGTGTACGTTACCAGCGACCCTGTAGAAACCTTGTTTCAAGGAGAGGAGGCACTGCCTGTCATGGGGAGCGGGAAACTTAATATATTTTCGCTCATTTCCAAGTACTCTCAGCACTGCCTGCACGACTCTGTCGATTGCTCTCCATGCAGTTGGTGGGCTGACTCTTGGGCATGTATCGCCAACAACGATCGCAAATGTCCCCGAAGACAAATAGCGTAAGCCCAAACAAACTTGTAGAATCGGGGGAAGTGCCATGTTTCGGTCGGTTGTATGATTAAGAAGGGGCGTCAGTATCGTCACCAAAAATAAGATGGTGCGTGGTCGAAATCGATATCTTGAC
This sequence comes from Crossaster papposus, assembly GCA_037893245.1. Lineage (NCBI taxonomy): Eukaryota > Metazoa > Echinodermata > Asteroidea > Velatida > Solasteridae > Crossaster > Crossaster papposus. Next base: position 612,755 of record JBAIAA010000251.1, on the reverse strand, counting down.
CAAACTTGGTCCTCCGTGAACATTTCTAAGGGGTTTTCCCTGTCGCGAAAAACGCGTCTTTGCCGTTCAATTGGATAATTATGTCGGCGGTACTGCCGGCGTCTTGCCAGTCTCCGCACTACCATTTTGGAGATCTTTGATTGAAAATAAAAATGGCGTCGACAATAAGCACAAAATCTACCAGTAAGCAGACGTTTTAGGTTGTTTAGGGCTTTAAGCAGAAAAAGGTTGCTTACGCGTTCTATGAAATAGAAATACATGTACCGCTAAGGGACACCCTGTAAGCACAAAACGTGTGCTTACATGTTTTATGAAATTGGCCCCTGGAACATTGTGATTACTCTTAAAATTTACTGTTGCCCAATGCATTGGCATTTGTATTACTCTTACGAAAGAAAAATTATTACTAATTTGTAGTCTGTAAGTTTGCATATTTGTGTAATAAAGGTTTATGAATTAGCAATTCCGTCTTGGAATGAAGGTTTACGAATTTATAAAATAATCTCATTATTGTTCCTATTACCCTTCCGACTTCCTCAAAGCGAAACGGCAATGTTGTGGATATATGGTTTTCATAAATTCCAAAAGGTTACTGAAATGAGAAATTTCAGGATTTTCCATGGCAAATCTAGTATTCCAGATATCTCTCTGCTACTGGGATAAAACGATTATCATTCTGGGGAATAAATCAGCAGTGTGCCTTCAAAGTATAATGCAAATACGCCTTTTAGTTTGCCATGAGTACATGCACTTGATAAGTATATATTGCCATCCATAGGTGGACCACATAAAATAATTATGACGCGCGCGTGCTTGTAGGCAAATCGTGTCACCCTATTGGTCGCAGCGTACTAGCTGTCCACAACCGTTGTACCACTGCAGTATTTGATTCTAATTCTGATTGTCAAATTACACTACTAGACCGCAGGATGGTCTCGCGAATTCGTTGTTTTTGTGACCCCCCTCAAGAAGCTATTACATTTTTGGCTTAAAATTCGTGTAAATTCTGTCTTTCATCACCCTAAAATTCGCCAAGCCTAAAACATTCGCATTATCAAGTAATAGTACATTTTTGTTGTGAAAATATTCCAGAAATAAAGCGATTATTTTCTCGAACGGTGTAAAGATAAATCGATGACTTTTACTGCTAACCAATCACGACAAGTTTCTCATAAACGTTGACCAATGACACGGCGGAGTCTAGTCTCGTCGGTGCGATCACGCAAACAAAATGGCGTCTTCATCGGACGTTAATTTTGCTGGAGACGACGAAGACGTAGAAAGTCCTTTGTATTGTTGCATGCACATAACTGATGCCAAATCTAAAGTAATAAAATTTAGCGAGAAGAGCTTTGCTAAAGTCAGAGAGTGTTGTTCGCGATGTCAGGCTTTAAAATGCCCCGAAATTGCCATTGCGTTGTCGTTCATCGATAGTAGGGAGCTTTCGTTTTGGACAACGAACGTTCTGCGACAGTAAAAATGAGACATCGAGTCATTTGCGCATGCGTCGACTTTGAGGGTTCGTCGTCCTTCAGTTTCTACGACAGTACTTGGGCTTAAACCGCGTTGTGCTGAAAACGACAACGTTTGGTTCAAACTACTAATAAATATTCATACTTTTGACCTACGACCTAACTTAAGCCGGCACGAAGGGGCGAGCTGTCCATAGCAACGTGCGCTAAACCTCAATTTTCCCATTCGCACTACAGTTTGTTTCGAGAATGGATGCAACAAAGATGTTGGAGAGTATTTATTCGGTAGGTTTTCATAATATTAAACGATTTAAATGCAAATAACTGCTAGCCGATTGTTGAAATGTGATTTGTGATATCCTTTTAAAGATTTAAGCTGTCGTATTACCACTCACTATACGCAGGTTTTTGATGGTGTTTAATCCAGTACCGTACTCGGTAGTGTACTACGACGTTTGTTTACTATAATTATTGATTGTAAATGTAACGTTACTTATACCATTAGCGTGATAATTGTTCATGTACGAAGCAGTTTTTTACTCGATCAGGAATTGGTTAAACTGATCCGCAACTAGAAAAAGGGATGTCGGTATATTTGACGTCGTACATGTATTTTAAAATAAAGAAGAGCATAAATATCGAAACAAAAACTGTAGTTTGTCCATCACTCAAGCCAGGTAAACTGTCTATACTAAACCTATTTCATTTAAATTTCGAGGATTAGACTTGCCAAAAACAGCCTGAATATTTTTTGCGATCCGGAACTAGGAAAACGTCTGTAATGTGGCCAGAATGCAGCCCAAAGCCGGGGTTTAGAAAACGGCCCTTGGAAAACCCATGATATTACTACATGTACATATAATGCCCTGCACGTGATCGAGTCTCGGCCAATCAGAAGCCTTCAACTTTCCTAGGTATTTATTAATAATTAACAAACCCACAGTCTTTTGGAATGATGAAAAATCTATTGTATGATATTTTTGAAAACTTAGTTAGAAAAATCATGGACTGTTTTTTATCCTGGTCCATACATTTGGTAAACAATAAATGCCTATGATACAAATTTGAATTTTTTTTCTGTCTGACCCAAGTCCTATTTTCATAATTACAGGAAATTACGACAAATGATTATGAGAGGCCTGAAGAGAAGGGTGATAGTCCTACTCCTAATACTCCTACTACTAAGAAGCCAACAAGTAGCAAGCCTACTGATAAGAAGTGAGTTTAAGTTTAAGTTCAAGTTGAAGATGAACATGAACATGTTATTTTCAACCTTGTCTAAAATCACCAGGTGGGCAATTCCACGGTAACCCGCGGTACATTTTCATCACAAAATTGATGCTTCTGAGAAGTTTATTTTTTATTGTAACCCTTTAAATATCAATAAATACAAAATCTGCGATCACATATCTTTTGGGAATTATGAGAAAGCTGGTTTCTCACATTAGACCTACATGGTTTGGACATGAACTTCATTCCAAGTGCTTTACTCACTGGAATATAACTTATTTGGGACTCTTGTACTTTTTAGGGCTGTGTATTGGAGCCGAGTACTCAAGTACTTGACCGTTTATGTTAGATACCACTAACATAAAGCCACACAAACAGGAATTGGCAAATTATTTTCCTTTCCTGTGAGAACACTTTTGCTAACTTTTGTGTTTTTTATTGCAGGAAGAAGTCACAATGGACTGAAGCTATGGAGGTGTGTTTACTCCGTGAACTAGTGGTGCAAAACCCCTTCAAGCACAGACACGGGACACTGGAAAGAGGAAAGGTATGGGAGCAGGTTGCCACAGCTCTTCAACCTCTTACTGAATCGTTCAAGACGGCCATAACCCTAAACCAAAGAACTGTCAGAGATAAGTACAAGTGGTTAAAAGCCAAACTGAAACTAACAAACAACAAAGAGAAAGCTGCATCTGGTATCAGCCCAGAAGAGACAGATACACAGAGAGAAATTATGGAACTAATTGAACAGTTGGAGGAGATGGAGTTAGATGCCGAGCTCATCCCACCTCAAAAAAAGGAAGATGAAGAGCAGAAGAGATTAGATGGAGTGGAGATGCAAAAGCTGATGTTGGAGAGATTTTCTAAAACCAAAAAGAGGTAAATTTTGATTGGCTATGAACAATTTAAAAACCTTAAACTAAAAATATTATAATTTTTCTGAAAACTAATTGGACAAATACAATGTTGACTTATAAAGTTAACTAATTTTGTTTAATCCAAAGATGAAGTTGCATAATTATTACCCCATGTCATTAATTTTGTAACGCCTGTGAATTTCTTTTGTATAAAACATTTTCTCTTTCAGACAGAATGGTGAAAGTACATGTACCACACCGAGGAAGAGGAGAAACAATGGTACAGAGACTTTCAGTATTCTAAAGAGGAAAGTCGAGTTAGATCAAGAATTTAGAAAAGACGAGATGATGAGAAGAAAAGAAGAAGAAGAAGGAAGGAAGCAAGAAGAAGAAAGAAGGAAGCAAGAAGAAAAAGAAAAGAATCTGAGGTTTGAAGTTCTGCAACAGCAGCAAATGCAACACCAACAGCAAATGCAACAACAACAACAACAAATGCAACAACAGCTCTTTCAACAGCAGCAAATTATGCAACAACAGGCACAGCAGATGCAGACCATGATGATGGCAATGTTCAAAACTCTTGAAAAGAAAGACTGAAGTTTAAATTGTGCATCTCTAAATTGGTGCTTATTCTTGTTTACACAAGTAAATAGTGATATACTTAAATGCCTTGCACATTTAACATCACCTACTTAAAATACTACTTGAGTAAACTGTAGTATGCAGAACTCCTACTACACTGACCTGTAAAAAATTGAGTAGTATTTTGTAATACAGTGCATGTGTACTGTACCCCCAAATGAATGCCTATATGTTTGTTAGGGCTAAGTGTTTAACTGTTCCTGTTCATAAGCTTCACTCATGTATTAAAGCAGATGGTTTGGTAATTTGTTAATTACCACACAATCTCATACACTGTTTTGTTCTTTTACAATCCTTGAGTAGATGATATACATTGTGTTAATTGTTATGCATTCGATACAATGAAGTCATGGTGCTATAGGACACATGTAGTTATTGGGAATGTTTGTTATTCATTGCAGATGATTGTTAACCAACTGTTGCTTTAAGGTATTCAAAATAAGCAATGCAAAATTTAAATTGTTGATCAATAAATGAATTTTATGCCACTTGTTGTGAAAGGATCCCACAAGTTTACAACTTAATTAGATTGCCTTCAGCACATAACTGGTCAGGGTTTGCAGGTTTTTTTCCCTTAGCACTGAATAATAACGTGTAATTATAACAATGCAATTTTGCCACGAGCATGGTAATTTATCACTAATACTGTTTATCATAATTTATTACCAATAACAATAATAATAGTACATGTAATAAATAAAAATTGTATCACCCATACTGTGTTCTTTGGCAAGGCCACTAACATTAACATTACAAAAATGTTGCATTACTATAGTTTCCTTTGCAGAATATTTATTATTAATTGTTAAATGTGTTTAATATTGAGAATATTCACAACATTTTCATGAAAGTGTATATGCGACAATAAACTGCTTGGCTTGGGAAATAATATGATGGAAATCAGTACATTATACAAATTCTCAATTGAAAGCTGTTGCACAAATTCTTCCAGACTGTTTTGTTTATTAAAATGTTCTCAAGATGTGGGTTCACAGTAACATTTACATGTATCCTTGAGATGTCAGGTATTATTCTTGCTATAAGTCTTTCAGGAAATATGATTCACACATTTTTGCTGACAGTCTAAATACATTTTGGGCAAGTACAGTGTAGGTCCTACACTGTACTTGCCCAAAATGTATTTAGACTGTCAGCAAAAATGTGTGAATCTAAATACATTTTGGGCAAGTACAGTGTAGGACCCCAAAATTTCCCAGATGGCCATATTCCACCAACATTTTGTTTTGGGGTGTATTAATACTTTGATGTGTGTACTTTTATGAACATCAATTCAAGTACACATGTACATGAAAAACTACAATTATTACGACTAGTCAGAGTTGTACTCCAGTCCCTGCACTATAAATCCCCTAACCCATCAATTTTAGAAAATTACAGCAAAAGCAAATGGTGTATACTATGTTTACAGCAAATCAATATTTCCAAAGCCTTACTACATCAAACACTATTTGTGCAGGGCACATGATAATAATATAGCAAGACATAGATCGACCTATCATTATTATCAAATAAATAAGGACACAAAATTAGCTATTCAAGTAAGGTAAAATCTCTCCATAAGAATTGTTTGCTCTGTAAAAACACATTTGGTTCAGATGTAGCCCTGAAGTGGTCTTAATGGGTATGGGGAACATGCTCTTGTTGCTCTAGTTGCCATCCTGAAAATACTCCTCCAGCGTTGGTGGCTCCACACCAAAAAAATTGGAGGTGTTGTTACCATACAAACAAGTATGGGCATTAGCCAATAGTCCACAAACAGCATAGATCTTTCCACAAGCAGACAGACATACTTTCTGGGTCTTCTTAAAGTCAACAAATTTGAAAAAGTTGACAATGTCTCCAAAAAGCCACTCTACAGTTATGCGGACACTTGACATGGACTTGTTGTACGCGTCTTGATCTGGTGTGAGGTTGCCTTTAAACGGTGCTTGCAAATGTGCTCTCAACGGGTACGCCCGATCACCATAGATGCACATAACTTGCCCTGCTGGATCATATGATCGTTGCTCAAGTTCTGCTAGCAGTCCAGACAACCTCAGCATGTAGCAGTCATGCCTTCGACCCTCTAATGGTCCAAACAAATGGACAATCATCCCGTTAGCGGCTGTAACTGACTGGAACTTAAGAGCGTGCAGTCTTTTGTGTCCATTATACATTACTCGCTGATTTTGTGTCGGGCGGCATATGGGACGAACTGTACCATCTACAAATCCCCAGCAATTTGTGAGGGCTGCTCCTTTATCACTAACCGCTCTAGCATACTCTTCCAGATGCCTTGGACTGAGCCATTGTTGATCAAGAGTCTGGAAACGATGGTTAAACAAGCCATACAAATGATCTGTCATATAGTTTGTGATGAGGCACAGCTGGGGTACAGATCTGCCAAAGTCCTTGACCATATCTCCATATCTGCAAGGATAGGCGAATCTTGACAAAGTTATGCATAGTGCTTCCATTCCGTCAACCCGAGTACCATTGGCACATCTAATCCTTTCTGGGACTTGAAGCACATTCTTCAGTCGAAACAAATCGTTCTTCGGGAATCTGAGAAAGAGACAAAAAGCAAGCTGAATTCATGTTATTTTGCCCTAGGGTTATATTACAAGGCGATCTGTTGGTCGCCTAGAAACTGTTAAAATGAAAATGACAAATGTTGTCAAAGATCAAAACAGTAAACATAAAGAAAAACAGAATTATCATGAAATTATTTCAGAGGCAATTTATTGTCGCATAAGCTTTCATGAAAATCATGAATATCCTTAAATTGATCCACTTGCGATCTCAGCAGTACTGTCCCAACCCCTTAGTCTAGCTGTTTGTGTAGCTAGAGTAACTCCAGCTTTAGTCCGAGTTTATACTGGACTCTAGTTATCACTGTTTAACATTTGGACATGATCTGGCGACACTAGGTAATTGCAGATCATGTCCAAATGTTAAAAAAGTGTTAACTAGGGTCCATGCAGTAACTCTGACTACTCCAGCTTACAACAATGCTTATGACATTGCGGAAATTTGCATGTAGCTACATGTGAATCTCCCAATGTCACGAGCAATGTTATGTAAGCTGACGTTACTCTAGCTAAGTTTAGGATTTTTTCACCTGCAAATGTTGTATTAAATATCGTAGGATTTAGTGATGTCAGTTCAGGAAAAAAAAGGGTTCAACACTGGACATCATTTGACACCCTGTTTGTGTAGGCCTATATACTGTCCTATGACTATAGTAGTAGGAGTATGACCAAGTTTAGTAAATATGTCTCAAAATCTTCGGTTTTTTCTTAGTACTAAAATGCTTCGAATTTTCTTGGATAAATTTGAATTTTTAAGACATTTTTGCTTTCTGATGGCTGATAGTTAACGTTAATCAATAATAACTTGTACCATGGAGGCCTACCTCCAGGCTCCATGCTTATAAGTAATTAGTAACGGATAGGCCTGTGCTAGGTGCACTGGTTTATGTGGCTTTAAATTTCCTACCTGAAATATGAGATACACTCGTCATCGTTAAAGTTGTCCAAATTAAAAGCGTCATAATCAAAATATTTAAAATCAGGATTCGTCGGCTTGTTGATGTCATAAAGTAACATAAATTCCTCTTCATTGATGATATTTAAACACTAACTGGAAACTAAAACGTCTCTCACTCGATGGAGATTCGCCATTTTCAGAAAGCTCGGGCAATACCCCGAATTTGACCTGTCACCCGGCGCGGCCCCAGTCGATCTGGTCTAGCACATGCGCAGTCGAACGCTGGACTTGCTTGGTCATGTGATCAACTTTAAGTTGTCGTCGCGTCGTCCAAGAGTCGAGTCGAAATGATCTGTCTGCAGAACGGAAACTAGTGCACGGACGGTCGTAGTCATAATTTATTTACTGTCGCAGAACCCACCGTCGTCTAAAACGAAAGCTCCCTAATGACCACGAGCCTACGACGAGTACGAGGGCATGGTTGGCCACGCGGGTACCGGGCCACACATCGTTACAAGCCAAGCCGTGCCTCTTGTGAAGACTCCAACAATCCTGTTGCTCTGTCAAGTGCTTTGCGGGACCGTGGACGTACCATGGAGGTAGGAAAAGGAGGTAAGATTGTCTATCATGGTTAGCTGGTATAAAGGACAACATGAACATGTCAAAATTAACAGAATAACAGAAAGTTAACAGAATGAATCTCATGCAGCTTGGGGCGTTAGATTTAATTAAAATAAAATTGTTGACAAAAAAGTACATACAACAAGGCTAAAGGTTAATAATAATTTCAAAAATCGTACAGATTCGCCTTGGATGCCCCAGAGTATCTGCCTTTTTAATTTATCAATGAACCACACTTTTATACCGCGTACGAGTTGGTTCGCGTACAAGTTGACCTGTTCCCGGGTGTCCAGCATTCGAATGCATGCACATATGCATGACATGACTAAATTAAAAACAAACATGGCATTAGTCGTGACACTGAGTGACACAGTGCCCATGCTTGATTGATGAAACGTTTTTGCATTTTTCTACCGTTATCTTGAGAAATTTGTTTTAAATATAGGCTAGTACTAGGCATAGAAATTGAAGTGCCTCTAAAGTCTAGTAAGTACTGGTTGTTACAAGGAATTAGCAGTGTTTCCGATAGGTTTAATTTCAAGTCGGTGGCAACAGTTTTTGGTATTTATTTGTTATTCTATGCAGCGGGGACCGATGCTGGTTACTTAACCCCTGTGTACAACAAATTGTCCCTTTATACTAAATGGTGTTCTTTTTTTTGTCTTTGGAGAAAGAACTCCTTATTCGGCCACCGCATTTTATTTCATAAATTTAGACTCCAACAGTTTTTAAGGGGCAACATTTATTTTGGAAGCTAAAGAGATGATCGTGGCCCCCAAAATAAATGTCACCACTTTTTAAGCCTTTTGTTGAATTTAATATTGATTGTTTAAATGTTGTGTGGCCGAGTATGAAACTAATCGGTCTTTTACTGTTACATTATACATTAAGCCAAGTTTTCAACTATTGTTCTGCAGGAGACACAGCGGCAATCCGGGGTATCACCTTGAGTGCTATCGTCACTACTGCAACACCACCAAAATCAAACAGGCCGAAGACAGACAAAAAAAGGCAGACCAGAGAGAAATAGAACGAGGTAGTAAAATCTCTTATATAAATAGAACAAAATTAAATCGGGTTAATGTAATTTTATAGATTTAAATTTAAATAAGGGACTTGATGAATTCATAAAAATTAAAAATGTCTGTAAAGGTAGGATACAATATTTGCAGATATCAAAAGTTTTTACTACCGAATTATTAGGAAATATCTTACTTATTTGAGAGTAAAATAAAATAACTATACTAGGCATCCAGCAAAATGATTGCGCTAGATATCCTATTCCTATAATTATTCAGAAAAATTGAATTTGATTACAAAATGTGAACATCGCCTTCGGGCGATCACGAAAAAAACGAGAACTGTCACGCCGGTTGAAAACTAATACTGTTTTTCTTGCTTTTGTCACGGCATCCATGATTGCATAAATTTGTTTTTTTTTTAAGTGGGAGTGGGTAAATGGATAAAATTAAAATTAGAGCTTGTTTTTAAATGTAATATGTTGTTATTTTTCAGCTGCTGAAGAAGACTCCTTGACTGAAGCTCATGATAAAGAAACTGCAGACAAACAAGATGGGGAGCTTTTGTCCAAGCTGCGTCTGCGTTCCTCAACTTCTGGTGACCAACACTTGCAACCTCTTCCAGGCAAAAAACATGTCTTGCCTGTTCAATGCATCATTTGTAAAGGTACCAAGTACACTAAAGAAAAACATACGCAAAAGCATCTGAGGAGAGCAAATTATCAGGTTGCCATTCACAGACGGTGCTTTGAGCAGTTTCCCCATATTCCCAGTCCAGATGGACATGGGTGAAAAGTCGCAGATAAAGTTGATTTGGAGATAGATTGGGGAGATGCGCCAGATGGCGTGCTTGAATTGACCAACTGTGGCTGTAAACCAACTGTAAACCACCAGTATCAAGGGCCAAAGGACGATGCTCATGCCGTCAACATAATGTCCCCTGTACAGATCTGTGTACTTGTGTTGATTGTGAAAATTCTGTTCCCACAGAGGACTTGGATGATGATGATGATGTGGATTCTGACACTGAGTAAAATGGAGAATTTGAATTCATGATAAATTGATTCAGGATACAATTTGATAATTTGGGTCTGTTCCTAACAGTTCTGGCTGTTAGTGTAAATGTGTGAATATCTTCTACATTCTGTTCAGAAAAATAAATGAAACATGGTAAGGTATGATTATGTAAACTTGTTAATTTAATGATTTTGTACAACAATTTGGTTGATCGTAAGCCATCGTTTGCATATTGTATTCATAGCTTTTCTGTAATATCCTGTCGAGATAAAACGATGGCTTTTTCGAAAATTTTAATGTATTCAATAAGATAACTCAATAATACAAGATGGCGTCCAGTCAACAAGCCCTGTGTTGTGCTCTCATCTTGATGGTCTTTTTTGCTGTTTCTAGCTCACAATGTTGTTTACTTCATATACCATCTGATGGGGTTTTGTCTGCTGATAACTTTCATATCAGTTATCATGGATTTCCTGACAGAACTCTCCAGATCCTGAGTGTTTTTCATGCTGAAAAACGTGAGTTCCAATCACCATCTGAAGCATTTTCCACCATGCTGTGTTCTACACTTGAGCGACCCCATTGTCCACCATGGTTAGTGAGTCATCCCAAGCCTGTGTGGCTGTGGCTTTTGTTTATGGCTGAATGGAATACAACCCACTACAGTGTTGTAATCAGTAAACTCAAGCTCTCCAGGAACGGAACTCCCTATTATGCTAATACTACAGCATGCTTCAACATCTTACTAGCAGGTGACATTGAAGTCAATCCAGGCCCTGAATCTTCAGAGACATCTGCAATGCATTCAGCAAATCCTACCAGTGATACCTGCATCCAAGTTTATCTACAGAATGTGAGAAGTATAAAAAATAAACTTGATATCTTGCACAGCTCACTAGTTGCTCACCTTCAACCAGTTGGTATGTTTAATTTCTTTGCTCTGACTGAAACTTGGCTAACTGAGGCCGTGTTGGATGCCGAGGTCAACATTCCGAACTACACCATTTTCCGCAATGACAGAAACAACAGACGAGGTGGTGGTGTACTCCTTGGATGCCACAACGCCTTTGAATGCCGTAGAAGACCAGAACTGGAGCAGGATAACCTTGAACTGTTATGGGTGGAGGTTCGGCTTTCCAGTCGTAACAAGATGTTGGTCGGTGTCTTCTATAGACCACCTAACAGTGGTATTCAACCACTGGAGGCTCTTGCCGACACACTGACCAATGCTTCACGTCACTACAACTCCATCTGTATTGTTGGTGATTTCAATTTACCTACATTGCAGTGGCACCCAGAAAGCGGACTGCCAATGTCAAGTGGCTCCTCTATTGATGACGTGTTCGTTGATTCAGTCATGACTGCTCATAACCTGCAGCAAGTAAACTTTTCTCCAACAAGAGGTGACAAAATTCTCGACCTTGTCCTCTGCTCTGGCCAGCTACAAGTTTCATGTGGTAGTGGTGACAACATCTTTGCCTCCGACCATAATTCTGTGAGAGTTAACTTTCGTATTGCTGCAAAACCCAAGCCATCTCATGTAAGTCGTCCAATTTTTAACTTTCGCAAAGCTGACCTAAATGATCTCCAGAGAACAATGGAATGCATCCCGTGGTGTCTTTTAGAAGCTACTGATGATTGTGATGCCGCTACTTCACTGTTCTACGACTTTGTTGAAGCTGCAGTGATGGATGTCGTACCAGTTGTGCGTCCGCGTCGTTCATCTCCTCCGTGGTTTGATGGCCAAGTTCGTCATGCCCTCAGAGCCAAGGAACAGGCATTTCGCAGGAAGAAGGGCAATCCAACTTCAGATAACATTGAACTCTTCAAAGAAGCACGATCTACTTTCAAGAAAACTGTAAGAACAAAATACGCCAACTATTTAACTTCTGTAGCTGGTGACATCGGTAAAAATCCAAAGCGTTTTTGGAGTTTTATCAAAACTCGTTCCCGTCAACACTCCTTGCCATCAGTTCTTCGAAATGACAATTCTGGACTGGAAGCAGTAAACCCAGCTGATAAAGCAGCTCTTCTAATGGACTGTTTCCAGTCTGTTTATCTGCCGGCCTCTTCAGAATCTGACCCTACTATGCCTGCTCTTCAATCTGTGAACTTGGATGCTATGCCAGCTTTATGCATTTCAAAATCTACTGTGCATCGCAAGCTGTCAGACATTGATGTCTCTAAAGCCAGTGGACCAGATCATCTATCTGGCTTTGTACTCAAATCATGTGCTAATGTTCTCTGTGGTCCTTTAGCATTTCTATTCAATCGGTCTGCCCTGGAGGGTTGCTTTCCCTCTTGTTGGAAAGCTGCTAATATTGTTGCCATCCACAAGTCTGGTAACAAAATTAATGTTGCTAATTACAGGCCCATTTCCTTGCTTCCTCAGGTATCGAAGGTTTTTGAAAAGATCTTGTGTGAGCAAATCATGTGTCACGTCCAACCAGCCATCTCTGAGCAGCAGCATGGCTTCATCTCCGGTAGGGATTGCTCCACTAACCTTACATCATTGCTGCAAGAGGCGTACCATGCTGTTGAACAGAGGGGGCAGTTGGATGTTATCTACACTGATTTCTCAAAGGCCTTTGATCGTGTCAATCATAATTTTCTCTTGCATAAGCTTTCATCCTACAATTTTCATCCTAATGTTCTTCTTTTGTTACGTAGTTATCTTACTGGTAGAAAACATAGAGTTATTGTTGATGGTCATTGTTCCAACTGGAGTACAGTGCCCTCTGGTGTTCCCCAAGGCTCAATTTTAGGACCTATCCTGTTCTCATTATTCGTTAATGATATCCCTCAGTGCTTAACAAATAAATGTTCACTATTTGCCGATGACCTGAAAGTTTTTCGTAAGATTAGTGGTCCTGCTGATACATTTTCTTTACAGGAGGACTTGGACAGAATCATGTCTTGGTCTTCTACTTGGCAGCTATCTCTCAATTTCAATAAATGTAGTGTTCTTTCCCTGTCACTTAAGAAGAAACCCATCAGCGTCACTTATACTCTAGGAGATAACATGCTTAAAAGAGTCAGTGTACAGAAGGATCTTGGAATTTTTATTGACAGCAAGCTGACCTTTGTTCCCCATGTAAATTCATTAATTAAAAAGGTTAATCGTATGTGTGGTTTAGTTTGGCGTAACTTCCGCTCACTGAAGAATGAACATGTATTGCGTACTATGTATTGTTCACTTATTAGGCCCCATCTAGAGTATTGTACAGTAGTGTTTAATTCAATCTCTGCACACCAGGCTCATAGGATTGAAAGAGTCCAACATCGTTTCCTGAATTTCATGTACAAGAATCTTAACAATTTTACCGGTACGAATAATATAGATTACCTTGAGTTATGCGATCTCTACAGACTTCCTACTCTAAAGCACAGAAGAGATGTCAATGATTGTTTGTTTTTGTATAAACATTTCCATAATTGTTTTCACATTACAGATGCCAACCCTTACAGTTTACACACTCCATCACGACGTACACGGCATACACCGGAACACATTCTCCATGTCCCATGGAGTCGCATTGAGGTGACGAAGCGTGGTTTGGTCTCTAGGATTTCCTCCACCTATAATGGGCTCCATGGGAAATGTGATGTGTTCGGTGCACCTTCCCTTAAGTCATTCCGTATACAGGTATCCCGTGCCCTTTCAAGCATGTCTGTTTAGTATATGTTTAGCTTTTTTCTGTTGCATTTCACCTCTTGCCAATAACTTTCTCATAATTGATATTTTCATTCCAAGTTTGTCAGCCCCACACCCCCGACGGGTTTGTATAATTATCAATTGATTAAGTTACATGTATTTAATTTGGCCCAGTATAATTATTTTTCTGTCGTATTCCTCTATCTCTATCTTTGTATATTTTGCCTACCACTACCAAAGTTTTTGTCTATTATTCCCCTGCCCAACCCACCACGTACATCCTCCTACCCCCTGACCCCAAACCCCTCCCCACCTTCAACCTATCAACCCCCAAACTATCCTCATCCCCTGTTTTGTCCTACTCTTTGTGTGTTTTACAAAGTAATTTAATACAGTTTGTATATTTTATATCTACAGTGTATATACTTGTTTTATATATAAAGATATATTGTTTGTATGTTTATCCCATTCCTGTAATTGGCGGTTCCTCCGCTGTTGGAAGTGGTTAATAAATAAATAAAAAATAAATAAACTAGAAAAGAATGGTTTATGTCCATGCAATAATGACATACACATAGGATCATATTTAGGGCCATTTGTAATGTAAAGCTGGAGGCACAGACGTGCATGTCTGTCACTGATGGCCATTATGCATAGAGTTTCGTGTTAACTTTTGTATCACATTTCCAATGGAGAACTTTGTTTAGATGTTTTCGTTAAATTCTTAGTACCGGTACATTATCAAGCATGTATTCTAAAACTTGCATTCTTTTCTTGAAGACTGTGTTGACTTGAGTTGTCTTTACTTGAAAACTGGTTATGAATAAAGTCTGGATATAAAACCTCATGTAAAATGCACTCATGGATAGAGGCTTTGAGTTAGGACAAGACATGCGTTTAATTTAAGTGCATTATCTTATTTCATAGCATGTTTTATGGGAGTACAGTTGTATATAAATTAAAACACTTTAGAAGAATTTCATATGTCAAATGGCACTACTTTTCAGTGTCGTGAAAGTCTTTTCTTATAATTACTTATCAGGACACTTCATTTTCGTATTATTAATCAGTCCTTCAATTCCACGACAGATTAAGATAATTCTTTGGTTTGTACATGTATATAAATGCAGTTATAATTTTGTTTACTAAAGCATCAAAAACAAAAACAAAACGTTTAAAAGTATACAATTGTAAAAACAGTTATTGGAGTTCTAATATTGTGAAGAAATAAAATACTGATACAATATTTGTATTTTATCAAAACAAGTGTCTCATTTACTTTATTGTTAGAATTTGCAATATGTATAATAAATATTTGTCATTGTTCTCATAACTGTTTTGGGGAGTCTCAAAATCCAAATGGAACACGGGCAAGATATGAAAAGAAACTGAAAACAAAAAATTAACGGTAGACTAGCACACAATGAATAGTAAGGAATATTTCTTTAATAATTAAAGAATATACAGAAAATCAGGGAGACGGAAACAATTATTCAGCTAGAAGAGCAGTCATTTTTGTCTAGCTTGGCTCCAATCGCCCTCTGCCATTGGTTTGTGTACATTTCAATTCCTCATAGGTTTTGTACACACCTCTCCCGAAGTGACCAACAGAGGGCGCTATTTTTAAGCTTGATTTTTTAATTGATTAAGCCTCATTAATGTGCAATTTTTTTCTCTGGCGAACCTGATATTCTTATTCTATAGGATCAGATTTGTATTTCTGAAAACTATCAGGTAGCTTCTTGAGAGGGGTCACAATTCCTAAGATATGAATGCTTATTTCATGTTCATCCCATGGTCTATACATGTGATTATGAAACATAGTTTTTTTCGCGGTCGCCCTTTTACGGTATTTTTTAGTACTGGTCGCCCTATGACTTAGAAAGTCGTATGTAAAACTATAAGTCGACCATCTTAAATTAGAGAAACCTATATCATTAACTTGGAGTTTAATAGGGACGAGACGTTCATAGTTAAGATGCCCGAGGGTAACGACGTATTATGCTATACTTATCTGAAGAACCCATACTTTCTTGAAGACATACGCTGGTCGCCCTATAACTCATTTTTTAGCTGGTCTCTTTATGTCCTAAAATAGAGTTAATGTATATATAAAACATATATAAATAAATATATAATTTGTATGTAATATATATAATATAATGTGTATTATAAATAAAATAACATAATTTTATAAAAACATATATATATATATAAAATAAAAATATATATAAACATTATTATACATATATTTTATAAATAAAACATATATAAAAAAATATATAATTTGTATGTAATATATATATATAATATAATATGTATTACATAAACATACATTAATATATATAATATCTTACAAAATATCAAAGTTCCAAAAATCTTTAAAAGTAACAAAATATAATGGTTAAAAAATATATCTTAACTGTTATTGTTAACTTAGGAAAAATATTTAACATATAACAAATATATATGATAAACATAAGTATGTACACATGTACACAAATATATATTGTGTTTTAAAATATATAAAGTTTACAAATAAAAAGTGTTGGCCAAATTACGGCACAAGATGGCGCTCTGTTGAACCCGCCGAACATGTCGAATCAGCAGATCTCATAATATAGAGCGCGGCGGTACGCTGCGCGCGCGCGCGTGTCCATGTAGGCCTACGTACCTATCGTACGGTCGTATCCTAGACATGGAGTTTTTTTGTTCTCCATGTCTACGGTAGTCCAGATTATGGACGTGTTTTTTTTGTCCTAGGCCCGGTTTATAAGTGGTCCGTTAGGGCGCCCTCTCCAACAAAAGCTCGCCTGGAGAAAAAACAACGTCCAGATCATTTGCTGTGTGCACGCGCGCGCGCTCGACTTTAATGAGGCGTGACCCCACGCGAAAAGTTCACAGTGTAGTTATTTAGTATGATTATGTACATGTTACTGTATGTACATCAAACCACGCACTAGTGCATGATATGTGCGCGTGCTGGTTGTGCATGCTATTTATTGGCGAAAAGTTTTTAACATGCATGACATTATACAAGTCGGAGCGCCGTAGGCGCTCTACGATCTTTGGTTGTCATGTAACACTTCACGCACGATGCACGGCGCAATGATGGCGTATCCAGGTCGTTTGTAGGTGGTGCATTGTATGCAACGTTCCCTTGATTACTTGCAAACATTACGTTAGAATAAAATCGACAAAAGTTGCAAGAACTGGGTTACAGAAACAACTTGAAGGGATTTTCGGAGACATCACTGGCAACAAATCTGACTTTGTTTGCGAGAAGTGTGTGGCGAAGGTGGCGAGTGTTCACAATATACAAGTCGTCAGATTTATATAGAGAACTGAAAACCAGTTATGAGAAGACCAAGGAAAGTCATGACCATGGCACTGTTTCATCGAGATGCCCCTCCACTCCAATGCCAAGTGCGGTTTTAAGTACGACTCCTCCCAGAACACATTTGCACTCTTCTTTGAAGCTGACAGCTAACGTTAATGCCAAGCGATCGGCTGGTTTCTCTCCTGGAACACCATCATCAAGGGTAGGCGTAGACAAATAGGCCTAGGCCCGGCCGCGAATATTTCCCCCCACAAATGACACTCCGAACTACTGTTAATTATTAATATTAGCCCTACAAACTGTTAATATGGCTCTTTTTAACATATGTCTCAGATGAGACAGATGTATGTAAGAGCAATATTACAGCCCTATTTGTAGAGCTAGGTGTATGACATTTCGGACTTTACTTTCCATAATTCGTTTTATAAAAAAAAAAAAAAAAAAAATTCAAATTTTGGACTTTTATACTGCCCTTATAGTTATACTGCCCTTTTATACTGCGATCTATGCCTTGCCCCGTATCGACAGAGCTATCGGAATGCTTGGCTAAAGATGAGAATTCAATGCATTATGTACCTTAATTGCATTATACCTCTATAATAATGCGTACGTATATTAATAAAAGTATTGTAGAGCCAGAGCAATCAACAATTCATCCATTCGGATGTCGTTTGTGAAAGAAATTATTCACGGCCCGGCCCTATAAATGCAATTTTACTGGAGAATAAGGGGGGGGGGATTTGAATAGAACATCATTCTCAATTAGATTGTGGTTTACATTATTTTCTTCCCGTTTACATGTTATTTAGCCCTGCTGTAACTAAGTATGGCCCTCTTTTAACATTCGTCTTACTCTTAGAACTGAAATGGTTGACTATATTCTAAGACACATGTTAAAAGAGAGCCTGATTACAGCCCTGCTTGTGCTACATGTTTTTATGCTCAAGTTATACCTTTTCTGGATAATATTAAAGTGCAGTGGCTAGATAATGCTTTAGCTAGTATATACTATTATCAAATATTGCTGTTTCATTCACAGCCTCATCACGGCAAGAAGCTGTTCAATTCTTCAGGAACTGGTTATTTCCACTCAATGATATTACAAACGCATGATGAAAATGAGCCTACAGGGAAATCCAGGCCATCGCACTGTTCAGAGGTAAGGCGCACACCTGTACTCATTATTTTAGATATATGTTATATATTTGGCTGGCACTGGGCTTTAAGAAAACAAAATTATTAAGCCGGCCACCCTATTACATAATAAATTGCCCCTCCTAGCTCATAATTAGCAGCACTCCACCATACAGGTTAGAACACTGTGTGTTGTTTTTGTGGGTATTTCCCCCTCCAAAAGGACAATAATTGCTTTTTTTTCACAGTTTTAATCAAATCCCAATTTAACACACACACCCACCCCCCCCCCCCCCCCCCCTGAAAAAAAAACACCCCAAAACCACCAAAACTCACTGTCAGTGCATGTGCAGTGCCGGCTAATATCCACTACCATTTTTTATCAGTTTGTTGTGCTTAAAAATGAACAGTCGGAGAAATTTTTTATTTATTTATTTATTTTTGTATTTTATTTTTTGGGGGGGGGTTCTGTTTTTTGAAAATATCGTGGCCAACAACTTAAGCTATGATTTCAAATTTGCCAGCTGGAATTCTGTGTATTATGTGCATGGTATAAATGTAATCGACTTGAACGAGGTGAAAAATTTAATTGTGAAATATCATTTTTTTTTATTCTGAAGGTGCTTATTCCTGATGCAAATATCCAGAAAAAGAGTGTCTTGGTTAGTTCATGGGGTGGAGTTACACCAGCTGTATGCACCACAAATGTGGTGCAAATGGAAACAAAATACATGCAGACCATCCAAAGAAAAGCTGAGGAACTGTGCAGACCAGACAACAAATCATCATTTAGATTATCATCTCTGTCTGCAATGAGTTCATATAATATGCAGCAACAAGAATATGAATTAAAAACTACAGCACCGACCTTAATGGCTGTCCTAGAGGCTGCTGCAGTGAATCCACATATTCAGAAAAACAATCAAAAAACACAGGAATCATTGATGCCAATGATTTTGACCTCAGGGGTGGGGGGGGGGGGGGAGGAGTGTTTAAAAATAGTCAAGTTTTTCCCAATGATGTTCATCTGACCATTGTTGGAAATTTATACAAAATTCAACTTTTATTGAAAATGCCAGCTGCCATGAATTTACAGGATGCTTGAGACTACTATTCACTACAGTCAAGTAAGGTTTTTTTGGTCATAATTCAGTAGTTTTGTTTTGTGATGCTTCAACATGTTGTACATGTATATTACTTTTAAATACAGAGTACATGTAATTACATGTATTTTCAATGTGCAGAATATTCAATTTATTTTGCCAATGTAAATGTTATATTTTATTTCATCAACAAACAAGGAAACAGATATTCGCAGTTACAATTAACTAACCAAATGTAAGATATACATGTACTACTAGTGTACAAT
Organism: Crossaster papposus; assembly: GCA_037893245.1. NCBI lineage: Eukaryota > Metazoa > Echinodermata > Asteroidea > Velatida > Solasteridae > Crossaster > Crossaster papposus. Next base: position 592,910 of record JBAIAA010000251.1, on the reverse strand, counting down.
TTAAATTGTGTTTGCTGTGCATGCCTACATGTAAAGTTTAAATTCTGAATTGGAAATGTTGAGAACCCCATGTCACAGCAGTGTGTTGTACAAGCCTATTTTCAAATTAGAATAAGTTGATTGCTTATTTATTTGATGTTGCAGTTACATTCTTGCTGGTGATTTCTTAATGATTTAGATTTTCTTTCAATAACGATACAGTAATTTTAACTGTAAAACTGCTGATAATCACTGGGTTTGTTTGCAATTGAAGCCTTATAACCCTTAACCCCCAAGTGTTTCAATTAATTTCAGTCATAATTTTCATTACGTTTGCACCTTTGTAATTTTAAATTGATTAAGGTGAACAAATGTTAGGATCCTTTCACAAAATTTCATATGTGCCTTTTATATAAATAGTGAATCCTTTGTTTTTTAATCAATTAGCATATTTCCCAAAGATTGATTTTGGTTGAATTGTTATGGGAGGTAGCTATAGTTCCCAAAAACACAATGCCACTAATATTTGCCTGTCAATTCTTACTGGACTAATAGTTAGAGTGACATTTTTGGGGGAACATATACTGTAGATTTTATTTTTCTATATAAACTAAATAGAAACAAATAAGTTTTACAACTTGCATTGTTTAATTACATTCGAATTAAAAAATGGAGGGTGCATGCCTGGCTATATGCACACAAAGCTTTTGTTGCGCCTCCAGCAGAGCATTTTGTTGTTTATATAGGCACATTTGACACCAAATATGAAGATAATTTCTCCTGCAATTATTTGTTTTCCCAAAGGGGGAGTTGAAACTTCCATGATTACTTAATTCATTGACCTTGTACATGGGGCACACTATGATACACTGTTGAAAAGAGTAAAGCCCTTGAATAATTGGATTAACATTTTCATTTTTGCATATTAATTTCATAAAAATGTCACCATTTCCCCCAGCTCTTTCAAGGTTAAATTAATATCTTATGTTCATCTTATATTTGCGGTCGACCCCATTTAGTTCCTCATAGTCGGCTTTGCAATACTGTGGCTACACATTGTATTAATATCCACAGGAATAATGTCAAAAACATGCGAGATAAAGGGTCCACATAGCGATAGAATTGAAAAATGTGATTTCAACCAGTCAAATCTGGGGTATCATTCTACGTGACCCACATAATACTGACAATGCATGCACTTGATCACTATCACTACTACTGGCAATAATTGCTTCCTGGTACTCATCAGAAGATTCCTCATCATCAGACGCTTCACTGCATTCATCTAAATTTAGGTCTTCTTCGTCTCTGAATGATGCCTGTTTTTCCAGAGAGGGCCGCTGTAATTTATCACAAACAATTCCCCAAACATCTAATGCAATTTGATGGCTTGGAAAAGCATAACGCCGTTTGAAGGAATTGAAATCAAATTCAACATTGCATTCTTGAACAATCTTCTCTAAAATTGCATGTGAGAAACCACTCACAATGTCAGCACCGCCATACACGTGTTCTGATTCCTCCTGCAGGAGACCGAGTCTGTACTCTTCTAGAGCCCGTTCCAGCTTGTCAACATTACCTGGTGTAGGAATGTTGATAGGCAACTCAACTGTACTATGCTTTTCTTCTAGAGCATTCCGCATGTTTTGCTCAAATGGAGTAACATCACAAGAACGGCACTGACAAGTCTTGGCGCAGACATCACAACAATCATGCAATGTAACATGAATGCTAGATTTTTCTCCAAATACTTCTCTGATAAACTCCCTCCTGCAACGACTTCCTGCAAGAAAGTCTTTCGTAGCTCTGCCAACACTGTCACCAGGGTAACACAATGTTATTGCAACACTTTGTTTACCATCTCTCCCTATTCTGCCGCTCATTTGCATGTAATCGTCTAAATCAATGGTGTGTCCACACAAGATGGTACGGTATACTCCCTTTGAGTCAACTCCCATGCCATATGCTATTGTTGAAATAAAAATCCTCACACTGCCGTCTTTATCTGCCATACTGTCTATGATGTGCTTCTGGATGTCATATTGTGTGTTGGTATGATACATGTTCACATACTGGTGATGGCAGTAGGGCAAGAAATGTGGCAAAAATGTCACTGACAACTTTTCTGGATTGGCAGTATATGATAGCCTTCTCACAAGAACCTCTTTCGGTTTTGACTTCATCGATCATCCATTTAAAAATTATATCAAAGTCCTTTGTACGAGATCTCAGTACTACATGTTTAATGTTCATCTTCACTGGCGATTTCTTAACCAAGACATAATTGCGCAGACCCAGATTGTCAGTAATAAAACTTCTGACTTCTTTGGTAGCTGTTGCAGTAAGTGCTGCTGTGGGAACAACTGCTTTCATTTTAGCTCGAACTTCACCCAGTTTCCCATACGCACTCCGGAATGCTTTTGTATTTCCCGATGAATTTCCCCTATATGAAGAAAGATGGAAAGAATACAAAACAATACTGATGTCAGATGATCACTTTAAATGTAATACACAATCCTGAAAATGCAAGTGTGACTGTAAAATCCTCCAGTACATCACCCTGTGTCATTCTAAGAATTTAGATAGTGTGAAGAGGCCTATACTAGTACCAGTTATGAAATTGTAAAAGTGTAGTTTTGGACCCTGTTCTATTATAACTTATAAGAACAAAGACTGTGACTCATTGCTGTAGTTCAAGGGGTATATATGCTCACACGTAAGAAAGTAACACTTTTATACCCAAACCTGCAGTGACTGGTGTATGATCTATCATATGAAGCACGATATGTGGCAGAGAAACCCCCCCCCCCCCCCTCTTTTGTGTTGACCATTGTGTTCCCGGAATCTCAGGAATTCCTTTTAGGTTTCAAGGGGGGATGGGTTAGGTTACAATAGTGTTGAGTGCGTATAAAGTATATGGATAAGAGGGGGGTACCCCTCTGCCACATATCGTGCTGGGTATATGATCTATATAGCATGTATAGTCACCAGTCAAATATCCACAAATTTCTACGGAAAGAATGTTGTAACCTGACGCTACGTTTTTTCTTTATATCATCTCAATGTCCCAATGAAGGTCAATCAGTGCAAACATTTTGAAAATGAGAAACATTTCCAATTTTGTTAGGAAATGCTTTAAAATTTGTCTCGACTCCCCATAGAATTTGTACACAACCACTGAAGTAGCGTTACTGCCGTTAGGATTATAGTACTATTCTTTCCATTTAATTGTCGCCAGTAGTCCTTGTCCTATACTGAACGTTAAAAGTTTTCCACTCAAACTTGAAACTACTTTGAAGTTGTTTAAGCTTGAGAATAAAAGTCCCCAAGTTACACCACCACGGTTACACAGTCCATCCAAAGTGCTCGTAATTTGGGAATAATTTTTGACAACACGCTATCTATGGAGGCTCACATCAAACGTGTCTGCAAAGCTACATATTTCCAAATCAGGAACATTAATCAAATTCGTAAAGTTTTGGATGACGATACAGCAGCTACTTTAGTCCATGCTTTGGTAATATCGAGATTGGACAATGGAAATTCTCTATTATATGGTATAAATGAACAACTACTGGCAAAGCTCCAACGTGCTCAAAATGCTGCAGCACGCATGTTAACCCGCACTCGTAAATTTGATCATATTTCGCCAATTTTGAAACAACTACACTGGTTACCAATTCGTCAAAGAATTCAATTTAAGCTACTTTTGCTCACTTGGAAATCACTTAATGCTATGGCACCAGTGTATTTTAATGAACTTCTTTCTCCATATATTCCAAAACGCACTTTGAGATCTGCTGACAAAATTCTTCTGACTGTCCCTAGAACTGTTTTGTCGTATGGTGATCGTGGATTTTATGGAGCTGCTCCCAAGCTTTGGAATGCCTTGCCATTCGAACTTCGCAGTTGTAGTTCCATCAATGTTTTCAAAAAGTTGTTAAAACTCATTTATTTGAAACTGCTTATAATATTTGATTGTTTTTGCAAAACATTTTATTGTGATTTATGTACTCATTTTGAGCTTTTACTTGATGTCTTTAATGTGATTTCTGGTATCGCATTGCTGACACATACCTTAATACATGTATGTTCGGCCATTTTTTTTCTCATTTTGGTCGGGCACGAATCAGTTATTGCTGTTAAGTTGTTGTAACTGCTAATTCTGGTCTTCTCCTCTCTTTGCTTGTTTGCCATGTGCAGCTGGGCAATGTGTGTTGGTACTGTGATATCCTCTTTGATCTTGTAGGGTCACATTATTGATCTTGAATTGCCTTTATGTTTTATTTATTGTTGCATTTTATTTTGGTTCATTATTTTTCCTTTGTCATGTTTGTGTTTTATGTTGCGCCTCGGAATAGGTTTTCTCTAGATAGATGGCGCATTATAAATGCTTTATATTATTATTATTATTATTATTATTACTCACCATTTTGATACACAGTGACTTTCATCGATGAAGAAACCACACAGTCGGTCTCTTATCGCCGAGGTGCTCAATAGGTCTTTTCCATTGTCACCAAGCAAACTCTCTGGGTTTGTGAACAAAAGAGAGTACGTACCGACCTGCGCAGATTCCCTCACGGGTCTCATCGGTGATACTTGATAGGTCTACAGCATTGATGCCTAGTTGTTGAGCTCTATTTAACTGATCTGTTATTAGCGATTTGAGTGGCATAACAATTATAGCAACAGAGTGAATACGTTCCTGAACATGCTGAACGGGCTTTAGTCCACGGAGAAAGTCAACGCAAATTGGTGCTGCCTGAAATATGCAACTTTTCCCAAAACCTGTTGGAAGGCTCACGAATAAATCCTGTCCTTTCAAGAAAGACCCCAAGGCAGAATATTGTTCACTTTTGAAACCTTCTGGCAAACCGAGTCTTTACGAAGCGTGTACAATTGCTCTTGGAATGTCAACGTTCTTGAAATTAATGGACGTCGCCATTGTACATTCATTACCAGCACGTTGTCGTGAAAGTTGGTACCTTAATATTTCTACACAAAACCCCCTACACCGGGGGTTTTCTGTACAAACCTTACCAGCTGGATCAGACGGTTATTTACGACCCCCATGACAGCGGCCAAGCCGCAAGCCTTGGAGATGACCTTTTCGCTGACCGCAGTGCATATAAGTGCATATACTTATGGTATACAATTTCTATGTACATGTACAATTTACATGGGGCTGTAGAAACTATATGCACATACACATGCAAGATTTTACTTTGTCAAGCTTCAGGCATTGAGACTTCTCCCACCCGTGAAGTATATTGTTCATACAAGCATAATGCATTGTTTGTGTATACACTTTTAATCACCAATCGATAAATTATGATTCGTGCAAACATAACAAACTGCTAAGACAAGGTGAAACGTCAGTTTGAAATGTTCAAGAAACACATTTTGCTTTTTAAAATCCTTGTTAGAATTAATATAATATTATATAACAACTGTTTTTAGAGAGTAACACTTTTCTTGCTATCAATTTGTAAACAAGTTTAGAAGCTATACGGCGCTCGTCTGTTTGTTGCCACTTCCTGACGAGGATACGCCGATGGTCATCTCGATCGATCCAACATGCAACAAACAAGCGATTTAAATTCAAATGAAAAGGCGGGCATGTAGGGATGCATGATTGTCACTTTTGAAACTGGACCTATGACTATATCCGCTCCGCAACATCGTGACAATCGAGGTGTCAGAATACGCAAAACAAAATTATGCATTGTTTTTTTTGCTTCGATTAATCCATACCATTTCGAACCGTTAATTATTGGCAAATGTTTAAGTGTCCCGGTACTTTTTGTGATGACTTTAGTGTACATGCACATGCATGGAATAATGCAAAATAAATTGACTAAACATTAATTATATAAGGTATACACATGTAATTCAAAATGAATAATAAACAAATGGTTGCATATCGGATGCGTGTAGCTAAACCCATACAAACACTTTAATTTCAAAATGAAATCTGTCTATTAATTCCGGTCAAAAAATAAGGTAGGCCATAGTCAATCTTTTTTTCAAAACAACAGGTGGCTCAACTCGTACGTAGTTGCTTCGTAATCGAAACAAAAACGAAACGTAATTTTTGTCTGGACTATAAAGGCGTAATCGTGTTCTCAAAATAATTTAAACTTTACTTCATGTGTAGGTTAACTGAACTAGTTGGTGTCTAATACTTGTAATAGGCGTCCCCTGACATAAATATTTTTTTTCCAAACTGTTGCAAAGCATTGACGTCTCCAATATAAGCTTGGAGAAGTCCACCACTTTGTTTCTTCTGTTTGTTGAAATCATTTGTCTTAATCTTTTATATTTACATTTATTCAGTGGCAATAAATATGAAGACGGATACAAATAAGATTGAATATGAATGGTTTAATTGTCTCCGACATGCACATAAGGCCAACATTAATAGCACTAATTAAGTTTTGCGGTGTAAATATAAGTATATTGACCGATAAAGATACAGTTGCCATGACTTCCATCCGCATTATTCTAGTGTTTGTTTAGCTGTTTGCTCTTGTTCTGCCGTTTTGTCTTTACTTATTGTACATGTGCAATAATGAATGTCACGTGGTGTAAGTTCCCCCAATCAATAACAAGGATCTGTATGTCAGTTATATAATTTTTGATGATACAACGGACTCGACTCGGTCCCAACTTTAATCGTTTTAGTTTCCTTTGAAATCTTCCTAAGAACCTTATCATGTCACGTAAACAAAAAAAATTTGTAGAAAAGAGATGCGAGTTTTAATTGCTTATTCATTGTATATAGAGGCACAGTATGTAGAGCCCAGCAGGACCAGGTAGAAAAAGGGATGCGAGATTTGTATAAAGGGATGCGAGTTTAAGTGCATATACATTGTATATAGAGGCACGATAGAGCCCGGTAGGACCAGGTAAAAAAAGGGATGCGAGATTTGTATTTGGGATGCGAGTTTTAAGTGCATATACATTGTATACAGAGGCACGATAAAGCCCGGTATAGGACCAGGTAAAAAAGGGATGCGAGGTTTAAGTGCATGTACATGTATATTGTATATATAGAGGCACGGTAGAGCCCGGTATAGGACCAGGAAAAAAAGGGATGCGAGATTTTTAGAAAAGGGATGCGAGTTTTAGGTGCATATACATTGTATATAGGCACGGTAGAGCCCGGTATAGGACCAGGAAAAAAAGGGATGCGAGATTTTTAGAAAAGGGATGCGAGTTTTAGGTGCATATACATTGTATATAGGCACGGGAGAGCCCGGTATAGGACCAGGAAAAAAAGGGATGCGAGATTTTTAGAAAAGGGATGCGAGTTTTAGGTGCATATACATTGTATATAGGCACGGTAGAGCCCGGTAGGACTAGGTCAAAAAAGGGATGCGAGATTTTTAGAAAAGGGATGCGAGTTTTAGGTCCATATACATTGTATATAGGCACGGTAGAGCCCGGTAGGACCAGGTCAAAAAAGGGATGCGAGATTTTTAGAAAAGGGATGCGAGTTTTAGGTGCATAATATATAGGCACGGTAGAGCCCGGTAGGACTAGGTCAAAAAAGGGATGCGAGATTTTTAGAAAAGGGATGCGAGTTTTAGGTGCATATACATTTTATATAGGCACGGTAGAGCCCGGTATAGGACCAGGAAAAAAAGGGATGCGAGATTTTTAGAAAAGGGATGCGAGTGTTAGGTGCATATACATTGTATATAGGCACGGCAGAGCCCGCTAGGACTAGGTCAAAAAAGGGATGCGAGATTTTTAGAAAAGGGATGCGAGTTTTAGGTCCATATACATTGTATATAGGCACGGTAGAGCCCGGTAGGACCAGGTCAAAAAAGGGATGCGAGATTTTTAGAAAAGGGATTCGAGTTTTAGGTTCATATACATTGTATATAGGCACGGTAGAGCCCGGTAGGACCAGGTCAAAAAAGGGATGCGAGATTTTTAGAAAAGGGATGCGAGTTTTAGGTGCATATACATTGTATATAGGCACGGAAGAGCCCGGTAGGATGCAAGATTTATAGAAAAAGGATGAGAGTTTTTAGTGCATGTACATTGTATATATAGGCACGGTAGGGCCAGGTAAAAAGAGATGCGAGATTTGTAGAAAATGGTTTTAGTGTTATAAACAAATGTATGATTATTCATCTTACCTCATCTTATTAAAATTTAGTCCATTTATTATTCCATGCATGCACACACTATAGACCCACTAGTTTGTCCACCAATTAATAACAAGGATATGTATGTCATCAGTTATATAATTGTTGATGATACAACGGACTCGACTTGATCCCAACTTCAATCTTTTTAGTTTCCTTTGAAATCTTCCTAAGAACTTTATCATGTAACGTTTTCGAGAAGTTTGCCTTTTTTTATTTACAATTTTCTCACCATATAATGTGAGCAGACATACTTCACTGCAAATCGAGATTGGCCAGGGTTTGGAAACACTAGGATTGTGTAGCTGCTAAGTATTGACTTTTTCGTTATACATGTACCTTCACAAAAAAAACATTGCCCCATATTATGAGAACAAACGGGCCACAATATTGCAAAATTAATCTACTGACTACAATTATGCAATTGCATCCAAACACTATTTTACAGAACTGATCAATATAACCTTGTTCTATTTAATATTAGAAGTTGCACGTTAGCTTCCTGAGAACTTACTTTGGTTTCGGTATAAAATGCAAGTTTGTTCATTCATCACTGACGCCTTAATCTATTTAGCCTCTGCAGAGTTATGGCCCGTGTACTTAAAGAAATCGTATACGTTTGGTAATTGGAACCCAATGTTTGTTTCAATCCTATATAGTTATAGATATATACCATAAAACTAACCTGTACAAATTTCATTTCAGGTGGTAGCGATTTTGAGATATTACCAAAAATCTAGAGCGGTTTTATGTCCACGCAGGAAGAATAATCTGCATTGGAATACACAATCTGAGAAACGTCAATGCACGGTAACGCTTCTCAGATTCACTTTGTTGGGGATAAAATGTGATATCTTTTTCAATAACCGACCGCGGTACTTCAAAGTGAAAAGTTTCTAAAAATACATTATACTATCCAAAGCTGCTTATTCCTCCATGATACTTCTTACCAAGTAAGTTTCTATTGCCATTAATGTTTGGAGTAATTACCAAACGTTTACGATCCCTTTAATGACTTTTCGTTATCAGCTAGATTTCTCATTTTGACAAACTTAATTGGAGAATTAAGATTGATTTTCTTAATTTGAGTATGCAAATGTATTATACAAAAGTTAAATTTAGTAATTGGACTTAGCTGGGGTCTTTGATAGTTTTTCGATCCATATTTTATTGTAATATTATTTATCTGGTATTACCACTTCTTGGTTCATATTAGATTCTTGCTTTCAGTATAAAATCCTATAGTTCAATCATTATTTTGTTCTGTGCCAAAGTCCATAGTGTGTGTGCAGTGCACATGTGGTTGTACCTGTACAGTTCACTATGCTAGCTATATTAAGGTTGACCTGGCCTTTTCTCCAGTGGGTTGACCATGAAGTTGACCTTCCACTGACCCGGCCGCTGTTGAAGGACTGAAATTCCCTGACGGCACATAAAACTGCCAGTGTGTAAACCACAAGCCCCAATATGAAGAATAAGTTAAGACAGGATTAAGGTACCAACTTTTACGAGAGTGTGTTGGTAATGTTACGGATGTACATGTATATGTACACATGTGTACACATATTTTCGCATTTTTGTATCACTGTGGAGACATGGCTTTGTTCTCGTGTACAAAATGGTTAGAAAGTCGAGCACGTTTTTCAAAATGCTCCCATTTTAACCATAATTTTTTTTTCCGGGGTTGAAATTTCGACCCAATATACCCTATATTATACCCTAACCCAAACACTAACCCTAACCCACATCCTAATCCTAGTTTTGGAGTAATTTAATCAAAATCCAAAAATCTAATTCGTGAAATTCCCAATGGAGACCTATTCATCTATAGAAATTTACCCTCCGGAGACGTTTTGTCTCCATTGTACACATTGTGTTCATGTCTCCAGAGGGTACGGTATTTCGCATCAAGTGTACACACGCGCGCACGGTGTACAGAACTACCAGTCTGTTGTTTTGTACATAGGGCCTTTTCGAATCCCTGGCTTCGTCTTCGTCTTTGGCTTAAGGCGATTTTTGACTCCCAACTGCAAGATCTCCAGCCATATTTTGACGCCTGTTGTACTTCAGAAACATTCACTCGAGTGATGTGAACCCAAAAGTTAGACTATTTCAATTTTCTTCTATTTCTATTTGCTTCTCAGTAATTCGGAATTCGGAGGCGAAGCCAAAGCCAAAGACGAAGCAACGGTTTCGAAAACATCTAGATGTATGTATGTATGTAAATGTGCATGATCGTCATTTGTGTGAACCAATCAGTGAAGAGTATTGTGCGTGGGGGCGGAATAATGTTTCCCCGGTTTTTTTCCGGGGAAGTTGAGCAAACCGACTGGACTGTCTTCGGGTGTGAGTACGCGAGTCTGACGGGCTGGCTGTGTATGCGCATGCTCGGGCGCCACGTCGTGCGCGCGCGTCGGCGCGGATCGCACGAAAACAGTCCAGGAAGTGGACTATGTCTACGGTCGTATAAACTCGCAAGAATGGCGGACCCAAACAGTCCTATTCTTCAACAATTGCAAGACAGTGTTTCGACGCTGTCTTCTCTATGGTGTTCTAAAACGGACAGGCAGACATCGTTGTTCAACTTTCCAAATGCCGTACTTCAACTTTCAAAACGTCGTACTTCAACTTTCAATTAATTGAATCACCAAGAACATCGCGAATAAGCCCAAACGAGTGCGAGTGCACTAATTACTGTTCGGCCGCTGAAGTCTTTACCAAAATTGCGAGAAAAAAGTGTGCATAGAAGCATGATCTCGTGGATCATGAAATAGAAATATGAGATTTTAACTTTGTTTTAAAGGGGCAGATATATTCGCAGCCGAAAAACGCATTACAATACTGCATTGAAAAAGGGATTTATTTAACGGGCTAATTAGGCACTAATTAGTGTTCGGCTTAAGCCTATACCAACATTAAGTTTTTCCAGTAGCATTATTTTGGAGATTATAAAATAAAAGTATGAGTTTTTGATAACATGTGAGGTATATTTTGTTTTAAATGTTGCATTCTCTTTTCCCAATCTATAAAAATAACTTGAAGTAGGATTACTTGTAATTAACTGTAATTTTTTCAAGGTTTAAAAAATTGTGGCTTATGTTGTAATGATTTGAAATGGTTTGTAAAAGTATTGTTATTTACCGTTTATTTTGAAAATGTCTTTGAATAAAATGACAAACCTTTGCATCACCTTTTGCAGCATGTATTATATATTTTTCGGCTTTTGGTGAATGAATGCTTGGCTGAATCAGCGACCAGAAATCCGGCCGAATACGCGGCTACCTTGAGCCAGGTAAAAGCGCGCGAAAGTTGAACCACGACATTAATTGAAAGTTGAAGTACTACGACGTTTTCAAAGTTGAAGTACGACGTTTGAAAGTTAAAGTACGACGATTTGAAAGTTGAACCACGACGTTTTGAAAGTTGAACCACAAAGTTTGAAAGTTGAAGTACGACGATTTGAAAGTTGAACCAAGACGTTGCCTGTGCGTTTTAGAACACCATGCTATGTGTTTGGGTCCGCCATTCTTACGAGTTTATACGACGAAAGCAGCCGGCGCACATGCAGCTAGCTAATGGCCCTGTCACACCAGAACATTTTAGGCCAACGCGTGAGTAACGTGTTGTAATTTTGGCAACACGCTGGCAAACTCTGGCCAACGCTAGGCCAGCGTTAGCAACACGCTGAGCGCGTTACTCGCGCGCTGGGACATGCTGTCACACGCCGAGGAAAACATATTTTGTTCAACATACATACAATTTCAAGCGTTTGCCAGCGTGTGACTGCACACGCTGGCGGAGCGTTGGAGGTTTGTTACTCACGCGTCGAACACGCTAGACGATCGTTATCAACCCGCTACTCACACGCGGGCGCACGCTGGCGTACGCTGGTGTACTCTGGCGACACGCTGGTTATGGCCCTTTCACCCCAGAACGTTTTAGGCCAATGCATGAGTAGCGCGTTAAAAATAGTTGATACGCTGGCAATCGCTTAACTTTCACATAAAAAGTCAAGTGGAACCGTGATTTCAGCGTGTCCATACAGGTTGATAACGGGTTCATAGCGTATGCCAGCGCGTGAGTATCGTGTGAGGAACGCGCTCAGCGTGTGAGGAACGTATCACTGATGTATAGTAAAAATACGACAGCGGGTCGCCAGCGTGTGAGTAGTGGGTTGGTAACGATCGTCTAGCGCGTTCGACGCGTGAGTAACGACCATCCTGTGCGCCGCCAGCGTGTGCAGTCACACGCTGGCAAACGCTGAAAATTTTAGGTATGTTGAAAAATGTATTTTTGCCTCAGCGTGTGACAGCGTGTGACAGCGTGTGGGTTACGCGCTTAGCGTGTTGCGAACGCTGGCCTAGCGTTGGTCAACGTTTACCCGCGTGTTACCGAAATTCCAACACGTTGGCCTTAAACGTTCTGGTGTGACAGGGCCATTAGTGTAGTAGCGCGTCGGCTTTTTATACAACTAATCATGTGGTCGTTGCAGTACGCTGGCGCGCGTTGGAACGCGCTACTCACGCGCTGAACAGTCGTTCATCAGTCGTCGAGCGCGTTACTAACGCGTTACTCACGCGCTGGCGAACGCTACGAACCCGTTAACAATGCGTTATGGACACGCTGAAATCAAGGTTCCACTTGACTTTTTCTGTGGAAGTTCAGCGTTTGCCAGCGTATCAACTATTTTTAACGCGCTATTCACGCGTTGGCCTAAAACGTTCTGGTATGACAGGGCCATAACTAACAGTATGTGTACATGTACACACGCGCGCGCAGCATGCACCGTCACGTATCGCTCTATACAAAGTACTCTTGCTGCGTTCCAATCGCGTCGTGTTTATCGTGTTCACCGTGAATTTCTCTGTGTTCACGAGTGGGTTTCATTCCAAACGCTACCCACCAAGACGCACGCGCACAGTCGAGTCAGTCATGTGGTAAGGATATTCTTTATCGCGCAAGACTTGAACTGGTACTTGAACCAACACGCATGCGCGAATATTTTATTCGTTTATGAAGTCGTAAACATGGAGAAAAAATGTCACCTCGAGTTCCCCACAAAATTCCACCTCCAGTTCACCACTGGTGAACACGAGTTACCAGGCGATTAGAGCGCCATTATACGACTCGTGAACTCGGGAACACAATAAACACGACGCGATTGAAACGCACCAATAGATTTGGGCCTAATTTCTTGGCTCTGCTAACCACAGAATTCCGCGCTTACGGTCACCATTTTCCGCTAACCGCGCTAGCAGAAAAAATTGAGCTAACCCTGTAAGCACAGAATCCTTAGTTACGGGATGTACGCATGCTCAGAGACCAAAATTCCTCGCTAACGCGTGAAATACGTTTACCGTAAGCACCGAATGTTCTGCTATTGTAAGCAGAGATTGTTCGCTAACGGTAAGAAGAGCCAAGAAATTGGGCCCTGGGCCCAAGTTGGTCTCTGGGCATGCGTACACACCGTAACTAAGGATTCTGTGCTTACAGGGTTAGCGCAAATTGTTTCTGCTAGCGCGGTTAGCGCAATGTGGTTAGCAGAGCTAAGAAATTGGGCTCAGATTCGACATGTTTGGCGCGTTCAGCAGAGCGCCATCTTGTGCCGTAATTTGGCAAACACTTTATATTTGTAAACTTTATATATTTTAAAACATTATATATTTGTGTACATGTACATACTTATGTTTATCATATATATTTGTTATATGTTAAATATTTTTCCTAAGTTAACAATAACAGTTAAAATATATTTTTTAACAATTATATTTTGTTACTTTTAAAGATTTTTGGAACTTTGATATTTTGTAAGATATTATATATATTAATGTATGTTTATGTAATACATATTATATTATATAAAATCAATCACAAAAAACTAGGATAGGTTTTTGTTCACCATTATTTATATTATATTATATATATATTATATTATATTATATATATATATTACATACAAATTATATATTTCTTTATATATTTTATTTATAAAATATATGTATTATTATAAAGTAGGTTTTACGGCGCCCAGTGGACGCCCTATGGCTTATTAACAATATGTTTCGGCTTTATGGCGCCCAAACGGTGGTCGCCTTAATGTTTTCTCCTTTTAAGTCCCTTTAAGACGTTATTTTATCGTGTTCAATTACCATCTGGGAGAGGTGTGCCCTCTAGCTATGAAATCGATCACAAACAGTTTTAGAGATCATTCGCTTTTTTGATAACCAAGGACAACAACGACAGCTTCAAATTGTAATGTATACGTCAACAGTTTGAATTTAGCCTTTGCGGTGTCCGGACAGAAGCAGCAGTTTTACCGTATTTAGCTGTGTAAATTTGTATCCAAGTCAATACTGAACAAAAATTCACGGTCTTTCAAATTATATTGCTGCTTATTGTTTTTCACAAGAAACCGCTGTATAAATATAAGACGTTTGAAAACGAATCGCACAAGGACGGTTGCTAGCGACGTCGCGTCTTGTTTGTCAAAGCTTTGTGACGTCACTGGTGAAGCAACGCGCGTCCAGCACAGTACAGGCGCGCTCGCTGTCATGTTGTCTCGTTAGCTACGCCATTTTGTGGACGTGTTGGAGGCTTTTTCGGCGCTTTGCTGTATCGGTTTGGGTAAGTACATCCTTTATAATATAATATGCTTATTCGACTTACATAGAGCGTTTTGAAAATGTGTTGGGGGTGGGTTTTTTCTCCTGAGCAAAGTATTGTACGAAAAGTTTAAACATATTATTTATGCCGCGCTCGAGAGTTTTTTCCTAGTTCCGGATTTGTCCTAATCCTAGTTCCGGATCGTTTCAAATAAAAACTTATAAAATTTACCTCTTCTTATGGCTTGGTCTCCAACAGTCCAATACTATTTGTTTAGATGAAGTGCATTTTGAAAAGAAACATGTAAGCTTATTTAATACACAAGTATCTTTTCAATAAAATATCCAGAAGAATTATTTTGGCTGGATTCCCGACTGTAGTACATCATGTACTTTGACATTTGGATGGTTTGTATTTATACGTAGAAAACCACGGGTCGGGAGCCACAAAACCGCGATAATTTTTGTCTGCGACATGTCAGTTTGTCACTCACATTCACAACGTTTGATTTCGATTATGCCTTTTTGTAATCAACAGACTGTACAAATACAGTTGTATTATCTCATGCCTCGATTATTTGTTGGGTATAATAAATAAGTCGAAAAGTCTCCAGTCAGTATTAAAAAATCTGCCAAATATTTATATTTTTTCCTAATCCTTGTTCCGGATCGCAACAAATATTCCGGCTGCTTTCAGCAAGTCCAATCCTCGAAATTCAAGTAAAAGATGGGTTTAGTAATTAGAAGTAGTTTACCTTGAGTGATGGATAAACTACAGTTTATGCTCTACTTTTTTTCGAAAATCACTTTTCCTAGTTGCAGATTGGTTTAACCAATTCAGGATCGGGTAAAAAACTGCTTCGTACATGAAAACAAACCGGATTACATGATGTACATGTAATGTAGGGTGTGGGTAAAAGTCGGATCCTCCGGACCTCTTCGGACCTTCCCTAAAGTATTATCCCCGGCCTAACTCTAAAGGCTATAATATTACCCTAATGCTAACCCTAACCCATTCAAAGAATACTGAGCCTATCCCTAATCCCCACAAAATAAGGCTACATGTACTTTAAAATGCAATTTATTTTATTTCATTTAATTTGAAGGTTAAATTATTTAGGATCCGGGAAGGTCCGACTTTTTGACTAGTGTTAACATTAGATCCGAGAGATCCAGGAGATCCGGGTTTTACCATTCGCTTGTAAGTTGTAATGTACATGTATTGATGTACACAGTATACATGTAGGTAGTCTGATTTCTTTTTTGCAGAAATCTTTGTGGAAATCATTTTTTTGTTTATTTCTTTGTCCATTTTTGTTTTATTGCAGGCCTACGAGTACGAGAAGTACTGGTTGTCATAGTACTAGTTGTTACCGGAGCTATTGGTAATGATGTGCAATCGGGTTGGGAGCACAAGGCCAAACCGAAAAATAACAAAATATAAACGGAAATCGAACTGAAAGTGAAACCGATCTAAACTCCCCAACCCGACAAAAAATCATTAAAAAAAAGACTTTTGAACCGACAAAAACGGAACTGAACCCCCACAAAAAGAAGAGAATGTCTGGCTTGGGCAAATCACTAAAATTTCACAAAAAATGTGTATATTTTGTGCCTGATTGATAGTGATACACTTTTGACAACTTGGACAACTCGTACCATGGTCAACCAGTACCTTGGTCAACTCGTACCATGGTCAACTCGTACCTTGGTCAACTTGTACCTTGGTCAACTTGTACCGCGTGTACTGCGCGAGCTTCTGTCGCGCGGTACAATTTGTAAGGAATGGTGGATTTTGTAAGGGATGGTCGTGGTCGTATAAAGAAAAAAATGCAACAAAATTACATTAAAAAAATCTGCCAACAACTAAACGTATGTTTTTTCGTAGTTCTTGATCACGCGTAAAGTACATAGGCCTACACCAAATACACACGCGCAAGCGATTTTGTACACGTGCCACGTGCGTGTTCTGTGATGGGTCAAAGTTTATCGGTTCGTTAACGTATTTTCAAAGCATTTTCTTACGCGTGTTCTCATTTCTAAACTTCAAGTATTTTAAATGAACTATATACAAATTATAAGAAAATCTCCTAGATTTTTTTTCGCGCGACTATTTTTATGCACGAAGCAGTTTTTATTTGACCTGATCTGGAACTAGGAGAAGTGATGTCGGAACTTTTGACGTCGTATTTTCAACATTAAAAGAGCATACAGTATATGGAGAAAAAAAGGTGAAGTACATGTTTCGTCATGCATTACTTTAATGCAAACTACTCAACCCATTTCTCTTGAATTTAGGACTGGTCTAGCAGATGTCTAGCTTAAAGCTGTCTGAATATAATGTTTGCGATCTAAAACTAAGAAAATTACTGTAATTAAGCTGTGTGGTATACATGTAAAGCCTATGTACCAAATGTATAAAAGGTACTAAGGTTTACTTACGATCCGGATGAACATTTTCCAGTTTAATTATGAGAGAGCCTTTGTGTCAATTTATTGTACAATACATACATGTACATGTATTCAAATGATACAATTTCGAACAACGTCATGATCTTTTTCCCAGATAGTGAACGTACCGCGACAGTGATGTAAAACTACCGGCGCGAAAGTGGTCACGGAAAGTTTCCGCTCAGCCACGGTAAGTTATCAGGGATGCTCAGAGGTCCAATAGGAACAGCCTTGCCCTGTCGAAGTACTGCGACCGACCACGCCTAAACCGATGTGTACTTAAAGGTAGGATACACCATTTGCAGATATCGAAAAAAAATACTACCGAATTATTAGGAAATATATCTTACTTATTTGAAAGTAAATAATGATTGTAGGCATCCAGCAAAATGATTGCCCTAGATATCCTGTAATTGCTCCAAAAATATTTTGTATAAACCAAAATTCATGAACGCCGGGCGGCGATCGCGGAAAAAAACTGCCCGTTAAAAATTAACATCGTTTTTCTTCCTTTTCTCAACAAGTTTTAACACTTGGGAATTGTAGGATTTTGCCAGGTACTATGGTCTGTAATACCATACATGTACTTTTTATGTAATTTCTCCTCTTTAGATTGACAATGAGACTCAGGAAACGTGGTGCACCTGCATGTACACCATTTGGTGAAGCAAAACTCTGGTGTATGCTTAAAAAAGATCAAGAAGGTTTTGAGGTCAAGTACATCAACAAAACCATAGGTAAGTTTGGGTGTACACTTGCATCAATGGATGTATGAAGTACATGTACACAATGGTAGTGTCAGGTAACTATAAAAGTGTCTCTTTTTTAACCCATAGGATATGGCGTCTTCACCAAAAAACACTTCAAAAATGGGGACTTTCTCCTTGAATATAGAGGAGAACTTATTCCTCACAAAGAAGGAGAAAGTAGGGAGAAAACGTACAAAACTTCAGAGGGGAGTTTTTTGTTCTTTTTCAGAGATGGACGACATGGAGCAAAGTGTTGAGTCAAATTTTCTAACTGCACAACACACACGTACATACATTATTCCCAAAAGACAAAATGATTTACACAGAAAGGCATAATGTCCTCAGAACCTAGATAAAAACATAGCCAATGTGAACAGTAGTAACATCTCTGAGTTACTGTTGCAACACAGAAATTCCAGAATGTCAGTAACAAAAATGCCTTTTCATTTTTTGCTAATATTGGCATGCCAAATCTTGGTCATCTGAATAGCTGTAATTTCTTTTGGGATGTGCCGTGAATTTTCAACTTGGTTTAACCCTAACCCTACCTAATGCTACTTTGTACTTGTTAACGCCAGCATCTGCACTATTATACTGCCGCTAAGGGGGGTCGCACCTCGCAATCGCACTTCGCAAATACACCAACGGCTGACTGAGAATGATCGATGACGTCACAAAGGTCTCGACAAAAGCTGTAACTTCTTCTATTGTAAACACAATCTTTCTGCTTGTTTAATGTGTTTCTTCAAAGTTCAAGAACAAGTTCGTTTATACTAGTAGCTTCGCACAGCTTCAATTAGCTTCTAGCATCTAGAAACAGCTTCGTGAAAACTGAAAGATATAACAAATAAAAAGAACAGGCTCAATCTAAATACATATAACTAGAGCTAAACCATGCTAACAGTAACACAGAAATCACATGCACAATAAACGTGCATTGTAGGCCTATAAAGTATGAGGACTTAAAACAGTTTCATATAAAGTAAATGAATGAATTAAATACATGCGAGTATCAAAGAACAATACCTCTTTGCTTCCTGGTGGATTAATTTACAGCATATGGTGGACTTTAAGGTGGTTATTGGTTACATGTCTGCAGATTCACAATATAAGTACAAGAAAGATGGATGCCATGGCAGAGGAAAAACAATGTGCTTGTCTGTGTGTAGGTGAGCCTAATTTGTTGTCTCCAATAAATCAGTTAAGTGAGGGCGCCCTATATAATTAACAGTAGCACAGCAGTACATTTACATGGCTCCCCAAAATTAGTGAAACCTAATTTTGCAACTTGAAACCTTAACAATGACTTTGCAGTTAAACCTGGTACTTCTACTAGCATCACATATTCTAGTCACACGAGATAGACCAGTAAACAAGCATCAACTTTTAAACTACGTTACACAAAACCTTTAACTTTAAAAACATCATAACATGTTGGAATACAATCATTTCAAACTAGTAACATCAATACAAAACAACTTGTTTCATCATTACATCACGAGAAATAGTTATGGCTCCTCGATGGGGAATCCCTAGGTCTCCTGACTCTCTAGAAGTAGGACTAGCTTCTGGATCGGCCGTTCAAGATACTTTGTAGGATGAAGTCGCCTTCCTCTGGCATCTAGGGAGCGGTCAGCGATGACTAGCTCAACTTTGCGAACGTGACCATCTGATCCTGGAAATACTTGAGACACTCGTCCCAGCTGCCACTCGTTCCGAGGTAGGTTGTCATCTACCACAATGACAATGTCTCCTACTTGGAGTTCTGGATACTCGTGGATCCACTTCTGACGAACTTGAAGTGTATGGAGGAATTCTTTTTTCCAACGAGACCAGAACTCGTTTGTCAGGTGTTGTACCCTACGCCAACGTTTCTGCGAGTACATATCAACACGTTGAAATTCGCCAGGTGGAGGCAGAACGATACTTGACTTTAGAGTCAGTAGGTGGTTGGGAGTGAGTGGTTCCAATGCAGTGGGGTCATTCAGGTTGTCTACTGAGAGTGGTCGACTATTGACTATTGCTGCTGCTTCACCCATGAAGGTTCTGAGTGACTCATCATCTAGTTGGGTTCCAGATTGATCCATTAGGGCTTTCAGTACCCTTCGAACGGACCTTATTTGTCGTTCCCAAACACCTCCAGTGTGACTTGCTGATGGAGCGTTCACTCTGAACTCCGGGTAGTCGCATCTCTTCTCTGTAAGGAACTGTTGAACTTTAGAGTGATCCATCTCTGCCAGGGCTTTCCTCATTTCCGTTTCGGCACCCACAAAGTTTGTGCCTCTGTCAGATCTGAGTAGCTGTATAGGCCCACGTATGGCAATGAATCGCCGCAGGGCATTGATGAAGGAGTCAGTGGTAAGAGAATTTGCAACCTCGATATGGATGGCACGTGAAGCCATGCAGGTAAACAGAACGCCATATCGCTTCATTTCCTTCCGACCCTCCTTGATGAGCCACGGTCCAAAATAGTCTACTCCACAGTGTGTGAAGGGCGGTGCTGGCTGAAGCCTATCTTCAGGGAGATTGGCCATCTTTTGTTTCTGACTCCCGCTGTACAGTCTACCACACTTGACGCATTTGGAGATATGGTGGGCGACTGCAGAGCTGCAGCCAACTATCCAGTAGCCATTGGCTCTTATCGCATTTGTCGTCATGCCACGACCCTGATGGGCTGTCTGCTGATGATAGTGACGGATTATCATCTCCGTGACATGGTGCTTTCGTGGAAGTATTGCTGGATGCTTGAAGTCAAACGACAATTTCGCATTCTTGATGCGGCCACCTACTCGCAATATTCCATCTTCATCCATGAACGGATCCAACCTGAACAGTGCGCTCGTCTTCTTGATGGCGTTGTTCTGCTTTCTGGCAAGCTGTCTGTCCGTGTCGCGATTGTTCACCTGAAGAGAGGTGAGAATCTCGATCTCGTCCCTGAAGGTATCTCCCTGGACAAGTCTAATGATCTCGAGTTCAGCTCGACGAAGATCTTCCACGGTGGCTGGTTTATACTGTGGAACAGAGTTTCCTTTCGTCGTGCTAGTCTGGTTTACATCTTGAGACTTCAGCTTCAGACGTTCTTTGAGACGTGACTTGTAGCTCAGACAAGCAGCTATGGCTCGCGTGGCACGATGCCAATCCGAGAACTGTTCGAGCCTAATGCCACGCTCGACCGACTGTGAAGCAAGAACATGTACTTTCTTGACTTCTGGGTCCTCTTGGCAGAGCGGCTGCTGTAGCGGCTGTTCTCGGGTGGGGAGATCCTTGTTCCACAGGAAGTCAGGTCCTTTCAGCCACTTGGATGTAGTAGCCAGTTCATGGACGCTGAGGCCTCTTGATCCTTCATCTGCTGGATTATTCTCTGTGCTGACATGCCTCCACTGGGCAGGTTCTGATCGGTCTCTTATTTGTTGAACTCGGTTGGCGACGAATACATGGAATCGACGCGATTCGTTGCTGATGTAGCCTAGTACTACTCTGCTGTCTGTCCAGAAAACTTCTGTAGCATCTGTGTCGAGTTCCTTTCGTAGCAGAGTGCTGACCTTTACGGAAACCACTGCCGCAGTCAATTCCAGACGAGGAATGGTGATAGATTTCAGAGGAGTGACCCTGCTCTTTCCCATCACTAACGCACAATGGACTTTCTGCTCGTCGTCAAACAGACGGAGATATGAGCACTGTGCGTAGCCACAAAAGCTTGCATCTGAGAAGTGGTGAATTTCTTTTGACACCACCTTTCCAAAACCTTCGGGTTTCATGCATCGTGGAATCTTTTGTTGTTCAAGAAGTGGGAGGTCTCTTCTCCAGCGGTCCCACCGTGACCTGGTCTCATCAGAAAGTGGGCTGTCCCAGTCGGCTTTATCTCTGCATAGATCTTGCAGAATTCGTCTTCCTACCAGTATTACCGGAGCAACAAATCCCAGTGGGTCATAGATGGAACCAATAGTGGAGAGAATTCCACGTCTTGTCAGGGGTTTGTCTTGCAGAATGATTCTGAAGTTGAAGGTGTCGGACTCCACACACCACTGAACCCCAAGGGCTCTCTCTATGGGAAGAGCGTCGAACTCGAGGTCCAGATCTTTAATGTTCTTTGCCCGTTCTTCTGATGGAATAGCTTCCATAACTTCTCTTGAGTTGGAAACAAATTTGTGCAGTCGCAGTCCGCCCCGTGCACACATGTCTTTGGTTTGCTTGATCAGGCTAATCGCTTCACTCGCAGAAGAGACAGACTTTAAGCCGTCGTCAACATAGAAGTCTTGTCGGACAAACTTTGCTGCACAAGACCCACATTCGGCTTCGTAGTCGTCTGCGATGCGCTTCAGACCATAGTTGGCACATCCTGGGGATGAAACAGCTCCAAATAGGTGAACGCCCATTCGGTATTCCATCGGTTCTGCATCACAATTTCCACCTTCCCACCACAGGAATCGAAGGTAGTCACGGTGCTCGCAGTTCACTTTAAACTGGTGAAACATCTGCTCCACGTCACACATAAATGCAACTGGCTCTTGGCGGAACCTGCTGAGCACTCCCACGAGCCCATTTATGAGATCTGGACCCTGCAGGAGATGGCTGTTCAAGGATTCACCCTTGAAAGTTGCACTGCAATCGTAGACTACACGGATCTTCTCGGGTTTCTTGGGGTGATACACACCATGATGGGGGATGTACCACACGCTGGACTTGCTCTCAGATTCTGGAACTAGTTCTGCATGCTGGTTCTGGATTATACCCTCTACAAATTTAGTGTAGTCGCTATGATATTTGTGGTCTTTCTTGAACCGATTCTTCAGTTGCTCTAAACGTCGAAGGGCCATGATCTTGTTGTTTGGCAGGTTTGGTTCCGATCCTCGAAAGGGCAGGGGCATTTCATAATACCCATCTTGTCGTTGGTGGATGCCATCTGATATTTTGACGAGGAACTGGAGATCATCTTGGGACAAACTGGTGTCGTCTGGCGTTTGTTCAGGAAAGTCAAGATTCATCATGTGTGAGAACTCAAAGGGTGTGACTTCCTTTACTTTGTTCTGAAAGGAAAGGTGGACTCGATCATTTGCTTGGCCATCGCAGAGAGAAGAGGGAACCTTGTAGGTTAGGATTCTATGGCTGATGCCGATCGGATCACTTCCATCTTCTTGCTTCTGGTCAGGGTCGACAGTTCCTACAATACCCCATCCAAGATCTGTTCGTTGACCATATGGCTCGTTTTCCACAGGCGGGATGACTTCACGGGGTGCGAGGGCACGTGAGCAGTTGTACCCAATGAGAATGCCCACATCACAGTCCGCTACTGGCATCAACATGTCGGCAATACTCTCCAGATGCGGCCACTTCTTGGCCATGTCTGCCGTCGGAATATGGGACCGGTTGGCTGGCATGATTTCCCTTGTGTATGCTGCCGGCAGTGGAATCTTCAGCTGACTGTCATGTCCTCGCACCATCAACCCATTTATCTTTCGACTCGCAACTTGCTGTTCCTTTGCCAACATGGTGGACAGCAGTAGATTGACATTGGGACCATGCAGTCCTAGGTCATCGCAGGTTCTATCTAGAATGAAGGTTGTGTCAGACTGTGTGTCTAGCAGTGCGTACACCAACACTTCCATCTCTGGCTTGTCTCGATGGGAGATCCACACTGGTACGATCATTGAACTCTTACTGCCCTCATTTGTGCCGCTGAGATGGCTGGTTCCAGTGTAAACATTCGGCATTTGCGAAATTACGACATCATTCGACACTTGCGGGGGCTGTTCATACATCATCGGAGTACGAGCTTCTCTTATGTCGCCATGGAGGGACGTCGGATGACTCCTCGAACATGTTTTGCACTTGCTTTTCTTTCGACATTGTCTGGATCTGTGTCCTTTGGTCAAGCAGCCAAAACAGAGTCCCTTCTTCATCACGAAGATTCTTCTCTCCTCCATTGTCTTCGAAAGGAAGGACCGACAGTCATCAAGCTTGTGGTTTGTCTTATCACAGAAGGGACAAGGTTGGTTTTGAAACCTGTTCTCTGGTTTCTCGTGTGTTCCGGTTGAAAAGGAACTCGCTCCAGTGTTTCTCTTCTGGTCACCTCTGCCAGGTCTCGAACTGTAGAGCTCACTCTTGCCCTTCTCTGTCTTTAGAGATTGGAGGGACGTCACAGGGTCGCACGCGAGATCTGCTTCGGTGACAATGAATTTAACAAATTCAGTGAAGGGGGGGAACATCTGGTTGTTTGTTTTCCAATGCAGTGCCTTCCGACCCCATCGTGGGACAAGCCATTCTGGAAGTTTAGATAGCAACTTCCTGTTCTCTCTGTCATCGTTAAGTACATTGAGACTGCCGATGGACTCCATTGCAGTTTCACACTGCCGAAGAAAGTCAGCAAAGTGTCGCAGGCCAGTACCATCTCTGGGGGCGATCTTCGGCCACATGTCCAACTTGTCTCTGAATGCACTTGCAACGACGAATGGATCTCCGTATCTCCTTTCAAGCAGTGCCTTTGCTTGGTTGAAAGCATCATCGCCGGTTAGAAAAAGGTAGCCTTCGATTGCTTCTTTGGCTGAGCCTGCCAAATATCTCTTCAGGTAGTGAAGTCTTTCCGATGCCGGTATACCTCTATGTTCTATTAGCGTTTCGAAGCTGCTTTTCCAACTTGGGTACTTGAGTGGATCGCCAGAGAACACGCCAGGTTCTGGAGGAGGTAGACGACTCAGATTGAGTTGATCGGCAAATGTCTTTGCAAGGCCCAGGAGATGTTCTTGAGAGCTGATTCCAGGTGTCTCATCTCGAGATGGTTGAACGACAGATGCAGAAGATAAAGGTACCGCAGGTGTGTCTGGGGGCACCCCGGGAGTTACTGGTGATTCTGAGTGTACGGCTGGCTCTGACTTTTCAACAACAGGACTTAAATTGCCTTGAGTTGGCTCTTGAAGGGATCGCAGGTAATCTTCTACGAACGCATTCTTGTTCTCCGGCTCCATCCACTCTACGATGCTGGAATAAGCGTCATCTTCCCTTTGCACTCTCTCAATGGCGTTTAGCTTGGATTCTGTTGCATGAAGTTCTCGTATTGTCTGTAGTTTCACTAACTCTGCTTGTTTCTGCTCGAGTTCTGCTTTCTTGGTTGCTTCAGCATCGGCAAATTGAAGTTTTGCCTTTAAAGCTGCAGCCTCGGTTGCAAGGGCGAATTTGGCGGAGACGATCGAGGCTCGGGAAGAATTTGTGCGATGAGATGTCTTGCTTCGATGAGATGTTTTGCTTCGATGAGATGATCTGGAAGACTGGGAACAGACCTCGGAAAGCCCTACTTGTTGTCCAGCACCCTGGAGGTGGTCACAGATCTTCTCCAACAGCTGTTGGTTAGCAATAATGGCCTCCATTGAGCTTGAAGTCACGCTAATGCCCTGAGTTACTGGTGAGGTATCAGGCGTGTCGGCTGGGAAGGGCAAGGGAGTACCCGTACCCGTGGCTGCCTCTTGTTCTATTTCTCCTGAGTCGGTCTTCTCAGACATTATAACTTGTAAGTGTACCTGTAAATTACAAGTTTCGACTGGCAAACCTATGACGGGACCTTTAAAGGTCAATACACAAGTTCAATACAATTACAAATATGTAGGCTTTCCAAAAAACACTACTGAAAGTGTACTGTAGAATTACACAATTCACGTTCAAAACAACGCAATATTTTTAGTGCAAATATAACACAAAACTCGCAATAATATGCAAATTTGCAACTCGCAGCAAAAGGCAGTGTATCGTAGTTACATATCTCGCAATTATCCTTGGATATGCACGTTTCCAATATTACACAGCTCAGTTGCGATTTGCAATACCTTGATCAACCTTGAACAGTCATCCGAACAGAAATGCTTCAAAATTACTATGCAATGTACACATTCAAAACAATGCAATTGACAATAAATCAGTCAATATAATAGCGAGATTCCAGTTCGTGTGGTTCAATGTTCAATATGTACCTAGGCCACAAAGGCACGGCAGGCGCCGAATTGTAGCCGCACGCAGTCCGGATCGTGGTCTGTAGGCTTGACCGGTCGTGAAATCCTTCATCCAGGTAGGCCTACTCCGGCAATGGAGGGGTGGGGGTAGTCCGGTAGTGCGTCGAAGGGTGAAGTAGAGTTTTCACTGTTAACGCCAGCATCTGCACTATTATACTGCCGCTAAGGGGGGTCGCACCTCGCAATCGCACTTCGCAAATACACCAACGGCTGACTGAGAATGATCGATGACGTCACAAAGGTCTCGACAAAAGCTGTAACTTCTTCTATTGTAAACACAATCTTTCTGCTTGTTTAATGTGTTTCTTCAAAGTTCAAGAACAAGTTCGTTTATACTAGTAGCTTCGCACAGCTTCAATTAGCTTCTAGCATCTAGAAACAGCTTCGTGAAAACTGAAAGATATAACAAATAGAAAGAACAGGCTCAATCTAAATACATATAACTAGAGCTAAACCATGCTAACAGTAACACAGAAATCACATGCACAATAAACGTGCATTGTAGGCCTATAAAGTATGAGGACTTAAAACAGTTTCATATAAAGTAAATGAATGAATTAAATACATGCGAGTATCAAAGAACAATACCTCTTTGCTTCCTGGTGGATTAATTTACAGCATATGGTGGACTTTAAGGTGGTTATTGGTTACATGTCTGCAGATTCACAATATAAGTACAAGAAAGATGGATGCCATGGCAGAGGAAAAACAATGTGCTTGTCTGTGTGTAGGTGAGCCTAATTTGTTGTCTCCAATAAATCAGTTAAGTGAGGGCGCCCTATATAATTAACAGTAGCACAGCAGTACATTTACAGTACTAC
The DNA here is from genome assembly GCA_037893245.1 of Crossaster papposus. Taxonomy (NCBI): domain Eukaryota; kingdom Metazoa; phylum Echinodermata; class Asteroidea; order Velatida; family Solasteridae; genus Crossaster; species Crossaster papposus. The sequence goes on along the minus strand of JBAIAA010000251.1, from coordinate 566,149 downwards.
TAGTAGTAAAAAGTAGTATGCAGTACTCTCACTGACTTGTGTGCAATGCCTGTACTGTAGTAATTAACTTCACCCCTAATTGCACTCGTAGTACTTTTTAGCATTGGGTCCTCTGCTTGCTGAGTGTGCATGGCCCATGTATGCTGTGTAGGGTGTTCTAAACTCTACATTAAAAATTGTCACTTGGGACACAGCAAGGGGTCAAGGCTGGACTACTGCATTTTTTGCCAGGAAAGTATTACTGACCTGTATTGCCACTATTAGTATTTTGTAGTTGGCAGTATCTGTACTCTGTAAGTACACACCCAATAGTCAGTCACAGAGAGACCCAGTGCTACAAAATACTAAGTAGTATTCTGTAGTACGTACCAGTAGTTCTTTAGCCCAAAGTAAGGCCTAGGGGGTTAGGGTTAATAACTTGTTTTTCTACAGCATTGATGCCACTCATTCTGATGGGTGCGGCCGTATGGTAAACGATGCAACGCACCCTCGTACAAATTGTAAAATGATGACTTTCCATGGGTGCACGGACAACATCACTCGTCTTTGCCTCTTTGTGACCAAGGACATTGACGTAAACTCAGAAATGAGATTCGACTATTAGTCCAGGAGCTAGCATACTTTTATCGGTATTGTTGAGTACGAAAGGTTTGACACCTGAAATGAGTAGGACTATGTGTGGGAACCCCAAAATGTGGATTCTTAAGTTTGGCACTCTTGCACTGCCCCCTGGGGGCACTCTCAAAATGACCCCCCAAATTTTTTTATCGGTATTGTGGCGTACGAGGACCAATTTGTTTTCATATGTACTTCAAGGGAGTCAAAAAGCCAATTCTTAAGTTTTCAACTAATGCACTAAGCCACTTAAGAATGGCCTAATTAACGCTAATTAGCACTTTTATCGGTATTGTCACGTACGAGGACACATTTTGGCTCAAAATGTACTCCAAGATATCCTGATTCCGAATATCGAATTCTTAAGTTTCAACTCCATGCACTAATCCACTTAAGAATGGGTCAAAGATAGATAATTGACCTAATTACGTTTGGAATAATGTGACCCGCTCCATCGAAATAAGGAATAAGTCTCAAAAAAGTTATGGTCTGATGAAGATGACAGATGTATATTTATTTGCCGAATCCACATTCCGAGAAAAAGGCTCTGAAATAAAAAAAATTGACCAAAATCATACGGACAGCACAAACAAATACTTGGTCACGATTTTCACCCATGCATTCACTTCAACGGCCGATTGCGTAAAACGGCCTCAGCGACTTATTCCTGATTACGATGGAGCGGGTCACATATGCCATTTCTCCGGAACCACATGGGGTAGAGGATTGAAATAAGGTTTAATGTGAAGGTCTAAACATTGTGGACAAGGACCAGTTGTTAAAGTAGTATTTTGTTGGTCTCTTCATGGCTTAAACATGCAACTAAGCCTAAAAGTGTACCCTTTTGACCCACCACGTGTTTATAATTGTATCGGTATGATCGAGTACGTCCACAAAACTTATGTCAACATGTTCATCTGGCAACCCAGAATACGAAAAACTCATTCTTAAGTGTCCATCTGATGCACAAATCCGCTTAAGAATAAGAAATCGGTCAACTTATGAAAGCATGTTAAAGCTATTATCGAGTTATTTCTCATGAAAAGGAGGCCTTCATCAAAAGTTTAATTTACCAAGAGCTTTTCGGAGTTTTCATGTGTATTTTATGAATTGCTCGCATCCAATTATTAAGCTGGATAGTACAGTAACCATGTGTCTGTGTCTAGGACAATAAGACTATATATATGCCCTATTGTTCATTGTACCTTATAAAATAAGCACGAGCTCTCGTGACAGATGAGGGCACTTGACAGAAGATATTGATTGAAATAAACTTTAATTAAAAATCAAATCAAAATTACGTGTAACACTGTCACAATACTAAACACATTAATTACAATATTGCACTGCACTGCACTTGAATTATAATGAATCTATGTTAATACAAGAACTATAAGGATCTGCTTTAGTGTGACAAATTGCAAATATTGACCTATGATACAATAATGATCTGCGTATTCATCTCGAACAAGCCAGCCCATGCCTAAACATGCAAATACTTCTTTGAAGTACGGTGCAATATTGCAGTTACTGTATATTATTATTATTATATCTTAATCTTCGTGATTTACATTTCCCAAACATGTTATCCATGAATAAAGCTGCAGCGCCTTGCTTACATGGATGTAAGTTCCCGGGTGTAAGTTATAATATTGTTTTTAAATATATATGCATTTTAACTGGCAGACTATTATCATGTCAAAATCTACTGGTAGCTAAAGTACCATGGACATGAATAAACTCAAGTTGCATTTATAGCAACTTGTATAGATGACTTCAATATAAGGACAAGATTAATGTGATTTAGTAAAGTAAGGAATAGCCTGTATCATAAATCGCTACAATTTTGTGTAAACCATGATTCATAATCCAGAAACTTAGCGTTTTAAAAATCATACTGAATTGGCAGAAGCCGACTATTTGCCCTGCGAACGAAGAATCGTGGTTGGCTGCAGTCTTTGGAAAATAGAGCATCTAGAAACTACATGTAGTTCGGGGGGTCTCCCCTTGGATAAGGGATCAGTTAGGTTTCTGTTCTACACAAATGTTCCTAGCGTCATGGAGAGGATGACGAGGTTAATACTGATTCTTGGTAAGCAACATTCATCATCAACCACAGCTTATTAAGCAAAAGATTATCAAAAAAAGTGTGGAAATAACCTGTAAAAGGTTTCTGTATTGTTTACGGTAAAGGTATATTCATTGTGAGTAGGCCTGGCCGTATAATTGCGAGTTACATTTTATTGGCACACCGCCACAATGAAATATCTCTCCGTCTCCTTTAATTTGTTGTGATGCTTGTAGTTTAGAAGATTTTGTAAATGTTCTACTCTTAGCTATGCAAAACATCAATAAGCATGATGGTCAGGGTATGGATATACACTCCAATCTGGTTTGAACTTGAAGGACATCAACTACCGCAAACCCTGGTAGAAGAAGATGAAATGAAGACTGACGGGAGTGAGGAAAGACAAGAGGTCGCACCATCTGATGAAGAGGAAGGACTTTCCGAAGAGAACTAAATAACAGCTGAGTGATTCAATTTGAAACAAGGTGGAAATACACCACTTCAATAATTTGTAACCATTCAAATCGCAAACTGAGAACATGACTATAATACATATTAAGTGTTACACGTAATTTTGATTTGATTGTTAATTAAAGTTTATTTCAATCAATATCTTCTGTCAAGTGCCCTCATCTGTCACGAGAGCTCGTGCTTATTTTATAAGGTACAATGAACAATAGGGCATATATATAGTCTTATTGACCTAGACACAGACACATGGTTACTGTACTATCCAGCTTAATCATTGGATGCGAGCAATTCTTAAAGTACACATGAAAACTCCGAAAAGCTCTTGGTAAATTAAACTTTTGATGAAGGCCTCCTTTTCATGAGGAATAACTCAATAATAGCTTAAACATGCTTTCATAAGTTGACCGATTTCTTATTCTTAAGCGGATTTGTGCATCAGATGGACACTTAAGAACGAGTTTTTCGTATTCTGGGTTGCCAGATGAACATGTTGACATAAGTTTTGTGAACGTACTCGATCATACCGATACAATTATAAACACGTGGTGGGTCAAAAGGGTACACTTTTAGGCTTAATTGCATGTTTAAGCCATGAAGACACCAACAAAATACTACTTTAACAACTGGTCCTTGTCCACAATGTTTAGACCTTCACATTAAACCTTATTTCAATCCTCTACCCCATGTGGTTCCGGAGAAATGGCATATGTGACCCGCTCCATCGTAATCAGGAATAAGTCGCTGAGGCCGTTTTACGCAATCGGCCGTTGAAGTGAATGCATGGGTGAAAATCGTGACCAAGTATTTGTTTGTGCTGTCCGTATGATTTTGGTCAATTTTGTTTATTTCAGAGCCTTTTTCTCGGAATGTGGATTCGGCAAATAAATATACATCTGTCATCTTCATCATCAGACCATAACTTTTTTGAGACTTATTCCTTATTTCGATGGAGCGGGTCACATTATTCCAAACGTAATTAGGTCAATTATTGATCTTTGACCCATTCTTAAGTGGATTAGTGCATGGAGTTGAAACTTAAGAATTCGATATTCGGAATCAGGATATCTTGGAGTACATTTTGAGCCAAAATGTGTCCTCGTACGTGACAATACCGATAAAAGTGCTAATTAGCGTTAATTAGGCCATTCTTAAGTGGCTTAGTGCATTAGTTGAAAACTTAAGAATTGGCTTTTTGAAATTAGACTCCCTTGAAGTACATATGAAAAAAAAATTGGTCCTCGTACGCCACAATACCGATAAAAAAAATTGGGGGGTCATTTTGAGAGTGCCCCCAGGGGGCAGTGCAAGAGTGCCAAACTTAAGAATCCACATTTTGGGGTTCCCACACATAGTCCTACTCATTTCAGGTGTCAAACCTTTCGTACTCAACAATACCGATAAAAGTCTGCTAGCTCCTGGACTATATGGGGTGGCCGATCCATATACGTGTACATGTAGCTCCTATAGTGTGATAACTCAGATTCTGTCTTTTATTTGTGTACAAGAGTATTGGATAAAGGTATAGTGAAAGTTCTTTTGTGGACGCTTTAACAAAATCAACAGAAAAAGAACGACTAAATGGACACAAAACGAGAACCATGCACACTTCACAGGAAAAGGACCGTAACAGTTGTAACCAAAAATTAATTAATGTACGTCCTACTGTACATAGCCAATTACATGTAGTATTAGTAATCAGTGGTGCAGCATGCACTGGGATGATAAGTATTATCTTTTAATCTCTGCTTCACTCTTTGAACCACTTTCTCAGTGCCTATCTGCTGCGCAAATAGTGGGAGGCGGGGCAGGGTGGGGGCTCCCATAAGAAAACCACCTCACTAAAAAATAATGCAAAAGGCACATATTAATCCTTGGTCACGCGTGGGATCCCAAAACCAATGATATTTTAAAAACAGTCTTTGAACAGGAACAGACACACATGCAGCTTTACCTTACATACGTACTGTGGGACATTCCTTTGTCTTCGTGTAGTTAAAAAACGTTGACTAAATACTAAATTTTTCTAGCTTCCCCGAAACAAATTTACCCTCTCAGCTGTTCCTTCTATCTTTTCTATACATATAACCCTAACCCATTTTTCCTCTAGTGCTCTTTTTCGGAAACTGAAAAACGAATTGTGGACCTGGGCAAGTCCACAAACCGTAACCTCTTCCCGCATCTTGTGGACCTATATTGTTCGGAGGCCATGCGTATGCAAGACTAACTCACATAGGTACACAGTCACAGGTACACACCCTCGGACATTAAAGGTAAAAAAACGAAGAACAAAAGCCAACACTTTGGTTGCATGCATGCTGTGAAGTTCTTGCAGCGGGCAAAAATATATACATGTATATCAACAGAATTAGTAACAGACAATTGTAAAGATTTTCCGGCGATCATCAAGGGTAGTGGCAATATTACCAGTGTTGCAAAATTTGAGTTGCAAATGTGGTAATCAAAACTTATACCGAGCCATGGCCATGTATAATCTTTTGGTCTCTACGTTTGTTAATTTCCCAGGTACATGCAATTATTGTTGTATTGAGTTAATGGTTTGTGTCCCGTAGTGTAAAGTTCTCCATTAATTGGCTTGGTACACTCAATTGTCAGAGTGCGAGAAGGGGAGTCGATGGGCCACAGGTAGGAAACAAAATCATTTGTTTAGAGGACAGGTTGTCATAATCTGTCACTTTGTTGCATTTTGATATTCAATTTTTACAGAAGCCACCATACCCGGTACTGAAAGTGGTCGAAGAAACTTCACAGACTTCACTTAATAACCAGTTGTCCTTCTGTGGCCTCAAAATTGTAAGTACTGTAACGCGACAGAGGGCGCTAGATAGCGCGATGTGAATATAAATAACAAGTAAATCACTGTGCGTGCGCTATGCATATATAGCTGTGTGTTAAGCGAGCGCGGCGCTTAGGCTCCGCCTTGCGCGTACGTTATTGGGCAGTGTGAGTCACTGCTTGGTGACGTGAGGCACGCGCGCATGCACGTGTATGGGCTACGGCCGCCTCGCAAGGCTATAAAATGCGCGTGCAGAGCTGATTCCGGGGGTCCATGCACCGTGGGCTTACTGTCAGCAGTAAAGCGGACGAATTGATAAAGCTAGTCTTAATGGGAGTTAGTGGGAGCAGCTTGCTGGTTGCCTATCCGAGTGGCCGTGTACGCTCCCTCTAGTGTACATGTACATGTACGTGTACATGTATGCTCACTGTACATGTAAATAACTGAAAGTGAAAATGTTAGTACACATGTACCGGTAGGTCATATTGAAATACCTAGAGTTTGATGGAAAGGTACATTCTGTACTTGCAGTGTAATGCATTTTTTAATGGGGAAACACGCAAGAAAAATAAAAAAATAATACAAAATAACAATGAACAATCTTCACTGCTTTTTCTGAGGAATGCTTTAAATACAACTTGTATGTATGTGAAGCAGTAACGGGAAATTATTAAAAGGGTGCAATTTAGTGAAAAAGACTCGCATGTAGTTGAATTGCATGCAAATGAGTTGTGTGCAGTATACATGTACAAAAGTACCTCAAGAGGTTTGCTGAAAACATCTCTGTCTAGTTTCTTTATTTGTACATGTTTCCCTCCGCAAATGAATTTGGACAACTAACATAATTATTATATGCATTTGCATAGACATACCCCAAGTTAAAACAGCTGGTCATTGATGACTTTACATTTGTTACTACTTATATATGTTGCTTTTTCTTTTCTTTAAAAAAATACATTGTATGGTTGTTAATTCAAGTTTATGTAGTTGTTCCCACACAGATTTGTGCACAGAAAATCCAGAAAAATAAACTGTCATACCATTTTTTCTTACTTACTAATCTGTTATTTGGTTTGTGTTATTTGCAATTCTGTTTATAATTTTTGCTGACTTTTATCTGTTGCATCCCTGTGGAGACATAGTATCGTGTTTTCCCTTGGTCCTGTACACGATATAACTTGTGGAGACAACCTATTGAACCCATAGGAGACCTATTCCATCCTTTTGTCTCTATTGTGTTCATCATGTCTCCATAGGGCAGAGTTATTGTAACAAGTCACTGATTTGTCTGACTTAAATCAAGTCGAGTCATTTTAAAGTAGTTACTTGAGTCAAGTCGAGTCATTAGGTCAAGAAGGTTGAGTTACGTTGTTTTGTCAAGCCAAGTCGAGTTGATTCAAGTATTTTAGCTGGAGTCAATTCGAGTCAAATATTTTAACACTACACAATAAATAACACAAAAAAAAGTCAATTTGGGGCTTTTCTAACTTGACCTTAACCTGATATTCAAGACTTCTTAAAAGTGTTTCAAGAAGAATTAACCGGTAGCATTATTTCGAGCTTAACATTTCTGAGTTTTTATTTAACCTGGGATTGTTGCAGACTTGGATGAGGATCCGTCTGGGTCTGTTGAAGAGGAGTGTGCCTCTGCTGTTCCTGCACATAATATAGAAGAGGCCCTTGACAAAGACAGTGCTTCATCAATTGCAAGTATGTACATAAACCAAATTAATATTCATGTACTAATATTTCACATTTATTAATTTTACTTGCTTGCCTGCCATGTACAGATTGAGTAGGCCTAAACACGTGTGGACATGTTTTTAAGTTTCTTGCTTATATTTTTGGCCAAAAATGTACATGACTAGTCATTCGACCTCGGGGTCTTTCTATAAATTAGGGTACCAATTGGGTTTTCACTGACTTTGCTAATATAATGCAAAAGAAATGGAACTCATCAATTTCATGGTACATGTACCCTATGATTTGTGGGTACCAGCTGTGACATTTAAACATGAATTTAATTTATCTGGAATATTAATTTTTTTTGCACTGAATTCCTTGGCTCTTTTATCTTTTATGAAGTGTATCACCAAGAGTCAACATTGCTAAAATAGCAGTATTACTGTTGTACCCAATTTCCCACACGGGACCATAGAAAACTACTTGCCAACATACATGCACATTTTGTAACAAATATGGCCATTCTTAAATAATTAAAGCTCATTTGGTAAAACAAAATTAGGTCAAAATCTATCGAAAAATTGCAAATATGGAAAAACTGAACAGTGACAAATATGGTTCAAAGCATCATTAAATATTGACATAATGTTGGTGTCCCCCCCCCCCCCCCCCTCATCGAGTTATGTTGACAAAGATTTATGGTTCATAATTTGAACAAAACAGTTCTTTTTTTTAGGAATGAAGTCTCATGGAATAAAGTTACCAGAAAACATAAAATCATGTCTTCTGAATCAAGTATATTGTACTGATGGGCATTTGAATTGTTTGTTGCCCCCCATGCTGCCATACACTGTAGTTATGTTGGTCATTTATGATCTATAAACAACAGAAACTGGGATTTCTGACTTATCTGATTACAGCAAATAGTGTTTAATATTTAGTTTGAACACGCTGTTCCCGGTCAGTTCAGCATTAACAAAATAAAGAAAAATAAAAAATCATGGAAATCAATATCATGCAAGGGTTATTTTTGATTGGCTGCCTTAAACAGAATAATGATAAATTTGCAGGCTACATGCATAGTATGTATATTGTCGTTAGTCTATAGTGGTCAGTCCAATGGCAGTCCATTATTTATTAAAATTTATTTAGGCCAACATGGTTCATCAGTATCATAATTACAATCTTTCTCTGCAAAATGGCTTTAAATGTCATGGAAATTTTCATAAGAACTGGAAATGTCATGGAATTTGGTTTTCAGATTTCTGTGGGCACCCTGTTCATCTTTCAGGCAAGTTTATTTCATTTTTCCTTAAGGCCTTTGACGTCGGGAAGCAGTTATAGCCATGGCCTGCTAATCCGTCCGGAATGATGTCAGCTGTGCTACGCCATAGTACGGCGTGTTTTACAGCTGCACGCTCGGGTCTATTGTGCAGTGCAGCTGCTAGACAAAGGCTGTTGTGCAGTCATGCGTATTGCAGTGAGGAAGTCGAGGGGTTAAAAGCATTTGTAAACTGGAAGTCGATTACATAACCGCTTGAAACAATAACAAGAAAAAATGACACTTTTTAGATAGAGATTGTACATCATCCGAGCATATGTAAACTATAATTGTGCATATCACGCTGCTTCAGATGTAGAGACGATGATGCTCTGCGAACAGTTTGGAATATGCAAAATTCATTTTTTTTTTGTGCATGGGCATGTTTCAGCTCTGTACCCTGATTTCAACACTGCAGAAAAAAACAAAAACTGTTTGAGAAAAATTACCCAATAAAGTTCAATGTCTTCTCATCACACTTAAAATGTCTATATTTCTTTTAATAAACCTGTGATTGTTTCAGAGTCCAATGAGAATCAGGCTGGATATGTTAAAGAGAAATGTACCTCTGCTGTTTCTGTACATGATGTTGAAGAGCCACTTAACAAATGCAGGGCTTTGCCCATTGCAAGTACTGGTATGTAAACAATTAATTAATTTAAGCACTAATGTTTCAAATACTTACTGATAGTAACTTCATACCCAAAACAGTTCTGGCAAATATGATATCCATGAAGAATTGAACATTTTAATGTTGTGTTACAGCTCTGCAATTAAATTACCGTTTTGTACCATGTTTGTACATGCATGGCACATACTGGTACCTCAATGTAAACTTCACTTATGAATTGAAACAATTTTGGTTTATTGTCTCGCAAGTCGCAACATATCTGGTTTCAAAGAGGAAAGATGCATAGTTTTTAAAAATACATTACTTTGCAAAATTCATAAAATTTTAAAAATCTTGAGAACTGTAAGACCAAGTAGCATTCAAGCATTGTATATGCAATGGACAACCACTACATGTTGGGTAACTTTGATTGTTTATTATATAAAGCAGCATATCAGTTTGTGATAATGCTATGAGGGATGATGGAGCCACACAGAGAAACAGTGAAGCCACGTGGGAAGAAGCCACGAGAGGTGAGGAAGCCACAAGAGGTGGGGAAGGCGCGAGAAGTGGGGAAGCCACAAGAAGTGAGGGAACCACGAGTGCTGAGAAAGCCACAAGAGGTAGGGAAGCCATGAGAGGTAAGAAATCCACGAGAATTGATGAAGCTACGAGAGGTGGTCAGGAAGCCACGAGAGGTGGGGAAGCCGCAAGAGGTGTGGAAGCCACAAGAAGTGCGGAAGCCACAAGAGGTGAGGAAGCCACGAGAGGTGGGGAAGCCGCAAGAGGTGCGGAAGCCACAAGAAGTGCGGAAGCCACTAGAAGTGAGGGAGCCACTAAAGTGAGGGAACCACGAGTGCTGAAGAAGCCACGAGAAGTGAGAAAGCCACAAGAGATAGGGAAGCCATAAGAGGTACGAAATCCACGAGAAGTGATGAAGCTTTGAGAGGTCGGGAAGCCGCGAGAGGTCGGGAAGCCGCAAGAGGTGCGGAAGCCGCAAGAAGTGCGGAAGCCACAAGAGGTGTGGGAGCCACTAGAAGTGTGGGAGCCACTAGAAGTGTGGGAGCCACTAGAAGTGTGGGAGCCACTAGAAGTGTGGGAGCCACTAGAAGTGTGGGAGCCACTAGAAGTGTGGGAGCCACTAGAAGTGTGGGAGCCACTAGAAGTGAGGGAGCCACTAGAAGTGAGGGAGCCACTAGAAGTGAGGGAGCCACTAGAAGTGAGGGAGCCACTAGAAGTGAGGGAGCCACTAGAAGTGAGGGAGCCACTAGAAGTGAGGGAGCCACGAGTGCTGAGGAAGCCACGAGAAGTGAGAAAGCCACAAGAGGTAGAAGAGGCATGAGAGGTAAGAAATCCACGAGAAGTGATGAAGCTACGCGAGGTGGGGAAGCTTTGAGAGGTCAGGAAGCCACGAGAGGTCGGGAAGCCAGGAGAGGTGGGGGAGCCAGAAGAGGTGAGGGAACCAGGAGAGTTGAGGGAACCAAAAGTGAAAAAAAAAACCAGGAGTAAAGAAAAAGCCACGAGTGAAGACCTTCCCCCTTGGCCATCCTCAGGTAAATTTGACATTGCCTTTTACATGTAATGTGCTGCATGTCAGCCATCAAATTTAGTTTTTCAGGAACACAAATATAATGTTAGATTAAATCCCTGCTGCCATAACATTGAAAAATATGTAAAAGGCACATGGTAATAATGTAATGTGCGGACAGTTTTAAACAAAATACATGTATGTTTTAAACTGGCTCAGGCACCTGGATACGAACCAGTGCACCATAGACCTTTATCAAGGTATGCCATCTTTAAAATCAAAGCGAGTCAAATGATTCAAACAAACATGGAGGCCTCAATAGTCTGTGCGGTAAAGAGTGGCTCTCGCAAATGTACAGGTCACATGCTACCAAGGTAGGTCATGTCTCATTGAAAAGTTTCAAATCTTACTCATTGCATTTTGATAAAGGATCGTACAAAATAAAGCCTAAAACCAATATCAAATACAAATATATATTGGGCCAAAATCTATTGCTGCGTTTCAATCGCGTCGTGTTTATTGTGTTCCCGAGTTCACGAGTCGTATAATGGCTCTAAAGTCGATGAATACAGTTAACTTTAATTGTCCTGGTATAGAGACAAATTAAGTGTTAATATTTCATATTATTCATTATTCAGCTGTGCTACGCCATAGTACGGTGTGTTTTACAGCTGCACGCTCGGGTCTATTGTGCAGTGCAGCTGCTAGACAAAGGCTGTTGTGCAGTCATGTGTATTGCAGTGAGGAAGTCGAGGGGTTAAAAGCATTTGTAAATTGGAAGTCGATTACATAACCGCTTGAGACAATAACAAGAAAAATGACACTTTTTAGATAGAGATTGTACATCATCCGAGCATATTGTGGCGGGAACTCCCCGGGCCAACCCAAGGCTGTTAGGATAAGTCGGACACCTATTAAAGTGACGACAGTCTTCCCAACCTAAGGTTCTTCCGTAAACGAGAGATCACTCAGAGCGACCTAAAAGGCTAAGGTTGCAGGTCCGTTTTGGAGGAAATATACCGCCGATTATGATGATTGCGATTACTCTCTGTTGATTACACTATAACCTGTAACAAAGACTCCTTGACAACTGGGTTGACGGTACAATGAACAATAAAGATGATTTATTCACAACAATCAAGAAATGCACAGTAATTGGAAATTAAGTGGGCTGTTTAAATACTAGGGTCCTCAGCAGCAATGCACAATAACTGCAGTGTTTAGAACGCAAGAGCCATCCTAAACATTACACAAGCCTAGTCAGCATCAAGTGCCTAGTCAGCATTACATGCCCAAGTAAGCTGTGTATAACCAGTACAGCTTTGCACCTGCTACGCATTAACCATGTCAGCTTGCGTCAGCTATGTACAGCTAGCTATCTCAGCTTTGTACCACCAACACATTAACCATGCGTAAACAATGTACAACTATACCGCTTTGTACCGATTCGCATAATAATCTCACAAAACGCAGCACTAGTTACCTACGTCTTATCTGCCGTGCAGCTCTCAAACAACTGACCATGGATATTACGTGTCTACCACCCAGGTAAACACGCACACCATGTGAAACACATACATGTACATGCATACATGTAGACACTACCACACTGAGGGCATACTTGTCATTCTATCCAATGGAGGACACTTGAGTGTGTGTGAATTACACCTATCAAAGTGAGGACACGACACTAAAATGCTGGTTGTCCATTGGTTTCATATTGATGTGCATTCTAAAGTCATCATTGCGATTGCAAATTCTAAATAGTCAAGTACTCTGACGCATCCGTACATGTATGTGAACTGACGAAACATCCTGCTTAGCTTTGATGAAGCTTCATTTTGTTCCGACAAAAGTCTTTGATGTTCCTCCAGCTTCGTGTCTGCAGTGCCACAAGACAGGATGTTTCGATGTCTCGTTTGCCAGGAAGCTTCTTCAGCAGAAATAATTTCTGCAAACCCTTCGTAACGTCTCCCTTCTCCTCGGCAGTCCAGGGACGACGTTTCACTCGTCTCGAGTTGTTCAGAGATGCCAGACTTCCAGATCGAACACTGATAGGAGCCTGTCGAGTACATAATGTCAAATAGGAAACAAGTCGATATAAAACACAGATATTTAGGCACTTTTAATTCAGACAGCCCGATAGCCAGATGAACAAACAAATGGACAGACAGACAATTGTTTTTTTTAAAGACAGCCCAACTTAACCAGTTTGCGCGGGGATTATTTTAACATCGCCGAGCCCACGGGCGGGATTATTTTTAACGAAACTCGATCCGAAGCGGGTTCAGGCTGATAGTGTCGGGAAGCACACCCACGCATTTCCGAACTTGAACCTGGCGTGTTTATGCGTCATCCGTTTTGAATTTTGGAATTGTTTGCGTTTATATACGTCAGCCTAAACTTACTGTTTTCACTGGGCACATCAAAGGAATTGTCACTGCTGTTATCGCTGTCCTCGTCACTAGTGAAGCCTTCTGCAAGTCACAAAGAGCAGTTTTTGTTAGATTAATGCACACATACCTGACAGTTGTTTGTTGTCCTGCATGTAAATTCAGAAAAGTGGACTCAACTCGTCAAATTTCTGTGGTCTGTTTCTTTCTATTTTTCTTTATTTCTCTTTCTTGTTCTGTAATGCAGGAAAACACGTATACCATTTGTTATCATATATTGTGAACTGATAACAAAATGTTATTTCTTGCATTTCTTTTGCTGTTGAAGATGTATTAGTGAATAGTAATTACTGATCAAGTATTTTTCAACAAAAGCAATAATTAATGTCTTTCTTTTGCTGTTGAGTAAATAATTTAAAACAACTGGGTCCTTACCACCAGTGACATGCAGTTCATCCAGGGATTTGCCCTGCTGGGAAGGCAAGTTTCCCCTCTCCAAGCTGAGAAAAAGCCTAGAAAGTTTGGTGACCCTCTGCACAGTATCTGGCAACTGGTAGTATTCACGATGGACACGAAAATCATGACCCATGAAGTTTGCAAGTGTTTCAAGTTGATGTTCCTTCAAGGCAAGAATTTGCGATGCGGTTGCCACGTGCTTACGAAGTTTTGTAGACTGGATGCTGGCAGCATTGTCAAGGCCCGCCATGTCTGCGTACACTCTTATACAGTCACATCCTCTTATATGACCTGTACCTCTATAAGAACATCGTGCAAACAAGTAGGTGTTGTCGTGGGCGACTCCAGCTTCATTTCTCTTCGCAATCAGAGCACTCAACCACGCCACCACCAGAAGCACAGAAACAGTTAGACCCCTCTTGCCAACTATTTCGACAACTCTGAACATCTTGCACAGATGCCGTTCAAGATCAGTCAGCAGGCATTCCCCGTTGACACTAGCTGTTGTGTGCTTCTGAAAGTCTTCTAGTTTCATCTTTGATACCTCCCCTTGCCTTCTGCGGTTGAACATAATAAGGTGGCACAGTGCGACTTCATTCAATCTCTTCCAAGCTGGTCCAATTTGTTCGCCCCGAGCATCCTGGACAAGTTCCACTTCCCTGTTGCCAGCTTCATGGAGGAACGCCGACATTTTCACAACATCAGCATTTGTCGGCAGAATTTTAGGTTTGTTGCGCTTTTCTTGGTACAGTGTTCTGTGTGCATGGGTGGATACACGGTCTCGCCAGGTCAGTTCGCACAAGTGCAGAAATTCTTCAGCGTGTTGCGCTTTTTGCTTTTGGCCAGACTCTAGAGCATTTCCTTTAAGTATGAGTGCACACTTCTTGATGGAATGTCCAATCTTTAAAGCTAGAGACGGAACATCATACAACTGCTTGTCTTCATTAAAGCCAGCAATACCGTAAACAGCCTTGATGATATCATTCAGTAGTGGGGGTGGACAAATAATTCAAGTGATGCATTTGGCTGGTGTGTATTCTTGCGGAGTTGTATGACAAGACGACCCAATTCCCGTACCTTGTTTCAGATGTAGCCATGTTGATCTACATCGTGCCCGAGTTTCGCGTATTCCCGCTTGGCTACTTCCACAATCAAAGTGTCATTCTTGGCCAACAGAGTCACCTCATCTCTCTTCATCGGAATAAGAACCTGGTTCAACTGGAAAGACACACCGACAGGTGGAGGCTTTAACAAATCACTCTTGTGAGCAACACGTCTACGCAGAGGAGTTGTGGTAGTGCTACCATGCGAGTGTGCAGGGAGTGCAGGTTTCAGTGGGCACTGGTGACGCCAGAGATCACTTCGCACATAATAGCCATAACAATATATGCACGGTCCGTATTTATGTGGAGCTACCTTATGAGTAGGCCTATATCCTACAATGAGTGCACCCCGGCCTTTCCGAAGGACTTGGCAATTGTGCCTATGATTACCAACATTGCGGATTTTCCACAGAAGTATCTTACGGGCACTTGGGTTGGTCTCAGACGCAATCTCTACAACTTCGCTCTCTTCTTTGTGACATGACTGGAGATGACGGGGCAACTTAGATTGAGGTACTTCACAGAAAAAGCAGAAGTGTTTCTTGTCCCATTTCCTGTGCCCACTTTCATTGCTGGTCTCCATGACTGTTATGTGACCGGTCTTAGTAGCCTCGGTTGATGATCTCTGTGACTCGGCACTTGAGGCTTCATATGGAGCAGGACAAACGGCAGGTCCTGTACCAGAATCAGCCTGTGGGCCATCATCCCAACTGGAACTGCTTTGTAGACTGTCTGAACCATTTAAGCGAGGACTTGAGAAAATCGGATGGGCCACCTGGCATAGAAATCAAATCCAAATCACATTTAATTTTAAACAAATAACAATTTCTTTGGGGAGGGGTGGGAGGGCGAGGGGAGGGGTGGTGGGTGTGTGTGTGTGGGGGGGGGGGGGGGTGAAGGGGGGGGGGGGGTGCTTGCAAAAAACACTTTATTTACAAATTTGTTTCTGGCTTCTGGGCACCCAGAGTGAATATTTGATAGGGTTCAGAAAACAAGTTCACTAATGAATCAAAGTCTTACTACTTTCTATGTTGCCGGATGCAGAAAACGTTTATGATTTAGAACGAGTGAAAAAAACCCAAACACCACTGTTATTTTCTTTAGGGGTAGACGAATATGCCTAATTGCATCGGACTAGTTGCCCCTCTGAAGGAGAGGGAGTGGGGAGGAGGGAGAGTGGGGAGGGGTGGGAGGGCGAGGGGAGGGGTGGGTGTGAGGGGGGGGGGGGGGGGTGCTTGCAAAAAACACTTGATTTATAAATTTGTTTCTGGCTTCTGGGCACCCAGAGTGAATATTTGATAGGGTTCTGTAAACAAGTTGAGTGTGTGTGAATTACCTCATATGGAGGAGGGCAAACGGCAGGTCCTGTACCAGAATCAGCCTGTGGGCCATCATCCCAACTGGAACTGCTTTGTAGACTGTCTGAACCATTTAAGTGCGGACTCAAGAAAATCGGATGGGCCACCTGGCATAGAAATCAAATCAAAATCACATTTAATTTTAAACAAATAACAATTTATTTGGGTTATCTCTAAAATATACTATCCATTTTAACACCATCACAAGCAACAACATTCGCCCTTGATGTGCAACTTAACTGACGACATACCGGTATTTATCCTCTTCATAAAAAGATATGTAATTCAAATGAGAATTTGTGTCATGTGCATTCATTATGACTTCTAAGACTGAGCAGTTCACTAATTAAATACTTGTAGTCAGCGTACAATACAGGCGTTGTTTATATTAAAAATAATAATAACGGTAATTATTATTATTATACCTCCAAATAGGCACTTGGGGAGACAATCCCATAGAGATGTACACAAACTTAAAACAGTCCTAACTTGTTTACCCTAACCCTTTTGTCTAAGATCTTCAAAATTTGCCATTTAGACCAAAATCTGTCGTTCTAGGACAAAAATAACCCAAATATCTTTTTTTTAGGGTAGGTAGACACTTAGGGAGACACTAAAATGTCTACCCAAGTGCCACTGTCTTCTTATTACCTAAACACTTACGCTAATTTGTCTCCCCAAGTGCCTATTTGGAAGAATTACGCATTTCATTTGTACTCTTCCTAACCTGTCTGTTGTTAATTAATGCATTCTATGGTAATTTTCTCACCTGGTGCTCAAATAGGCAGCGTGTCACACCATCAGTGTACCGGACGCAGTACTTTCCTGATAAGAAAGCCACAAATTCAACTAATTAAACTTTAAAGGGATTACATGCAATTGGGAGTGGAATGTTGAAAAGTATTTGTTGTTTACAGATCATATATATTTTTGGGGGTTGAGGAATCAAGTTTAGGAAAAATGGCATTGTTTATTTACATGTGGTACATGTCATGGGGGGATGTAAGATGGTATACAGCTGTCTTAATTTATGTGTGACAAATGGATTCTACATTATGGATTACATTTCTTACCTACGGAACCCCTAATGGGACATATGACGAATAGTAATCACCGTGACAAAATAAATTTAGTTTTGTATTTCTTGCCCACGAAATCATTTCGTGCCCATGAAATCATTTCGTGCCCACGAAATCATTTCCCGTGCGCTCGAAAAAAATAATTTCATGAGCTCGAAATAATTTGTGTGCTTGAAATAATTAATTTGTTGTGCGCTTGAAATATTTTCCTGCGCTCGAAATCATTTTGTGCAATTGTTAGAAATCGGTTAAGTAAATATGTTTTACAGCACGGTCTTGACGCAAGGTTAACGTGAACCCACAAATTACGAGGGCATTCCATTTGTTTTCGTCATATGTCCTTTTAGAGGCTCCGCACTTACCTTTGGTGAAGGAGATTATTACGGCAGGATACCATGATGAATCTGGAGGCCACAGTGCGATTACGTTCTCCCCTTCATGGTGCTGGTGATTTGTCAAGGTTCCATCAAGACGACTACTTTGTTTCATGTTTGTTATGCTAGTTCTGTCAGCCACACCTAGACTAGCTAGCTAGCTGTAACAAGACAACAATACAACAACAATATACCATTAAACTGATAATAATAATTGTGGCTACTTATTTGTTTTATTATTTATACAATAACTACAATTAACTATTTCTTGTTCGCACGGTGCTCAACAACTCATGCTTGCGTTGGCAAAATAAAGCAGTTACATTTGGTTATAACTTCTATATTATTCTGAAATTAGGCATATTCACTTCCCACATCATCCTATAGACTAGAGTGAGAGATCGAGGCCATGACTACAAATTACCTTACAACGTAAATTAGCATGTCATATATGTCATAGAGTGAGCTATGCAAGCTTCCAAATACAATTGCTCTACTTACCATTTATTCCAGCTCCATGGTACACCTAGCTAGCTGCAAATGACCACGTCTTCGCATAAACTACAATATGCACTTAGGCCAAAACAACGTTATAATAGTTAAGACATGTCTGGACTAGTTTAATTAGAGACATGTAATGTACATATGTAATGTACCTAACATGTAATGTACATGTATACATGTATTTACGTTGTTGTCACACGCGCAACCAAAGGAGGGCGCTATGCCATTCAGGGGAATACCGTTTGCGTTTTATTTGACGGGGTAAAAAATGTGCATACTGCCTCACGTCAGGTCTTATGCGTCAACCGAGGACTCCTCCCAAACGCTTTGATATTTAACCAACAGTAAAAAACGGCCACGAAAGTGCCATTTTTCACAATATTTCATACCGAGGACGCGCTCGGTTTGCAAGGTGTCCTCAGTATGTGAGTGTGTACTTACATAAAACCCTCCATTTGCGGTATTGACATGTACTTAAGCATATGGGCTTTGTTACCCAATCGCGTGCAATCACGCAGCGAGTCACTGAGCGGTAAGCCCCGCCCAGCCATCGCGCGCAACTACAGGTCATGTCCGCCCGTGGTTACAGTTCATTCATAAACTTTAGAATTACAATAACATAAACTGGCACTAAGTCCTTGCACTTTCCGTCACACAGGCCCGAGCATGGCAGAGGATGTCCCCATACTCTAAAAGCCATAACAACTAAATGGAAAGTGTCCATTCCTTAACTTTTCCTTTATAATGTTATATAAAAGTTAAGCTCATTAAATATTCACAGGATTTGGGCTCGATTTCAAGAACCCTAAAATTCAGCTCATTAAATATTCACAAGATTTTATACAGGATTTTACACTGGGTTTTGCTCCAAAATTATACAGGAATCACACACGTAATGAAATGTTGCACTAATTTTAACAGATGAAAATGTTGACATTTTAAACCAATTCTTGCCAAATAACTTTGAGGATAAATTGAAAATGTACATTCAATATCTGAAGGTCGACTTAAAGAAATTACAAATCATAAGATTTCGAAGAGTTTCACAGAATTGGCAGGATTTTGGCTGATTTAAAAGTTTACCTAATTTCGAGAAGAATCACTTAATACATAAATTCCTTAGACAGGATAGTTTCTACAGATCATAAAATGTACACTGATGAATTAAACTGATGAGTTAAATTTAGATAAATCTAAATTTTACAAGATTCTACTGAGCAAATATATTACAAGTTCTTGCAAAGCAGAAAATGCAATAAACTATTTACTGATAAACTATTTACACAGTGATTTGTTTTCTTCACAAAATTTGAGTGGTCGAATTAACATTATAATTTGAAGAAATTAATGCTCAAATGTACCGATTGTAAAAATAATTAAACTGTTCAAATTTGAATAAAAATAGTTCTTAACTTATCAACACTGGGTTTTCACGCTCATCCCTGCCGACTCCACTGGACTTGACGTGCTTGCAGTACACCCGTCGTGCTCCTCGGAGGCGGCTATGTTGCCATCCAGCCACGTCTGGGTCTAGGTACTGGAACGCACTATCGCTGTCCTCAGGGGTGGTTTCGACATCTTGGGTCGGATCTCTGCTGCGTTGATCTGGGTTGGTTCGTCCTTTTGACGAACGTGGTAATCCACGGCCTATTTTTGCCGGAAAACTATCTCGATGCCAAGTGTAGCGCAGACCTCCAATCGACACAGGATGACGATGTAAAGGACTCCAAAGCTCAAACAAACAAAAACCCACAATTTTACTCAACAACAGACAATTAGCAGTGTCCGTCACGGCAATGGCCCGAGCAAGTCTCTTGCTACTGGCTCTACCGGACCCCAACTAAATTTGATTGGGGAAGGCCACTCGTTACTGCACTTACCGATACCGCAGGTGTAACTTGTGCGCTCGTTTCGGGTACCGTCTTGGTGGTGACTCATGACACCCCTCTGACTGACTTTCAGTATTTAACTCTTCTGTGACGGCATCATGCATCACAGGAATCTCATTATCGGCCTCATAGGCCAATTCCTCAGATGACATACCTTTGTCACCGTGAACCTCTGTCATTTCACCCATGGGGAGGTTTTCTGTCGCCTCGCCCCTGGATTGATGACACCAAGGCTCGATTGCCTCCCCGACATATGGTTTAGTCGGTCCACATGGACAACCTTTGGCTTGCTACCACGCTTAAGCTGGATTCGAACCGTCACATCTGACAACTCTTTCAGAATTAGCCATGGTCCTTCCCACCTTAGCTGCAATTTGGGCGACATGTGCTTTTTCTTTGTCGGGTTGTGCAGCCACACAAATTGGCCTTCTTTCAACCCATGTTTAGACGCTCTCCTGTCAAAATTCTTCTTTTGCCTCCGGGCACATTTCCCGAGACAATTCCTCGCCCTTTTATAGGCCTCCTGCATATCACTTCGCAAATTTTCGGCAAAGTCCGCAGTCACCTCCTCAACCTCTGGACACCCTGTCACCAGATCCACTGGGACATTCACATCTCTCCCCAACATCATCATGTTGGGGGATTCCCCAATCGAGTCTTGCGGCGTGCACCGGTAAACGAAGGTGGCAAAGGGGAGAAACTCATCCCAATCTTTCTGCCTTCGTTTAGGGTCAATCAGCATCGCCACGATGTTGACCAAGGTTTTGTTAAACCTCTCAACCATGCCGTCCGATTTCGGAATATAGGCGGTTGTCCGAGTGTTTGATATGCCGAGAATTTGGCACATCTTACCGAACACCTGGGACTCGAAGTTTGTGCCCTGATCAGAGTGAAGTTCTTGGGGCACGCCGAATCGACAAACAAACTCAGTCACCAATGTACGTGCAACTGTAACTGCAGTGGCGTCAGGAAGCGGAAATGCTTACATCCACTTTGTGCAGTAGTCGCCAACCACCATCACCCAACGATTACCATTGTCTGTAACGGGCAATGGCCCGAGCAAGTCTATTGCTATTTGTTCCATTGGAACACCAACTCGATACTGCTACAGGGGTGCAACCCTTTTCTTAGCATCCGATTTTCTCCTGGCACAGACATTGCAGCCTCGGAGAAATGACCGCACGTCCGCAGACATGCCTGGCCAGAAGAACCTGGCTTTGACTTTAGCCAGAGTTTTTCTGACCCCCAAATGACCACTTAG
This sequence comes from Crossaster papposus, assembly GCA_037893245.1. NCBI lineage: Eukaryota > Metazoa > Echinodermata > Asteroidea > Velatida > Solasteridae > Crossaster > Crossaster papposus. Next base: position 544,642 of record JBAIAA010000251.1, on the reverse strand, counting down.
TTGCCACCGTGCAACTCTGACAAAATTTCTCTCCGGGACTTTGATGGTAACACCAATAGCCACCGGATAGACTTTCCGTCATCGGAGTCCCACCGCCTGTGCAGAACTCCCTCTCGGACTTCCAACTGGTCCCACTGCGACCAATAGGTCTTGCAGGTTGAGGACAAGTGGGAAATTGTCTTCCATTCAGGACGACCACTACCCTCTTCCTTCATCTTTATGAGCCAACTCATGGTGTCATCCTGTGACTGTGCTTCCTTTAAAGCACTACGAGACTGGGTTGGTTGGGCAGCTACGCCCCTAACCAAGAACTCACTCCCCTGAGGCTGACCCTCGGGTACCACACCAGTTGCATCACCATCATTGACTACCTCATCACGGCCGCACTGTTTGCATTGCCGTCTTGACAACCCATCAGCATTACCATGCTTCTTGTCGCTTCGGTGCTCAACAACCAAGTCATACTGTGACAGGACTTCCATCCACCTCGCCAGCTGACCTTCGGGGTTCTTAAAATTAAGTACCCACCGCAATGCGGCATGGTCAGTTCGAACCGTTACCCTGCGGCTGTACAAGTATTGTTTGAAATACTTCAAGTACACATCCACAGCCAACAACTCTTGACGAGTGACACAATAATTCCGCTCAGGTTTGCTGAGCTTTCGGCTCGCATACGCAAGCACTTTTTCATCACCACCCTGGATCTGAGACAATACTGCCCCGATACCTTCACCGCTGGCATCGGTGTCTAAGATAAAATCGCCTTCGGGCATTGGATATGACAGAACTGGTGCAGCTTGAAGCCTGCCCGTTAGCTCGTCAAATGCCTCTTGACAACTCTCAGTCCACACAAATTGCCTTGCTTTCTCAGTCAAGGCATGCAGTGGACTTGCCACCTCTGCAAACCCCTTTATGAATTTCCGGTAGTACGATGCGAGGCCTAAGAAACTTCTCACATCTCGTACACACCTTGGAACTGGCCAGTTTGCCACTGCTTCAACCTTCTTAGAGTCAGTCGCTACGCCCTCTGAGGACACAATGTGCCCCAGGTAAGCCACTGACTTTTGAAACAAATGACACTTGCTGGGCTTGAGTTTAAGCCCAGCGTTTCTTAGCCTGCCCAACACTAATCGGAGACGGTCGAGGGTCTCCTGTACCGACTGACCAAACACGATGATGTCATCCAAATAAATCAAAAGGATTTCCCACTGCAAGCCGGCCATGACCTTTTCCATGAGGCGCTCAAAGGTCGCCGGGGCATTGCACAGCCCGAAAGCCATGCATTTCCACCGGTACAACCCGCTTCTCACAACAAATGTTGACTTTTGGCTGGCGTCCTCATCTAGAGCGACTTGCCAGTACCCCGACGCCAAGTCAAGTGTACAAAACCACTGTGCCCCATGCAATGCATCGAATGTTTCATCAATGCGCGGCACCGGATAGGCATCCTTGATGGTCACCGAATGCAACTTTCTGTAATCAATACAGAAGCGTTTCGTGCAATCCTTTTTGTCAACCAAAACAACATTTGCCGCCCATGGACTGTCGGAAGGTTCAATCACCCCCTCTTCTCCAAATCACCGACTTGCCTCTGGATCTCCTCCTGATGGCGGTACGGATGACGCCTCATCCGTTCTTTCATTGGCCTAGCATCACATGTATTTATGTGATGCCGGACCACGTCCGTGCGACCAATGTCATGGTCACCCTTGGACAGCACGTCCTGGAAGTCTACTAAACATTTCCGGACATCCCCGTGGTACACAGCCTTCACCTTGGATGTACCCCTCTCAAACAAATCCTGCAAGTGTTTGGGTAACTCTTCACCAACACCTGCCAACCCGTCCAACTCACCATGAATTGAACCAACTTCCACCTGGGAAATCACACCCGCTGTTGCTCCCTCTCGGGCAACCCTTTTCTCCCTTCCGGGATTAAAGACCCGCAACGGAACAACATCGGACCCAGTCTCCACTAGAGATCTGGCCAACACCAAACCTTTTTTGGCTAGGTCACCGCCACCTTCCAATGGTTCCACCATGGCTGGTCCGACCAAGTCGGCACCCTTCCGAGCAATTATCCCCGGGACCACGGCTTCATGACCTGATGGGATAACCGTAGTTTTAAGAACTACAACGCGACCCACAAAGAGCTCACCTGCACCATTTGTGCACTTAATTCGCTCGCCGTTGAGCCTCCACTCTTTCGACTGGAAATATAAATTTCCACCTGTGGGTACCAGGAAATCCATGCCCAGGATACCACAGTATTTCATTTCGACAAACACTGCCCTGACTTGGTGTGTGGTTCCACCCACTTGCACGTCTACCCAAGTTATGCCCAGCACGGCTAGTTGACTACCGTCAACTTGCTTCACCTGAACATCTTCTGTCTCCAAGACAGGTCTTCTCTCCTTTGGGATTTGGTAGTACACCGTGCTACTTATCAAAGTGTCGGTGGACCCCGTGTCAATCAAAAATCGACACTTGGTTGCTCTTACCGTCCCATCAACAAATAAGCCATAACGAGGTCCACGAACTGGGCTAGGCAGAGTTATTACTCGCTGCCCATCCCCTTGTTTGGACATTTTTCCACCATCACCATCGCTGTCACCGAGTCGCCTTTTTGACCCTCTCGGCCATGCAGCCTTCCCGCGGGCCCGACGGGGGGGCTGACTTCCGTTTCCCTGCTTAGGAGTTTCTTTACACTCCCGGGCGAAGTGCCCTTTCTCACCACATCTGAAACACCGCAGGGTTCCAGGCTCGGCTTTCCAGGGTCTGTGTGTCTGGGGAGACGTCACACCCTTGCCGTGATCCTGGCCCTTGATCTGACTTGACAACGACTTCACCAACTCGGCCACAAATTTCAATGTCTTGGCCTGTTCACTTAGACTTCCCTCTAGAGTCACCAACCTCTGCTCTGTTCCAGAGTCCAAAGCCCTCGCATATTTGGCGGGCTTCCGGTCAAGCAACCTTTCCTGCTCAACCTTCTCAAAGTTTTCAGTCTCCAGGGCAGCCTGGACCGCTTCGTCCAAAGTTTTTGAACGGGCCCTATTGATGCCCTCTCTCACTGAATGACTGTCAACGGCGTCCATGAAGTGGTTCTTAGCCAACCTTTCACGAGCATCTTCCTGCAACTCAGGGTATGCCCTCGCCGTCAATTCGTGAATTGCTTGCCCTAATTCAAGCAAAGTTTCCTTCGGCTTTTGGCGCCGATGTCTCAGTTCGACGAGATAATTTTCACTCTGTCGAGCTGATCCAAACCTGCGCTCCAGCAACTTTACAAGCGCACCATACGTGTACTTGTGGCCAGAGTCACCTAACAACCGTAGAGCGTCCCCTTGCAAGCTTGCGGCTAACCACGTTGCAGCTTGTTCCTCGCCCCACATGTTCACCTCACGACACGACTCAAAATGGCGGAAGTACTCTTTCCAGAGCACTGTACCGCTGTACCGATCAGGGATTATATTTGGCCTGCGATTTAGTCGCTTCAAACCTTCCTCCCGACCCACGTCACCATGGACCCGTGCCTCTCGATTCAGTGGCCATGGACCCACTGACGAGATGTCGGCTTTAGCTGAACTGTTGTTCTTCGCCTCGACTGGTCGAGTAGCGAAACTTAACAATTCGCCATGTACCTGTTTAGGGTCTACCATGTCGCAAACGAACGGGTTGGCGCTCGCCTTAGCCCTTTCCATGCCACCTTCAGGGGTTAACGACATCATATCATCATTTGGATCATCTGTCTCCCCGGCAACAGGCGTCGACTGTGCTCGGGGGAAAATCCCCGAGCTCCGTCCTCGCCAAGGTGTACTTTCCCTGAAAGTCACACCCCTCCCCACATAAGGGGCCAACTCAGGCCGCATATCTGCGCCCAAGACTCTCTCCGATGTTCCGGAGTCATACCCGGTAGTCTCTTCGGGTACCCTAAACTCAACATCGGTGTCAACCTGATGGAGCACACGCCGGCCTTGACCTGGCGTGTTCATGTTTCCTCCCCTTGGGGAAACACCCGACTGCAACTCCATGGCAGCCTCCAACTTCTTTGCAATGAGGTCATTTTCCCATTGCAGAAATTGGGCTTCCATGCGCAGTCTTTGCACCTCGGCACTTGAGGTGCCCACTCGACCTTTCGAGCCTTCGCTCATACCTCCAAAACAACAACAACAACAATTCAACTATTCAACAGAGGAAATCAACCTAATCAATCACAATCATCCCACTTCTGACACCATTTGTGGCAGGAACTCCCCGGGCCAACCCAAGGCTGTTAGGATAAGTCGGACACATATTAAAGCGACGACAGTCTTCCCAACCTAAGGTTCTTCCGTAGACGAGAGATCACTCAGAGCGACCTAAAAGGCTAAGGTTGCAGGTCCGTTTTGGAGGAAATATACCGCCGATTATGATGATTGCGATTTCTCTCTGTTGATTACACTATAACCTGTAACAAAGACTTCTTGACAACTGGGTTGACGGTACAATGAACAATAAAGATGATTTATTCACAACAATCAAGAAATGCACAGTAATTGGAAATTAAGTGGGCTGTTTAAATACTAGGGTCCTCAGCAGCAATGCACAATAACTGCAGTGTTTAGAACGCAAGAGCCATCCTAAACATTACACAAGCCTAGTCAGCATCAAGTGCCTAGTCAGCATCAAGCGCCTAGTCAGCATCAAGTGCCTAGTCAGCATCAAGTGCCTAGTCAGCATCAAGTGCCTAGTCAGCATCAAGTGCCTAGTCAGCATTACATGCCCAAGTAAGCTGTGTACAACCAGTACAGCTTTACACCTGCTACGCATTAACCATGCCAACTTGCGTCAGCTATGTACAGCTAGCTATCTCAGCTTTGTACCACCAACACATTAACCATGCAGGCTTGCGTAAACAATGTACAGCTATACCGCTTTGTACCGATTCGCATAAGCATCTCACAAAACGCAGCACTAGTTACCTACGTCTTATCTGCCGTGCAGCTCTCGAACAACTGACCATGGATATTACGTGTCTACCACCCAGGTAAACACGCACACCATGTGAAACACATACATGTACTTAAGCATATGGGCTTTGTTACCCAATCGCGTGCAATCACGCAGCGAGTCACTGAGCGGTAAGCCCCGCCCAGCCATCGCGCGCAACTACAGGTCATGTCCGCCCGTGGTTACAGTTCATTCATAAACTTTAGAATTACAATAACATAAACTGGCACTAAGTCCTTGCACTTTCCGTCACAATATGTAAACTATAATTGTGCATATAACGCTGCTTCAGATGTAGAGACGATGATGCTCTGCAAACAGTTTGGAATATGCAAAATTCAATTTTTTATTGTGTTTATTGTGTTCCCGAGTTCACGAGTCGTATAATGGCTCTAAAGTCGATGAATACAGTTAACTTTAATTGTCCTGGTATAGAGAAAAATTAAGTGTTAATAGTACTATTATTCATATTTCCTCACTCGCCCCAAAGGCAGGGATGCCAAAGCTTAAACCAACCAACCAGTAATCATCAAACCAGGACCCGAATGGGGGACTGTGTCATTTCCTTACCCAGGGTGTGCCCAACCAGTTTAAAACTGGTTTTCATTGGGGCCCTGCACACATCATTAAATAAAATAACAGTACACAAAAATACAACAACATTTACAGAAAGTTACACAATATTTACAGATGTACAAGGATATTTACAAGATTCCAAAACACTAAAACCAATTCTGATTTACGAGATGGGCGAAAACACGCAAAAAAAACTTTTAGGAGGAAAAATACAAGGGGAAATTCCCATCCGGCTCCACCTTACAGTGGCAACCAAGTTACAACTCCGTAGATCAGTGCAATTGGCATACTATTAAAAGTGTATAGACCATGTGCCCCCTGTTCACATCCGTACCCAAATGCGCCCGGCAACACGCGCACGCATCACGCCTCACACAATCTAGTCAAGTGACGACATCAGAGGTCACCGAATTCAAAGGCGATCTGACCTGCGACGTCGCCCCTCAAGCAAACTCCACGCAAAACACGACGCGGGCGCACCACAGCCGGGCACACCCAAACACAGACGCAAACACGTGACGTCAGAGGGCACATCGTCTATTTCAAGCCCAAACCAACCAACCAATATCAAGCCCAAACCAACCAACCAATATCAAGCCCAAACCAACCAACCAATAACAAGCCAAAACCAACCAACCAAATCATCAAACTAGGAACCATTAGGGGAAATCATTTGTCAAGCGTAAAGCAAACAAACAAAATTCTTCCCCCCAGAGGTCCCAGTATATCAAGCCCAAACCAACCAACCATATCAAGCCCAAACCAACCAACCAATCATCAAACTAGGACCCATTGGGGGGAATCATCGTCAAGCCCAAAACGAATCAACAACAATTCTTCCCCCCATAGGTCCCAGTATATCGAGCCCAAACCAACCAACCATATCAAGCCCAAACCAACTAACCAAATCATCAAACTAGGACCCATTAGGGGGAACCATTTGTCAAGCCGAAAACGAACCAACAAAATTCTTCCCTCCATAGGTCCCAGTGTATCAAGCCCAAACCAACCAACCAATATCAAGCCCAAACCAACCAACCAATAACAAGCCCAAACCAACCAACCAATAACAAGCCCAAACCATCCAACTAATCATCAAACTAGAACCCCATTAGGGGAGTTATATGTGTCAATCCCAACTCAACTAACCAATATGTCCAATTAATTATATAAACCAGTTGGTTGTGTTTTTGTACTAATCTCACACCAACCATTCCATACACCTACAAACTTCCATAGAATAAAAAAATATGTGAAATCATTTATTTGGTATAACCCCTCTTTTTTGCTTTGTTATTGTGGGATATTCCCGCCAAACTCTAACTTGGGTGGGCGGGTTGAGAGAGCGTCCGACCAGCGAAAATTGTTTGGAGCAAGTGATCGATTGTTAATTTACGGTTATCCACCCGCTAGCCAGCGCACGCTCATACGCTGAGCGATGTCGGTCAATAAGAATGCGCCTTCCCAGTTGTATACATTTCCAGACGTACTTGGTACATTGATACACTGGTACGTTTCGATTTCGACTGTATCGTTAGGCCGTACGCTGTCCACGTTTTTCTTTTCATCCCGTTTCGACCTCGTGGGTCAAAGAGAACTCTTGGTTTTGGGCATAGTTTTGCCTGGAGATTATGATTAAAAACAGTTCTCCACAAAAACGCCTGTCGAATTTGAGTAATTATCTACCAAAATCGGCACTAAATAATCAACAGCGACAGGGTATTTGATTCGGACCGTATTACGCTAGCGCGTCACATTAGGTCGAAATCCATGCGCTCTGGTACCACGTGATCCAAACTCTCCAATCACGCGCGGTAGAGGTCATAGGCCATTGTGAATCAACAATCATGGCGTCGCCCATGCCACGATCTTCGCGTGTCGAAGACTCCGTGGTAAAACCAAGTTGTTTTGTCCATTTACAATCTGTTAAGGCCGAGAAAGCCCAATTTCTTACCAATGTGCGATGGGAAAAGATTGTTAATTGCTCAAAAAAATGGATCAATCTTTCCGGACAAGACAAAGAACTGGCAAAGAAGTTTGCGAGCCTCGACCTGCTAGAACTTTCGTACGAGGAGGTTCGTCAAAGGCATCCAGACATTGGGTTTCACGCTACATGTTACCGCCGGTTTATTGATTCCAAACGTCTAATTGCAGCGGAAAAGCGTTGTACATTAGTAGAGACATCAGAGAAAACACATTCACCTCCCAAAAAAACCCGTCTTAGATCGAAGTCAGCCTCCGCAGGGTCACTGTCATCATCGGGTCCCGTGTTGCCGGCCAAGTGTATTATTTGCAAGAAGGTCGAGTTGCTAATCAACGCACACGGTAAACGTGTGAGGGATAAACTCAGACAGGCTGAAACTAAAGATGGAGGTATGTACATGTAGGCCGTATTAATAGACCTATTGAATTTAAAGCCATTTCAAAATAACTCTAGTTAATTTTTTTCGAGGGGGGGGGGGGGGGGGGGTGAGGGAGGGGGGGGTGAGGGAGGGGGGGGGGTGAGGGGGGGGGTATGGGGTGAGGGAGGGTATGGGGTGAGGGAGGGTATGGGGTGAGAGAGGGTATGGGGTGAGGGAGGGTATGGGGTGAGGGAGGGTATGGGGTGAGGGAGGGTATGGGGATCAGGAGAGGTGGGGGAGACTGAGTAAAAAACAAACCCCAACAATAACCGCCTAATACCCTTACCTACCCGCAGACCCCTACATATGATCAACAACCAAACAAATTTTTTGGCCTTTGAGAATTATGCGATTGTGAGCGATTGTGAGGGATGCACATATTTTATATCTTGAGATACTGAATCATTGGTACAGGATTACAAATATGCCATACTTAATGATGTTGACCACTTAATTAAGTTGTAACCATTTCATCAAAAACTTCAATCACTTTTTGTTATGTCTTAACGTAGGTCTGCTTCGAAATGCTGCAGAGGCCAAGCAGGATGAGGATATCCTGATGCAAATACGGGATAAAGATTGCGTGTCACTGGAAGTCAGATATCATGGATCATGTTACAAAAACTACACTCGCTTTTTGACGAGGAAGAGAAGCCACCCAGAAGAGTGAGTTATTTTTTGTCCTGCAAAAAATACTGTTTTTATTTTCAATCTATTTAATATCGGATATCATAAAAGCTGAATACAGGCCAACTCGTACGCGAGCCAACTCGTACGCGAGCCATCTCGTACTCGAGCCAACTCGTACGCGAGCCCAACTTATACACAGACCATCTCGTACGCGTGCCAATTTTTTATTTTTTTTTATTAAAAAAAATAATGAAATGAAAACATTAAAACCAAGATGTAAAATAAACAATAGTAGTAGTCTCAGTCATAGTTCTGGTCTCAGTCATAGTTCAACATGTATTCAAAATTGTGACAGATAACAAAATGTCTAATTGATGTGTATAAGATGACACAAAATAGCATAATGATGTGAAGCTATTTGTCACGGTAAGTTTATTTCATGTCTACTTTTTTTGCGTTCATGTGTTAAAACATATTTCATTGTATATCATATTCTGTAAAGGTCCTTTACGGTGAGGTATGACAGCATGATAGAACAACACAAGGATGGATACAAAGTTTTCAGAGAGACTGTTATTCAGCAGCGAATAATTGACAATCAAGAGGTTTTGAAGATGTCCAAACTTACCCACCTCCTCACCAAGCTGATTAACAAACAGGAGGGAATTGATCTTCCATGCATCAGGTAAGTCAATTAACTTTCCTTTAAAGTCCGGGGCTGATCAAGATTTGTATAAAGAGGGAGGGATGGAGCCGTTTGGACTGTCCAGATTTTTTGTTATGTCCGACTGTTGTGAATAGGCGGACATGATAATGCAGCAGACGGCACTGATCTAGTTTTAAGTAATTTTTGTGTAGGGGGCGGGGGGGTGAAGAAACACCGGGGAGGACAGAAGAAACGCCCTAAATCTATTCACCCCCCCTCCCCCTCCCTCTCTGTATCCGACTCGGACATTATCTTTGTATTATCTTTTATTTGTTTGCTAGGGTTGACACGTTGAAGCGAAAACTTCAAAAGGATTTCCCTCAGCTCATCTTCCACAGACCATCCAGGCAGAATTAAAGCCAAATTGTTTACTGTGCAGAGGTTTCGGCTGGCAGTGTATTTGACCAATTTGAGTACAAGTCAAGTAGCAGTTCTACCGATTCATTAGAGGGGGAGTGTCAAACACACTCAGTACCATCAACCTCGACTACTTTCGACCAAGATGTGCCAAGGACTGTCTTTATGGCAGGTTAGTCAACACGGGAAGTTTATTGTTTTCATTCTAGAAATATAACTTTTGTATAAATCTTTTCCTTGTTTAGCTCAATAAAGTGCTGGGGTGGGGCAGAGCAGAGCAGAGCAGAGAGGTGGAGGGGGGGGGGGGGGGAGAGGCAATGCACTGGCCTGCCATATAACATTTCCTTGGCTGTTGAGCTTGTTTTGTCTTGCCGTTCTAGTTATTGCAACTAAAAAGTGTATGGATTGGTTATTAAAGATTGAAAATTAAACTATTCATTAATTTTTGTTTGGTTAAAAACATGATAACTTTGTCTGCAAATAATGTAAAAGATGTCTCTTCGAATTTTGTCGAGAAACCTTTTGCAAGCAGATAGAGTGACAAAACAAACTTGACTGTAGATGATTTAAAGGATCCATATACATGTACTACACTTGTGGTCAAAATGATTGAGATTGTTTACCCATAACTGTTTTCTCTCTGGGATATTAAAATCTTGTATCTGTTTTTTCGTGTAATTTATTGGTGTGCACAAAATGGACGAAATAAACATACATGTATATATATTATATTTTGCTTTGTGCTTAGGTTTGATCGTGAAGAATGCCCTCAAGATATTACCAGGCATGACAGGACCATGGCCACCCACAGCCAAGGACTTCACCATGGAAGCTGTGCAGCAGTTGGTTCCATGTGAGCTTTTCAACCTTGTTGCATGGTGTGTTGGTGCAGCTGAAGAGCCAGGTGTATCAACTTTTGTAAATGTTGATGAGGAAGTCCAAGGCAAGTTGATGTCCATTTGCCAAGACATCGTGTACCTTGCTTCAAAGGGTAAGAAGCAGACCCCCAAGTCACTCTGCCTTGGGTTGACAGTTCGTCACCTTACAGGCTCATCGCATCTACTTAAAATCCTGCACAAGTTTGGTCACTGCTCATCGTGGGATGCAATTGTCGCATTTGAGACGGGCCTGGCACTGCTTCGACTGGCATCCTCAAAAACAATACCTAGGGGTTTTGCTGCTGGGGAGCTTACTGTTGTTGTGTGGGACAACATAGACTTTGCAGAGGAGACCGTCAGTGGACACGGGACCACCCACCACACCAATGGCATTATGTTACAAAGGAAGGTCAGTGAGAATGGGTTTCAAGACAGACCATCTGTAAAGAAGGGTGCTCGTTCATTGAAGCCCCAAGTTAGTGCTCTTGAGCAGTTTAGAAAGATCAAGAGACAAGGCCCAAAGTGTTTTGTCGATGTGTCCCTTCTTGGCACACAACACTACGAGCCTTTGATTTTGCCAGCTCTGAAGAAGGACTTTGCTTTCATCCTCGCCAAGTTAAATGATGATGGACTGCAAGTACCTGGATGGACAGGTTTCAACATTAGGTTGCTTGGGGAGATGAAGATGCAGAAGTCAGCAATTCATTACCTACCTGTTATTGAAGCCTCTCCAACAGAGATGTCGACAGTCAACACGATCATAAGGCAAAGTGTGGAACTTGCTGATAGGCTGCATCTGCAGCACATCGTCTTGGTGTTTGATCAAGCAATCTATGCGAAGGTGCAGGAGATCCGATGGGCAAACGAATCATTGAAAAAACGGCTGGTTGTGCGCCTAGGGGAGTTCCATACCTGTATGTCGTTCCTGTCAGTCATTGGCAAAAGATATAGTGAAGCTGGCTTGACAGATATCTTGATAGAGTCACGAGTGGTAGCTGCAGGATCTGTGAATGGTGTTGTAACAGGCCACCACTACAATCGCAGCATTTATGCCCACAAGGTAGTATTCGAGGCTCTGCAAAAGATGAGGTTTGCTGCATTCATCGAGAATCTCTCAAGTGAAGACCTTCAAAGGTACGAAGATGTACTTCATATAAAGAACATATCTTTTGAGGAACTAGAAGAGTCTGTTGAAATCGATGAGGTTATGGCGAAGTACAATGAATTTGTAACAAAGAGGTCTGGGGAAGACCCAACATTTGCCTTGTGGAGTTCATACCTGGAGATGGTGTCGCTTCTCCTTACTTTCATAAGGGCAACTAGAGAGTCTAATTGGGAGCTTCACGTTGCAGTTGTGCGGCTGATGATGCCATGGTTTTTTGCCTACGACCGGACAAATTATTCAAGGTACCTTCCCGCATACTGGCTTGAGATGGCTACTCTATCTTCAACACATCCATCGTGTTATGAGGAAGTGTCAAGATGTGGCGGATGGACAATGCAGCGGCAAGATATCTACCCATTTGCTTCTATTGCCTGTGATCAGGCAATAGAAGAGACAGTCAACAGAGATAGCAAGACAAGGGGTGGCCTCAGAGGCATCACCCTCAATCGTGGTGCTGTTCAGAGGTGGATTCTTGCCAAGCCTGAGCGGGCAGACATCACAAGACAGTGTGAGCTAATGTCTGGTTTTTGCAGGATTGATCGGACCCCAAAAGAACTAGATAAGCCAAGGATAAGAAGGATTGGGAATGCTGTCTCATCAGTAATGTCAACAGTATCTAGTATGATCAACCCTTTTGGTGAAGATTTTGAAAAGATTGTCTGTTTGAGTTCAGGGGCAGTTGCTAGCAGTGACGTCCAGGATGATCTCCTGAATGCATTGAGTTGTGGTGAGGCAGCAGCCATTGATTACCTAAAGGCCCGATTGATCGAGAACTCTGAAGATATGTTTGCTTCAATTAAGAAGAAGAGACTGAAGACTTTCAGAGACAATGGCCTAAGTCAAAAGAAGATTGGGAAAGAGGTCATCAAGAACAGCAAGACTTTTTTTGCACGTCTGCTTGTTGTGGGACAGAAACGGAAGATAGATCTGCAAGAAGTGTTTAAATACTCCCTCGGCAATGTGTCGTTACCACTAGCAAATGTGAATGGATCGTTGGCAAAAAGTGACAAGTCTGCACTCATGCGAGCACTGGAGGAGAAGTGTGAAGACATTTATGTAACAGACTTTCCAGACGGTGCTGCATTGATGGTCGATGCAATGGCTCATCTGCAATCCATGCGAGATATTCCAGAGACCTTTGGCGACCTTTCTGATGCTATACTCATGCAGGTAGTTGGCACTGCAACAAATAACAAGTGCTCAAGGGTAGATTTTGTATGCGACACCTATCCATCTGTAAGCATTAAAGGCATAGAGAGATCAAGACGTGCAGGAAGGGGTTCCGAGATTATCAAGATCTATGGCAAGGAGCAGAAGACTCCACGACAATGGCCAAAGTTCCTGTCAGATGGTACAAACAAGCAGGCCCTAGCCGAGTTCCTCTATGAGACATGGAAAGCCTCGAAGCATATATTGGATGTAGTGATGATGATATTTCACGGGTCATACTGCCATCGTCTGAAGTGGAATGAAGGCTCATGTGAGGCAACAGAGTGTCAAGAGCTTTTCAGCGACCATGAGGAAGCAGACACTAGACTTCTCCTACATGCAAAGCATGCCAGTAGATCACATTCAAGCATAATAATCAAGAGTCCGGATACTGATGTGGCTATTATGGCATTGGGCCTTCTAGAAAGCATAGACAGCCGAGTCTTCTTCATGACTGGGAAAAAGAACAGAAGCAGAGTGATAGATCTCATGCAGATGCACAGCAAACTAGGCCCAGAGTGTTGTAGATGTCTGATTGGACTCCACGTGTTCACGGGATGTGATTCGACTAGTGCATTTTATGGAAAGGGAAAGTGCAAAGCCTTGAGACTTCTTCAAGAACACCCCGAGTTTCAGGACACGTTTATAAAGCTTGGGAGTGAGTTTCACCTTGAAGATGAGGTACATGATTCGCTTGAGGAATTTGTTTGTCTACTGTATGGACAGAAATCTAAAAGCATCAATCATGCAAGATACCAGGCTTTTTGTTCATCTTCGTCAAGTGAACAAAGCCTTCCGCCTTGTAAGAGTGCACTGATACAGCATTGCAAGCGATCAAATTATCAAGCTGCAATCCACAAGAGGGCATTGCAACAACAGAATTTTGCACCATCGCCTGACGGTAATGGTTGGAAAGTAGACAATGAACAGCTCAGTGTAGTTTGGATGACCCAAGCATCTGCTCCAGCTAGCCTGGTACAATGCGTCAGTTGTAGCTGCAAAGTTGGAAAGTGTTCTAGAGGCCGGTGCTCGTGTCTCATTGCTGAGCTTCCCTGCACGGACTTGTGTAAATGTACAGACTGTGGTAACTCCAAAGCGTCGGAAGATGACGAGATGGACACATTCCGTGATGAAGATGACGAGATAGACACATTCCGTGATGAAGATGATGATTACTATCTAGACGACCCGTTTGATGAAGACGTACATTTATCCATGTAGAGTACGTAAAAAGATCGAAAGAAATGCTGTATTTTTTTTTTACTGTTTAACATGCAAAAGTCTTGTCCCTCGCACAGCCTTTTTGAAAAAAGAATGTATTACACATAACATATCAATTATAATGTACTGGATTCTTTTACGGAAAGTACATCTTTTATTATAAACACAGTGATAACATGGCAAATTAAATGATTTTTTGTGTTAATTGTGAAGAAACAAAAGGAATTCAGGATGTGAAACTTAAAGATCATAGACATTCGTATATTTTATTTGTGCGTTATGTAGACAATTCTTTGAAGATGTTTAACTAACCAGTTGTGGTTGGCTTCAACAGAAAATGAGGTTTGAGGTTTCAGCTGTCATACACGTGATAAAAACTCTGTTGTTTCCGCATTCTTGTAATTTGCAAAGACGAGGTCAATTTGTTTTTTATAGTAATATGGTCTTTGTATTAAAAACACTCTTAAACAGTGCAGGCGTATTTGGCAAACTTTGTCCATTGCTAAAATTTGACAAAATTTGCTCAAACACTATGCTAAAAGTTCGCAAACAAATGTTTCAGAACTTTTAATATAGTGTTTGAAATAGCTACAACTATATACATGTACATGTAGTATGTATTTTATTACAAGCTCGCCTTACGTGACACTTATTAGATTAACACCTTTCAGTAAACAAAACAACTAATATACCCTCCCCCCAAAAAAAAAGAAAAAAAAAAAAAAAAAAAATAATTTAATTATAATACAAACAATTATTGCAGATTGAATAAGCCATTTGTAATGGAGTGATTTAAAATAACATGTAGACAGGGGTAAAGTTCATATTTGTCACAAAAATATTGTCCTGTGATGTACAGAAGTCAATGTTGTACAGTTTGAGTCAATATACAATATTAGGTGGAAAACAAGTATGGGGCGAAGTGGCTTTGGGGCGAAATTTCAATGAAAACTAGGCAAGACAAACCAACTCGCCCCATGCTATTTTCGCCCCATTACATTTTAAAAGTGAATAACTCGAGTTCGACTAGATATTTTTTGGAGAACTTTTAGCATAGTAATTGAAATGGGTACTAGAAACTATATATGCCTTCAAAAAGTAGACCCATGGGGGTCGAAACGAAACTCGTTTTCTAGGCATCTTTTCAGCCACACCATACGGCCTACGTGGCTTGTACATGTACAAATAAGTTTATGTCTCTACGCACATAAACACCTTGTACAAAGACTCACGATCCAAAAGTTCATTGACGTTGCCTCCAAACTTTAATTTTTCAAGTCGGACGTCTCAATTATTCGTTCACTATAATTGTATCACATAATATTATCATTAGCAACTTACATCCACAAAATCACTGGTTTTAGTTCCTGTTAAGCAGTTAACTTGTTCTAAACATTCAAACTTGCCCACTTCAAACAGTGGATAGGCAATAGAGTACCGAAGTGTGACGTCAGTTGTCATACTAGTCGACTGAAACGTCCATTGCGAAAGCACATGGAAAAGGTTGAGTAACTTTGACAGCCAAAAGATGATGTATTGACTTTGGTACTCTATTAACAGATATTCCCCCAGAAGGGGTTTATAAACGCATGCCAACAACAGATTCCCGATTAACTACCATGGGTATTCCCGGGACTGAGCGAGGTTGGGTCAGCTGCCCAGTCGGCGGATGGTTACTTCGCCGAGATCCCCGTGGTCCCCGGGGTCTCGAGGCCCGTCCCGGGACACCCCGTGACAAGGCGTGGCCACGGTAACTGGTCATCTTTTGTGACCACCTGGCCAAGCCCGGGCACAGAGGGAAAAAACAACCCCAACAAAACCCAAACAATTATTTATTTATTTTTGGTTTTTTTGTTTGGTGTTGTTGTTGTTGTTGTTGTTGTTGTTGTTGTTTCTTGTTATGTTTCATTACGGGAGGTTAGGGTACTACGGTAACGATTACAATATTGATGCATAAGTACACTAACTATCTTAATTAAATTGTGAGGATTTCACAGCTCCTGTAAAATCCAAATGAGTCTGTCCGCATCTGCAACTGACTGCGAAATACCGTATCATATCGTCACCGTTTTCACGAAGAGGCGAATTTCATGAAAAATCGTCTATTTATCGAAAAAAAAATTTTTTATGAAAACGATTAAATATTGCAATTTCTACAACCTGGTGAAGTTAAACATCCACCAAATCATTAAAATCACAATTAACCTAATTAACTAATGGGCGAATTGGTCCTCAAGTGCCCTTTTGCGTTTTCACGAAGAGGCAAATTCGAAATAGCGTTGACTTCAACGTGTTTATGAAGGGCACTTTGGTGCGCGTAGTCACTTTAGCGTTTTCACGAAGAGGCGAATTGGGCGAATTGGTCGCGAAGTGGCTTTTAGCGTTTTCACGAAGAGGCAAATTCGAAATAGCGTTGACTTCAACGTGTTTATGAAGGGCACTTTGGTGCGCTTAGTCACTTTAGCGTTTTCACGAAGAGGCGAATTGGGCGAATTGGTCGCGAAGTGGCTTTTATCGTTTTCACGAAGAGACAAATTGGGGGCGCAATGGGGAAATGTATACATTCTGACTCTCACAGCCACGGGCGAATTTGCTAATGAATCGTTTTTTTCGTTTTCACGAAGAGGCAATTCCATTAATTGATTAATTCTGCAAAACTAATCACCTATTTTTCTTAACGTTTGCTATATTTAAGAAGATTGAAATCTCTTCTTTCCCATGATACCTTAATCTTGTATATTCTATGAATATTTATGTTTCAAACTGCCAAACGAAAAAGGACAAACTTTACAAGCGATTATCTCGAAAGTTTGTTCAGACCGTGAAAGGCTCAATTTGCCTCTTCGTGAAAACGGTGACGATATACTTGCGCTCGCCGGTGAGAACTATGACTGATAACAACATCATTAGCGAGCTGCAGCATTGTTATTTTGCAACTTGTTAAGCGATTTGCAATACAATCTATCTTTACTTGTGACGTACGCTTTCTAAGCCATAGTATAAACAGCCCGGGTGATAATGCCGACCAAGTGAGATGCGCCCAAGTCGTTCGCCCTAGATGAATTAAATCAAATCTATGGGCTGCCCGCTTTTGTTGTTGGAGCTCGCTCGGAAGGTCTCGCAGATAGTTGCCCCTCCTTTCCCCATCCATGTCACCGCTGATTGAGGCATTCTCAAGTTCTGCCTTCATGAGGAGCTGGCGCTTTCCTTTGTTCTCCCGATAGATCGAGACTGTCGCCGACCACTCAGACATGTCCTCTGCCATCCACTGAAAGGAATACACAAGATCTGGGCCAGTTTTGCGTTCTTAATAACATAATAGTCTAGAGTTGTCTGTTCCAAATTCTCCCGTTTGCTTTAATTGCCAAAGTACGTCAGCTCAATTACGTGATTTCCATGTCGTATGAGTTTATATGCGCCTAAAAGCAAGTGGATAACCTAATTTGCCATTTTAACAATTAACTTCCTTTGCTAATCTAACAATTTACATGTGTTAGCATGCTCTCCTTCCATTCCATTAACATCAATTGGAGCAATGCGTGCTCCTGATTTGACATGTTGCTAAGCCGAAATGTTGTTATTCAGTTTCTAGGTGGTTACATTTTCTGGATGTCTAGCCAATAAGGAAATAACAAAGTTGGTAGAGGGTAATATGCCAATATGATTGGGTATTTCTTTTATCATACTCATCTTGGGAACTTAACTTTTCACGCGAGTAACGTGTGATACTTTGATGCTTTTCCGCATCCCGAATGTGTCTATTTACTAAATCGAGCTTAATTTTGATAAACCGTTTCACGATCACGGGGTTCAGAGCATATTTTCTAACTTGGGATCCCCTGGTGAAAGCATTACGTACTATGCAGATATCACCCGGCTAACCTACCCGAGAGTGATTATTTGGTGTAAAAGATGCATCCGTTAACCCACGCTTTACTAATATGTCTTAATAGTCAGGTAGCTTAGGGATGGAATCGTGACCGGCTGGCCCAAAGCACCAAATTTGGTAGGTACCTTCTATAGGCCCCAGAAATAAATTTTAGAAGGGGTGACACCAAAAAATATTTTTGGAAGGTACCTAATTTGCATAATTTCAAAATGGCTGCAAAATCCTATACTTAAGCACTAATTTCGGTACATTTTTATCATTTGAAAGCAAAAGTCATTTTGAAATATTTACTTCGGTGGTTTTGTTTACATATTCTGCACTTAAACAACATTAATTAGCTGATGATATGCCTAGGTAATTATGTTTAGTCAGAAATCCAAGATGGCCACGATAATATAGGTTTTCCCGGCCAATTTCGCAAAATGTTCATTCACTTTTGAAAATCGGGCATTCGTTTTCATCTGAATCTGGATGCACGTCCTAATTCTCATTTGCAATTCAGCGAAAGTTCATTCGTTTTCCTTGTCCGAGCATCTGGTTTTAAGAAACAGACGGCCAATTACGTTGCCTGTGCATTCATTTACGCAAGCACACATTTTCGCGCGGAATTTGGGAATACAATTTCGTGACTGTGCAAACAAATGTACGCTTTGTTCATTCAAAATAGCAGGTTGCATCACAGAATTCCAAACCTACTACCAAATCTTATAAAATCAAGCAGATATTGAAGCATATTGCCACTCTTCATTTGATAATATACTTCAATCAACCCGTACGTGATGGCAGCACGACGCCATTATAGACGCCTTTATTAATGCCTTTGAGAGTGGGCAGACTATCTGCAGACTGCCGATACTCTCGGTATAAATCGATCCACCGCAAGAACAATCGTAGGGACGTTTGTACATGAAGGTCGCAGAGACCAACTTCCGAAAGGTGGAGCCAGAAACCGAAAAGTTGACGAGGACATGCATGCAACACTGGAGGGACTTCTTGATGAAAATCCATTATTGACTCTGGTAGACTAGGAGCACGGACCAAAAAAAAAAAGTGGGTGCTCAACTCTCACTACATCTAAGGTTCGATTGCTTTATCTGGTGGAATAGACCTAGTAGAACATCTCTAGGTAGTATGTGGACTCAAATTGTGGTATAAATTTAGCGCTGCTATCAAAAAATATTACAAAAAAATTAATTTGATAAACAAAAAAAAATAAAAATTTTCTTTAGATAAGTTTGACACAATGTTCATGCAAATGATGCTGTTTAATGAGTTCATGACTCAAATGTTCCTCATTGGCTAAAAAATAATAATTATGGTCTAAGGAGACAAAGGGGCGTAGCAGTGTTCAGTAGGGTATGTTCTTCCATATTGTGAAGTCAAACCTTGGATGTAGTAGGTGTTGAGCAAAATTCTTATTTACAGGGCTTTCACAACTTTGCTCCTAGTCTATGGTGCAAATGAAGCAGCAACTTGAGGCTCGCCTTCCTCATAAACCGACCGTGTCTACAAGCACCATCGCTCGCACCTTGAACGGCATGCTAATGACACTTAAGCTGGCGGAGGATGTCCCAGACCTGCGCAACGCAGCACGCGTTTTAGACGCTAGACGCGAGTATGCCAATTGGTTCTTGCGCGAGGGTGTACTATAGGGCGTGTACATAGACGAGACTGGTTATAACAGATCACAGGGAAGATCACAGGGAAGAGCTCCTCGTGGAGAACCAGCAAGGCGAGTTGTACATAATCAGCGAGGTAAACAAGTCAACATTACCTTTGCTATATCCGATGAGGTTGCACTTGTAAATCACAGAATTTCTTCTGAAACCGTGACTCGAGCTACCTTTGAGGATTTCCTTGCCTCAGCGGTTGACGAGTGCCACAGGTTATATTCCGAGGAAGAGCGTATCTACCTCATATATGATAACGCTCGCCCCCAAGTCAGAGCTCAACTACCACCAGACGCAAAACAATTTGTCATCAAACGTCTTCCTCCGTATTCACCATTCTTAAACCCGACAGAAATGGCACATTCAGCGTTCAAGGCAGGGATGAAGCGGATGATTGGACTTCCCGAATGGCAGCATCATATGGGAGACCAAGCTACAAGAGCGCAAGAAGGGGTTAACCTTCAAGTCTTAAGATCTACCTGTTTACAGAAAATAGCCCGTAACAGCATCGGGGAAATAACCCACGACAAATGCACAAGGTGTTACGCTCATGCACAAACTTATCTCCCTCGATGCCTAGCCGGGGAACTGATTGAGGGCTAAATTCTAACTGTCACAACATGTAGTCAATAGTGGCGTTGAAGGGAAGGGGGTGGGTGACAGAATGTAATGCAAAGAGGTATAACAAACAACCTTCTTTATGTTAGATAATGTAGATAAATAATGGAAATAAAATATAAACAAAATCGAACAAACAAGAAAAAAGACGAGTATTTTGATCTTTATTTAATGTTAATCAGTAATCAACTACAGTGATCTTTGTTTTCAACCAATGAAGCACGATGCAGCTTATAATTTATTTTTAAATTGATTTCAGATAAAACTAATTTGACCGACTGTAAATGAAAAAGAAACTCCTAATTTCTATTTAGTGCCAGTGGCATTACACTAAAAGTGAAATAGAATGGTCAATGTTTGAAATTGCCCTCTAACAGCGAAAAAGGAAGTCTTGTAAACGAATTTGACTGGACATAAACGAAATCGTCTGCACAATCACGTAATTGATTGAACAAAAATGAAATTGAATACTCTGGAAGTGAAAATGAAACGCGTGTTCAGAGCGATTCTGAAAATCAGACTAAAACGAATGCCCGATTTTCAGAAGTGAATGAACATTTTGCGAAATTGGCCGGGAAAACCTATAATAAATTAAGTATCGTGTTCATTGGGAAACAGGGTCATTGCACGTCATTCCGCACACTTTTTTGCTCGACCCCCTCCGATTGTAATGAAATTTGGTATGTGGCTAGGTACTCATGAGAAACTCTGATGAGCAAAATATTAGCGAAATTCGGTCATTTGTGTAGGAACTGGAGCAGTTTGAAGTTTTAGGGGGGTTTGAGGCCAGAACCCACCAATCTACCTAAAAATGGCTAAAAACCCCTACAAAATGGTTCGATCTCAACAAGTGAGGTATCATTAGAAAGAGCATAACATTCTCTATCCATCAATATGTCACTTGACCTTCATTTATGTGTTGACCCAAATCTGGGTCATTTAAGGTGACATTGACCTTTGACCTCGATTATCTCAAAAGTATATGCTCTGGTTTTGATGAACTTTTTGTAGTCGTGAGATAGTTAACTGTACATGGCGCACACGAAAAATCAGCTTGGGCAATTACCAACTTCAGGAGAAAAATTACTTTAACTACCAACAAATGTGTAATATCACTCCTATGAATGCGAATACAGTAACATTTATCAACTATTATGCATGTATTTTTGAATTCGATCTCGGTATTTTCAAAGCCTGCTTCTGAAGTAGGTAGACTCCCTTATGGCAAAAAAAGGCAGTATTCAGAATCTTATAGTAACTCGGCTTACAGTAGCCACGGCGGTTGAAGGAAACATGCAATAAGATTTGTTGTTGCTTAAAGATGGACTACAACGAAAACTCACACATTAAATTTACTATCAGACTTTGTTTATATTGTGTTCAGGTAACACTTTATTGTTACGGTCATGTTTTTCTCTAAATAATTTTGTTGCAATTTGACCGAAAAAATTAGACCTCGATTCTTCGATTTTGAAATTTCCCGCCCTGTACTGGTTCCCGGCAAAGATCCACTGAAAACCACAATGAAATCCACGATATAGTACCAGCGGACTTGTAAACCAGCGAAAAGTGATGACGTACTACCCATGAGCAACCGAGAGTAAACAGAAAACGCCATGTTATTCCGTGTGTATTATGTATGCGTTTTCATGCAGAGGCATGAAGTTTTTACGAATCTTTTTTTTATAGTGTATCACTATCAGCTACAATAATGCCAACTTCATGTGTTGTTGGTGGACTGGATGCACGAGAAATTGTTCGAAGAATCCAGAGATTCATTTTGTGCAATTTCCGCGGGATCCTGCATTATCAAAGGAATGGGTGAAGTTCGTAAATATTACACGAAAGGATTTCACCTTCTGACCTTCTCGGCAAGAAGTAGGCCTTTGATTTGTTCAGCACATTTTTCAGAGGACTGTGTTGAACCTTCAAGTGCTTTGAAAAATTCACTGGGATTGACAACAAAGTTTCGTTTAAAGCCTGGATCGATCCCCACATTGAAAGCGCCAAACATCGAGAGAATTCGTACTACATGTACTACCACCAGGCCTACTGCTTCTACGTCGGCCGAGTCATCGGCAACCGCCGGGTCTGCCTTGGCCGCAGAGTCATCGCCTTCTCTCTCGTCTGGTGAGCTCCCCTCATCGCTAGAGCTGCCATCACTGTCCTCAGAAGTACCTCCACGAAATGCCTCTTCCTCATCTATACTGTGGTCTTCCCAATACTCGCTGCTATCGGACATTTTTCGCTGTTTTTCGGTCGAAAATAGTTGTACCAAAATATAGCCTAGCTTGTCCGCTGTTATTCCGCATTGCATTGTACGGTAAAAATGCACGCACACGATCGACCCGAGTAAATCGTCATGGGTAGTACGTCACACACAACGTATGAATTATTCATGAGTTAAGGGCTTTTGCTGAAACTGAGTTTTTCTGGGTCGTAGAACGCCGATCAATTTTGGGGTTTTTTTTGCATGAAGGAACAAGATTTATTGAATACTAATGATATATTAGTAATCATTATACATTTCTCGAACAAAAAAAGGCAACAAAGCCTTTATCATTATTCCGTTGTAGTCCATTTTTAAATCAATGAAGTATAATGTTGACAACAACATTATGGGTGTGGTTGTGTTTATTTTCTGTGATAAATGGAGGAATATAATTGTTGAAAATTATGGTCAAACCCATCCCCCCCCCCCTTGAAGGGAAGCCTCACATAAAACCTCGCGAGGGGTATGACGAAAATAGAGGCAGAGACTCGCAGCGCTGCTACCCGGCCTGTCGTTTACTGACTGCGCGCATTGCAACAAGTGTCCGTCCTTACATGGTTTTTCATTCTGAATCGGGGTAAAAACAGTGTTCGGTCATTGCCGACTAGTTGTGTAGCTGCTAGGTGTAGCAAAACTACTAAGGATGGAGTAAGCCTTCATTTGTTTTCGGTTGTTCCTAAATATCGGAGGATTTGGACAGCCAAAGTAAAGCTTACCAGAGCGAAGTGGTCCAGGCGGGCATAGTGATTTTCGGCCCTCTGCAGCGAACATTTTGAGCGGTCGTGCTTCGACCTAGAGCGCCTAGAGGGACCCCATCTTTATCCTCGATCGAGTCCGTGTCTGAATAAGAAATACTGTTATTCGAATCGGACGAATCAGTACTGTTTTCGTCGGATTCACCAAAAACCGAGGAAGAACTTTCACGATCGTCCATGTGAAATTCGATTACCGTGTACAAAGCGTACGCGATTCGTACACTGTGGGTGCATCAACACACAACAATGTGCGTACGTGGCCACGCGAACCCGTCTTGTACCTAGACGTCGCGTACCGACTATCGAGAATTTGTCCGGGTCCTGCCTCGGTTTACGTCACTCATTTTTAGTGGCCGCGAAATTTTAAAAAAAGGGGGGGGGGGGGGTCAATTTTTGGACGGAAAATTACCACACTAAACGTACACTAAAACCAGTTTTGCTTTTTATTCACATTTAATACACATAAATCTATGAATTTAAAACAAAAATTGCGTAATGAAAATGTTAGGCTGCATGTTTCCTTTAAGCAATGAAAATTCCGAGATCGAGATACATGTACATGCATAATAGTTGATAATTGTGACTGTATCCGGATTCATAGGAGTGATACTACACATTTGTTGGTCGTTAAAGTCATGTTTCTCCTGAAGTTGGTAATTGCCCAAGCTGATTTTTCGTGTGCGCCATGTACGGTTAACTATCTCACGACTACAACAAGTTCATCAAAACCAGAGCATATACTTTTGAGATAATCGAGGTCAAAGGTCAAGGTCACCTTAAATGACCCAGATTTGGGTCAACACATAAAATAATGTCAAGTGACATATTGGTGGATAGCGAATTTTGTGCTCTTTCTAACGATACCTCACTTGCTGATATCGAACCATTCTGTAGGGGTATTTGGCAATTTTTAGGTAGATTGGTGGGTTCTGGTTGCAAAACCCCCTAAAACTTCAAACTGCTCCAGTTCATACACAAATGACCGAATTTCGCTAATATTTTGCGTATCGGAGTTTCTCATGAGTACCTAGCCACACACCAAATTTCATCAAAATCGGAAGGGGTCGAGCAAAAAAGTGTGCGGAATGACGTGGAATGACCCAGCAGCGTAATCATACATGTCATTCACCGTTTTTTTTTAAATTTTGAACGATTCTCGGTCACCTGGGAAGGACATTAACGTGAAGGACGTGTAATACTGGGTTTTGTGGAATTTTCTTTCTTTTTCTGTGAAGTTTTTTAATTCTAATGGAGTGTTTTTGCAAGAAGGTATAGCTCAGAGAAACCGGTGTATGCAGGCATACTTCAAGGAATGATCAGTAAAAATTGTTTGTGTTTTTTTGATCAATTCTAGAGTTAGCTGCAGTGAATCAGAACTCATTCTATGTGGGAAGGGGAGGGTGTTTATGGGAGTTGTCACAAGTCAGAACTTTTTCTCATCGTTTTCGTAATTTTTTTTTGAGATGCTGAAGCAGTTCTGCTGCGTGAAGTATCATTGAATTGTAGGTGTGTGGCTGGTCTATAGAGATAGATCTGTATAATTTATGATGTGCTGGTATGCCAGCAGTGTGGTTGCGTAACTATCCCGCCCAGAGCGTAATTCTTAATTTAAGTTTTTTTTGCTAGTGATATACGCTTCATGGGAGGTCAGTTCAGGCCACATTTTTTCCGCGAGATTGCAGTCTGTAGGAATGAGGGTGGGGGTGGGGGGAGGGGGTTGTTTCTTGTACAAGTTTCAAAAGAACCCCCTCCGTGCTTTTCGTAATTTTTTTGAGTTCTGCTGACAAGTATCATATGGATTGTATTTGTGACTGGTCTATACAGATTAAATAAGTTAAGAGGGCCTAATACAGAGATAGATCTGTAATTGTACGTTAACTAGTGGGTAAGCTAGAAAGTGGTTGTTTGACTGGTCTCTCCAGAGCGTAGTTCTTAACTCTTTTGTCCCCTATTTTTGTGTAAGATACGCATCTGGGGGTCAGTTCTAGCCACATTATCTCTGCTAGATGACAGTCAGTGGTTAGAGTTCGTGGACGGGCAAATACATCAAACGTCTGCAGGCCAATTGGGTTAGACATTCCCTAAATGCGGAAGTTTCAAACCCTGTCTCGGGTTTTGGCGACGCGATGACTGGTTTGTGTATTGCAACAGTGGTCCCTTTGTTTTTCGTTCACACAGTGATTGATTATTACCGGTGATAATATGCCGTCCCCTCTTTTTCCCCTTTTTTGGAAGGGGAGCAGGGCATATTTTCTGTGCTATATCATGCACTTCATCAGTCACCTTCTTATCATTTTCCCTTCCTTGTTTTTATTTGTGTGTCGGTTTATATGACGCGTGGCAAGGACAAGGGGTGGGGGTGACTTATTTATTTTGTTTTAGTCTTGAGATCCATTTCTTTGATCATTGTTTTGATCTTTCAATAGTTCCAATAGAATTTGCAGATTCTCCTCATCAAGATTTTTTGTCCTCTTGGTTGGATTGTGGAGATGCTTTAGTCCTAGATCGAACAAGTTCATCTTTTATGTTTTTGTGCCGTTTGTATGCCAGGATGGGTTGGGGATCAAATATTCTATTCAGATATTCGTTTTCGCTAATCAAGGGCCAGTGTTTGAGGATAGCCCATTTGAGGGCTGGGTGCGCGACATGTGGGTAGTATGGTAGGACGAACACCAGTGGGATATTGTTTTTGGTTTTTTTCACGCTTAGGGTCCGCGGGAGTCTTGCCCCTTTGAGAAAGGAGGGCTAGGTCTTCGTTTGTGTATCCGCGCTTTTGAAGTTTGTCTTTGAAGAATTCAACCCTCTCCTCAAAGTCTTTTAAATGGGTACATATACGTTTGTATCTGGTCACTTCGCCCTTGATTAATCCGCCAAATACCGACTTAGGGTGTGCTGCATCTCGAGCTAGGTACTGAAATGTATCAGTTTTTTTGGTAGCGACTCGAGTATCCAATATCCCTTCATGTATGAATCGTTCGCCTTTGTAGATAATAAGGTCGAGAAAAGTGACTTGGCGGTGCGAGATCTCAGACGTGAACTTCAGCGTGGGATGAATTTTATTAAGTGATTGCACTAGGTCAGCAGCCTGCTTTTCATTTCCGTTAAAGATTATAAGAACATCGTCTCTATATCTCATGTAGCTCACAATTAAGGGAATTGTGAGGGAGCTAGATTTTGTCTTGTTCGTATTTGAATAGGGTTATGTCACAAATCTCCGGACTGCATTCGCCGCCCATGACCACGCCAATTTTTTGTCTGAAATCAAACGTGTTTCGACGCGTAATGAGTTCAAGGAGACTTCGCGCGTGGTCTGTCGGCTTGGGTATTGCGTATAGTCTGTCGTCGGCCATTGAAAGTGCGTCACAAAATGTTTTAATTGTCTCATCTTGTGGGCAGTTAGTGTACATGGATACTATATCCAGTGTTATCAATAAGTTATCTTGCTCCAATGTCAGGTTATTTAGTTTTTCAAGCACATGCCCAGAATCGCGTGTGTATCTGCTTTGCCGTTTGACAATTGGGAGTAAGAAATAGTCTATGTATTTGGATATGGATTGAGTCGGTCCTCCGCAACCACTAATGATTGGCCTCCCCACGAACCGTGTTCCTTCTGGTACTTGTTTGTGAACTTTCGGTAGGAGGTAAAGGCAATGTGTTTTAATGTCGTGGTTGCGGGGGTTAAGAAACTCAGACACGTATTTCAATATGAGTCCGTCCACGCAGAGTTGGCGTATGGCTTGAGAGACTAATTCCGCGGTTTCATCGGTCAGGTCCATGTTAATTTCTTCATAGTGGGGGCCTGTTAATTGTCGTGTCCCTTCACGTCGTATGTAGTCTTGTTTGTTAAGGACGCACACACCACGGCCTTTATCGAATTGATGAGTGTATGTTGTGTACACCCTATGGTATCCCTAAGTGGGGCATATGACACATATTGTTTTTTTCGTTGGGTGATAGTCAATAGGTAAGAGATATAATTACCAGAACATGTGTCGTGGATTTCGAGCTCAAACTTTCTTCTTTTTTTGGAATAGTGTCGTAATCAAAAAGAATGAAATAATAAAGCAATCTCTAAAAAAAAAAAATTATATAATAATTTGTTTTTAAGAGTAATGGTAGAAACCGGTGTGTGCAGGCCGATATTAAGAGATATCCTTTGAAGAAGGATAAGAAGGGGGTTTGTGCTCGTGTCGGTTGCACTACAATTAACCCCGTATTTCTTTTGTTTTTTGTTTGCTTTGTATTTAATGGGGGAGGTTCTGCTGAAAAGGGCGCCTTATTAGGATTCCTGATTAAACGTGTGCAACAAGAGTGCCTTCTTTTTAAGATATTTTTTGTTTTTTATTTTTACAAAAAAAAAGGATTGTTTAGTAAAGCTGTTGAAAAATAAAACCTCGTTTTTATAGTTAAGGTTAAATTGTGTTTCGAGATGTGTGGAGTGAGGAATAGCTATATTCGTTTCTTGTGAGTTTAGGGAATAGGGCTACACCAAATATTAATACTGTTTTTGTCAAGGTAAGGAAACTGAAAAGAAGGTAACATATTGGGTCGAGAGTAAAGAAAGATAATCTCCCCTAGCGATAAGAGAATAACTTTTTCAAACATACGACAGGAAGTATAAAAACAATTTTTGAATTGGCAAATTGAAGCCCACCTCCAAATTGTAGGTGCAAATAATAAAACAAATACATAAAATGGTACACTGAATCTTTCTAAATGAATTATTCATCAAATCACTAATAATTATGTTGTAATTAGTCTTAATTAGTGATAATTAGTTATAAGCATCAGTCTACTTTGACTTTAAAGTAAAACATACATAACTCGAACCCTATCAATAATTAATATAGGGCTGAATACAGCACTCAACTAAATTTTTTTACTAACATAATTTTTAAAAAGATTTGATATGCAAATTAGGCACCAAATTAGATTTATGCAAATTAGGTACCCTTCCAAGATAATTGTCAGGTGTCACTCCTTCTAAATATCTTCTCTAGGACCAAAAGAATATATCTACCAAGTTTGGTGCTTTGGGCCAGTCGGTCACGATCTCGTCAAAATTTGGACCTAAGCAACCTGACTATAAATGGACAACGCGTTTGGCGCTAATATCCAGTGTACGTGCTTATTAAATCCCCCAAAAGACCATGACAATGCCATGGCAAGTTGATTCTGAACTGCACAGGGCATCCTTAGAATCCTACAAGTATGTCACAAAACATTATGTTACCATCGTGTATTATCGGTGTGATTGTTCCCCTAAATGATCGTACATTCAAACAATGGTAAATCGACAGCCTGCTCTACATTTTAGACTTCCTGGCGACCAGTTCCATAATACAAAGAGGCGATTTTGACCTTTCTGAACACTTTTGCAGAGCTCCTTTACCATGATTAAGAAACCCACGGAAATGTGCTTATAAACTATAAGGATAGTATGTCCTTGACGCCACCTGACATGTTTATGTTTATTTTATTTTTTATTTTTATTATTTTTTTTATATTTTTTTTTTAATTTCACCATTTATCATGTTTGATTTTTCTGGCATAACTGCAATTTATACGTATGACGGAAGTTCAATGTGCAGTGTGCGGCCTTATACTTAATAACTATATTTCAAATTCGGCACCCTAAATCCAAGCTCCATGCTTGAAATACTAATGCCAGTTTGTTCAAGTTTATAGGCAAACCTAGGAATGTTTTATTCAATTTGCAACCACAGCACTTTAATACAATTGATAATTTGTTTATAAATCTGTTTACAATAGTAACAGCCGCGGCTTATTTAAAATATGAGAGTGTATCTGTTATACAATGCCCATTTGGCAATGTGTTTAATCTCGTTATTGCCCTGTGTTCCTTTTGAGACTATATCTTTAAAGATGGACTACAACGGAATAATGATAAAGGCTGTGTTGCTGTTTTTGTTCGAGAAATGTATAATGATTACTAATATATCATTAGTATTCAATAAAACTTGTTCCTTCATGCAAAACAAAAACTGATCGGAGTTCTACGACCCAGAAAAACTCAGTTTCAGCAAAAGCCCTTAACTCATGAATAATTCATACTTGTGTGTGACGTACTACCCATGACGATTTACTCGGGTCGATCGTGTGCGTGCATTTTTACTTCATGCCTCTGCATGAAAACGCATACATAATACACACGGAATAACATGGCGTCTTTTGTTCACTCTCGGTTGCTCATGGGTAGTACGTCATCACTTTTCGCTGGTTTACAAGTCCGCTGGTACTATATCGTGGATTTCATTGTGGTTTTCAGTGGATCTTTGCCGGGAACCAGTACAGGGCGGGAAATTTCAAAATCGAAGAATCGAGGTCTAATTTTTTTGGTCAAATTGCAACAAAATTAATTAGAGAAAAACATGACCGTAACAATAAAGTGTTACCTGAACACAACATAAACAAGGTCCGATAATAAATTAAATGTGTGAGTTTTCGTTGTAGTCCATCTTTAACATAAAGGCACTCACTCGTGTATACAAGTTTACGTGTTTAAATAAACCATTTACACCTTCTGACAACGCCTCCATGCCAACCATGCCCGACAACACGATAATGGATAGTGTTTAGGCATTAAACGTTGTTGTTTATAAATTGGACACGTGCTTTTAGCCTCTAAACACGCTTACAACCGATACCAAGTGTAACCGGGGAAAGTGGAAGAGAGATGGAAGATAAATGGACAGCTTGAGCACTCCCTGCCCAACCGAGCGGTTACCACAAAAAAGAAATACAATTGGGTGTGGAAGCAAAGATACTTTTCTGTCTACGAATATATATATTTATTTACACAATTTAAGGAATATTCACAAAATACTTGATGATAAATAATAATGGGGTTATAAAAACGATTTGCCTACAAGAATGATAAATATCGATGTGACTATAAGAAAAACGACAAATATCGATGTGGCTATACAAACGATAAATGTCGATGTAGCTATAAGAAACGACAGTCAAAGGGAATGTTTTGTAGACTGGTATCCAGATATCTGAAATAATAATAAGATGCACAAATAATTGTTGAGAAATAATATTTTTGAATGATCATTTGCAATTTAGTGAAAACAAGAATAATATTTATAAAACTATTAATATTTTCAAAGTACTTGTATTGGTATAAAGTAGCCACGATAATAAAGCTTTATTTGAGTTTGCTGAACGTTAAAACAAAACCAAACAATGAGTAATTAAGCGTTCTAACATTTACTAATACACATTATAATAAAGATACATTGTAGTTGTTTTTTCAAAACTATACGAATAAAACACAAGTCTTGAACTACTCACCACTTGGGGTAAGCCCATGCCATCGCCGCCATCCAGAAATATAAATAATTGCAAGGTAAGGTGTGGATGCTTGCAAATGCACTGGCTGCTTGGCTAGCTATATTGATGGTCCTCATGGCAAAGTGAGTTTTTTAAAAAACAACTGACATTTGCAATTCACTGAAGAGAAAAACTTACCGAACTATGAAGGGGATTATTCAAATTACATTGTGCACAAATCAAAATGTGCGGAAAAAAAAAGTTCGTTAAACTTTCGTTTAAATCTGGTGATTCAGTCTGGTGATTCCTTGCTTAATGTAACGCGCGTAAAATAAAAAGTCACCCTACAGTACTACAAAGTTTGATTGGCCACGAGAGGGCGCTAGCAGCTAGACACGGCCCGGCTCCACGCTCCGAGCGCGCCAGGTGGGCATCAGTACAAACGACACACGGACATCACACAGGATTAAAACGGTATTGTATTTACAAAACTATAAATGATATTGTTTAAGGGACCTGTTGGGTTTGGTGTAAAAACTGAACTGGTCACACAAATGACGCATTACATAGGTACTCCCCATCCCAGCGGCTCTATCTAGAGACAAATGACTGATAGTGATATAAGCCAGTTCGACATTCCCGCTGCGCGTGTGCACATGGAGATTTTACGATTTTATTTTTGAGATAAACATTACAGCGATTGTGTGCAAAAGCATAGCGGGGTACCTGCGAATTTAAAGAGATCGTCGTGTTCTAAAGTTATTAAGTAACATTTTTTTTTTACGTTTTGGTGTTTTCAGGTGTTTTGTGTGGCCAAACTTTTGTTCGAACAAAGTTCCCATCGTCTTTTCGATTTCACAAGAAAATGCAAAAAATGCGGATTCGGTTACCACGTCCCCCATAGCCTTGTGTGCATTTGTCTGCCGTGTTTGTCTGCAGAGAAAAATTGTTGAATCTTGTTGTGCACATGCGCAGTTGGAATGTCGAAGTGGCTTATTCTAAATGGGTAATTAACTCAGCTTATTTCTACATTTCGCATTGCCACCTTGTTATTGTGTTGATTTATATATAAAATATATGTTTGTTAAATTAAGGACGTAAACTTTCCTAAAGTTGCCGACAGGAACGACAGCTAAAAACAATAACTTAGGTTACAAAGGTGAATTTGGGTCTACGTAACCACGGGTACGCCGAATCTGAGTAATTCCTTGACCTGCCCCTTTGTGGGCGTTTATTCTAAGGGAAATATCCCGTCTTGCCGTGCGGGGGATCCCAGAAAAGGGGACCCGTTATAGCGGCGCTAGAATGAGTTGGAGATAATGGCCAAAGCCTGAACTGGGGTTAGAAGTTTGCGATACTATGCATTGCCAACCACAGTGTTTACGGAAAAACGTTTACGGCTCACCCGGTCTCTGCTCGTAGTGCTACTCTCACATAGACACCTCCGGTCGCAAAGTTGTGGTGCATGATGAGTATCCGATCGACTCCGGGTGCAATGAGACCTCCTCCAGGCTGTTGTGTGGTAGTTGCTGACAGGCTGATGGGTTGGTTTATGCATGCTGCTGGTATTACTAGCTAATCGCTGGTGAATAATGGGTGCCAGAGCACCTGTTACCGGAGTGTCGGACGGTGTGCTCGTGCGCGGACCAGTGTATTGTGTTGCTAGTATCGCTGTCTCATTTCCCCGTCGACCTCACCTCACTGCGGTACCTCTTTCACTTCTTTGCTGTTGCTCGTTTCCCCATTCTTGTCGTCGACGATACTGGTTTCAGCTCAATTTCACATATCAGACCGCTGCCTAAATTCAGACTTTAACCAACAATCCGTTATGAGCCCATTCTGTCTCAAATCTTCGCAAATGTTCTCACACGAGAGCAATATCTAGAGCGTCCGACCAGCGAAAATTGTTTGGAGCAAGTGATCGATTGTTACCTTACGGTTATTCACCCGCTAGCCAGCGCACGCTCACACGCTGAGCGATGTCGGTCACTAAGAATGCGCCTTCCCAATTGTATACATTTCCAGTACTTGGTACATTGATACACTGGTATATGTTTCGATTTCGACGGTATCGTGGCTTGTACAAATAAGTTTATGTCTCTACGCACATAAACACCTTATGTCAGTGATTAAAACACCAGCAGTATGGTTTAGAAAATCATTTGTAAAAATATTATCTATTACAGTTGCACTGTCTTCAGTAATTCTGTTAAGGAGAAATGACGAAAAAGTGTGCATTCTTTGATTCGAATGGGCGAGGACGCGCAGCGTCCGAGCCCAATTTGAATCAAAGAATGTCCACCTTTTGAGTCGTTTCTCCGACTTAAACTACGTCCCTTTTACACCCATTGTCAATATTTAAAAGGAACAACAAGTGTCAATTCTTACTAATGCTTTAAAGTATGAGACGATTTAATTCCATTGTTCAGTGGTGCAAGCTACTAAGGAATGTGAAAGCTTTGTCCTGTCTAGTCTCCGTGTTGCGTAACCAAACAATTGAATAAAGGTTGGGTAAAATGAGGGTGTTTAAAATGCCCAGTACATTCGACATCGAAGTCATTTGATGCCATACATTCGTGCGTCGGGTGTGTCTCTGCTAACTCCGCTAATATGTCTTCCAGTGAGGATCTGTACATATATTTGAGTAGGAATACGTTGGGAGATATGTTGTGTCACCTCAAGAACTGACTCGCCAATTTATTTTGATGGTGATTTACACCAGTATTTTGGGAAATATTCGATGAGGATTTATACTCCAATGAGGATTTATACTAAAGCGGCAGATTCAGAGGTGAAGAAACTTCCTACTACTCGTGGCTGATTTGGACCCCTAACGGATCAGGTAATGATGGAAAATAAGCAAGAAAAGGAAACAAGAACTTGTTATTCCCAACATTTGGCTTAGCTCTCATCAGCAGCTCATTTTGGCTTAATATTTTTACAAATTTTAGCCCTTTTTATGGTGTAACAATATCGTCAGTAGTCATTATTCCGTGTCGAAAGTATACCAGCCTTTTGTTAAACCCTGAACGGTTTAATTATCACACGTCAAACCAGACTCGGAACAAAACTAATTTCTGTTGGTTTTTCTGCCGTTTTTGCTACACGGGTATACGACAGGACAGGACAACATGGGCGAGTTAGCGAATGTAAAGTACATGTACGTGTTATACGTATACCAGCCCTTTTAAAGTTGTGCATTAGTAGTACTTTTTAGGTAGTACCTTCGAACGTATGACATAACTATGACCTATCTCCGTCGAAAATTATTCCCATTTACAAGAAATGTACATATTTTAAATTGCAAACCATCGCTTCGACCTT
This sequence comes from Crossaster papposus, assembly GCA_037893245.1. Classification (NCBI taxonomy): domain Eukaryota; kingdom Metazoa; phylum Echinodermata; class Asteroidea; order Velatida; family Solasteridae; genus Crossaster; species Crossaster papposus. Next base: position 510,686 of record JBAIAA010000251.1, on the reverse strand, counting down.
GCTAACAAAAAGTTTATCCTCCATTTGTTTTCTTAGTCGTAATAAGTTCTTGGGCCATTTTCTTTTTCGAATGTTTCAGACAAACCTTGATGCAATTTGTTACATGCGGTTTGGCGCATCCATTTTATTTTATTTTTGTTATTGTTGATATCCCAGGTTGTGGCAAATCTGTGCAACAAGGCTTTTGGACGAACCACTCCATACGATCGAGCATGGCAGCATCTCGTCTCTACAACAAGGGCTTCGGTGGCCAGAACCAATGAGGACCATAGGAGAGCAGTCAGCCGGGCTGAAACCTCATAAGCGTGTCGACACGGCAAAGAGACCTCCAAGACATTTAACTGTTGAAAGCTCTAGAGAAACTGTCAACTAAGCTCTTACTAAGTTGTAATAAATATAACAATAGCAATTTCTGTGTCCATTGAGTCGTTCTTTTTCTGTTAATTCTTAAAAGAATGTACAGTTAACTGTACATTCTTTAAAATAATCGACACTTTTCTGAATAGAGTGACGTCACAAGAGTAGTTTAATGTGGGTTTATTTATAGTAGGATAAAATGATTGGGAAGAGAGAAAATCTATAAACCTCTGCACACAATTATCCGTTACACAATGCAATAAATTAATATTAAAATCACCCATAATATAACACTTTTTGTTCTCTTGGTTAATTTTCCCCAGAATGTCATTAAAATGATCAGTGAAATTATTACATGACGCACATGGTGGTTTATAAACTATTCCAATAACAATATTTTCCTTATGGAAATTTTCAAGTTCAATAAAACATGACTATATGGTATGGTATGGTATGGCGACCGACGTGTGAGGATGTGTGTGAAGTGAGCTCCATCGATTGAACATATTTTGTTCTTATTTAACATGGCCTCTACAACTCAATTACAAAGTTATCTTATATATGTTAACTTGGGACATGCAAGTCAATTTTCGAGCAAAAAAATAACCCATATCAGCCGTTAGACGGATTCTTCTTTGACTTTTTTTGCTGAGTGTCGGAAAAACATGCTGAACAGTATGCTTTGTGCATAAACACCGTTCACGTGGCTTTAGTGTGTGGCGGGAGTCCATTTGGCCTTGTGCGACTGCGAGTTTGGTACTGTACTGTTGTTATTGCAACTCGACTACTGCACTGCACTGTATGACGGCTTTGGACGAGCAGGTCAACTTCTGGGCAAAAGACCCACCCCATGTCAGCCTTTTCGGAAGGTTTGTTCGACTTTTTTGCTGAGTGTCGGAAGTACATGTTGAACAGTATGACTGTATGCATGTACATGTACATCATTCACGTGGCTACACTGTGGCAGTTTCTCCAGCCTTGCGGGAGTTCAGTGTTCTACTAGTATAGCTACACTCACACCTACCTGTATTCTACAATGGCCTCCAAGAAGGATGTATCAGAAATTCGCCATGCTCTAGAAGATAATAGAATAGCCTTAGCAGAAGTGCTTTCTATCACCAAAAGCAATGCTGAAAAACTCTCTAGCTTCCAGGCTTCACTTGAGTTTGCCTGCTCGAGGATTGAATCTCTTGAGAAAGAAGTTCCCAAACTTGAGAGTAGTATACAGACGACAGAGAGCTACTACAAGCAACAGTTTCTTGCAATGGAAGCTCGCAGTATGCAGTTTAACCTTGTCTTTATCAACCCTCCGGAATTAAGTCCTGACATGGTCAACGATGAGAAGGCGAGACGACTCTTCAAGCTTTGTGGCATCTCGGAGGAGAGAGCAAATGCTATTGCTATCAAGAGGTCACACCCTCTCCCCAAACGTCGTACTCAGGGGGCTTCCACGCTACCCAGTCCGAACTTTCTCGTAGCTTTTCTTAGCTGGAATGATAAGGAATTTGTGCTGAAGTCTGCACGTGCTACCATGCCAAAGCCAGGAAAAATGAAGGATATGCGAGTTGTCACACAGTGGCCGTTAAAGATCAAGATGGCTCATGGCCAGCTTAAGTCAAGCCCGGAATATAAATCTGCCAAACAACTTAACAAGGATCCCTATGTCAAGATTGACTTTCGATCGGGTAGGGTTGCCTTAGTTATCTCCGACAAAACTGCTAAAGTAATGGATGCTTGGTCAATACTTGATTCCCCTTAACAATCTTGTAGTTGTTGAGGCCTGTCATTTTATTTTATTACAATTTACTAATTTAATTTATATTAATTTGTTGATGGAAGCTCACAACATTACTACCTCTCATGGACGTAATTGCCATGTATCGTGGTTATGTCAGGAGACTGCTTTGTTTATTTATTTTTGATTGTATATGCAGATGTTTGTTCTCCAGTGTGGGTTTTAATGTAGATGTTTTCAAGGTTTCTACTTGTTATTTATCTTTGAGCACAGATAAGATCATTATAGTTTTTGTTCATGTATGTCACAAACCTCCATAGATAATAATCTTTGTCTTGCTGACCTTCTTGATAAGGATGATGCTGATTGGAATAATTTTTCTGTACCCTCTCCTTACAAAACAGACTACCACACCACACAGTATCTAGCCCTTATGTTTCCTTTCAAGATTTTAATACTTATATTGATAAGTTCATTGATCCTATTATTTTTATGCAACTTAATATTTTTAGCCTCCCAAGTAAATGGGATGATTTTAAGACCCACTTGCACTTCTTAAGTCAGAAGAAAAAAAAATAATGTTATTGCTTTATGTGAAGCATATCTTAATGATATTAATTGTAATGATTTTGATGATCTCCCTGGTTATCATCCTTTAAGTTTATGCGAAAAGCATCGTAGTGACAGAAAGGGAGGTGGTGGTGTTGCCTTATTTATTGATACTAAATTAAAATTTGTTGTTCGAGAAGACTTTTCGTACTTCTCCACTCAACTTGAACTTATTGTTGCTGAAATCAGTCTAGCCACTAAGGATAGTTTTGTTGTATGCTCACTGTATAGGCCTCCAGGAGTATCCTTGGCGGAATTGGACACATTTAAAACACTCCTTAATAATTTTATTCTCAAGGTAAAACAATCTGTTACATTATGGTTGCCAGTCTTCATACGGGCTTTTCGTGAGTGAATTTATAAATAGCCTATTTGCTGACAATTTTGTTCCTCTGATTCTCAGGCCTACTCGGATTGACACAAATTTAAATTCTTATACCCTGATCGATAATATCTTCACAAATAGGGTAGATACAGCTGCAGCCTCTTTTATCCTACAAAGTGACCTCTCGGATCATTGTATTTCTTTATATTCATTTGAAAAGGGTTCTAGCCAACGGACCGCTTCGGTTACGGAACGTACCGTAAGAAAATTCAATTCCTCCAATTGCCAAGCTTTTCGTGGGCTTCTTTCTAAAATTAATTGGTCACAAGTTTTCGAATCTGAGGGTGCTGACCAAAAGTTATCTTCTTTTAATGAAATTTGGAGCTCTGCATTTGATCTTGCATTTCCCCTAGTTCAAGTAACAACTACTAGCTGCCGCACCTTCAGATCCCCTTGGATGACTTCTGGTCTCTTGAAATCTTGTTATAATAAACAAAAGTATTATGCCAATAGGAACAAGAGCTCGACTAAGTTTGCTTTTTATAAAAAATATAATAATTTATTTAATAAGCTGAAGCGTATTGCCAAAACAACCTACTATCATAATAAATTGAATGATTTAAAGGGTAACGCCAGAGAAACATGGAGAGTTCTTAATTCTATGATTAAACACAGTGCCCCAAATTCCTCTGTAAATTGCATAAGTAGTATTATTATGAATAATAAGTTAATTACTGATGCTAGGGATATTGCAGAATCACTTAATAATCATTTTTGTTCTATAGGAAAATTAACTTGCCAAGCAGTGCCCAAATTTATGTTAATTATGTTACCTCTCCCAGCAATACATTATTTCTTAATCCTACAGATAGTCTTGAAATAAGAGGAGTTGTGCAGAAATTCAAAAATAAGAGTAGTTCTGGGCCTGATGAAATTAGTAATCGTATTTTAAAGGAATGTATTGATTTAATTTCTTCTCCTTTAGCTGACATTTTTAATGCTTCATTTATACAAGGTGTTTTTCCTGATATGTATAAAATTGCTAAAGTTGTACCTGTGTTTAAAAAAGGTGATGCTCAAGACCCCAGTAATTATGGGCCTATCTCTTTATTGAATGTCTGCTCTAAGATCCTTGAAAAATTAATGTATAAAAGAGTTTTGTCATTTCTTGATTCTAGTAATGTGTTATCTCCCAATCAATATGGATTCCGTTCTGGTAAAAGCACTGTTCATGCCATGCTCGAATTATGTAATAACTTAACTGATGCTCTTAATAAAGACCCCTCTGAAGTTTCTCTAGGTATTTTTTTAGACTTAAAGAAAGCTTTTGACACTGTGAGCACTGTGAGTCACGATATATTAATTAATCAATTGTATTTTTATGGCATAAGAGGTGTTTCACTTGGTTGGTTCTCTAGTTACCTTGAGAAGCGTAGGCAGTATGTAGTTATAAATGGAGTAGAATCTATTCCCCAGGTAATTACCTGTGGAGTTCCACAAGGATCAATTCTTGGACCTTTATTATTTTTGATTTATATAAATGATTTGCCTCTTTGTTGTAAGTTGCTAAAACCTGTATTATTTGCGGATGATACTACTCTTTCTGCCTCTGGTGGAGATTTATTAACCTTAGCTGCTGATGTTAATACCGATTTATTGACTGTTCAAGATTGGTTTAGAGCCAACAGATTAATGGTTCATCCTGACAAAACTTATTATATTTGTTATTCAACTAAGCAAAAGGAATTATTTTTGCCCAATGTGAAGCTATGTTTAGAAAATAGTATTCTCAAAAAGGTTTCTTGTACCAAGTTCCTGGGACTGGAAACGGATAAAAATATGCTTCGGAAGGAACAAATCTCCACAGTATGTAATAAGATTTCCAAAGCTAATTACATCCTTAATAGAACTAAAAACTTGTTGAGGATTAAAGACAGCTTGTTGATTTATAACACATTGGTTAACTCTTATTTAAATTACGGTGTCTTAGCTTGGGGTGGCATGTATAAGGTGTATCCTTCTTTATTTGGCAGACTAGTTACATTACAAAAGAAATGTATAAGGAATGCCTGTCACGCTAAATACAATTCGCATACCGCTCCACTTTGTAATAAATTTAGAATTCTTAAGTTTGGTGATTTACTTAATATAGACATGGTCACCCATTACTACGATTACTTTCACAAATCTCTTCCTGAGAATTTAAGTTATCAGTCTTTTTTCCCACTAAACCAGGATTTGTACCATTATTCTACGCGACAAAGTAATTGTATTCATTGTAGTAGTACATTTAGACTGGACGTTGCTTCAGCTAACTATTGTAACATTTTGCCTAAAATTGTTAATGGTCTTCCCGATCAATAGTCCAGGCAAAATACATAATTTTGTTTTGTTGACCTCAAACAAATTGCAACAAATTGTTTTTGACCACAGTGCACTTCTATAAGGTCCCTAGAATTACATACTAAAAGTCGACAACAATCCAAGTGGTGGAAATATGACTAATTTGCATAAATCGTTAATCCCTGCCGCGTAATATATTTATTCCCGTATTTGGTTATATATATGTTGTTGTTGTTTTTTGAAAAGTTTATTTTGGTGATTCTACTTACATATCCTTACATCAATAACATTTGCTAAATCATATAAGTGACTGAATAATTATGGGAACATAGTAAATATCAAAAATGACAACTTTGTGACCCTATAAATGTGCGCATATTACACTGTCTCCAGATATCATTAAGTAGTCAGTATTGACGTGCTTCAAATTCACCAAGTTGCTTACTGGCACAGTTATCCTATTAAAACCTTATGGAAAATCACATAAACAATGTTAACATTGTGATATTTAGCCCAGCAAACAAAAACTGGGAGAAAATGGTGTGTCCCTAAATTGGGCTAACAAGTAGGTGAAGGGTTGCCTAAGGTGAGAGACTTGAACAAGTTCAAGGAAACCTCCCAAATTAAAGATTGTTGTTGCTTACAATAATCCTATCTACGTTAAAATGTATTTTGGGGATTTCCTTCAACTTGTTCACGTCTCCCATGTTAGGCAACCCTTTAACTACTTTTTCTTTCAATTTATGGACACACCATTTTCCTCCAGTTTTTGTTTGCTGGGCTAAATATCACAATGTTATCATTGTTCCTATGATTTTTCATAAGGTTTTAATATGATAACTGTGCCAGTAAGCAACTTGGTGAATTTGAAGCTCACCAATACCGACTACTTGATGATATCTGGAGACAGTGTAGTGTGCGCACATTTATAGGGTCACGAAGTTGTCATTTTTGATATTTACTATGTTCCCATAATTATTCAGTCAATTATATGATTTAGCAAATGTTATTGATGTAAGGATATGTAAGTAGAATCACCAAAATAAACTTTTCAAAAAATTAAAAATATATATATATATACCCAAATATGGGAATAAATATATTACGCGGCAGGGATTAACGATTTATGCAAATTAGTCAAATTTCCACCACTTGGATTTTTGTCGACTTTTAGTATGTAATTCTAGGGACCTTATAGAAGTGCACTGTGGTGAAAAACAATTTGTTGCAATTTGTTTGAGGTCAAAACCTATTTTTCCTGGACTACAACTAAGGCTTCTTCTGGTCAATTCGCCCAAAAAACTATTTGTGAAACACCTCAAGGAATTTTATTTAGATAAATACAATGATTTTTCTTGTTCAAACATTAACTGCTACCCATGCCTAGGATCAGCAAGACATTAATTACCTTTTTTCTTTTCTATTATTTTCTTTAGTATGTTTAGTGTGCTCCCTTTATTTTTGTACTACATTTATAACCCAACCTGGGAACGCATTGCTGTATTTTTCATAATTGTTAAAATTGTCTGCAGTCTCAGGTGCTCCACTGCAGAAGGCTAGTCCTTCTCTGGATGTCACCCCCATTCATACTGTATTGTATTGCTGTATAATGCTGTATAATCAATTTTGTATTGATTATATTTGTTCTGTATGTATGAAAGTATGAATGGAAATAAAACAAACAAACAAACAAACTATATTTCGGAATTATTGAGACATAGATCATTACGATTCCTATAGGTACGGTTTAGCTTTATATACCGTGCGTCCCCAAAAAAACTATACACTTTTGAAATGGCTGCCGAATAAAAAACATCTAGTTCTGGGGGAAAAGTTTTATATGTATGAACAGCTCATAAACTCAACTTTCATATGACACCAAAAAGTCCAAAAATTATTCATGCTTGGGTGAGCACTGCTCACTTTTGTAAAGGGTATGATATGAGGATGATATGACCAATTTATGATCAATTGTGATGAGTTTGGGTTTGCTGAGTGAAATTTGTGGTTTATGGGATTAACATGTTATGCATGAGTGAACAGGAATTGCATTTGTTATTAGCGTATAGCAATGTAACTTTCCATGGTAGACTCAGTGGTGTGTTCATGGGAGTCAGGACGGGGTGATGGTACATGGTGCAGGGGAGGTGAAATGTAGGGTAGGACTTTGTTGGGTGGATGGGATAAGGGTCAAGATGACATTTCCCCCCCCCCCCCCCCCCCCCTCTCTTTCTCTCTCTTTCTCTCTCTGCCTGGGTGTGCTTGTCCATATCTTGACAATTCATTAGACAATCAATATTCAGCTATCAATCACTTAATCAACAATGTATTAGTCAATCGGTCAATCAATTAATCAATCAAGCATTCAATCACCATTCAGTATTTCAATCAATTTAATCATTCAATAAATCAATCGTAATTTATCAATAACTCAGTCATTTTAGCACTTGAGTTTCGCACAAGAATTACGGTACAGTTTAACACAAATTCACAAATTTGTAAAATAAACATGTCGGTCTTTCTTTTCAGTTTTCAATTTTACAACTGTTTCATCCATCTTGTAAGAGAAAAAAAGGGGAGAAAATATATGATAATGGAAACTAAAAATCGAAGTCTTCCAGTTCAATGGTCCACATGTCCACCTTCTCTTTCGATGCACAGTCTTGCTCTCTTCATCATGTCCCGTACAGCTCTCCTGGCCATTGGTCTGTCTCGCCTGAGGTCATCCATCTCGCGGGTGATTCTTCCCCTGATCTCGTCCAAGTTGGCTTGAGGGGTAGTGTACACTTTCGCCTTCAGATATCCCCACAAGACGAAATCCAGGGGCGTAAGGTCAGGGGAACGCGGGGGCCATTCAACATCTCGATGCAAAGAAACAACCCGATCACCGAACAGCTGGGTGAGACGCTCTGTCACTGCTCTCGGACGATGACAAGGAGCTCCATCTTGTGCCCACCATACACGCTGAAAACGACCGTTTCGACGACGGCGGTATGGGACAACTTCCTCATCTATCATCTGGACATAGGCAGCTCCATTGACATTGTTGTCGAAGAAAACAGGTCCGATGATGTTTCCATTCCCTGTGAGGCCGGCCCAAACAGTTACCTTAGATCTGCTATTACTACGTTCATAGTGAAACTCGTCAGGAGGGTGTCCCTGCTCTCGATATGCCCTCAGGTTGTGGGTATTCACTTGGGCATTCAAGGCAAAGCCAGACTCATCTGCAATGAGGAAGTCATCCAGGAAGCGGGCAGGTCTTTGAAGCAGCCACTGACAAAACCTTAAGCGACGCTGGTGATCACCATGAAGCAGTTCATGCCGCTTGATCATCTGATAGGGATGAAATGTCAGGTCTAGTCGGGTAATCCTGTTGAAGGTTGTATGTGGAATCCCTATTCCATTACGGCGACTGCTAATTGTTCCATCCTGGTGATCGTGAAGAGCTTGGCGTACAGCTGCGATGTTGTCCGCTGATCTTCCAGTTCTTCTCCGCCCAGACCTTCCTTGATTCTGGTTATGACTGTACCACGTTTCCCGATATTTTCTGACATTACAGTAGACTGTTGCGCGTGTTGGGCATCCTACATTCGGAAAGACCTACCTGAACCTCCGTAGGACAGCAGTGGCACTGTTACTGCGAAGGTATTCTGTTACCATAAAAGAACGCTGCTGTGGTGAAAACTGAGGCCTCTCCATCTTTGGTTGTCGGTCCAAGATGAATGAGGACTGAGTAACAACTTACAGCTCTTAAATTATTCTATATATCTGTTAACCATGACTCGGATATTCCAATTACTGAAAAATCACTTTCCAAAATATTAATGTAATTGGTTATGACTACGAGCATTTATATGCAACAATTTAGTATTTGTGTTCGTATTATAATCATTTTTAAATTAATCTTGGTCGTAGTAGCAACAGTTAATATTGGGGACATTATAATTTAAGTCAGGATCTGTACTATAATTTACAAAAAAATCATGATTGTTTTGGTTCATAATTACAATTGGTTATAAACAAATAAAAATACTGTGGGTACAAAACTATTTTCAGTGATGTTTGGTCTTACCTCTATAAACACACACAAAGACAAAAACAGAGACAAATTCAAACAATGAACAAGAAAATAATAAATATGAAACATATTGATTATTAGACCATTGTAAGTGTGACTCACGGGGAGATCTGGGCCAAATTTCATAGCGCTGCTAAGCACACGTTTTGTGCTTACGGTGCGCTCCTTAGCAGGATTTCCATTTCATAGAGACCGTAAGCAGCCGTTTTCTGCTTTTCTGCTTACAACGCTTAGCACGTGAAAACGTATGCTAACCAGTCGTTATTTTGTGCTAACTGTTCGTCCGCCATTTTTGTTAGGCAATTTTTGTTGTCCGCAAAAATGGTGTCAGGAAGACAGCGTCTTGAACGTCGTAGAAATTATCCTATCAATCGCCAGCGTAGGGTATTCCGCGACAGAGAAAATCCCCTAGAGTTATTTTCACCAACTCAAGTTTGGTCTAGGTATCGTTTTCGGCCACAAACCATACTTTTATTGACGACTATTTTAGCAGAATAGCTCGAACATACCACGAAAAATAACGTGGCTCTTCCACCACTGCTTCAAGTTTGTATGGGTTTGCGGTACTTGGCATCGGGTACATTTGCGATTGTTGTCGGTGACACTGTTTCCTGGGTGAGCCCCCCGACCGCTTGGAGAGCCATCGATAAGGTTGTCAAAGCCCTGATAAAAGTACTCGGGAATGAGCGTAAATGTATCAAGTTTTCCGATCCCCAGGATGAAGAAAGCATTGTAAACCTGAAACATGGTTTCTTCAGAGTTGCTGGTAATTAAGATAATGCCCTAATGAATTGATGATTTCAAAGCAAAACGTTAAAATAGAGCAATGCCTGACAAAAAAATGTATTACAAACTTTATCGTTTTGACAACATTCGGGCGCCATTAAATAGTCACCATGCTGCCATCATGCAATCAAATTTGAAAGGCAGGCAGGGGGCGTATTTTTTTTCCTAGGAGGGTTAGGGTAATTATCATAAATGGGCGTTTCTATACCACACTGAGTAAAAGACACTTACGTTCTCAAATCCTTACTTTCCTTTAATAAACTCACTCCAACAATAAAATTGGAGACCAAAAATAGTCAATGAAAAATAAGCAGAGACCGAATTCGAACCCCTGTCGAAAGATCTATAACCTAACCCATAATCCACTAAGCTACCGTGAGAGGTCGACAGAAGCCGTTTTTCAAAGTGCTTTAATGTACCCTGGGCTAAGTGTAAATAGCTTAGTATTACTATTTCAGATGTTATTATTACTATTTCAGCCTTATTTGTTTTTTGGTTATTAACCTAAAGTGTTTTACTTCAAATCAAAATACTACAACAATGGTATAATGTTGTTTTCTTTTCTTTTTTAATGGCAGGTTTCCCAAATGTAATTGGGGCTGTGGATGGTACGCATGTACGCGTGGAGCCACCATTAGATACAAGAAATAACTACATCAATCGGAAGGGATATGCATTTCTGAACTGTCAAATAAAATCAATTAAATATTCCACTTTGTTTTCATTCCATTTTTAACACAGTTTAACCCTTTCACTCCCACTGAACCACCAATTGGCACAAATATGTTAATACCCTCCCGTACCACGGTGCCAATTTGGCACAAACATTTTCAACCCCTTTTCTACTGATTGGCGATTTGGAACAATCCAACCGCAAAGGTTTCTAAAAGCATAATAGCCCCCTTAGTTGAGCACACCTTTCTGATTGGTAGCTGGATTGCACGAGCGCATTCTTTGAAGCATTATATTTGAGAGCGTGGGGCACGCGCTGTTCGTTTTTACCGCACGTCTCTGGTGGTGGGTACTAGACTGTGGATGCAAGTCCACAAACACATGAGTATCATGGAAGATGAAGAATTATTGCACGAATTGTTAGCGGATGGTGACTCCGAAATGTCGTCCGAAACTAGCGACGCAGTCACCGAGACAGACGACAGTGAAGACGACTGTGTACCAGAGTTATCGGCAAAGTCAAAGAAGCCGAAACAAGCAAAGCCCGATTTTTGAAGTGGATGGAGTGAAGCTGGACCAACGTGGCGTCAAAATGCACCCGTATACACAGGTAGGCAGTAGGCAACCTACATGTACTAAATGATCATGAACACATTGATTAATTAGTTAGCAAGAATTGAGAAGTTAACCATTGCTCCCCCACCCTTTATATTGCTTGCATCTTTTTCTAAGGCTAAAGCGAAATGAAAAGTTTCACAAAGATTCAATGTCATGCCATATTTGTTCGGAAATGAAACATCTGGTGTTGAATTGGTAAAATAAGCAAAACAATGCGGAAGAAAATACAAAGGTGTCACTTGACATTAAAATACGGTCACACTAATTCATGGGCGGAGATTCCCGTTTTTGAAGAGCGCCCTCAAGTGTTCAGTAATTTCCCCCCCCCCCCCCCCCCCCCCCCCCCCCCACTAATCCAAATATTCTCAAGGGTTAATTGTTGTGGAGGTTCACTTTTTGGTTGTAATTTTTTGGGGAAAATGCTTGATCATCGCCCCCCACATTTGGACACAAATCTCCACCACTGCAGTAATTACTGCCAGGAAATGGGGCAAAAGTGGTCATGGGTGAAAGTGGCGATGGAAACTGAAATACTGTCACTGAATAGCACCTTCCCATGTTTTTGTTGTCTATCACATGGCACCCAGGAGCAACTCGTGTTCAAGAATGGAGAGATTTCTCACCAATGCAGCTCTTTTTCTCGCAAGCAGTGTGGGAGTTGATAGTGAGTGAAACCAATCGTTATGCTGAACAGAGTCTATCGGAGAAAACAACCAGCCACCAAAGTCAGTGGACTCCAACAACTATTCCGGAAATGATGGCATTCATAGCGCTGCCGATGTGCATGGGTATAAACAGGCGGCCTCCGTACAACATGTACTGGAGCAAATGGGAGATACTACACAGTGCCATCTATCCAGCAACCATGTCTCGCAACCGATTTCAGGCAATCCTGAATTTCTTACATCTGGCCAACAACGAAGAAGCTCAAAAAAGTGAGGACAGCTCTCCTGACAAGCTGGTCAAGGTTCGCAAATTCATTCAGATGATAGTACCCTCTTTTCTTTGTCATTACAAACCTGGCCAAAACCTTTCTCCAGACGAAACTATGACAACATTCAAGGGAATACTATTGTTCAAACAGTATATGCCAAAAAAGCCCACCAAATGGGGCATCAAATGTTTCTCTCTGAACGAGTCTGACACGGGGTACACGTGTGCATGGCAGATTTACACAGGGTCACAATCACAGACAGCAACAACTGCAGACTCGGAGAGACAAAGTGAAGCAGACCATCCCGCTAGAGTACCTCTACCCGGCCAAGTTGTCTTGGAACGTTTGAACGGATTGGACAATCGGGGTCATTGCATCTTTGCAGACAATTGGTACACCAGCCCTGCTCTTGTCAGCAAGTTGACACAGCGTGGATTTGGCTTTTGCGGAACTGTGTGGTATACCACTCAAGGAGTTTCCAAATTTGCTAACCCAAAAAAGTTTCCCATGGCTAAAGGACAGATTCCTCGCTTTTATGACAAGTCCAGACAATTGTGTGTTACCTGGCAGGACAAGAAGCGTGTGACACTCTTGTCAAACTATGGGGACTGTAGTGTTACAAGTAAGCAAATTTGTTGTAAGTAGAGTCCCACAGGTTACCGTGACATTAGCAAACCCAATGGTGTCATTGAGTACAACAAGCACATGGGAGGAACTGATCTTGCAGGACAGTAATGCGTGTACATGTACTATGTACATGCACACAGATCGGTCAAGTGGTGGAAAGGGTATGTTTGGCCATTCTAGACATATGTGTACTAAATGCCAGAATACTGTATAATAGCATTCACACAAACCGCACACTGTCAAATGTGGACTTTAGGATGTATTTGATCCAAGGTCTGCTGTTGACCTTAAAAAAACGGCCCTGTCACACATGTCCAAATGAGCAAACCATGTGTTTCAGAAGGTGCACAACATTTCCCTGGCAAAAATGTAACTGGGAAGAAGCGCGACTGCATTGTTTGTAGCACAAAAGCTCAGAGAAGGCAAACACGCACGATTTGCAAACAGTGTAATAAGCCCATGTGTGTCATTGGGTGATTTGAGAAATTTCACTCCCCTTGAATTCATTGAATTTGCCTGGTCACACGTGTCTAAAGCTGAGAAATTAGGAAAGAATTGCATATTTCAAAGTTAATGAAAACAGAAACCTTGTATTATCAGGAATGAGAACTAAGTACATTACTTGGGACCTGTTGTAGTATCCAGATTTGACTTGACAAGGTAAAATACTGCTAATCTCGAGAGTGGTCACATTAAATACTATTACAACTTATTTAATGCAACCGAAACAATCCTACATCCTTCAATGTTGTGTGTTGTGTGGAAGGTCGGCGCGCGATGGTCGTGTGCCAACAATGAAGCGGGGGGGGGGGGGGGGGGGGGGGGAGGGGCACAAAAACATTTATATTTGGACAAAGGAAGAATGATCCATAATTTATTGTCAACCGAGTGGAAAAAAAGAAGATAATTTACAAATTGTTCCAATTGCATGTAGTTTTAGAAAGTGTTTTGTACTTGTGGGAAAGAATTCCATATCTCACCGCCACCTTAGACCTTGTGTAAAGTATATGGGCCATGACAGAAAATGTCCAAATATTTTCTGTCTGGGCCATGACAGAAAATGTACAAGTATTTTCTTATACAAACTTGAAATTGTCTCACTTCTCATTTGGCGTTTCTTCAGATTCACACTTCTTGGTAGTTGTCAAGTAATATTAAGGACAATAAAGTGGCAGTGAGATATGGAATTCTTTCCGTAATTGTTAGCTGTAGTGTTTCAAGTATACTTCCTTTCACTAGTGGAAATTTTGCTTTATACATTTGCATACAGTCCAAGGCTGGAGCACTAGACCAATGCAAACTGTAGATGGCAGTATGCAAGGAAATTGACCAATTTAGGTGTGGTATTGAGCTGGTAGTGTGTCTGTTTGTACTATGGTACTGAGGGGTGCACAAGACAGAAATGGTGTGGTACTGAAAGGGTTAACTGACAAGCTATACAATGTTTTTAGACGTTTCATTAGCATCACGTACGTGATTTTGAAAGCTATTACAACTATGTATAACACTACAATGTAGTTGCGAACCATCACATGTAGTTTGTGCAATATTAAATACTAAACAACATTATTACACAGTTAACTTGGTTTCAGTTTACCTTTATTGAATACATTTATTTCGTTCACACTTAAAGTTCATTTCGCATCAGGGTCATTCCATAAATTTAGGGTCCAATTATTATTATTATAATGTCTAGTTTATTTCCCATCAAATAAGCATATGGCCCAAAGGCCAAAAGCGCTTCAATGTACAAAGGAATTAAGACATTAACCACTAGATACCACCATTACCACCGCCACCCTCCCCCACCCCCTCCTCCAAACCCGCACCGCCACCCTCCCCCACCCCCTCCTCCAAACCCGCACCACCCCCACCCCCACCCCCGCCTCGCCTCGCCCCGCCTCGCCCCGCCCCGCCCCACCCCCGCCTCGCCCCGCCCCGCCCCGCCCCGCCCCGCCCCGCCCCGCCCCGCCCCGCCCCGCCCCGCCCCGCCCCGCCCCGCCCCGCCCCGCCCCGCCCCTATAAATGAGGATTGTGGGTGAACATAGATGTGCATTGCAACGTATTGTAGATAACTTTTGACCAATCGTGTGCAATAATTACAAAATATCAATTGCAGTCGGAAAGGAGTGTTCTCCCCCCCCCCCCCCCCCCCCCCCAAACAAAATAAAATAAAAATGGTACATTATGTAACTTTTGTTTACACGGCATATCATTCATTTAAATTTTTGCACGCAACATTCAAACCTTGTCAGGTACTCCGACTAATCTCCGCTTCCAAACGGATGTGAACTTCTGAATTGTACACATACATGTACTGTGGCCATGTCATGTGGCTGGTGTATCGGGCCTGCAGCATTCACATCCGTTTGGACGCGCAGATGTCTGGGTACCTGACACGATTGAAAAGATTACAATGCAAAGCTTTAATTGAATTTAAATAGGGCATTCTCATGGATTGTCGTTTGTCCAGACGATGTACATGTACATTGTGGCCATTTCATATTAAAATTATGCAACATGCGACTAAGCATTGCAAATACGGTCGGTATTAATCACTCTGTTTAATACCGCTTGGAGTCTGGGTGCTGATAATTACCCTCGCCTTCGGCTCGGGTAATTATCAGCACCCAGACTCCAAGCGGTATTAAACAGAGTGATTAAAACCTTAATTCCCTTATTATTCTCAAACCACACACAAAGCCACCTTGACACAATGATTTGACTTTTTGGTTTAGTTTCTCGAGCCGCTAGTTTATTCCTTCTTATTACATTATAAGCTATCAAATTTTTACATTTTTTAAAAACGCTTTCATAACATCATACAAAAGGGAAGATAATGCCTCAGCTAAAACGGGGCAGGCTTTCCCCAATTGCCATGCTTGGCTCACAACTGGGCCCATTTACTTGGCAGGCTTGCCACCAATACACTGTGGAAATTCGCCGCTTGAAGTGACGGTTGAGTAGCCCTAGCAGAACGAGTGCAATAGGCGCTAACCACAGTGTTTATATATTTGTCCCGTGACCTAAATTTATGCTAAATTTATGTAAATTACTAAACACTAAATTGGAACAAACACGCCGCTTTTTCCACCGTTTGTAGAGGCGGTTTGAATAAACCCCGCTAGCACAAGCGGGTACGTGTTTGGCGTGTAGTTTTTTAACGATTAAACATAACTTGTAAAATTGTATTTTAACGTACAACTTCAAAATAGACTTACTTAATCTGGCGGCGAAGGAGGGAAGGCGATGGGTTTCTTTTGGTGTAGAGGCTTCGAAAAGCTAAGCCGAAGTGTGACGCTCTATCGCGCGCACTGCGTATAGTATGTAGCCGGTGAACCTGATTTGCTACATGTGTATCAATTTGCTTTGTTTCAATGGGTAATTATCGTGCATACCCGCGCTCGTTGGCCTTCTGCCAGCAAGGTTTGGGCCAGGTGGCTGTTCATTCATAATATTTACTATTACACCAAGGCAACCATCAGCTGATTCGCATAGCGTTTGGACCACCGTGTGTTTGTGGAGAATAATGTATTTTATCTTGTAGTGATAAAACTAATTATTCTCAAACCACACACAAAGCCACCTTGACACGATGATTTGACTTGTTGGCTTAGTTTCTCGAGCCGCTAGTTTATTCCTTCTTATTACATTTCAAGCTATCAAATTTTTACATTTTTTAAAAACGCTTGTATAAAAGCATACAAAAGGGAAGATATTGCCTGAGCTAAAACGGGGCAGGCTTGCCCCAATTGCCATGCTTGGCTCACAACTGGGCCCATTTACTTGGCAGGCTTGCCACCCATACACTGTGGAAATTCGCCGCTTGAAGTGACGGTTGAGTAGCCCTAGCAGAACGAGTGCAATAGGCGCTAACCACAGTGTTTATATATTTGTTCCGTGACCTAAATTTATGCTAAATTTATGTAAATTACTAAACACTCAATTGGAACAAACACGCCGCTTTTCCCACCGTTTGTAGAGACGGTTTGAATAAACCCCGCTAGCACAAGCGAGTGTTTGGCGTGTAGTTTTTTAAAGATTAAACACAACTAGTAAAATGTTATTTTAACGTACAACTTCAAAATAGACTTACTTAAGAACTATTAGGGCATGTAACTTGTTTATTAGTTTAAATGGAGTCACTGCCGGTCGCTCCCAGCCAATTCCTGCCAAACGCGCAACGCGCGCCCCACTGGGACGACTGGAAGTGCACTCCCTCCAACCCTGAGCCTGATGACTATGAGTATAACCCAAATTTAGCACAGACTGAACTGGCGGGGACAATTTAAACAAAGGCGGCATCAATGCAAGCGCGGATATTGGCCCGAAAATCTATCTAAGTCTGACCATTTGAACTGGGGATGGAGGACCGACGCGCCGATGCGCTTGCTCAGTGAACGGGCCCATTTATTAACCGCCCGTCGTTTTAATTTCATTTTTGACTGGTCATCAGTCGCACCGAAGTAGAAAGCGCGCGGCAATATATCTGACCATCCCACCCGAGTCTCGGGGTAGTTGTCGCGACAACCCTGCATAAAAGTACAAATTCGCTGGCGAATACAGAACCAATCCGTGCCGGCTAAATCGTTAGTGCCCAAATTAATAATTAGCATGGCCGGTGGAGGCCATAGGGCGCAAAGTTTAGATACTATCAACAGTTAAGTTGTCCCAATGGCCTGGACCCCATCAGAGCCCTGTTTCGGCCCTCTTAAACCAAACGACCCTAGAGGCAATACATAATTGAAGCCGCATGGGCCTCAAATGATTTAACATTTCTTTCCCTTTGGAAACGAGAACAAATGCCCAAGGCCCATAATAAACCCTAAGAAAAGTATCATAGCGAATTGAGGAGCACAATGTATTGTTATGCAGTATCCGCACATTAAAGGCTGTGACACAACTATTGATATCATAAGTAAAACACCGTACAAGTTCCACCAGAAGACAATGCTTCGTAGCTGTGCACCGCTCCAAGAAAAGGCAAAAAACTAAAACCTGCAGGAAAACCGCATATGAATTAAGGGACAAATGGCTAAATATATTTTCAGCCCTTAGTTGCGGCGACTTAGTATCATGAAACTCTAGAAGCAATCAAAGTGCGTAATGTGAAATAGATGGGCGTCGGCATTTTGCAAAAAAATAAGTTGGTATAATAGTCAGGGAGCTTATGGTGATCCGTAGGAAATGAATGATTAGAAGATCCCACCCACCTAGTCATGTTATTTAGGTACTAGAGAGCACAAAAAAACATTTTGGCAATTTTGAAGTTTTGCCAGAGGGCGGCCATCTTGGATTTTAAAATGGCCGCTATATACATCTTCATTATGCCATAACTCTGGCTCTGAATGCCGTGCAAAGCTGATTTTGGAGCCAAACCCTACATTTGCCATGATAAGGAAGCAGTTCAATAAGTCATATTTGTTTTTTAGCATTATTTATTCAAAAATGGTCACCAGTATGTCATAATAGTAGTGTATCCTAAGCGTATCTTGGTACAGTATATGATAGTGTATGCATTTAGACCTACATACCGATTTGTATTACGGGTGTGAAGGGAGGGGGTAAGAACCAACTTGTTCGTGGCCATGACGTTATCCTTGCTCAACCTCTACTCCTACACCTAACTTTCCAATTAGGTTAATACTAGGCATGGTCTTAGGAACTTCATCTTGTTCTTCGGTCAAGGGTTCCTCCACTATCTTGGGCTGGTAACTCCACGTTCTCGCCGGTGTATGGCTTCAGTCGGTCGCCGTGAACTACAACCACTCTACTCCCAGGCTTCAGCTGAATCCGGTAGGTCACATCAGAGAGTCTGTTGACCACCAAGTATGGTCCTACCCATCGAAGTTCTAGCCTTCTTCCCTTCTTCCTCGCCCTCGTGCTTGTACAGCCAGGCAAACTGACCTTCCTTTAGGCCTTCGCCATGTACCCTGTGATCGTAATTTTGCTTCTGGTTTTTGGCACTCTGCTTCAGGCAATCTCTGGCCCTGCCATGTGCCTCTTGCAGATTTTGCCGTAACCTCTGTGCAAAATCTGTCGCCGTTGCGTCCTCTTCTGTAGAACCCCCAACCAGCAAATAAATTGGAAGCCTCGCCTTCCTTACAAACATCATCATGTTTGGAGACTCGCCAGTTGACTCTTGGGGAGTGCACCGATAAGCAAAACATGCGTACGGTAAACACTCGTCCCAGTCACGCTGTCTCCTCCTCGGATCAATCATCACAGCAATCATGTTAATAGTTCCCAGGACCTTACACATCCCGCCAAACACCGCCGACTTAAAGTTTGTCTCCTGATCGGAATTCCAAGGGAATGCCAAACCGACAGACAAACTCACTGACAAACTTGTTCGCTACCGTCTCGGCCTTAGCACCAGACAGAGCGTATGCCTCCATCCATTTGGAGCAGTCAAGTAACCAACTACCCTGATCCAGACGTTGCCACTGTCACTCCAGGGGCCGGAGAGTGGCCCCAGCAAGTCCACAGCCACTCTCTCCATGGGCTCGCCCACCAAATACTGTTGGATCGGGGAAACTCTCCTCTTCGCAGGATATATCCTCTTCTCACACAGCTCGCAACATCTGATGAATTTTTGATTTTGATTTCCGTCGGTCAGCAGTAGTTCATGAGCCTTTAGTTATTCCTGATTAACATATTCAGCAATTGTCTGAGTACAAGTATTTGGGTACTGTGATTGATAGTAAACTAACATGGAAGAACAACTGTAAAAGTGTTGCAGGAAAAGCAAATCAAAGATTATATTTCCTGAGGAAATTGAAGGAATTTCGTGTTGACATTAGGTTTTTAATTCTCTTTTATCAGTCCTTGATTCAGAGTATCCTTACTTGTTGTCTTGTTTGTAACTTTGGTAACTTGTCAAAAGAAAACATCAAGAAGTTAGAAAGACCCAGGAAGATTGCCCAACGTATAATTAATTCGAATCTTCCCTCAATTGTTTCCTTGTTTGAGCATCGGGTTTTGTTGAAAGTTAACAAAATTATGCATGACTCCTCACACCCATTGAATAATCATTTTAAATTCAACATATCTGGCATCCTCCTTTGTGTTCCACCCATTTCACTCTGTCGCACTAGAAATTAATTTGTTCAAAATGCCATCCACCTTTTCAATACGTGTGTCAAGAGGTAATTGCTGATGCATATATTAGGATTGTTTAATAACTGGTTCATCATTAATTTGTTATACATGTCGTGTTTATCGTCTCTTTGTAGTGTTGTTTATCAGTGTTATGGTCGCGGGTCGCTGCAAGTCGGTCACGCATCATTCATTTTTGGTCGATTCGCGAGCTGTTGATGAACTTTGACGAAGTGATTTGTGAGTGATTTGTGAGTGACATGTGTGTGGCTCGATTGCAGCTCTTGCATTGGATGCAGTGTATATTGTATTATGATCTGTTACTCGTTATGATTTTTGGTATTTTTTAGGAATGCCAGCGCAAGCTGAATTTCTATGCTTTGTATGGTCACTCGTCCGGCTACCATGCAGCTCCTGAAGTACGACCTCTCTAAATCTCCCAGGAAGTAGTAGTCGCAACCTCACCGACTTCCCATCGTCGGACTCCCAAGCACCTCCAACTGATCACAAGAGGACCAGAGGCTGACACAGTCTCTAAACTGGGCCGACTGCCCGACTCCTTTTACCTAATCATCCAACTAATACTTCCGTCACCAAGTTGACCCACTTTGACTGCATCCTTAGGCAAGTGTGGTTGAGCAAAAATGCCCCTCACCCTTGCCTCTGGGATCGGCACGTCAGAGTCAACCTCATTGCGACCATTGTCAACCTCACTGGTCGTTGTCACCTTGGCTTTATTCGCACCCCCAACTGTCTCTGGCGCTTCATTAGCGTCACGACCACACTGTTTGCAGGCCTTCTGGGACAACCCATCAGCATTTCCATGCTTCCGCCCAGGTCTGTGTTGAATGGTCAAATCGTACTCGCTGATCACTTCCAACCACCTGGCAAGCTGACCCTCAGGATCCTCAAAATTAAGCAACCACCTAAAAGCAGCATGATTGGTTTAGAGTATCACCTTCTGACTATACAGCTACTGTCTAAACTTCCTGAGGTAGACAACTTCCGCCAGAAGTTCTCTCCGAGTAACACAGTAGTTCCTCTCTGCCTTGTTGAGTTTACGGCTCGCAAAGTCGAGGACCTTCTCTTCCCCGTCATGGATCTGAGACATAACTGCCCCAATCCCATCCCCACTAGCATCTGTATCTAAGATGTAGTCGTTATCAGGAACGGGGTAAGCCAGCACCGGTGATGTCTGCAGCCTCTGCTTTAACCCAACAAATGCATGTTGGCAGGCATCTGTCCACTGGAACTCACGCGACTTTTCAGTCAGCGCATGCAACGGTGAACTCACCTCAACCTGGAGAAGACGACTCGTAGTCGTTCAATTCCTTCTTTCACAGTCTTGCCAAACACAATGACATCGTCCAGGTATATCAGCAGGATGTCCCACTGACGACCTGCCATCACCTTCTCCATCACCCTTTCAAAGGTAGCAGGGGCGTTGCAAAGACCAAAGGGCATGCATCGCCACCTGTATAAACCGTTCCGCACTACAAAGGTTGAATTCTGGCTGGCATCCTCATCGAGGTCAACCTGCCAATACCCAGACGCTAAATCGAAAGTGGAAAACCACTCTGCACCCACCCACCAGCGCATATAGTGTCTCGTCGATACGAGGGACAGCGAACATAACTTCTGTCCAATTACACATGTTGCATGTGTACAACTTACAGCTACAATTATTTGTTAATTATAGATACTTTTGGCCACATAAAATTATTGAGACATTGAAAGGAAAATATATTCATCCAAAATAAAAAGGGCAGCCATTTTGAAAAGCAAGATGGCAGCCATTCATGGGGTTTTTTTTGCAAATAAAAATTGTAAAGTTTTAACCTTTGACATAATCAATAGGGAATTTACAGCCTCAAAGATTGATTTCATATGACATTTAAACGTTGATTTAGGCCAAAAAAGGCTAAAAATGGCGGCCAATTTGAAATCTAAGATGGCCGCCCTCTGCCACACTTAACATTTTGCCAACATGGTTTTTCTTATTCCTGAGGGTCTGATTTAGGTATCTAGATAGGTGGCATGTTCTAATCATTCGGTGCCTACGGGACTTAATTTCGTGTCATAAGCTCCCGGACTATAAGGCAAACGGTAGCCGTGCAATAAAATTATAAAATCCTTAAAGGTAGGATACACCATTGGTAATTGCTTGAATTATCATAAATGGGTAGATTTGGGGGTTGTATTTTATAGTAAATATCGTTTAACTGACCTGTCCGAAGTTTGAAAATCATGTGATGCCGAGAAAGGCACGAAAAACAGCGTTTGTTTGCAACCGGCGTCGAGCAGTTACTCTTATGTTATTTGTGTTTTTTCACGATCGCGCAAATTTGTCTTTATAAAATGATATTGTTCAGAATAATTACAAGATATCTAGCGCAATCATTTTGCTGGATGACTAACCTCATTATTTACTTTTAGATGAGTAAAATACTTCTTAATAATTCGGTAGTAAATATTTTTTTTGATATCTGCAAATGGTGTATCCTACCTTTAAACAAACCCTCTGGGGTAAATTATACACCAATAAAAACAATTTAATAACAGGAGATTCGTGCAACCCTGTAACCCGAATGAATTCGAAACTGAAATCAAACATTAATACGGTTATTACAGGTGCACGTACATGTACATGTACGTACATCTACATCTACATGCAACAACGTAGGCTAGGATTAAACAACAAACTATAAGCAGGTCAAAAAGAATACATTGTAAAAAAGCAAGGTACATTTATGTCACGGCCCATGCATGCAACACACGCGCGGTGTAACATAGATGGCAGGATAAGCAATGACGTCACGCTCCGTTCACATGCGCGCCCCTCTGAGTGAGTCTGTCCCTACGTCGTCTGGCGTCTCGACTTCGCTCCCATAGAAAAACGCACATGTAAACAAACTAGCAATGACGCCACTACAACTCAGGTATTAATGGTGGGCTATGCATTACTGCATGTTTTGCCCCGATCAATAAAGCTCCATTTTTTTGCCCCGATCAATAAAGCTCCAATGTAAACAAGATGACAATTATAGCAGTAGAATATATCATACAATTAGGCTTACTCTGTCTACAGTTAAGAACCAATTATCAATTATAACTAAAATCACACAAAGGATACTTATACATGTGTCGACAAATTTCCATCACATCCTAGTAGTAGTTAGAGATAAATTGTCCCAGGCACTTGACGACGGTTATCCATCGATTTCAACTTGAAATCCAAATCCAAATCAATCCATCAAGCAATTAGACAAACTTCTGTCCAAACAGGTAGGACTTGAGGACAAGAAATGTCCACGCTGTGACCGATGTTTATGTCCTGTGTCCGGGTGAATGTTTGAGATCGTGGAACGCTGACTTTAGCCTGCACTTTAGTCCCTGTTCTTGATGAACTTTTTGAACCGCGTGGTCGGGCCATCCTGCAAACAAAAAAGAAAAACTCAACGCAGCAGTTGTCTGTTGCCAAGTACATGTATGTTTTACTTAGTATTTATGTTGTAATCCTTCAGGCTGGTTCAGAATCGTAAAAGAACTCGGCTGAATGTGCAGGAAAGGAAATAGTGTGGTCGGGCCATCCTGCAAACAAAAAAGAAAAACTCAACGCAGCAGTTGTCTGTTGCCAAGTACATGTATGTTTTACTTAGTATTTATGTTGTAATCCTTCAGGCTGGTTCAGAATCGTAAAAGAACTCGGCTGAATGTGCAGGAAAGGAAATAGTGAGGCAATAATGCCTTTCTAGCAATTCTAGCAGAATTAAATGTTCTTTGTGCCACATCTCATTTCATTATCACAAACATTTCATGTCAACACTAAAATTAACACACTTTTTATATGCATTATATGCTGTGTTGCTCAAGTTCTATAAAGCCTGTTACTGAAAAATGCAGGCTATGGGTTTCACAGTTTTTCTTTGTGATTGTTAATGCATGAGGACTTCTTGGCCCGGATTGCAGGTTACTCCTGTTTTTTTGTTTTTTTTGTTTTTTTTTATTAAGATTACAGGGCAGAGATCTTCCACAAATACGGTTCAAACATTATATTCTTAGAATCAAACCTACAATTAATGCTGTCGCCGGCGTACAAAATTGCCACCGAATAAGCAAATGTAAATAATTATGTCAGGTAGGAAGTGAATAGCGAACTCCGGAACAATTATCACATGACTTAGACAAAATCAAGCACAAGTGCTATGAATATATTAACAAGATAAATTACAACTGTCCAATACAAGGGGCGCACATATTTAGTAGACACAAAATGTTACAAGCCATGACCACCTTTAAGAACCTGTGTGACCAGATAACTCACCATGGAGCAAATACGACTGACCAAAATCAATACGAGTGAGCAGAAGAAACCACAAGCAGCTAAATGGAGAAGGTCTGCATCCACCTTAAGCAGTTCATAAAACTCTGCAATAATTATAAATATTAATGTAATGTAATGTAATGTAATGTAATGTAATGTAATATATGAATGGGGAATATTTCGCTACCTACATTTGTGTACCTACCCCTTTTTAAATGCATGTAATCGCAAACAGTCCATTGTTGTTGTTGTTCTTTTTTAGGTCTGTTTTATAAAACAAATCCGAAAAACTCATGCCTGTGTGACCAAGATTGCTTTGCTCCTCTTACCAATCCAACAAATAAAAAGGTGGCCTCACTTATAGGCCCTAGATCACAAACCAAATGCAAGAATTGTGGTCATCGCTTGCTTATGTTAGATGTGAACTTCTATGCTAAATAAGCCTGTAGGCCTAGGCATATTCATAAAGCCTAGGCCTAGCCTGTCATTGTTATTTTAATTAGGGCCTATGAATGAAGCTACACGGTCTATGACCATGCAATTGTTATTGTTTTAATTTTTTTAAATTTAAGCTATCCCTTGGAACAATTTTAATTCAACTAACTTGTGTATTTCGGAATAACCTTACACGAACGGGAATGTACAGTTTAACATGTGTTGTCATGTTGTCCGGTTAAAAAGCAGTATAAACACAAGAGATTTGCGGCAGTTAAGCCATGTCAGCACAGTCTACATCACAAGTCACGTCGCTGTCCGACAGTAAACATGGACAATGAAGGACGAACTGCAACAACAAAAACATTGCCCAGACTGCGGGCTATAATCATGATAATTGGAAAACCCTCACCTCGAAT
The DNA here is from genome assembly GCA_037893245.1 of Crossaster papposus. Lineage (NCBI taxonomy): Eukaryota > Metazoa > Echinodermata > Asteroidea > Velatida > Solasteridae > Crossaster > Crossaster papposus. The sequence continues at coordinate 485,326 of JBAIAA010000251.1, read as the reverse complement.
TCTATCAAATTTGGCTTGAACTTAAAGCTATTCACGCCACGATAAACTCACAAGTGAGAAAGCGTCACTGATGAAGAGCCCACCACTCACTAGGGTTGTAAGTTTTGGAAATGAACCATGCATGCTTGATCCGAGTGGGACGAACCGGGTGGGCGCTGGGCGTGCGAACGCACGCTGATCATCGGTAGACCGACCGTCGACTGCAGCTATGAACGGCGGTGCGTAGACCGGGGCTGTGACGCGGAGTACATCCGCGTTTATTACGGGATTCATCGGTGGTCACAGTTTTGCTTGACTTATCAGACAGCGACGACCACTAACCAAGGGTATGTGACGGCTTCTTCAGATGGAACAGCATTTGGAGCATCCAAGTGTAAGGACCGCACAACACGTGGGTTCGAATTGGTTTATTCTGAAATGGTGGACGGCAAGGCGAGGCCGGACAAACGGTGACGAGTAAGTATGGTTTACCACAAAAGAAGGAATAAACAGAAAATAGGAGAAATTCCATTAGTACATGAACAAATACATTTCCTAATAAATTACATGAGTTTCTAATATATACCACTTATGTGAATCCCTGTAAAACCTCTAGTTATGCACAGTGAAAAGTGATAATAATCTATTACACACTCGAAAGTACACAATAAAGTGATGTACTACCAGCATATACTTGTAGAACATAAACCAGATTATTTAAGATATAAGTCCACTGTCATGTCACGCTGGTAGGACTGGTGAACAAGTCTAATACCACTTGACAATAAAATACAGTTGAGTTCAACAAACCTTACAATTATCAGGAAGACCACTGAATAAATTAATTATTCAACCGATGTGTGTGTGTGATCTTTTCTTACCAGGTTATTTATACACAAGCTTAATCACAAGAACATGTGGGTAAAGTTACCATTACACAAGAATGCTCATATTCTGTTTCTGGACATAAGTCTCTCAACTAGCAATACAACTCAAACTTTGCACAGTTGTTACACTCGGAGTTATCTACTAGCAATAAACATTATTCATGGCATCTTATACATAAAATACAGTAAACGTGTACATGGATCCAATTATAGCACGTAAACAAACCCTATATGTAGCAACGCCATCGTTGGATTGTCACTAAATAGATGCAACGTTACTATGGAGGGCGCCATGTTGATTGAAATTAACGACGATCAAATGTACTTATAAAACCACTGTTCTTACGGGGACAGTTTACTACAATATCCAAAAACTACCCAAATTATGTGATTAATTGATTAAGCTGTAAAGTAGGAGAGTTTACAATGAATTAAAGGGAAATTGTACCTGTGGACGGCAAGTCGAGGCCGGACAAACGGTGACGAGTAAGTATGGTTTACAAACCGTCACCGCATGAGGGCGCTCTGACCAGCCGCCGTCTCACCTCTCACTTTGTCGGTGCCTCCTGACGCCATTCTCACACAAGGAATCGAGAAGAAAAGGAAATCAAGTGACGAAACTTGTAGTTGTAGGCCCTTTACGTTTACGGCGTTTTTCTGCGGCTGTATCGCCCTACAACAAGCGGAGCCTAGCTTAGGCCTAACGGTAACAGGCAACTGGGGAAGTCCATACTCGATGTCTTTAAAAGGTCACGAAAGCCAATCGATAATATCATCAAACCCGATAATATCGTTCCTGGGATGTATATGAGACACTCTACTCAGCACATTTCAAAAGAAAACGAAAACAACAGTAGAAATCCGACCGGATATTTAGCTATCTACGGAGAAAAATTTCTTTTGGTGTAGAGGCTTCGAAAAGCTAATCCGAAGTGTGACGCTCTATCGCGCGCACTGCGTATAGTATGTAGCCGGTGAACCTGATTTGCTACATGTGTATCAATTTGCTTTGTTTCAATGGGTAATTATCGTGCATACCCGCGCTCGTTGGCTTTCTGCCAGCAAGGTTTGGGCCAGGTGGCTGTTTATTCATAATATTTACTACTGCACCAAGGCAACCATCAGCTGATTCGCATAGCGTTTGGACCACCGTGTGTTTGTGGAGAATAATGTATTTTATCTTGTAGTGATAAAATTAAATATAATCTGCAATAATGCTAAGATGTCATCACATTAGATGCCACGACATCCTCTGGGGCACGATCGAGATTGTCAAGTACAAAATGTGCAAAGCAGTGACCACACAACTGTACATCCATTTGATTTTGTGCTGGTATTTGATACGACAAGGAGTATATCTTCCATCGGACTGTCATCATTTCGTTTCTCGCTCATCTACATTTCCATCAGTGTGTAATATCGCTAGTGTATAACTTCGATAACTTAGTGGGCCAGGTTGATGGAACAACTGTACACGCACAGGGTGTAATCACTGACCTCAACACCTGGACGGATCATTTTCCATATTCTGCTGTGCTAACACTTGAAGTGGAAGTGCAACATGGCGTCACTGCTGTGAGCCAATGAAATGTCCAGTTGTAGAGGTCAGTGGATTTACCAACCATCTGAACTCTACACCTGGACATTTCATTGGCTCACAGAGTGACTTCGTGGGTCCGCCATGTTGCACTTCTCTGCATGCCGACTTCAAAATGAAACAATGGATGATCTGTCCATGTATAGAGGTCAGTGGGTGTAATACGAAACATGCTTTATTTGATCTTTTAGGTGACCTTCTATATGGAGCGCCTCGTAACACAAAGTAACAATAATAATGCTTGGTATGGAGCGCCTTTGTAAACAGCAAAGAATACTACATTACTTTTCTCTTTTTTTGGAACACAATAACACTAAAAATAAAGAATGACAAGTTTGTTTGTCCTTAGTTAACATTGTATGCTCAGTTAAATAAAGGGTGTTTGAATAAAACCAGTTGTCGATCAGACCAAGCGTTCTGTGTCATTGTTAGATCAAGTTATTTCACAGTATAGTCTTTGAAATGGGCTGGTGGGTGGCGTGTTCTAGGTGGATTTCTACGTGACATTGGATGCGTGCGTTTGTATTTGATTGATGGATGTGTGCGTGGGTAGGTGTATCTGGCATATCATCCAGGTCAGACTCATCCGAGTCATGTGATGCTTGAGGTTGGCTGTTGATGCGTTTGAAACGAGAGATATTGCGAGTCACTTTGTGGGACCCGCGACGAGCTGTGATCATGGAGCCTTGCGTTTGGATGACTTTGTACGGTTGAAGGTGGTACGGTGTTTGGTTTTTTAGCAATCATACCATCACGGCGAATGAGTACAGTGTCACCCACTGCAATGTTTTTGTGTTTGGCGTGTTCACGCTTGTCAGCATACGCCTTCATAGCAGCTTTTCGACGTTTGTCGTTGCGCTTGATGGTGGGGTTGGGAGTTGTGCGTGTTGTCTCCGGAAGGCGGGTGCGAATTGGTCTACCGAAAAGAAGTGTTGCAGGAGGGGTGCCTGTTGTTGAGTGCGGGGTAGCACGGTAGTTGCGGAGGAACTGAAAGAGGGCTTGCTTCCATGGCTTGTTGTCAGCGAGGGCGGTGCGATAGGTTTTCTTGAGAGTTTGCATAAACCGCTCGACCTCGCCATTTGCGCGTGGCCAACGTGGCATGTGTTTGAAACCAAGATAGTCCGCAAAATCGGAGAACTCACCACTGTTGAAAGGTGGGCCATTGTCGGTGCGTACCACTTGAGGCACACCGAACGTTGCGAATATGCGATCAAGCTTTTGAATTGAATTGACTTTATTTCCATCCCATCAAAGAACTAAATACATAATCAATCACTTTTCACAGCATAATACAAGTTAACATTAATGAAATACTATCGTGAAGATAATAAATATAAATCACGGATGGAGGGGACCCACAAGAAGCAAAGCTTGTCGAGTGCGAGTCCCCTGTGTACGAATAACACATAACACAATTTTAAATAAATACACACAAAAACTAAACAAAACAAACAAAAAAAGACAAATAAAGAGATGAACCGAGGGGGATTAAAACAAAATAATAAATTTACATTGATGATAAGCTGGGTTATTTGAAGAAAATAGGTAATAATACTTGAATAATATGAAGGATATGTGCACGTCTACATAAAAACACACACACACATAAAACAAAAATCTAAAGATTATCTTGTACCAATTGTATATCATAAGTGTTGGGAGAAAAACCAAATACGTAATTCAATTAAAATATAGCTGTTTTAAAAAGAAAATCTATGAACATTCCTTGTATTTCTTAAGAAATAACTGTTTGTATTTACTTTTAAAAACTGACGCAGACAATAAATCTTGTAGAGATTTATGTAACGAATTCCATAATTTTGTCCCCTTAAATTTAATATTTTTACTGGCAAGGTTAGTCCTAACAATTGGTAAGTGAAATTGTGCCGATTGACGGGTTAAATGAGTATGAATTTTGCTATTTCGGGTAAACATTGAGATAAGGCAGGCTGGTAAGTCATTTTTAGTTACCTGAAACATCAAAATTCCAAGCTGGAAGTAATATATGTCACTAACCTTTAGAGTCTCGTGTTTAAGAAAAAGTGAATCAGTGTGAGCTAGGTAACTTGTAAAATTTATAATACGTAAAGCTTTTTTCTGAAGAAGTAAAATTCGATTTAGCAAACTCTGTACCGAATTTCCCCAAGCTAGGATCCCATAATTAATGTAAGGCAGAATTAAGGTATTGTATAAGTTGAGTAAAATATTTTTTGGGAAATAAAATTTTAGCCTATTAATAATGCCTATGTTTTTGGAGACAATTTTACATAAGTAATCAATATGATTCTTCCATGATAATTTATTATCAATGTATAATCCAAGGAATTTGGTAGAATCTGTTGCTATAACTTCATTGTTATCAATATAAATGGTCTTTGGTAAGGAATTTAGAAAATTACTAAACATCATGCAGGTAGTTTTTTTAATATTTAAAGAAAGTTTGTTTGCTTTAATCCAATCAGAGATCCTAACAAGATCTGTATTAATGGTGTCAATTAAAGTGTTAATGTCTTGATGACTGTAAAATAAATTTGAGTCATCTGCAAATAAAATACAGGACAAACGTTGGGCGGCATTTGTAAAGTCGTTAATATAAATGAGAAAGAGCAAAGGTCCGAGGATGGATCCTTGAGGAACCCCACATGTTAAATATTGTAAAGTGGATTGACAGCCATTTATTGAGACGTATTGTTTTCTTTTAGTGAGATAACTTTCAAACCATGCTAGGGGGACTCCTCTAATACCATAGTAATTTAGTTTATGTAAAAGTACATTGTGGTCCAGTGTATCAAAGGCTTTATTAGAAAAGTCAAGAAAAACCCCTATAGTATGTTCAAATGATTCCAAACCAGATACAACCTTGTTAATGAGATGGAGTACGGCATGGGTAGTAGAGTGCTTCGCACGAAAGCCAAACTGGGAATTTGTCAATATATTAAATTTAGTTAAGAAACTAAGGGTCCGGACATAAACAATTCTTTCCAGGATTTTTGAAAAACAAGGCAAGATTGAGATTGGTCTGTAATTGTTTACTTTATCAGTGTCTGAACTTTTGTGAATTGGAATGACTTTTGCTATCTTTAAGTTATCTGGCACAACACCTGTTGACAGAGAAATGTTAATTACATACGTAAGAGGTTCTGAAATGTTAGAGAGTGTCTTTTTCAATACATAGGCAGTAATCGAGTCGATGCCACTGCTTGCTTTATTTGGCAATTTCTTGACAACGTCACTGACCTCCTTTTTAGTGGCGGGTTCGAAAAATATAGAATTTGAGTTTGCATTTGGAAGATAGTCACAAAAGGTAGTTTGGCATTGTGGAATATTTCTTGCCAAATTTGGTCCAATATTGGCAAAATAGCTGTTAAAATGTTCAGCCATCACTTGTGAGTTTACGATCAGGTTTCCGTTAGCTTTAAGACCATTAATTTTATGAGAATGTGGATTTCTGTTTGTAGCATGATTAATAATTTTCCACGTGTTCTTGATGTTATTTTTATGTTTTTTAAACTGAGCACAATAATAGTTTTGTTTAGCTGTTCTTAAGACAGTAGTTAAAATATTCTTATATTTAATATAATTGATATGATTAGTTTCATTACGTTTCGCCAGGAATTTGTGATACAGTTTATTTTTTAATTTTATCGATTTAAGAAGGGATGACGTAACCCAAGGTGACTTTGGTTGAGATTTAGGTTTTTTATTTCTCAATGGTACATTGATATCGTGGTGATGATTAAATATATTCATAAAATTGTCAAAGCCGAGATTTGCGTCATCAGAATTATATACAGGAGACCAGTCAGCGGAGTTCAGGTCGTGGTTAAGTTTGTCAAGATTTTCATCAGTGTAATAACGAAAGCTACTATTGTGAACGATTTTCGGATGAGAATCGAATGTTGGAATTGAAGTATATACAGGGAAATGATCGGTAATATCAGAAATTAAGATTATAGAATTTGGGATTGGTAACATATTAGTAAAAATGTTATCAATTAAGGTTGCTGAGTTACGGGATACTCTTGTTGGTTTGTATATAAGGGGAACAAAAGAATGCGATACCATGGTGTCAAGAAAGCCTTGTACATTAATGTTATCATCATATTCCAGAAGGTTGATATTAAAATCTCCAGAGATAATACATTTTTTATTTTCAGATGATAACGAAGACGTAATATCCTCGAACTGGGACATGAAATCATTGTGCGAAATTCGTGGTGGTTTATAGATTACTCCAATAATCATTTTCTTACAAGATGCATTTCCTATTTCAATGAATAACGATTCAAGAGAATCGTTAGAATAGTTGAGATCATGTCGGATATTATATTGAATGTCAGTACTAACATAGAGAGCAACACCACCGCCCTGTCTATTGGTTCTATTATTTGTAATTAATTGATACCGGGCTAAAGAAAAAAGAGGGGGACTGTCATCATTAAGCCAAGTTTCGGATAAGGCAATAACTGAAAATTCACCTAGAGACCTGAGTAACAAACTTAACTTCTCGAAGTTTTTCGAGAGGCTTCGTATGTTAAAATGAATAAATTTAAGGCTATGATTTGAAACAGGATCTGTTCTTATGTTGTTAAAACTTTCTTCAGTTGAATAGTTACATTTATTCGTAGTTGACTCTGTATTTTCAGGAACCGAGATGTTTATATTGTTAAACTCGGGTAAATCGGAGAATATAGGGTTTGAGGTTGTGCTATTAAATGGAGGGTCATAAAGGCTAGAAATATTAGTGTCATCTTGAATTAAGCCCTGTAATTCATCATGGCCTAAAGAATTGAAGGGTAATATATTGGCCAGACAAAGATGACAACACCATGGCTGGTTTGATACATTTGCACGAATGAGTTGCGTACATTTCAAATGAACCCAATTGTTACAGATATCACAACATAATTTAAGTTGGTTCACCTTAACCAGTTCGCGCCGGGATTATTTTAACATCGCCGAGCCGACGGGCGGGATTATTTTAACGAAACTCGATCCGAAGCGTGTTCAGGCCGATAGTGCTGGGTAGCACACCCACGCATTTCCGGCCTTGCGCGCTGCTGACATACATTTCCGAACTTGAACTTGGCGTGTTTATGCGTCATCCGTTTTGAATTTTGGGAAAGTTTTGCGTTTATATACGTCATCCGGCGCGAACTGGTTAACAGGACGGTTACAAGATACACACAGAAACCTGACAGGCATAACAAAGACTACACTACACTAATAAGTAGATAAATAAACAGAGACAAGGACAATAGGTAGTAAAGTTACAAATTAACTTACTGTGAATCCAAGCTTTGGGATTACCGCACGAGCAGAAGTGGATGAGACAATTTCTATCTCTGGGAACCTGCTGTAATCGTCAATAACGACCAAAATGTGTTCCCCAGTGGGCAGGTCACAGAAATCGACACTGACCTCCAACCATGGACCCTTGGGGAGTGGCGACATTTGTAGTGGAGCGCGTGTAGTGTCCACTGTTGTAGCTTGGCGTGGCAGGCAGTCGCGGATGGTTTTGTCAACCAGTCGGTCAATACCAGGGAACCATATTTTCTCTCGCAGAAGCTGTTTGGTTTTTGTTATTCCCTGGTGCCTCTCATGGGCGATGTTGATGACTGTTTGCTGAAGAGTCTGGGGAATGACTATTCGGTGTCCACGGAGCAAGAGATCACGAGTTGCCGTGGTGGTAAGCTCTGCACAAATCTCGTGTAAGCTCCGTAGTATGTCACTAGTCTGCTGATTGTGCGGTTGGTTGAGAAGTATGTCCCAACTGCCAGTGACCAATGCGGTGATGCAGTTCTGGAGAACGTTATCTTGTTGTGTCGCAGCTTGGATTTCTTCTAGCTTGAACGTCTTGGGCACTGCGTTAACAGAAATGAAGTAGAGATGTTCTTCTGCAAGCTTTTCTTCTCTGCTTGGGGCTCGCGTGTTAGGGTGTGGATGACGCGACATGTATTCAGCAGGGTTGAATTTACCCGGCTGATATTCAACAGTGTAGTTGTACTCCTGAAGCTTCAGTACCCAGCGTTCGATTCGCGCTGGAGCTTGGTTGTTTGGACTGTTGAATAGCGTGACCAATGGTTTGTGGTCTGTGATGACGGTGAATGTGCCCCCATAAACGTAGAGATGAAAATGAAGCACAGCCCATGTTATGACCAGGGCTTCACGCTCGGTTTGCGAGTACCGTTGCTCAACAGGTGTTAGGGATCTGCTAGCGAGGGCGACAACTGAAAGTTCATCATTGGTGTTGCGTTGTGCAAGAATGCCAGCAAGGCCGACTGGACTGGCATCGACCACTATCTCTGTCTTCTTGGTCTGGTCGAAGTACGCCATGGTGCAGCATTGTGCAAAGCGTTCTTGGGCTTGCTTGAGAGCCTGTCGTTGTTCAGGTCCCCATGACCAAGGGACTGATTCTTTGGTCAGCTCGCGTAGGGGCGCGGAGATCGTGGCCAAGTCGGGGATGAAACGACTACAGTAAGTGACCAGTCCGAGAAAACTCCTGACTTCACTTGCATTTTGGGGCTCTAAAACATCTTGGATTGCTTGAACCTTCTTTGGATCCGGTGAAACTCCGTCACGGCTGAAGATGTGTCCAAAGTATTCAACTCGGCTCTTGCTGAAATGGCACTTGTTCTTGTTCAGCGTTAGATTTCGCTCACGGAGGCGATTAAGACAGGCGTTCAGTCGCGCGTCATGTTCTTGTTGAGTTCTACGGAACACCAGGATATCTTCGCTGATGTTGAGGACTCCCGCAAGACCATGCAGAGAACTGTTGATGATGTTCTGAAAAACTTCAGCAGCAGAACAAACGCCAAAATTCAAGCGTTTGTAGCGGTACAGTCCTGCATGTGTTGAGAAGACTGTAAGGTGACGCGATTCTGGGGACAACTCCACCTGGTGGTAGCCTGCGTTGAGATCCAACTTACTTATCACAGTGGAGCCGTTGACGTCCGTGATGATGTCATCAATGGTGGGGGTCACATGTCGTTCGCGTTTGATAGCTTTATTGACATTACGCATGTCTACACACATGCGTATTTTCCCAGGACGCTTGGGTTTATTGACGACAAGAATGGGCGAGACCCATGGAGTGGGCTCGTCGCGCACTGGTTCGATGATGTCCAGGTCAAGGAGCTTGCGTAACTCAGCGTCGACTTTTTTCGCACCTGGAACGGTATGCGGCGATGGGGCAGAGCAATCGGTTGGACTGACTTGTCCTCGTGGAGTTTACACTGAAAGTGGTTGAGTTTGCCGATGCCGACGAAGCGATCAGCGTACCGCTCAAGCAACTGATGTACATGGGGCGATTCATCAGGTTGGATGTTATACGCGACATGAATAATGCCAAGCTCTGATGCGGTTGCGAAACTGATGAGGGTGTCCCCATGTTGCTTTGTCACAAAGAATGTCGACTTGACTTCTGACGAGTTGTAGGCTACAATAGCGTCGAACGTACCCACGATCTCAAGGGGAGTAGAACTGCTGTAAGTGAAGACCTTCGTGTTTGTATGTCTGCACAGTTCTGGAACAATTGATAGGGCGTTGTATGTCGCGACAGATGTGACGCACACAGAGGCACCAGTGTCGATGATCGCCTTGACAGGTGTTTTGTTGATGGTGACTGTAAGAACAGGTTGCTTAGTTCGGGGTGGTGCTTTCATACCGAAGACGTACTCATCTTCTGAGCTGGAAGTGGTGTCATGATCGACAGCATGCACTTTGGCTTTGCCAGATCGGGGATTGTCACGTGAGCGGCAGTGTTTTGCAAAGTGGTTAAGTCTTCCGCAGGTATGACATGTGACACCCTTGGCAGGACACTGTGTCTTGTGTGAGAATGTCCCACCACAATTGCGACATGGCACACTTTGTTGGGGTTTGGCCATATGCGCAGGTTTGCTGAAGCGGCGACTTGAACTAGATTGGTTCTTGAAGACGTGAATCTTATGCACTGTCGCTGTAGTGAGGCTTGGATGTGTTTCCATGCTTTGTGCCTGCATATCTGCGAGCTCGTAGGCTCTCGCTGTGGAAAGCAGCTTTGGGAGAGTGAGATCAGCTTCACGCAGGGCGTAGCGACGCAGTTTGGTTGAAGAGCAGCCATGAATGATTTGTGACTTGACTTCTGAGTCCCGTTCATGAAACTCACACGTTCGCGCCAGCTGTTGGAGCCGTGTACTGAAGTCACTAACTGTTTCTGTTGAAGACTGTTTGGCTTCTCTAAACACAAATCGCTCGTATTCGATGTTTCGTTGTGGCGAGAAGTACTTGTTTAGTTGCTATTTTGCCGACTTATATATAGACCCCGTATCGGCTAGTGTCTCAAAAATGTCCATGACTGCCTGGCCTGCATAGTGCAGTAGGAGTGCCCGCTGTTGTTTATCATCAACAATGTTGAAAGCTACAAAGAGGTTTTCCAGTCTCTTTACATACTTTTCCCAGCGCAAACCAACGGTAGATGGCTCCGAATGTGGTTGAAAGTTCGGAAAAGATGGCAGATTAGGGCAGTTAGACGCAGCCATGATGACTAGTGCAGTGATACCAGTACGATGACGCACACGGTCGTTGGGCGTGTATGTGATATATACAATACACGTGCATGTACGTTGATGTACGACGACCGCGATCTTTCGAAACTTACTCAGTTTTTAGACTGAAAGTTCATCCAACAAATGATAATGACCCGACGACAACTGACGACAGAATCGATGCTAGGTTCCTGATTAACAAACGTATCCTATCCTCGTCGCCAATTGTAATATCGCTAGTGTATAACTTCGATAACTTAGTGGGCCAGGTTGATGGAACAACTGTACACGCACAGGGTGTAATACGAAACATGCTTTATTTGACCTTTCAGGTGACCTTCTTTATGGAGCACCTTGTAACACAAAGTAACAATAATAATGCTTGGTATGGAGCGCCTTTGTAAACAGCAAAGAATACTACACAGTGATGTACACCAATGGGCGTTTGCTCGTACAAAAGATGGGCGTGTCCCTCTCAAGAAGTATGTCACATGAAAAGTTTGTTTTTGGAGCAGGGAAGTGCACCGGGTGTCCTTCAAGTAGCAATAGCATGTCATGCCAGGGCAGTACTTTGGGATTCCACCGGAAATCATTAAAACAAATTACCTCTGCAGACTGTGCCCCGACCCAAGCAAATGTTCCCGTCGCAGGATTACAGAATGTGTCATATATTTTGCTAAGTGGATTCATGAGCAGTGTCTTCCCGCAATTTGCAGGACCTACTATCATCAAATTTCGGTATTTTCCCCTTCCTTGCTGCAATAAAACATATTAGTCTGGTTGCCTATGTCATGATAGCATAAGTGAACTAAAATTTTCCTACACTAGAAATTTTTGATGGTTTTTTGTAGTTTTGACGCTCAGGAATCCAAATCAAATTGTTACCATTTTTTCCGATCAGCCGTTTGGCGGCCATCTTGAATTTCAAAATGGCTGCCATTTTCAATCTAGTTTGTACTATATCTCAACTTGTGAGTGACATAGAGCTGTGAAATTTGTGGCAATACCCCCCATCTTTATGATACCAAGCTTTCAGTTGAAGCCATAATCAAACTTGTATCAAGTGCCCGCCATCTTTAATTTCAAAATGGCCGCCATAGTCACTCTTTTTGCACTATATATACTTGTGCAGGTAATATAGAGCGGGGGAAATTAGAGGCATACTCATTTTTTATGCTAATCTTTCAGTTTGAATCATAATCACACTCTATCATGTTGTATCAACTTTCATTTTCTATTCCAAGAAGATGGCTGCCATTATGATGCATTTTAAATAGATCCTCATGAATATATCTGGTATTGATGCAAGTATAACAGTGTCATATATCAGGTTTTCCTGTATATATTTGCTTACATTGATATTCATGTCGTCACCGTTTTTACGAAGAGGCAAATTGAGCCTTTCACGGTCTGAACAAACTTTCGAGATAATCGCTTGTAAAGTTTGTCCTTTTTTCGTTTGGCAGTTTGAAACATAAATATCCATAGAATATACAAGATTAAGGTATCATGGGAAAGAAGAGATTTTAATCTTCTTAAATATAGCAAACGTTAAGAAAAATAGGTGATTAGTTTTGCAGAATTAATCAATTAATAGAATTGCCTCTTCGTGAAAACGAAAAAAACGATACATTAGCAAATTCGCCCGTGGCTGTGAGAGTCAGAATGTATACATTTCCCCATTGCGCCCCCAATTTGTCTCTTCGTGAAAACGCTAAAAGCCATTTCGCGACCAATTCGCCCAATTCGCCTCTTCGTGAAAACGCTAAAGTGACTAAGCGCACCAAAGTGCCCTTCATAAACACGTTGAAGTCAACGCTATTTCGAATTTGCCTCTTCGTGAAAACGCTAAAAGCCACTTCGCGACCAATTCGCCCAATTCGCCTCTTCGTGAAAACGCTAAAGTGACTACGCGCACCAAAGTGCCCTTCATAAACACGTTGAAGTCAACGCTATTTCGAATTTGCCTCTTCGTGAAAACGCAAAAGGGCACTGGAGGACCAATTCGCCCATTAGTTAATTAGGTTAATTGTGATTTTAATGATTTTGTGGATGTATAACTTCACCAGGTTGTAGAAATTGCAATATTTAATCGTTTTCATCAAAAAAAATAATTTCGATAAATAGACGATTTTTCATGAAATTCGCCTCTTCGTGAAAACGGTGACGATGTATGTACTATGAAATACGTTACATTTGCAGGTACTTCCCGGATGGCCCTTATTGGTATCCTTACTTCTTAATATGACCACCTGAGCCCTCCAGAAATGCCAGGCCGAGATGATAGAGCCTGTCGAAGGGGAACTATTTTCAGCGGACTTGACCGGCTCTCTAACGGCTTCTCGAGTAAAGCTGCAATTGTACGAGGAAGGGCCTTTGAGCGTGTGACGGCCAGGCATTCGTGGGTGGCAGACCCACGAGCAAGTTGTTCCCCGAGTGCCATCCGACTTGTCGTACGAGGAAGGCTCTGTGAGCGTGCGGATTTCAGGCATTCGTGGGTGGCAGACCCACGAGCGGGCGGTGCACAGAGTGCTCTGCGACTCGTCGTACGAGGAAGGCCATGTGAGCGTGCGGTGGACAGGCATTCGTGGGCGTCCGGGCCGAGATGAGACGGGCCAGCTGGGGCCTGTTGGAGGGGTATGATTTTTGGCGGATTTAGAGACGTTCTCTCGATTAGGCCGGATGGGTGCGCCGGGACCTGCAGGCGGAGGCCGCCGGTCGTTGACAGCAGGTGCCCGGGGAAGCGACAAAACTTCTGTCGGCGGAGAAGGAAGGCTGCGTAGGAGTAGCCGAAAAAGTCCCCGTTCGGGCGATCCGAGGCGAAAAAGACCGAGAGGCGATTTGTACACGTTCCTATGAGATAAGCGAGAATTAGACGGGTTGGGTCGAGTACGAGATTGTGCGCGGCCCAAAATCGCGGGTAGCCGATCGACGATCCCGCGTTCCTCCGATTGCCTTCGGTTTTTTTTGTACACATCTGGACGAAGAGTGGGATATTTGTTCGGATTGGGTCGAGTCCGGGAACGGGCACCGGGTCCCGACCAGGGAGAAATCGCGCCGATGGCCCCAAGAGCTCCCTCAGCTCCGATTTGGTCGACCCTTTTTGTGTCCGGTTTCTACACAACCCTATGGGACGAGCCTAAATGGGGGCCATCGCGTTGGTGTGGCTATATATAAAGGGGGCAGGTGGTCAGGCGAAGGTTTGTACACGACCTATGGAGCGGATCACCACTCGGACTGTCCCCCGTCGCACACCCGTCGTCCGATCGGCGTGGGATGCATCCGGATTGGTTCTCGATACTCTGGGTTGGCTTCCCTGGGTTGGCGACAGAACTGAGAGCTGGCCCGTGGCTGCGGTGCCCTGGCTTCCGGAGAGCGAGGCGGAGCGGGGGATGATTTCCCTACCCGACTCCGCGTCCCCGCCGACCTGTCGCGCCCAAACCGGGCGGTGAGAAGCGAGCGACCGACCGCGCCCGCAGCTGCGGTGCCCGGAGAGTTGAAGCAAGTGGGATGGGGGATTCTTTCCCCCGCCCGCCAAACCTGTCGTGCCCTTTCGAGGCACTCGGACAGGCCCGGCACAGTGCGATGGGATTGCCGTGGCCGGCCCGCCCGCACCGCCCGCGCCCGCTTTGCGGCGCGGGGCGGCACGGGGCGGGCCCGCCATGACATCCCGCCGGGCTCCCAGAACCCATGGCAATCAGAGCGGCCGCGCGGGCCGTCGAGACGCGGGAAGACAAGACCCTCCCGCTCTCGCCAGCCGAGCGGCACCTATTTCGAACGCCAGCCGCAGTATCGCGGCGGGCGGTAGCAAGTTCCCCAGGCGGGGCGCCGAGCCGCGGCCCAGGCGGCGGGCAGCAGCCCGCCCCGGAGCGGACCGAGGCGGCCCACCCTCTTCTTAGGGCTGGCCCTCTCAGACCGCCGGATTGAGACGAGAGGAGGCGGCGGAGGAGGCTCCCGGGTCCCTTAGCCCGGTCACGATGCCTCCGAGAGAAAGTGAGTGTTCGGATGAAGTACACTGGCGCCGCGGCCCGGCCGCCGCGGCGGGTCCGGCCGGAGAGCGGCGGGTCCGGCCGGAGAGCGGCGGGCCCACGCGCGTGGATAAGCCCGCCCACCCAGGCCCTGAGGGGGCTACCTGGTTGATCCTGCCAGTAGTCGTATGCTTGTCTCAAAGATTAAGCCATGCATGTCTAAGTAAAAGCTTTTACAAGCGAAACTGCGGATGGCTCATTAAATCAGTTATGGTTCCTTGGAGCGCATCCCCCTACATGGATAACTGTGGTAATTTTAGAGCTAATACATGCCAGCAAGCGCAGACCTTACGGGAGGCGTGCTTTTATTAGGAACAAGACCAACCCGGGCTCGTCCCGGCTCCGTTTGTGAACTCTGGATAACCTGGCCGATCGCACGGTCTTCGCACCGGCGACGGATCCTTCGAATGTCTGCCCTATCAACTTTCGATGGTACGTTATGCGCCTACCATGGTCGTAACGGGTAACGGAGAATCAGGGTTCGATTCCGGAGAGGGAGCTTGAGATACGGCTACCACATCCAAGGAAGGCAGCAGGCGCGCAAATTACCCACTCCCGACACGGGGAGGTAGTGACGAAAAATTGCAATACAGGACTTTTTCGAGGCCCTGTAATTGGAATGAGTACACTTTAAATCCTTTAACGAGGATCTATTGGAGGGCAAGTCTGGTGCCAACAGCCGCGGTAATTCCAGCTCCAATAGCGTATATCAAAATAGAGTGAAATGGCGGCCATTTTTAAATTTCAAGATGGCGGGCACTTGATACAAGTTTAATAATGGCTTCAACTGAAACATTGTAATCGTAAACATGGGTATTGCCAATTATTTCACAGCTCTATGTCACCCACAAGTTGAGATATAGTACAAACTAAATTGAATATGGCGGCCATTTTGAAATTCAAGATGGCGGAAACTTGATACAAGTTCAATTATGGTTTATACTGAAAGCTTTGTATCATAAACATGGGTATTGCCACCAATTTCACAGCTCTATGTCACCCACAAGTTGAGATATAATGTAAACTATATTCAAAATGGTAGCCATTTTGAAATTCAAGATGGCCGCCAAACGGCTGATCGGAAAAAATGGTAACAATTTGATTTGGATTCCTGAGCGTCAAAACTACAAAAAAAACATCAACAATTTCTAGTGTAGGAAAATTTTAGTTAAATAACACAAGTAACCATACTATATACACTAGTGGCAAATGCACAAATATCAATACCATTGTTCAGGAGAATGTCATATGCACACTGGATGTACCGGCCGCTGCACACAGGGAGTATCCCGAGCCTCTTGAAGAATTTCAATTCTCGACAGCATGGAGCGCCTCATTTTCTCACCACTATTGGCTAGTTCCCAGCCCATCTGGGGAAAGTAAATAAAAGAAAAAATGTTACTTCCGTCAGTCAAAATGTAACATTGCTTCATCAACTGTAGTATACAGCATTGTAACACTTTCCGGAAAGAATTCCATATGTGGACAATGCTTATTTTCCCCTATTATTACCTATCAGCCATGAAAATCAGTGACGCGTCCTTACAATACAAGTCAAATTTAGCAGTTAAAATATATAAATTTACTTAAAAAACACTCTTCAGAGCAGTCTCATGGGGTTTGTGCACAGGGCTTCAAGTATTGTCCATATATGGAATTATTTCCCACTTTCCTTTCCCGTCACAAGAGACACCCGGAAAAACATAGTCCCTATGCAACTGTTGTCATGAAGCTGAAGGAGACACCCCCCCCTCCCCTCCCCGGGAACAAGAACACCTAAATAAATGATGAATAAATAAAACAAAGGTAGCACTAGCAGATTTGTATACCGAAATGCACATTTATACAAACATCATCTTTGTCCAAATTAGCCAAGACAATTTACACAAAATACAAAGATAACGGGGATTGTGGAGTTTAGGGCGCCCGGGTTTTCTTAAGAATGTTGCTATTCTTACGTGACCGTAACCTGACGTACTTTTTCTATTCTTACGTGAGTTCTAGTAGCACATGCGCAGTCCCTAGTTTAATTGTATACAGTCCCTAGTTTTTCGTATACAGCCCTAGTTTTTCGTATACACGACTTTTATACCTTTTTTTATAAGATCCTATCTAGATGAGATTATTAACCAATGATTTTAGTTAATAAAAAAGGTTACGTAATGAAATAATACCCCAAAACAATCGAATTAATGGAGTACACATTGCAATTACGCATACATACATTAACAACCTATTCCTATTACCTACTGAACACTTACACAAACTAAGCTATTGCTGTTGTTAGTTGTTAGTTTTATATGCTGCTTTTTTGTCCACGACGAAGTCACAGCTAGTTTTTTTATGGAAAATGTCAAAATTTGAATACGAATGAAATGTAATGTGAATTTTTCATGTGACGTGTACGGACGAAACTTCCACCCAATCGTTGCGTTGTACACACGCAACAGGTACCGTGCATGTTAACAAGGGAAACATAAGCAATAGAGTCAAGACACCACGCAATATGCCAGCGGGTACAGAATGACGCCCTCTGTTGGCAATTCGCCGCATTGTGCAAGATCTACCCACATAATTTGAAACAAAGGACACATTACTCATTAGGTAACCTTGATAGCTTTATCAACAGCTCGGGAGCCCCTGTTGACGATTAAACGTGCGAGGTCATCTTTTCCAGCACATTTCTGTTGCTCTGCGAATGCCAACAATTGTAGACGTGTTTGTAGATTATTTTGCACCACAAGTTGGGAAACGTCGAACAGTGTCAGCCTTGGCTTCCGTTTGCCACCACCGACATCAGAACTTCGGCCGCCGCCGGAGCCTTCGGCAACATGCGCAGTTGTCGATGTTGGAGGGGCGTGAGCAACAGCTAAGGAGGCTGCCTCTGTAGGGGGCGGGAACGACGACGTCAGGTCGGGATGGCCGGTAAACTGTAAATTCTGTTGGTCACTTTTGGTGACGTACTTCCACGCACTGTAGTAGTTATGATGAAGGGATGCAAAATTAACAGAAACGTCACAATGATTCGTCAAAAAGTTTCGGACTCTGAGCCAGCGCTGTACCTTGTCCAACTTGACGCTCATGTAGTAATGCAGTCCACCGTCTCTGTGAAACTCTTGCGAGCATACCCACATCATCACCCGCGCAGTTCCGCACGCTTCAAAGGCGGCGAGGACCTCCTCCGCGAAAGCGTTACGTGACGGAACAACGTCTGCAGAAGCTCGGCTGTATGTGATGAGATACACCTGACGTACCCCTCGTACGTTTAGTTGGAACATGACGACGGTAGTACGAACATTCGGACAAACCACAAACCATGAAATGCGGCTCACTGTTAGTCCTTGCCAAGTATATATAGGCAGGACGTGACCCAGCATTTTCATTCACACAAAGGAGCTATTGTGAATAGTGTACAAAACGGTTAACCCCCCCCCAAACTGCAATCACAGCAAGCTATCTGGGCAACCGGTTAAGTTGGTTGACCGATACAAATAAAGAATTTATATGTAACTATAAATTCCTTTCTATGCTCTATTTGGTTGACCGACGGATTTAACCATCCACTTTGGCGTGTTACATAACGTAATCCATTCACACAGCACCTGCCAAACCCAGCTTGCTACCTAGACAACAATTAATTCCATCTGCCCACTCGCCTTTGGAGCATTCCAGGAACTTTGTTCGTTCTCTAGTCATCTGTCCAAATGCGCACAGGTGTAGAAACCTCTTTAGAGTCGCATCACGTGACTTGCGAAACAATCCAGTTAACTCTTTCACTCCCACTGATCCAAATTGGCACAAATATGTTAATACCCTCCCTTACCACGATTCAATTTGGCACAAACATTTTCAACCCCTTCTCTACCGATGGGCCATTTGGAACAATCCAACCGCAAGGGTTTCTAAAAGCATAATAGCCCCCTCAAATTGAGCACACCTTTATGATTGGTAGCTGGATGGCACGAGCTCATTCTTTGAAGCATTATATTTGAGAGCGTGGGGCACGCGCTGTTCATTTTAACCGCGCGTCTCCGGTGGTGGGTACTAGACTGTGGATGCAAGTCCACAAACACATGAGCATCATGGAAGATGAAGAATTATTGCACGAATTGTTAGCGGATAGTGACTCCGAAATGTCGTCCGAAACTAGCGACGCAGTCACTGAGACAGACGACAGTGAAGACGATTGTGTACCCGAGTTCTCGGCAAAGTCAAAGAAGCCGAAACAAGCAAAGCCCGAATTTCGAAGTGGATGGAGTGAAGCTGGACCAACATGGCGTCAAAATGCACCCATATACACAGGTAGGCAACCTACATGTACTAAATGATTATGAACACATTGATTCATTAGTTGGCAAGAATTGAGAAGCTGACCATTGCTCCCCACCCTTTATATTGCTTGCATCTTTTTCTAAGGCTAAAGCGAAATGAAAAGTTTCACACAGATTCAATGTCATGCCATATTTGTTCGGAAATGAAACATCTGGTGTTGAATTGGTAAAATAAGCAAAACAATGCGGAATAAAATACAAAGGTGTCACTTGACATTAAAATACGGTCACACTAATTCATGGGCGGAGATCCCGTTTTTGAAGAGCGCCCTCAAGTGTTCAGTAATTCAACCCCCCCCCCCCCCCCACACTTATCAAAATATTCTCAATGGTGAATTGTTGTGGAGGTTCACTTTTGGGTTGTAATTCTGGGGGGGAAATGCTTGATCATCGCCCCCCATATTTGGACACAAATCTCCACCACTGCCGTAATTACTGCCAGAAAATGGGGCAAAAGTGGTCATGGGTCAAAGTGGCGATGGAAACTGAAATACTGTCACTGAATAGCACCCTTTCATGTTTTTGTTGTCTATCACAGGGCACCCAGGAGCAACTCGTGTTCAAGAATGGAGAGATTTCTCACCAATGCAGATCTTCCAGCTCTTTTTCTCGCAAGCAGTGTGGGAGTTGATAGTGAGTGAAACCAATCGTTATGCTGAACAGAGTCTATCGGAGAAATCAACCAGCCACCAAAGTCAGTGGACTCCAACAACTATTCCGGAAATGATGGCCTTCGTAGCGCTGCTGATGTGCATGGGTATAAACAGGCGGCCTCAGTACAACATGTACTGGAGCAAATGGGACATACTACACAGTGCCATCTATCCAGCAACCATGTCTCGCAACCGATTTCAGGCAACGAAGAAGCTCAAAAAAGTAAGGACAGCTCTCCTGACAAGCTGGTCAAGGTTCGCAAATTCATTCAGATGATAGTACCCTCTTTTCTTTGTCATTACAAACCTGGCCAAAACTTTTCTCCAGACGAAACTATTGTGGCGGTCGCGCCAACCGACCCAGAGTTGATCCTAGACGGATGCCAGCGAGCGGTCGATCTGACAAGGCCAAGGGAGCAGGCTCGTTTTGGGGAAGTCTACCGCCAGGTGCGGCGGAAGAAGCAACGCGTCAGCGGGCGGGCGATGCGTCCGCAGCAACCAAACAGCACTAACGCTCGAGTAGGGAACAGGGTTGGAAACAGGCGGGCACCTATAATCGACACATTGACACGCCTTTCTAAGTTGGCACTTGTATTAACTCCACGCCTCGACAGGCGCTACTTGGTATGAACAGTACACTCTACGGGCTCTGGAATGGCACCTACACAGGTCTTGGTTTCCTATACAGGTGTTCACGCTAGAATCCCCCAATTCTAGCCAGATTTACATCCACTAAACCCTCTTTAACGCCCCGTGGATGGAGTTCCTCCTTATAAACTTATCCCCATTAACTTCAGTCGAATACTAAGTCGCTTTACTTACAGGTGTGGCTATTACCGGTACCGTGCTCTCAGGCAAGGGACTGTCCTACTGGATCCAATGTGGTACTAACTGGTCGAAACTTAGGACTGGAACTGCTCGCGTGGCGCGCGCTCTCGCTTTTATAGCGCGCACGCAGTAGGCTGGCGCTACATAGCGAAACGCACATCGGCCCCAGCCGACGTCTAGGTTTGTGCTCTATTTACAACTACGGTGGCCTCATACTACCCAAGCAAACTGTTAATTGCGCTACACAGCCGCGCCTTAGGTTTCGGTCAGTCCCTTGACCGATTAAACCTACAAATTACAACAAAGCAAAACAGTTTGTGCCTTTAAAGGTGTATACACGTTATTCTTAACAGGTTACAAAAGGTGTCCTCAACAGGTTACAAAAGGTGTCCTCAACAGGTTACAAAAGGTGTCCTCAACAGGTTACAAAAGGTGTCCTCAACAGGTTACAAAAGGTGTCCTCAACAGGTAAATTCTTAACTTTTAAAACTCAAACATTTAAACATCTTTACAAGGGCTTAGCTCAAACACTCGGAAAACTTATGCGGTTTAAACAATAAAGACCTCTGAAGGCTTCTCAGAAGGTTTTGCATACTACAAACTAGGTGTCTTTCCTAGAGTTCTTTACTTGTCATCGGTAATCCCGACAAGGAAAGCAACGTCGTATACACGTTCAGTCTTCTCCCTCATGATCTTCTGGCCCTCCTCATACAACACTCTAGATGAGGTCTCGGTAACTTTTGTTACCCTTCCTGCCATGGCTTGTTCCAGTCCATCCTGAATGAAGGCCTAAGGCGTTCTTCTCCCTTCTGAGTGTACGGGACGATCCGGCGGATCCTGGACTCGGGCGCTGACACATCAGGTTCTGTAATTGGCACCGGTCGGAGATAAACCACATCAAACTCCCGGTGAGTTTCTCCTTGGAGCACCTTTGACTCATCACGGTACAGGTAAGTCTCTCGTACTTCTCTTATTTTCACAGCTTGGCCTGGTAAAATGTTCTCAAGCTTCAGCAACGATTGCACCGTGGAAGCACCGTTGTGGCCCTGCTCTTTCTCCTTACGCTGGTTCATGCCATTCCCCCTTTTCATCAGACTGATGGACTTTCCACCTCTCGTCAGCCTGGGTACCGCCTCCACTAGATCCTCGTCATGCTCCAAGACAGACATAGATGTTGGTGACAGCTCAATCTCCACCATCTCTTGCAGGTCTTCCGAAGTCAACGGAAGTAGACTTCTCAACCCCTCTGAAGCAACATTCCCCACCGTTTCGTCATTAACTCCTCGCTCCCTCTGAGCTAGCACAACTCCCTGAGTTGTCACATGTTTGTCCGCTTTCTGTCGCGGCTCCTCCTGTCCTCCTTAGAACCTGAATCAGGTGCCCGTGACACAGTACATGTCACTGGTCGAGCAGACTTCTTTTTAGTCGATCGCTCCTCGGTAGGTTCTTCCCTGCTTCGCTTCTTGGACGGCTCCCTGCTGCTCTTTGGCTTCGATTCTGCTGATCTCGACCGATCACCTTTTGAGTCGCTCCCATGTGTCGATTCTCGTGTCTTGTCCGGCTTTTTCTCGGTTGCCTTACCACAGGCTCGTGTCTCTTTGTTGGTTGGCTTTTCCTTCTTAGGTGGCGCCTGGCTCCTCTTGTGCTGGCTCCCACCTGTCTCATTTCGGTGCTCGAACTCTTCGATGTCCTCGCAGGTTTCCCCCTTGATTTCTGGTACTTCACCAAAGTTGTCTGGGTGACAATCTCGGTAGTGGTAGCGTAGATTATCCCTCCTATTATTTGTATGAGCGCACCTTCTGCATCGGTAATAAACCCTTGGCCCATGCTCAATGGCTAGGTGTCGAATAAGACTGCGGTGGTGAAGAAACGTCTCGCAACACTTTACGCACTTGAGCTTCTCCTCCTTCCTTGGAGTCCTTTTGTCCACCCCATCTTTTCCCATCATCTACCTGCCAAAACAACACACGGGTCCCAGTCAACACCTTATGCTTCCGATTGACTCGTTATTGTTTATGTGTTTCTGGGTGATTTATTGGTGCCACCTGTTCCTACCACTGCATATATCGCTGCGGCTTTCTGCGCTGCCTATTGGGATTTTGCCTTAGCGCCGGTAAGGGACACACAGCTGCTTGCGCTGGCACATTCACGGACTCCCCTGCAACCAACCCATGTGAGCCTTGCTCGGTAGTAGTCGTTGTCTCATTATCTCCACTGTGTACTGCTGGCTTTCCCACGGACTCCTTTGCAGGCGTTGCTGGTACTTCCACCCCAGTTGGCAGACTCGAGCGATCTTTATCTCGCCCGTCAACCACTTCTGCAGCCGTGCCTAGCCCAGGTACCTCCCGTGAAAGTCCCTCTACTTGTCCAGTTTGTGATGGTCTCGCTGTCGCAGGTGTCCTCTGATCAGTCCATTCCTCAGGTATCTCACCCGTGTACGGTTTGAGCCGATCAAAATAAACGACTTTCTTTGTGTTCCTTGGCCTCCGCTGGATCCGATATGTTACGTCTGACAATTTGTTGATAATTATGTAGGGTCCTTCCCAGCGCCTTTGAAGCTTAGGCGACAAACCTTTCTTCCTACTTGGATTATGAAGCCAAACTAATTGTCCTGCCTCCAGCATTGTTGGCATCGTCTTTCTATCATAGCACCGCTTTTGCCTTCTCGCACTCGACTTCAGGTGTTCTCTCGCCCGGTCGTGGGCCGACTGCAAAGCTCCTCTCAGATGAAGAGCGTAGTCCTCCGCTTTGTTCACTTTACTGTCCTCTGTACCCACTCGAGTTGTCAGGTCTAGGGGTAAGAAAACTTATCTGCCCAACATTAACATGTTAGGTGTCTCTCCGGTCGATTCTTGTGGCGTCGCTCTGTAGGCAAACGTTGCAAAGGCTAACTTTTTGTCCCAGTCTTGCTGCTGCTTGTGGGGGTCGATCATCACGGAAACCATTCCCAACAAGGTCCGGATCGCTCTATCATCCCGTCAGCCTTCGGGTTGTATGCCGTAGTGCGCGTCTTTCGGATCTCCAGAATATTGCACATCTCAGCAAACACTCGCGACTCGAAATTACGCCCCTGGTCTGAATGCAACTCGATAGGGACTCCAAACTTGCAAACGAACTCCGACACAAAAGTCCTAGCCACAGTTTCCGCCTTTTCAATGGGGACTGGGTATGCCTCGACCCACTTGCTAAAATAATCCCCCACCACTAGCACATACTTGTTTCCGCGCTGTGTTTCTGGAAGGGGTCCTAATATATCCAAAGCCACTTGCTGCATAGGCGCACCAACAGAATACTGCTGAAGTGGAGCTCTTCGTGCCTTGGCAGGTGACTTTTTGGAGCCGCATACTTCACATTGCCTGACATACGACCTCACATCTGCACTCATCCCATACCAGTAGAACCGGTGTCGTACTTTTGCCAATGTTTTTGTTTGACCTAGATGACCTCCAGTAGGCCCTCCGTGTAGTTCCTCCACTACCTCCTTTCGATTGGATTGGGGCACGATAACTTGGTACCTCACCTGTCGGCCATCGTCCGACTCCCACCTCTTGCAAAGGAGATTGTCTTTTAACTCCAACTGGTCCCATAACAACCAGTACTTCTTCACTGCAGGTGCGGCCTTTGTAATCCTGGACCACTCTGGCCTATCACCATCGTCCACCTTTGTCAACATAACCCAACTCATCGTTGAATCAGCTTCCTGTGCTTCCCTCCATATGTCGCGTGCACATGTCGTTTCCATCGCAACAATCCTCACAGTAGGCGGTTCTTCTTTCTCTGCCTCTGTCTCGTGACCGACCCCCTTGTCGCCTACGGAGGTGGCTTGTTCCACGTCTACTCCCTCTCGTCCACACTGTGGACAAGGCCTCCGACTCAATCCATCAGCATTTCCATGGGATTTCCCTGGTCGATGTACAATGGTCAAGTCGTGCTCGCTCACCAGTTGTAACCAACGAGCAATCTGTCCCTGTGGGTCCTTAAAATTCATGAGCCAGCGTAGCGCCCCGTGGTCAGTCCGAACTGTGAACCGACGTCCGTACAGGTACTGACGAAACTTCTTTAAGAACACCACAATTGCCAACAGCTCCCTCCGAGTCACGCAGTAGTTGCGTTCTGGTTTACTTAGCACTCTACTGCCATACGCAATGACTCGTTCCTGTCTGTTACTCAGTTGGGAGAGTACTGCTCCCACTCCAATGTCGCTAGCGTCTGTATCCAATATGTACTCGGCATTTGGCTCTGGAAATGCCAAAATAGGCGCCTCTTGCAACCTCTGCTTTAGCTCCTGAAAAGCGGCCTCACACTCCCTGCTCCACTGGAATTCCTGCCCCTTCTCAGTAAGACGATGCAACGGCCGGGCGACATCGGCGAACGCCTTGACAAACCGTCTATAGTAGCCAGCCAACCCAAAGAAACTTTGGACCTCAGTAACGTTCTTCGGCGTAGGCCACTCCCGCACGGCTTGAACTTTCTCCGGTTCCGTCGCTATGCCGTCACCCGACACCACATGTCCCAGATATAACACGCTTCTTCTGAAGAGGTTGCACTTTTTAGGTTTCAACTTCAACCCCGCCTGCCGTAGGCCCTGTAAGACGACTTCCAGGCGCTGAAGCTCGTCCTGAACCGTCTGTGCAAAGACAATCACATCGTCGAGATATACCAAAACTGTCTCCCATTGTAGGCCCTTCAATACACGCTCCATTAATCGCTCGAACGTCGAAGGCGCATTACATAAGCCGAATGGCATTACCCGCCAGCAATACAGGCCACCCCGTACCACAAAAGCAGACTTCTGTTTAGCTTCTTGGTCCAGCTCTACCTGCCAGTACCCTGACGATAGATCCAAAGTCGAAAACCACTTCGAGTCTGTCAAGGTGTCCAACGAGTCGTCGATCCTAGGGATCGGATATGCATCCTTCAACGTCAAGGCATTGAGGCGACGGTAGTCAACGCAAAATCTTTTTGACCCGTCTTTCTTTTTTACTAACACTACGTTGGCTGCCTATGGGCTGTCGGATGGCTCGATCCTTCCGTCAATCAGCAGGTTCTCTACCTGTCTACTTATCTCTTCTTGCTCGCTCTGTGGAAACCGTCTCGGACTCTCCCTTATTGGTCTTACTTCCCCAGTGCTAATGCTGTGCTTCACCGAATCGGTACGCCCAATATCGCTGTCACTCTCGGAAAAGACATCGCTGTAGTCACTCAGCAGTTCTGATATCTTGCCATGATGCTCGGATGGAACCCCTTCCCTACTACGCCTGTACAGGTCAGCTAGATGTTCTCGAACTTGTACTGACTGCTGTGCTGGCGAAGATGATTTCTGGACTTCTTCCACATCACCATCACATACGCTTATTACTTTCCCAGCCATGGTTCCCTTCCGAACAACACATGTTCGCTTCCCCGGGTTGAAAACCCTAATTGGTAGAACGTCATCATCGACTTTTACGAGAGTACGGGATACCATCACACCCTTACTCGCTACCTCGCTCCGGTCAACTGGTTCTATCATTCCATACCCCTTCATAGGCGTATTCCGAATCGCATGTCCCGGCACGAGCGCCTCGTGGCCTGCTTGTATTCTGGTCGTACGGTCTACCACAATCCTGGCACAAAATGCTTCGCCCCCAGTGTCTGTACAACGCACTCTCTCTCCGTTAATTACTAGCTCCGTCGCCTGGAAGTTTAGGGTTCCGCCAGTTGGAAGTAGACAATCCATTCCCAAGATTCCTTCCAAGGCGTCAAGCCGACCAAATGTAGCAAAGACCGGATACGTGGTCCTACCAACGCGTATCTCTACCCACGCACTACCAATGCTCTCCAGCGGAGTACCGTCTGCGCTCTTAACTTTCTTCCCCGCGATCCTAGAGGGATGCCAGCGAGCGGTCTATCTGACAAGGCCAAGGGAGCAGGCTCGTTTTGGGGAAGTAAGAAGCAACGCGTCAGCGGGCGGGCGATGCGTCCGCAGCAACCAAACAGCACTAACGCTCGAGTAGGGAACAGGGTTGGAAACAGGGTTGGAAACAGGCGGGCACCTATAATCGACACATTGACACGCCTTTCTAAGTTGGCACTTTTATTAACTCCACGCCTCGACAGGCGCTACTTGGTATGAACAGTACACTCTACGGGCTCTGGAATGGCACCTACACAGGTCTTGGTTTCCTATACAGGTGTTCACGCTGGAATCCCCCAATTCTAGCCAGATTTACATCCACTAAACCCTCTTTAACGCCCCGTGGATGGAGTTCCTCCTTATAAACTTATCCCCATTAACTTCAGTCGAATACTAAGTCGCTTTACTTACAGGTGTGGCTACTACCGGTACCGTGCTCTCAGGCAAGGGACTGTCCTACTGGATCCAATGTGGTACTAATTTGTCGAAACTTAGGACTGGAACTGCTCGCGTGGCGCGCGCTCTCGCTTTTATAGCGCGCACGCAGTAGGCTGGCGCTACATAGCGCAACGCACATCGGCCCCAGCCGACGTCTAGGTTTGTGCTCCATTTACAACTACGGTGGCCTCATGCTACCCAAGCAAACTGTTAATTGCGATACACTATGATAAAATTCAAGTGAAGACTATTGTTCAAACAGTATATGCCAAAAAAGCCCACCAAATGGGGCATCAAATGTTTCTCTCTGAACGAGTCTGACACGGGGTACACGTGTGCATGGCAGATTTAACAGGGTCACAATCACAGACAGCAACAACTGCAGACTCGGAGAGACAAAGTGAAGCAGACCATCCCGATAGAGTACCTCTACCCGGCCAAGTTGTCTTGGAACTTTTGAACGGATTGGACAATCAGGGTCATTGCATCTTTGCAGACAATTGGTACACCAGCCCTGCTCTTGTCAACAAGTTGACACAGCGTGGATTTGGCTTTTGCGGAACTGTGCGGTATAGCACTCAAGGAGTTTCCAAATTTGCTAACCCAAAAAAGTTTCACATGGCTAAAGGACAGATTCCTCGCTTGTATGACAAGTCCGGACAATTGTGTGTTACCTGGCAGGACAAGAAGCGTGTGACACATTTGTCAAACTATGGGGACTGTAGTGTTACAAGTAAGCAAATTCATTGTAAGAAGAGTCCCACAGGTTACCGTGACATTAGCAAATTTTAACCCAATGGTGTCATTGAGTACAACAAGCACATGGGATGAACTGATCTTGCAGGACAGCAATGCGTGTACTATGCACATGCACACAGATCGGTCAAGTGGTGGAAAAGGGTATTTTTGGCCATTCTAGACATATGTGTACTAAATGCCAGAATACTGTATAATAGCATTCACACAAACCGCACACTGTCAAATGTGGACTTTAGGATGTATTTGAT
Organism: Crossaster papposus; assembly: GCA_037893245.1. Lineage (NCBI taxonomy): Eukaryota > Metazoa > Echinodermata > Asteroidea > Velatida > Solasteridae > Crossaster > Crossaster papposus. The sequence continues at coordinate 457,157 of JBAIAA010000251.1, read as the reverse complement.
CCAAGGTCTGCTGTTGACCTGGAAAAACGGCCCTGTCACACATGTCCAAATGAGAAAACCATGTGTTTCAGAAGGTGCACAACATTCCCCTGGCAAAAATGTAACTGGGAAGAAGCGCGACTGCATTGTTTGTAGCACAAAAGCTCAGAGAAGGCAAACCCGCACGATTTGCAAACAGTGTAATAAGCCCATGTGTGTCATTGGGCGTTTTGATCAATTTCACTCCCCTTGAATTCATTGAATTTGCCTGGTCAAACGTGTCTAAAGCTGAGAAATTAGGAAAGAATTCCATATTTTAAAGTTAATGAAAACAGAAACCTTCAGGTATTATCAGAAATGGAACTAAGTACATTACTTGGGACATGTTTTAGTATCCAGATTTGACTTGACAAGGTAAAATACTGCTCTAAGCAGTGGTGGTCATGTTTTAGAAAAATGTCATGGTGTAGGCAGACATGTTTTGTGATGTTTTTAGTGGCTTTTAGTTGGCTGCTTCAATAACATAATATCCACTCGCATTTTCGTGAAATACTGACAGCTTTTCAGACGGTTGTATTTCACAGTCTGATTGATACCATTACCAACTTTTAGAATAAAATTCAATTAGAATTTGTATTAATCGCCAATTATCTACTATGTCTTGTAAAGGTTTCACAATAACTTACTTTTTTATTTGCAAAGTGTAAGTAAAAATTCATCCATATTTCGCAAGTATGTTTTTGTGTTATTGCCAATGGGAAAACTACACCTCATCCATTCATCTTTAACACCATTAAATGCAGATGGTGTGTGATCATCAAAAGCGATTCCTGGGTGTTGTATTGAAGTTCCCTGGCTCAGCACACGACAGCCGGATCTGGAGGGAAAGCTCTCTCGGAAGAGCTTTTGAAACAAGTATTAAAATACTTTTCGAAATCAAAGTTTTGTTTGTTTGTTGGTGTGCTTGTCTGTTTAAACGTATACTTACACAAGTTAGTCTCACTACATTCATTTAGATATATAATTTGTATTGTTGTACTCTGAATTTCTCATTGCAGACAGATGGCCCAACTCTATTATGCTGGGGGACAGCGCCTACTACCAGCAGGTGTTCTTAATGACACCATATCCTGACCCAGAGAATGAGTCACAAGCAGAGTACAACACAGTACATGCCGTTACAAGGTACTTATGGGTGCTTACAAAGATTAAGCATTATTCCTAAATATTCCAGACAGTTTGTGACAATTCGGGCAGTCCTATAAAAGATGGTCACATGACCGTTTAAACAGCCGATAAAGACATGCCTGGAGTTTTGTGTAGGCGCACTTAACTAATTTTGAAAAAAAATTGATCCAGTGAATTCTTTATATGTAGATCACTCATCGAGCGAACATTTGGCATAACCAAGAGGCGGTTTGCTCTGATGAAAACTGGTACCAGAGTGCGAGCAATGAGAAAGGCAACAAGGGAAATTATGGCATGCTGCCTCCTCCACAACTTTGGCATCGATGAAGGTAATGCTTAATTAGTTATATAATTAGTTATATATACAATTTATACAAATCTTTTAGTTGTTTAAAACTTATTTGATTTTATCTTCCAGTATGCCTATGGCGTGTCCAGGGGGGGGGGGGGGGGGGGGGGGGGCTTTGGGGGCTGAAGCCCCCCGCACGCGCGGATCCCCCCAAAAAAATGAAAGAGAAAAAAGAAGGAAAGGAGGAAAGAAAGGAGGAAAGAAAAAACAAAAAAAAAACGAAAAAATAATATATATATATATATATATATATATATATATATATTATGAAATAAATTTAGGATACGAGTTAAAATAACTTTGGCATATTTATTTCTGGACAGACTGTTTCGTACCGTGTGGCACTCATCAGCAGAATGACATAGAATATCGTGTAGCATCTTCGTATACACATGGAATCAGGCTTGCGTTGCGCGCGTTATGTATCGAACCCTGATCGCGCTCCGCGTTTATACGTTATTGAACTTATTGCGCGCGTTACGTCACTGACCCAAGCACGCACTTGTCTCGGTGCCTACACTTAGAGACGATTTCGCTCCTCTTATTTAGTGTACCTAGGCTGGGCTTGCATATGATTATGTATTTTTCTGCTATACACAAGTTGCATCTTTTGTTTACATTAGAGTATGGTAGTGCTCTTTGGATAATGTCCAATTTGATTTCAAAGTTCTTTCCTTCGTCCTTTAGGGCCCATATGTGTTTGCTCAGTTCGGTCTGTGCTCTCTTGCTCTCGCATCTGAACGACTGCTTGTGGTTCGCCAGCCTCGCCTTGAATGTTGTGGAAGTTAGCCCGACGTACGATTCTATTCTTCCCTTCTCACTCGCGACGGTGGCCTGGTAGATAATGTTCTTACTTAGGCACTCTCCGTTTAGTGGGCATTCTGTGTTGCGGGGGCAGCTGCACATCTTATCTTTGATTTCTTCTACTTGCTTTACTTTTCGCTTGTTGGCTGATTGAATTGCTGTTTTGACGTTTGGCATGCAGCTGTACGACAATTTTACCGTATTCCGGTTCAGTATCTTGTGGAGTATATGTTCCTTGGGAAAGCATCTATCGATGATCTGGAGAAATCTCTTACCAATGTTGGTCCGTACATTTTGGTTGTATGGTGGGTTGTACCACGTCACGTCTCGTTTTCTGGTATTCTTCCTTTTCTTTTCACTCGGTTTGTAAGATAACTGGTACCTGTACCCGCTTTTCTGTAGAGCCTCCTGGTATATCGGGGCAGCTTCTTCAAATGCATCCTTGGATGAAGAGATGTTTGACAGGCGTTTATTGACTCCCTCTGGTATCTGCTTTATTACGGCGGGTGGATGGTGGATGATTATCTTTATATTAAAAGTGACAAACACCGCGCAGGGCCACCTTTTGCATTCTCACGAACTGCATAATATCTTATCGTCACTTCGTGAGAATGTATGTGGCGTGTGACGCCCCCATTGTAATCACACGAAGTGACAATAATCACCTCGTATACAGGGAGTTGCACAATAAATGGCTTACGTAGGCGCTATAAACTATGTACGAGGTTGACAAACATGGCGCCCATCGTCGGTGATGAAACATCGACAAACTCCGAACCTTGATCATGTGTTTGCGACTGTTGCTGGCTTTCATGTAAGTCATAAAGAAGCTCACAAGGTTCACTTAAGTAGTGTGACAGTAGCATGGTGACATTTACGTCCAATCGGTTTTCAAGAATCGTTTTAATTACATGTTTGAAATAGTTTTTAGTAACGTTAGGCCAAGGCTAACTTAAACTAAACATTGGTATTGGTAAACGTACGCTAGCTAGTGGCTAGTGCTGTATTCACGTTAGGCTACTTGCCTTTCCTATAGTATATCGACTAACGTATGAACGTAACGGTACGTTTGTTATGATCAATATTTTAACACATACTTTAGCCAGGTTCGTCTGAATATTGTGACTAAATCAAAGTTGGGTTGTTTCCTACCTGACATGGCCATGGTTAGGTTATACTAGGACTAGCACTAGCAGTAGTAGAGTAACACCACTCCAGCCTGCAATGCTCATGACATCGAGAGATTCGCAATCTTCCGATGTCATGATTATCGTATAAGCTTGGGGTTTAACGTATAGTCATGCCTATGGCAGCCCGAATATTTAAATTTCACTACTACTATTGATTTTGTTGTATGATTTGTTTGCCTCAAATTTATATACTCGTCTGTCATGACGCTGAAATGACACTACCTCTCCAACGTCAACACGCGCGCGGTACGAGTTGACTCGGACACAAGTTAACTTGGGTACGAGTTGACTTGGGTACGAGTTGACTTGGGTGTACAATTTGGGGTACGAGTTGACTTGGGTACGAGTTGACTTATTTCGACCTGAACTAACGTTAACAGTATGTGTTGTGGCTAGACTCTGGAGTAAATTCTGACCCCTAATAAGGCCCATGTGCATGCAGTTTATGGTAACCCAGTATATAATAATGGCAGATGACAGTATTAAATGTTGAAGAGCAGCTCACTCAAGTCTAGGCCTACACAGGCATGTTTTCAAGACTTTAAACCTCAATCAATAGCTTGGAATTTTTCAAAGAAAACTTATGTTTATAATTTGTTGAAAAGACTTGACTTAAAATGAAAATAAACATTTACCACACAATGTACCAAATATGGTTGATGATTACAATTTCATGCCAGAAACTAACCCCTTCATGCTATTGTGTTTAAATTAAAATGTAAACAAAGAAATGCGTATCTCTATCTTTATTTGTAACAATTGGAGAAACTTAAATCTGGTACAAATTTACATTTCATAATTTTTTTAAAATATATTTTGCAGACCTGCCAAGAAATAGAAAGAGGGGGACATCACAAAATCTACAATGAGGATCAAGGTTAAGCAAAGGTATTTTGTTAAATTACATTCTGTGTTGATAGTCAAATTGTTTTCTGTGGCATTTTTGAAATGTGACTGGATGATATATTTGTTTAGATATTCATTTAAGGTTTAATTTTTGTAAAACATTTGTTTGTACAAGTCCTTCTTTTTAATCTTCTCAGGCAGAGTAAAGACACTGATGTGTTGGTGCAGTGGTGTACTGACAATTCCAAGAATGTAGTTTCCCTAAAAGATCTCAAGGCACCTGGAAGAATTCGTAAGGGCTCCAAAGTCACAATGGATTGGGGAGGGCAGGCGTGGCAGGCAACAGTTCTAGACATCGAGTCGGATGAGTCGGATGATGATTCGGATAACGAACCTTTGGCTCACTATTTGCAATCAAAGAAAGCAGGTATGTTTAAGAATAAAATAAAATAAAAAAATCTTAATTTTTTGTAATCAATTAAGATAAAACAAATAAATTTACATAAGGTAACTGAAATTCAAATTCGTATCGACGATAAACTCAAAAACAACCTCTCACTTTTGTATACCTAAAACAATGTTGCGTACGTTTTGTGTCTCATTTATTTTTTTATATTTTTTTCATCAAACATTTGTAGAATCTGTTTTAAAAATGTTGTAATTCTTTTCTCCATTACAGATTCAACAAGCACTTCAGCAGAAACATCCTTCCAGCAAGATGGGATCCAGTCATGTGATAATTTCCTCTGCACTGAAGAAGTGTGGGCAGCATGTTCAAAGTGTTTATGCTTTTTATGCTACAATCACTTTGTATTAAATGATGAGTGCATTTCACACAATGTTCATTTTAATTTAAGTAACCTTACCTCTAGTTTTCCAATAACATGCACACCGATGTCGATATCTCCTCCAGTTCTAGCTACACCTACATCTAGTGATCAAGGAAGGATTCAAAGCACACTGACGATGTCTCCTTCAGTTTCCATTACTGCATCTGCATCTAGTGATAGAGGAGGGATTTCAAGCACACCGACGATGTCTCCTTCAGTTCACATGGCTGCATCTGCATCTAGTGACCAGGGATGGATTCCAAGCACACCGACGATGTATCCTTCAGTTCACATGGCTGCATCTGCATCTAGTGACCGAGGATGGATTCCAAGCACACCGACGATGTCTCCTTCAGTTTCTACAGCTGCACCTGCATCTAGTGACCGAGGAGGAATTCCAAGCACACCGACGATGTCTCCTTTTTTAGCTACATCTGCATCTAGTGACAGAGAATGGAATCCAAGCACACCGACGATGTCTCCTTCAGTTTCCAAGGCTGCATATAGTGACTGAGGACGGTTTTCAAACGTACCAATGATGTCTCCTTCAGTTCCTACGTCTGCATCTGCATCTAGTGACAGAGGATGGATTCCAAGCACACCAACGATGTCCCCTTCAGTTCCTACGGCTGCATCTGCATCTAGTGACCGAGGATGGATTCCAAGCACACCAACGATGTCTCCTTCTTCAGCTACATCTGCATATAGTGACAGAGAATGGGTTCCAAGCACACCAACGATGTCTCCTTCAGTTCCTACGGCTGCATCTGCATCTAGTGACCGAGGATGGATTCCAAGCACACCGACGGTGTCTCCTTCAGTTCCCATGGCTGCATCTGCATCTAGTGACCGAGGATGGATTCCAAGCACACCGACGATGTCTCCTTCAGTTTCTACAGCTGCACCTGCATGTAGTGACCGAGGAGGAATTCCAAGCACACCGACGATGTCTCCTTCTTTAGCTACATCTGCATCTAGTGACAGAGAATGGAATCCAAGCACACCGACGATGTCTCCTTCAGTTTCCAAGGCTGCATATAGTGACCGAGGACGGTTTTCAAACGTACCAATGATGTCTCCTTCAGTTCCTACGTCTGCATCTGCATCTAGTGACATAGGATGGATTCCAAGCACACCAACGATGTCTCCTTCAGTTCCTACGGCTGCATCTGCATCTAGTGACCGAGGATGGATTCCAAGCACACCAACGATGTCTCCTTCTTCAGCTACATCTGCATATAGTGACAGAGAATGGGTTCCAAGCACACCAACGATGTCTCCTTCAGTTCCTACGGCTGCATCTGCATCTAGTGACCGAGGATGGATTCCAAGCACACCGACGGTGTCTCCTTCAGTTCCCATGGCTGCATCTGCATCTAGTGACCGAGGATGGGTTCCAAACACACCAACGATGTCTCCTTCTTCAGCTACATCTGCATCTAGTGACAGAGAATGGGTTCCAAGCACACCAACGATGTCTCCTTCAGTTCCTACGGCTGCATCTGCATCTAGTGACCGAGGATGGATTCCAAGCACACCAACGATGTCTGCTTCAGTTCCTACAACTGCACCTGCATCTAGTGAACGAGGAGGAATTCCAAGCACACCGATGATGTCTCATTCAGTTCCTTTGACTCCATCAAGTTTTACCGTTGATGGAGAACCAACATTGATTTTGGAAAGTACAGCACGTCAGTCAAAGTGTAGGAACAAAATGGTAAAGGAAAAGAGAAATCGCGGGGAAGAGTATAGAACCGAGAAAACAAACAAACTGGTTCCAAGAAAAAGAGATCACTTGGGTGAGAGTAAATGTATTTACTGTCAGTTTAAGGGCTTTGATTGTTCGTCTTTCACACCGGAAAATAGACGAAGTATTAGGGAGGCATTTTATGATATAGCGAACCTACAGATACAGCGAGAATGGATTAGTAGGTATGTTTCTGCAGATGCATCCAGTCCTCCAGATTGTAAAAGGAGACACAACTGTTATTTCCTTCCAGTGCCAGATCACTTGGGTGAGAGTAAATGTATTTACTGTCAGTTTAAGGGCTTTGATTGTTCGTCTTTCACACCGGAAAATAGACGAAGTATTAGGGAGGCATTTTATGATATAGCGAACCTACAGAAACAGCGAGAATGGATTAGTAGGTATGTTTCTGCAGATGCATCCAGTCCTCCAGATCGTAAAAGGAGACACAACTGTTATTTCCTTCCAGTGCCAGATAAAAGTAATCAGCGGGTTCGAGTTTGCAGACAAATGTTTATCGGTACCATCAGTGTGTCAGATAGACAAGTCAACACAGTTATGAAGAAACTTGACAACCATGGGGTGATGGAGATGGAAAGGAGAGGAGGACGGCAATCCTTGGAGAAAGATAGACAATTACGTGATGAAGTGTTGGATCACATTAATAAGTTCCCCCGTATGGAATCGCATTATTGTAGAGCCAGCAGTTCTTGTCAGTACCTTTCGTCAGATTTGAGTATTGCCACAATGTATGACATGTTCAAGCGAGAGAAGCCAGACGGTGCATCGTATTCTACATACAGCCGTACTTTTCACTCGCTGAATTTGAAATTTCATCAGCCAAAAAAAGATCAGTGCGGCCTCTGCACAACTTTCTACAAAAGTGGCGAAGAGAAGAGAAGGGAACTTCAGGTCGAATTTGACAGGCACACTACGGAAAAGGTAACTGTTCGAAAGCTTAAATCAGAGGCAAAAGAAAGAGCATCTGTTGATGAAACATACAGCGCGGCCGTGTTTGATTTGCAACAAGTCATCTACGTCCCAAAATCACTTCGATCAGAACTCTTCTACAAGCGTCGTTTAGCCTGCTACAACTTAACGATTTACGAGTTGGCTAGCAAGGAAGGGTACTGCTTCCTCTCCCACGAGGGAACAACTCGTCGGGGTTCCTGTGAGATAGCATCTTATCTACACCAGTACTTGTTGAAAGTGGACGAACAGGGAGTGCAGCATGTCCAGCTTTTCTCGGATGGCTGCGTCGGTCAAAATAGAAATTCTATTCTACCTTCAATGATGTTGTCGTTTCGTTTGTAAGTCAATCTCGGAATGTCCAGGATATTACGCTCTGCTTCTTCGAAACGAACCACGGACAGTCTGAAGGAGATACCATGCATAGTGTTATCGAGAGAGCTCTCAAACGAGTCCAGGAAATTTCCATTCCGGCTCAGCTGGTAACATTGTGTAAAATGGCGAGAAAATGTCCCAAACCGTACAATGTTATCTCCGTCAGTTCGTCTGATATTAATGACTGGAAAACACTGAGTCAGAAGCAGGGTATTCTTCGGGTGCGTCAGTCTGAAGATGGCAAATCAGTCGATTGGACAAAGTTCAAGCAAATACAAATAGACAAGAAAGAACCCTGTCAGATCAAATTCAAGTATTCGCACACCGACGAGTCTTTTTCAACTTTATGCATTGGGCAAACACGGCGTTCATCGACTGAGCAAACTCTCAAACCAGAGCCACTATACCAATCAGGAATGCCAAAAATTTCATCAGCAAAATATCACGACCTAGTAAGCATGTCCACCGGAACAACTCCAGTAATCTCCCATCCCAATTATCAGGATTTTTTCATCAATCTTCCCCATTAAATCATTTTCAGGGAAAGTTGTGTTTCTGTATCAGCCACAACCCGTTGATTGTTTCAAGGCAGCTATACTCTTACCTCTATGACATGACAACTCTCCGTTGTATACAAAAAGCCGATCTATTTTGGTATGAAGTACATGCATCTGCATCTAGTGACTGAGGAGGGATTCCAAGCACATCGACGATGTCTCATTCAGTTCCATGGCTGCATCTGCATCTAGTGACCAGGGATGGATTCCAAGCACACCGGAGACGTTTCCTTCAGTTCCCATGGCTACATCTTTGTCTAGTGACCGAGGAGGGAATCCAAAGACACCGACGATGTCTCCTTCAGTTCTAGTGGCTGCATCTGCATCTATAGTGACCGAGGAGAGGGTTCAAGAGGAACATAGTTGATTAGATCGTAACACCCCCCCCCCCCAGTTTTATCGATAATTACCTCATTATGTGACCGAGGAGGGAATCCAAGCACACTGGTGGTGTCCCCTTCAGTTCCTATGTCTGCATCTGCATCTAGTGACCGAGGACGGTTTCCAAACACACCAATGATGTCTCTTTCAGTTCCTACGTCTGCATCTGCATCTAGTGACCGAGGACGGTTTCCAAACACACCAATGGTGTCTCTTTCAGTTCCTACGTCTGCATCTGCATCTAGTGACCGAGGACGATTTCCAAACACACTAATGATGTCTCTTTCAGTTCCTACGTCTGCATCTGCATCTAGTGACCGAGGACGATTTCCAAACACACTAATGATGTCTTCTTTAGTTCATACGGCTGCATCCGCATCTGGTGACCGAGGACGGTTTCCAAACACACCAATGATGTCTCTTTCAGTTCCTATGTCTGCATCTGCATCTAGTGACCGAGGACAGATTCCAAACACACCAATGGTGTCTTCTTTAGTTCCTACGGCTGCATCTGCATCTAGTGACCGAGGAGGAAATCCAAGCACACCGACGATGTCTCCTTCAGTTCCAGTGGCTGCATCTGCATCTAGTGACCGAGGAGGAAATCCAAGCACACCGACGATGTCTCCTTCAGTTCCAGTGGCTGCATCTGCATCTAGTGACCGAGGAGGGAATCCAAGCACACCGACGATGTCTTCTTCAGTTTCCATGTCTGAATCTAGTGACCGAGGAGAGAATCCAAGCACTTCAACGATGTCTCCTTCAGTTCCAGTGGCTGCATCTGCATCTAGTGACCGAGAAGGGAATCCAAGCACACCGACGATGTCTCCTTCAGTTGTAGTGGCGGCATCTGCATCTAGTGGCCGAGGAGGGAATCCAAGCACACCGACGATGTCTTCTTCAGTTTCCATGTCTGAATCTAGTGACCGATGAGAGAATCCAAGCACTTCAACGATGTCTCCTTCAGTTCCAGTGGCTGCATCTGCATCTAGTGACCGAGAAGGGAATCCAAGCACACCGACGATGTCTCCTTCAGTTGTAGTGGCTGCATCTGCATCTAGTGGCCGAGGAGGGAATCCAAGCACACCGATGATGTCTTCTTCAGTTTCCATGTCTGAATCTAGTGACCGATGAGAGAATCCAAGCACTTCAACGATGTCTCCTTCAGTTCCAGTGGCTGCATCTGCATCTAGTGACCGAGAAGGGAATCCAAGCACACCGACGATGTCTCCTTCAGTTGTAGTGGCGGCATCTGCATCTAGTGGCCGAGGAGGGAATCCAAGCACACCGACGATGTCTTCTTCAGTTTCCATGTCTGAATCTAGTGACCGATGAGAGAATCCAAGCACTTCAACGATGTCTCCTTCAGTTCCAGTGGCTGCATCTGCATCTAGTGACCGAGAAGGGAATCCAAGCACACCGACGATGTCTCCTTCAGTTCTAGTGGCGGCATCTGCATATAGTGACCGAGGAGGGAATCCAAGCACACCGATGATGTCTTCTTCAGTTTCCATGTCTGAATCTAGTGACCGATGAGAGAATCCAAGCACTTCAACGATGTCTCCTTCAGTTCCAGTGGCTGCATCTGCATCTAGTGACCGAGAAGGGAATCCAAGCACACCGACGATGTCTCCTTCAGTTCTAGTGGCTGCATCTGCATCTAGTGGCCGAGGAGGGAATCCAAGCACACCGATGATGTCTCCTTCAGTTCTAGTGGATGTATCTGCATCTAGTGTCTAGTAACCGAGGACGATGTCTCCTTCAGTTCCTACGGTTCAATAGGAACTTTAGGTCGAAATTGATAGGCATAGACTTTTTCCCTGGCAGCTAGGAAAATGAAACTTTAGACAGGTCATAGAAACAATATGTTTTATTAACAATATTCCCGCATTCATTGTATGCAAGAGGGACGAACGTGATTAGAGTCTAAAATATGTATTGGTAATTGCCTCACTGTGAATTTTTGATTTAAAACGCATTTAAAAAGGGAGTTGTATAGTGTGTACTGCTGGAAATGTTTTTTTTTATAATAATTGTCCCTGTAAGTCTGTACTTGGGTTCAAGATGGACATAGTTGATTAGATCGTAACACCCCCCCCCCCCCCCAGTTTTATCGATAGTTACCTCATTATGAACTTGATTAAAGGGATAAATCATATTGTGTACATTATTTAACAACCTTTTAATTAAATATGTTGAAAAATGTTTTCCATGCTGTTGAGCAGGGTCTAGTGATATATGAACAAAAATCAGCTCCATTGACTGAAGGAATTTTTGTTAATTAACAAAAAATTGTTTGTTGGTTCACTTATTGGAGCCCCTTCGCTTCTCCAATTGTTGGCCTTTTTGAAAGAAATAATATTTCCGTGTTTTTTGTACCTCAATCCAAGAAGTACAGATCTGAAGATGGAGTATAATCATTTCCCCCAAGTTTTATGCATAATCACCTCATTGTCAATTGGTTTTGATTTAAAGGGATAAATATTAATTTGTCCCATTTTATTTGAGACATTTTTTAACAACAATTTGTAATTGAATAGTTTACAAGTACATGTACACAATGAACTGTCGCTATTTACACTTAGATCTATTCTTTGGAGTCGGGATAAGCCTTTCCCCTCAATTTTTTTATGCGTAATCACCTCATTGTGAACTGTTTTTGATTTAAAGGGATAATTTGAACAGTGTGTAACGCTGAAAACATTTCAAATGTGGGACACAATTTAACATTGTTAATAAATACTACACAATGAAATGTCGATATTTATACTTGGACCCAAACAGTACAAAATAATTATTTTGTTACAAGTTTCATCGGTAACTGCTTAATTGTGAACTGTTCTTTTGTATTTATTGACTGCCCGAAACCTATTAATCTGTAGAATTATTTGAAAGCACTCTTTAATTTAAGCTTTCTCAATTATACAATGAACTGTCATGATGAATATAAAAAAATGTCCGTAATAAACGGTTATGAACTTAGATCTATTCAAAAGAAAATGATATGTCCGAGTTATTCTTTGTACAATAGATCAAGGAGGGGCAGAAGGGAAGGGTAGAAGAGGGGTTGAAGTCTAGTTCTTTTTTTATAAACCCGCTTAGTGTCTGCAGAACTGCCTCGGGTTGTTTACTATGTCAGAAAATCATAATAATGTGTGGACTTTCGTTCGCTCCATTACGTCGTTTTACAAACAAAAACCTAAATATTTCCCCCACATCTTTATTTAGATAATTAATATTGGCAGTCGGTAGCATTGGAAATGGAACTAAAGGATATTCTGAAAATGACGAGGGAAATTTTACAAAAAACATGCAAACGGTTGTGAGAACACTGCTGAACTGCCCCCTTGTACATGTATAAAAACTTGCTGAACTGTGTGCACAAAACCCTGTCCTGTCCCTCATCGTTATCTCACGAAGTGCAAAAACGTTGACACGGGCGTCGATGGAGTAGACGCAGCTGCTTTCTTGATCTCACGAAGTGCAAAAACGGTGACGCGTGCGTCGATGGAGTAGGCGCGTCTGCTTTCTTGATCTCACGAAGTGCAAAAACGGTGACGCGTGCGTCGATAGAGTAGGCGCGTCTGCTTTATTGATCTCACGAAGTGCACAAAACGTTGACGCGTGCGTCGATAGAGTAGGCGCGGCTGTTTTCTTGATCTCACGAAGTGCAAACACATTTTACTAATTATTATTTGGCTAATTAATAGAGTCATGTACAAACAAATTGCATAAAACCATAGAGCAAGGCATACCAGCCATGGACATGCAAACATGATTTAAATATGTGACTGGAAAGTGATCTAAAATATCGTTTTAAAAGTTGTTCATACAAAAACCTGATTATCTCAAAATGCAGTTGTAGCCAGGCTTAGAGGTTTTTTGCACTTCGTGAGATCATCGTCGATGTGTATACGAAGATGCTACACGATATTCTATGTCATTCTGCTGATGAGTGCCACACGGTACGAAACAGTCTGTCCAGAAATAAATATGCCAAAGTTATTTTAACTCGTATCCTAAATTTATTTCATAATTATAGCTCTACAGAGATGTATCGAGCACTTTGGATTGTGATAGATGCCAAATTCATTGGATATATAAATATATATATACGTGTTTGTAAACCGATTCAACTTCGGAGAGTGCTCTACTTTATAAAAGGAGCGATATAAAATCAATCACAAAAACTAGGATAGGTTTTTGTTCACCATTGTTTTTATTCCGACAAATTTGTTTCGTGGATATACCTCCACTCGTCAGGGAATATTATTTTAATGGCATTCTCGAAACGTTCTACCTGTGCATCAAGTTATAGGGGGGGGGGGGGGCGCGAACGCAATAACGCGTGCTTGGATTGCGGGCGTATGTGGGCAACTTGACGCGGGCGTGGGAAAATTATATGGCCGCGCCCGAACTACCCGGCCACGGCTTGACATCGCACAAGAGTCCATGGGAAGTGGCTGCAGTAACTACCATAGGCCCGCGTGTAACTTGAAGCCGCAGCCAAACAATTCGGACACGGCCTAACGTTACACTCTGGGCGTGGTTTTGGCGTGCTTTATCAGTTTGAATTTAGCCGCGTGCCGGCATGCGCTAGTTAGCTCAGATCTTTTGTTTAGAGTAGCCTTTTCTGGGTGGCAGATGATATAGAATTTCTCCATAGTGCACAAGTTGCATTGTTTACTGATGTTAGAGTACGGTTGAGCATTGCTCAAGATTTTCCACTTGGTTGTGAATTCAGTGTTTTTGTCTTTTAGCGTCCATACATGTTTTGATAGTTCTGGTTTCTGTGCGCTTCTTTCTTGAATGATTGTCGGTGGTTTCCGAGTCTTTGCTTAAACTCGGTGCTGGTTAGGCCCACATACGTCTCTTCACTCGTGTTGGTTTTTACAGTGGCTTGGTAGACGATGTTTGGTGTTCTGCATCTTCCATCCAGGGGGCATTCATTCTTTACTCTGCAGTTGCAAGGTTTGGTTTCTGGTTCTGGTGCCTGCTTCTTTATTATATTTTTGTTGTGAGCGTCCAAGGTTGACTTCATGTTCGGCATACAACTGTATGACAGCTTCAGTGTGTTCTTGTTGAAGATTTGTTGCAGTGCGTGTGCTTTGGGGAAACTCTCGTTAACGATCTTCAAGAATTGGCGTCCAACGTTGGTTTTGACTCTTAAGTCAAACGGCGGGTTGTACCAAGTGACGTTTCTTTTTCTGGATCGCTTCTTTCGTGTATTATGCCCATTTGGTACGCTTGTTTTGAATTCAAGCTTGTGGTCGTAGCCGCTTTCCTTCAATGCCTCCTGGTATACGCTGGTATACGAAAGAGGAAAGAGGAAAGAAAGAAAGAGACAAAGAAGGAAAAATTATTAAATCGGCTGAAACTGGTGATCAAACCAATCGGCTTTGACTGAACATGATGATCCAATTGGTTGATAGTTTTAATTGGCGACGTGCTGGCTATAATGACGTTAATACGAGCTGAATGATTTTCATTGTTCAACGTGTTTTCATCGTTGTCCACATGGTTGTAAGGTGTCAAGGAGATTTGGAACTTAACTTGATCATATAGCTACAAAAGATTCTCCGAAATATAGCCACTTGCTTCGAAACATTCTATTCAAGCAAGCGTTAAACGGTAAGTAAAACAATTGTTTTAATCATTATAGGGGGCCTACCTCTTTCCATATAACAAATTAGTGAGTATGTGTATGCCTTGACATAAATGATGTTAGACCTAGATCCCACCGAGCAGAAGACCTTCACTCATTCGGATTGCACCCGATGAAATTGTTTAAACTTGTAGGCCTAGAGTATACATAAAACGTTGCCGTATAATATTGTGTGGAAACGGGTTATATGACATGTGGGCCTACATGTAGTTCCTTAAGCGCAATGAGCACAAACTACCCATGTAAGCTGTTTACAACGTACGGATCACAACGGGTGCGGTGGTGGCCCTCCGCTAAAAATAACCTAGGTACAGGGTCGTATTGTATGTTGTAACTCATTCTGTTGAATAGTTTATTCTTCGGTTGGATCTGAAGGGGGTTGAAACGATTATCTGTAATTTAGCTTTGTCTGAATGTATATTTGGCCACTCGGAAAACGGCCCATAGATATAGAAGTCGATTGAGTAATCCGGCCTCAGCTTTTCCAGAGACGCGACAGGTCGAGGGCCCACGATGAGAGGTAATTTCACTCAATTACCTGTAATTATTGGATTCCCAACTCCTCAAGTGTTTGAGAGTATCATATAACACTGATCTCTATAACTTAGTGCAGTTTCGTTGGGGTTCTGAACTTAGCCCCGAGTCTAGTTCAGAAAATAATTGTAATTGTGCGGGAGTGCGCTGGCCATGTGAACTATTTTAGCTGTCACCATGAGCGAGAGCCAAACTCTCACTGGTCCATTCACCACCAAGTGCCATCTGCGGGGGGGGTGGGGGGGTGGGGGGGGGGGGGGGGGGGGGGGTGGGGGGGGGGGGGGGGGGGGTGAGGGGGGGTGGCTCGGGCACATGCCCCCCCCCCCCTCCAAATATTTCTTGCTCGTTTACCACCAGCACCAGGGGGGGGGGGGGGGGACAACATTACTTCAGTTTGACTGTAACATTATCGCTGCTAGCGAGCCGCGACCGGAAACCACAATACAGACACAACAGAGGTTCATCAACCGGTACGTAGTACGATGCGCTTTTTTTCTATGTTAATGGTGTAACCACGTTGATGACGTTCGCAATGTCAACGAATTAGTATTATAACACCTCACTCACAGATTCTGTGTCTTGATTGGCCGAGAGCGCGTCACGTGTCACTTGCTATTTTTACTATTTTGTACTTGCGCTATCCAAAAAGACTATACCACGCAAAAAGGACTATGCGCATAGCAACACACGAACTATGCGCATAGCAACGAAAGCGTGACTGAAACCCAGACGTGTGTTTAGGTGCATTGCGTAAACATTGCTCTATCACCTTCGCACCCGTTCATCAAGGCAACAAAGTACACGTATGATCGAGATACGTACAATTCGGACACGGGCGTCGATGGAGTAGACGCAGCTGCTTTCTTGATCTCACGAAGTGCAAAAACGGTGACGCGTGCGTCGATGGAGTAGGCGCGTCTGCTTTCTTGATCTCACGAAGTGCAAAAACGGTGACGCGTGCGTCGATAGAGTAGGCGCGTCTGCTTTATTGATCTCACGAAGTGCACAAAACGTTGACGCGTGCGTCGATAGAGTAGGCGCGGCTGTTTTCTTGATCTCACGAAGTGCAAACACATTTTACTAATTATTATTTGGCTAATTAATAGAGTCATGTACAAACAAATTGCATAAAACCATAGAGCAAGGCATACCAGCCATGGACATGCAAACATGATTTAAATATGTGACTGGAAAGTGATCTAAAATATCGTTTTAAAAGTTGTTCATACAAAAACCTGATTATCTCAAAATGCAGTTGTAGCCAGGCTTAGAGGTTTTTTGCACTTCGTGAGATCATCGTCGATGTGTATACGAAGATGCTACACGATATTCTATGTCATTCTGCTGATGAGTGCCACACGGTACGAAACAGTCTGTCCAGAAATAAATATGCCAAAGTTATTTTAACTCGTATCCTAAATTTATTTCATAATTATAGCTCTACAGAGATGTATCGAGCACTTTGGATTGTGATAGATGCCAAATTCATTGGATATATAAATATATATATACGTGTTTGTAAACCGATTCAACTTCGGAGAGTGCTCTACTTTATAAAAGGAGCGATATAAAATCAATCACAAAAACTAGGATAGGTTTTTGTTCACCATTGTTTTTATTCCGACAAATTTGTTTCGTGGATATACCTCCACTCGTCAGGGAATATTATTTTAATGGCATTCTCGAAACGTTCTACCTGTGCATCAAGTTATAGGGGGGGGGGCGCGAACGCAATAACGCGTGCTTGGATTGCGGGCGTATGTGGGCAACTTGACGCGGGCGTGGGAAAATTATATGGCCGCGCCCGAACTACCCGGCCACGGCTTGACATCGCACAAGAGTCCATGGGAAGTGGCTGCAGTAACTACCATAGGCCCGCGTGTAACTTGAAGCCGCAGCCAAACAATTCGGACACGGCCTAACGTTACACTCTGGGCGTGGTTTTGGCGTGCTTTATCAGTTTGAATTTAGCCGCGTGCCGGCATGCGCTAGTTAGCTCAGATCTTTTGTTTAGAGTAGCCTTTTCTGGGTGGCAGATGATATAGAATTTCTCCATAGTGCACAAGTTGCATTGTTTACTGATGTTAGAGTACGGTTGAGCATTGCTCAAGATTTTCCACTTGGTTGTGAATTCAGTGTTTTTGTCTTTTAGCGTCCATACATGTTTTGATAGTTCTGTCTGGTTCCTGTGCGCTTCTTTCTTGAATGATTGTCGGTGGTTTCCGAGTCTTTGCTTAAACTCGGTGCTGGTTAGGCCCACATACGTCTCTTCACTCGTGTTGGTTTTTACAGTGGCTTGGTAGACGATGTTTGGTGTTCTGCATCTTCCATCCAGGGGGCATTCATTCTTTACTCTGCAGTTGCAAGGTTTGGTTTCTGGTTCTGGTGCCTGCTTCTTTATTATATTTTTGTTGTGAGCGTCCAAGGTTGACTTCATGTTCGGCATACAACTGTATGACAGCTTCAGTGTGTTCTTGTTGAAGATTTGTTGCAGTGCGTGTGCTTTGGGGAAACTCTCGTTAACGATCTTCAAGAATTGGCGTCCAACGTTGGTTTTGACTCTTAAGTCAAACGGCGGGTTGTACCAAGTGACGTTTCTTTTTCTGGATCGCTTCTTTCGTGTATTATGCCCATTTGGTACGCTTGTTTTGAATTCAAGCTTGTGGTCGTAGCCGCTTTCCTTCAATGCCTCCTGGTATACGCTGGTATACGAAAGAGGAAAGAAAGAGGAAAGAGGAAAGAAAGAAAGAGAGAAAGAAGGAAAAATTATTAAATCGGCTGAAACTGGTGATCAAACCAATCGGCTTTGACTGAACATGATGATCCAATTGGTTGATAGTTTTAATTGGCGACGTGCTGGCTATAATGACGTTAATACGAGCTGAATGATTTTCATTGTTCAACGTGTTTTCATCGTTGTCCACATGGTTGTAAGGTGTCAAGGAGATTTGGAACTTAACTTGATCATATAGCTACAAAAGATTCTCCGAAATATATCCACTTGCTTCGAAACATTCTATTCAAGCAAGCGTTAAACGGTAAGTAAAACAATTGTTTTAATCATTATAGGGGGCCTACCTCTTTCCATATAACAAATTAGTGAGTATGTGTATGCCTTGACATAAATGATGTTAGACCTAGATCCCACCGAGCAGAAGACCTTCACTCATTCGGATTGCACCCGATGAAATTGTTTAAACTTGTAGGCCTAGAGTATACATAAAACGTTGCCGTATAATATTGTGTGGAAACGGGTTATATGACATGTGGGCCTACATGTAGTTCCTTAAGCGCAATGAGCACAAACTACCCATGTAAGCTGTTTACAACGTACGGATCACAACGGGTGCGGTGGTGGCCCTCCGCTAAAAATAACCTAGGTACAGGGTCGTATTGTATGTTGTAACTCATTCTGTTGAATAGTTTATTCTTCGGTTGGATCTGAAGGGGGTTGAAACGATTATCTGTAATTTAGCTTTGTCTGAATGTATATTTGGCCACTCGGAAAACGGCCCATAGATATAGAAGTCGATTGAGTAATCCGGCCTCAGCTTTTCCAGAGACGCGACAGGTCGAGGGCCCACGATGAGAGGTAATTTCACTCAATTACCTGTAATTATTGGATTCCCAACTCCTCAAGTGTTTGAGAGTATCATATAACACTGATCTCTATAACTTAGTGCAGTTTCGTTGGGGTTCTGAACTTAGCCCCGAGTCTAGTTCAGAAAATAATTGTAATTGTGCGGGAGTGCGCTGGCCATGTGAACTATTTTAGCTGTCACCATGAGCGAGAGCCAAACTCTCACTGGTCCATTCACCACCAAGTGCCATCTGCGGGGGGGGTGGGGGGGGTGGGGGGGTGGGGGGGGGGGGGGGGGTGGGGGGGTGGGGTGGGGGGGGGGGGGGGGTGAGGGGGGGTGGCTCGGGCACATGCCCCCCCCCCCCCTCCAAATATTTCTTGCTCGTTTACCACCAGCACCAGGGGGGGGGGGGGGGGGACAACATTACTTCAGTTTGACTGTAACATTATCGCTGCTAGCGAGCCGCGACCGGAAACCACAATACAGACACAACAGAGGTTCATCAACCGGTACGTAGTACGATGCGCTTTTTTTCTATGTTAATGGTGTAACCACGTTGATGACGTTCGCAATGTCAACGAATTAGTATTATAACACCTCACTCACAGATTCTGTGTCTTGATTGGCCGAGAGCGCGTCACGTGTCACTTGCTATTTTTACTATTTTTTACTTGCGCTATCCAAAAAGACTATACCACGCAAAAAGGACTATGCGCATAGCAACACACGAACTATGCGCATAGCAACGAAAGCGTGACTGAAACCCAGACGTGTGTTTAGGTGCATTGCGTAAACATTGCTCTATCACCTTCGCACCCGTTCATCAAGGCAACAAAGTACACGTATGATCGATATACGTACAATTCGGACACGGGCGTCGATGGAGTAGACGCAGCTGCTTTCTTGATCTCACGAAGTGCAAAAACGGTGACGCGTGCGTCGATGGAGTAGGCGCGTCTGCTTTCTTGATCTCACGAAGTGCAAAAACGGTGACGCGTGCGTCGATAGAGTAGGCGCGTCTGCTTTATTGATCTCACGAAGTGCACAAAACGTTGACGCGTGCGTCGATAGAGTAGGCGCGGCTGTTTTCTTGATCTCACGAAGTGCAAACACATTTTACTAATTATTATTTGGCTAATTAATAGAGTCATGTACAAACAAATTGCATAAAACCATAGAGCAAGGCATACCAGCCATGGACATGCAAACATGATTTAAATATGTGACTGGAAAGTGATCTAAAATATCGTTTTAAAAGTTGTTCATACAAAAACCTGATTATCTCAAAATGCAGTTGTAGCCAGGCTTAGAGGTTTTTTGCACTTCGTGAGATCATCGTCGATGTGTATACGAAGATGCTACACGATATTCTATGTCATTCTGCTGATGAGTGCCACACGGTACGAAACAGTCTGTCCAGAAATAAATATGCCAAAGTTATTTTAACTCGTATCCTAAATTTATTTCATAATTATAGCTCTACAGAGATGTATCGAGCACTTTGGATTGTGATAGATGCCAAATTCATTGGATATATAAATATATATATACGTGTTTGTAAACCGATTCAACTTCGGAGAGTGCTCTACTTTATAAAAGGAGCGATATAAAATCAATCACAAAAACTAGGATAGGTTTTTGTTCACCATTGTTTTTATTCCGACAAATTTGTTTCGTGGATATACCTCCACTCGTCAGGGAATATTATTTTAATGGCATTCTCGAAACGTTCTACCTGTGCATCAAGTTATAGGGGGGGGGGGGGCGCGAACGCAATAACGCGTGCTTGGATTGCGGGCGTATGTGGGCAACTTGACGCGGGCGTGGGAAAATTATATGGCCGCGCCCGAACTACCCGGCCACGGCTTGACATCGCACAAGAGTCCATGGGAAGTGGCTGCAGTAACTACCATAGGCCCGCGTGTAACTTGAAGCCGCAGCCAAACAATTCGGACACGGCCTAACGTTACACTCTGGGCGTGGTTTTGGCGTGCTTTATCAGTTTGAATTTAGCCGCGTGCCGGCATGCGCTAGTTAGCTCAGATCTTTTGTTTAGAGTAGCCTTTTCTGGGTGGCAGATGATATAGAATTTCTCCATAGTGCACAAGTTGCATTGTTTACTGATGTTAGAGTACGGTTGAGCATTGCTCAAGATTTTCCACTTGGTTGTGAATTCAGTGTTTTTGTCTTTTAGCGTCCATACATGTTTTGATAGTTCTGTCTGGTTCCTGTGCGCTTCTTTCTTGAATGATTGTCGGTGGTTTCCGAGTCTTTGCTTAAACTCGGTGCTGGTTAGGCCCACATACGTCTCTTCACTCGTGTTGGTTTTTACAGTGGCTTGGTAGACGATGTTTGGTGTTCTGCATCTTCCATCCAGGGGGCATTCATTCTTTACTCTGCAGTTGCAAGGTTTGGTTTCTGGTTCTGGTGCCTGCTTCTTTATTATATTTTTGTTGTGAGCGTCCAAGGTTGACTTCATGTTCGGCATACAACTGTATGACAGCTTCAGTGTGTTCTTGTTGAAGATTTGTTGCAGTGCGTGTGCTTTGGGGAAACTCTCGTTAACGATCTTCAAGAATTGGCGTCCAACGTTGGTTTTGACTCTTAAGTCAAACGGCGGGTTGTACCAAGTGACGTTTCTTTTTCTGGATCGCTTCTTTCGTGTATTATGCCCATTTGGTACGCTTGTTTTGAATTCAAGCTTGTGGTCGTAGCCGCTTTCCTTCAATGCCTCCTGGTATACGCTGGTATACGAAAGAGGAAAGAAAGAGGAAAGAGGAAAGAAAGAAAGAGAGAAAGAAGGAAAAATTATTAAATCGGCTGAAACTGGTGATCAAACCAATCGGCTTTGACTGAACATGATGATCCAATTGGTTGATAGTTTTAATTGGCGACGTGCTGGCTATAATGACGTTAATACGAGCTGAATGATTTTCATTGTTCAACGTGTTTTCATCGTTGTCCACATGGTTGTAAGGTGTCAAGGAGATTTGGAACTTAACTTGATCATATAGCTACAAAAGATTCTCCGAAATATATCCACTTGCTTCGAAACATTCTATTCAAGCAAGCGTTAAACGGTAAGTAAAACAATTGTTTTAATCATTATAGGGGGCCTACCTCTTTCCATATAACAAATTAGTGAGTATGTGTATGCCTTGACATAAATGATGTTAGACCTAGATCCCACCGAGCAGAAGACCTTCACTCATTCGGATTGCACCCGATGAAATTGTTTAAACTTGTAGGCCTAGAGTATACATAAAACGTTGCCGTATAATATTGTGTGGAAACGGGTTATATGACATGTGGGCCTACATGTAGTTCCTTAAGCGCAATGAGCACAAACTACCCATGTAAGCTGTTTACAACGTACGGATCACAACGGGTGCGTTGGTGGCCCTCCGCTAAAAATAACCTAGGTACAGGGTCGTATTGTATGTTGTAACTCATTCTGTTGAATAGTTTATTCTTCGGTTGGATCTGAAGGGGGTTGAAACGATTATCTGTAATTTAGCTTTGTCTGAATGTATATTTGGCCACTCGGAAAACGGCCCATAGATATAGAAGTCGATTGAGTAATCCGGCCTCAGCTTTTCCAGAGACGCGACAGGTCGAGGGCCCACGATGAGAGGTAATTTCACTCAATTACCTGTAATTATTGGATTCCCAACTCCTCAAGTGTTTGAGAGTATCATATAACACTGATCTCTATAACTTAGTGCAGTTTCGTTGGGGTTCTGAACTTAGCCCCGAGTCTAGTTCAGAAAATAATTGTAATTGTGCGGGAGTGCGCTGGCCATGTGAACTATTTTAGCTGTCACCATGAGCGAGAGCCAAACTCTCACTGGTCCATTCACCACCAAGTGCCATCTGCGGGGGGGGTGGGGGGGTGGGGGGGGGGGGGGGGGGGGGGGTGGGGGGGGGGTGGGGGGGGGGGGGGTGGGGGGGGTGGGGGGGGGGGGGGGTGGGGGGGGGGTGAGGGGGGGTGGCTCGGGCACATGCCCCCCCCCCCCCTCCAAATATTTCTTGCTCGTTTACCACCAGCACCAGGGGGGGGGGGGGGGGGGACAACATTACTTCAGTTTGACTGTAACATTATCGCTGCTAGCGAGCCGCGACCGGAAACCACAATACAGACACAACAGAGGTTCATCAACCGGTACGTAGTACGATGCGCTTTTTTTCTATGTTAATGGTGTAACCACGTTGATGACGTTCGCAATGTCAACGAATTAGTATTATAACACCTTACTCACAGATTCTGTGTCTTGATTGGCCGAGAGCGCGTCACGTGTCACTTGCTATTTTTACTATTTTTTACTTGCGCTATCCAAAAAGACTATACCACGCAAAAAGGACTATGCGCATAGCAACACACGAACTATGCGCATAGCAACGAAAGCGTGACCGAAACCCAGACGTGTGTTTAGGTGCATTGCGTAAACATTGCTCTATCACCTTCGCACCCGTTCATCAAGGCAACAAAGTACACGTATGATCGAGATACGTACAATTCGGACACGGGCGTCGATGGAGTAGACGCAGCTGCTTTCTTGATCTCACGAAGTGCAAAAACGGTGACGCGTGCGTCGATGGAGTAGGCGCGTCTGCTTTCTTGATCTCACGAAGTGCAAAAACGGTGACGCGTGCGTCGATAGAGTAGGCGCGTCTGCTTTATTGATCTCACGAAGTGCACAAAACGTTGACGCGTGCGTCGATAGAGTAGGCGCGGCTGTTTTCTTGATCTCACGAAGTGCAAACACATTTTACTAATTATTATTTGGCTAATTAATAGAGTCATGTACAAACAAATTGCATAAAACCATAGAGCAAGGCATACCAGCCATGGACATGCAAACATGATTTAAATATGTGACTGGAAAGTGATCTAAAATATCGTTTTAAAAGTTGTTCATACAAAAACCTGATTATCTCAAAATGCAGTTGTAGCCAGGCTTAGAGGTTTTTTGCACTTCGTGAGATCATCGTCGATGTGTATACGAAGATGCTACACGATATTCTATGTCATTCTGCTGATGAGTGCCACACGGTACGAAACAGTCTGTCCAGAAATAAATATGCCAAAGTTATTTTAACTCGTATCCTAAATTTATTTCATAATTATAGCTCTACAGAGATGTATCGAGCACTTTGGATTGTGATAGATGCCAAATTCATTGGATATATAAATATATATATACGTGTTTGTAAACCGATTCAACTTCGGAGAGTGCTCTACTTTATAAAAGGAGCGATATAAAATCAATCACAAAAACTAGGATAGGTTTTTGTTCACCATTGTTTTTATTCCGACAAATTTGTTTCGTGGATATACCTCCACTCGTCAGGGAATATTATTTTAATGGCATTCTCGAAACGTTCTACCTGTGCATCAAGTTATAGGGGGGGGGGGCGCGAACGCAATAACGCGTGCTTGGATTGCGGGCGTATGTGGGCAACTTGACGCGGGCGTGGGAAAATTATATGGCCGCGCCCGAACTACCCGGCCACGGCTTGACATCGCACAAGAGTCCATGGGAAGTGGCTGCAGTAACTACCATAGGCCCGCGTGTAACTTGAAGCCGCAGCCAAACAATTCGGACACGGCCTAACGTTACACTCTGGGCGTGGTTTTGGCGTGCTTTATCAGTTTGAATTTAGCCGCGTGCCGGCATGCGCTAGTTAGCTCAGATCTTTTGTTTAGAGTAGCCTTTTCTGGGTGGCA
The DNA here is from genome assembly GCA_037893245.1 of Crossaster papposus. NCBI lineage: Eukaryota > Metazoa > Echinodermata > Asteroidea > Velatida > Solasteridae > Crossaster > Crossaster papposus. The sequence goes on along the minus strand of JBAIAA010000251.1, from coordinate 432,434 downwards.
GATGATATAGAATTTCTCCATAGTGCACAAGTTGCATTGTTTACTGATGTTAGAGTACGGTTGAGCATTGCTCAAGATTTTCCACTTGGTTGTGAATTCAGTGTTTTTGTCTTTTAGCGTCCATACATGTTTTGATAGTTCTGTCTGGTTCCTGTGCGCTTCTTTCTTGAATGATTGTCGGTGGTTTCCGAGTCTTTGCTTAAACTCGGTGCTGGTTAGGCCCACATACGTCTCTTCACTCGTGTTGGTTTTTACAGTGGCTTGGTAGACGATGTTTGGTGTTCTGCATCTTCCATCCAGGGGGCATTCATTCTTTACTCTGCAGTTGCAAGGTTTGGTTTCTGGTTCTGGTGCCTGCTTCTTTATTATATTTTTGTTGTGAGCGTCCAAGGTTGACTTCATGTTCGGCATACAACTGTATGACAGCTTCAGTGTGTTCTTGTTGAAGATTTGTTGCAGTGCGTGTGCTTTGGGGAAACTCTCGTTAACGATCTTCAAGAATTGGCGTCCAACGTTGGTTTTGACTCTTAAGTCAAACGGCGGGTTGTACCAAGTGACGTTTCTTTTTCTGGATCGCTTCTTTCGTGTATTATGCCCATTTGGTACGCTTGTTTTGAATTCAAGCTTGTGGTCGTAGCCGCTTTCCTTCAATGCCTCCTGGTATACGCTGGTATACGAAAGAGGAAAGAAAGAGGAAAGAGGAAAGAAAGAAAGAGAGAAAGAAGGAAAAATTATTAAATCGGCTGAAACTGGTGATCAAACCAATCGGCTTTGACTGAACATGATGATCCAATTGGTTGATAGTTTTAATTGGCGACGTGCTGGCTATAATGACGTTAATACGAGCTGAATGATTTTCATTGTTCAACGTGTTTTCATCGTTGTCCACATGGTTGTAAGGTGTCAAGGAGATTTGGAACTTAACTTGATCATATAGCTACAAAAGATTCTCCGAAATATATCCACTTGCTTCGAAACATTCTATTCAAGCAAGCGTTAAACGGTAAGTAAAACAATTGTTTTAATCATTATAGGGGGCCTACCTCTTTCCATATAACAAATTAGTGAGTATGTGTATGCCTTGACATAAATGATGTTAGACCTAGATCCCACCGAGCAGAAGACCTTCACTCATTCGGATTGCACCCGATGAAATTGTTTAAACTTGTAGGCCTAGAGTATACATAAAACGTTGCCGTATAATATTGTGTGGAAACGGGTTATATGACATGTGGGCCTACATGTAGTTCCTTAAGCGCAATGAGCACAAACTACCCATGTAAGCTGTTTACAACGTACGGATCACAACGGGTGCGGTGGTGGCCCTCCGCTAAAAATAACCTAGGTACAGGGTCGTATTGTATGTTGTAACTCATTCTGTTGAATAGTTTATTCTTCGGTTGGATCTGAAGGGGGTTGAAACGATTATCTGTAATTTAGCTTTGTCTGAATGTATATTTGGCCACTCGGAAAACGGCCCATAGATATAGAAGTCGATTGAGTAATCCGGCCTCAGCTTTTCCAGAGACGCGACAGGTCGAGGGCCCACGATGAGAGGTAATTTCACTCAATTACCTGTAATTATTGGATTCCCAACTCCTCAAGTGTTTGAGAGTATCATATAACACTGATCTCTATAACTTAGTGCAGTTTCGTTGGGGTTCTGAACTTAGCCCCGAGTCTAGTTCAGAAAATAATTGTAATTGTGCGGGAGTGCGCTGGCCATGTGAACTATTTTAGCTGTCACCATGAGCGAGAGCCAAACTCTCACTGGTCCATTCACCACCAAGTGCCATCTGCGGGGGGGGTGGGGGGGTGGGGGGGGGGGGGGGGGGGGGGGGGGGGTGGGGGGGGGGGGGGGGGGGTGAGGGGGGGTGGCTCGGGCACATGCCCCCCCCCCCCTCCAAATATTTCTTGCTCGTTTACCACCAGCACCAGGGGGGGGGGGGGGGGACAACATTACTTCAGTTTGACTGTAACATTATCGCTGCTAGCGAGCCGCGACCGGAAACCACAATACAGACACAACAGAGGTTCATCAACCGGTACGTAGTACGATGCGCTTTTTTTCTATGTTAATGGTGTAACCACGTTGATGACGTTCGCAATGTCAACGAATTAGTATTATAACACCTCACTCACAGATTCTGTGTCTTGATTGGCCGAGAGCGCGTCACGTGTCACTTGCTATTTTTACTATTTTGTACTTGCGCTATCCAAAAAGACTATACCACGCAAAAAGGACTATGCGCATAGCAACACACGAACTATGCGCATAGCAACGAAAGCGTGACTGAAACCCAGACGTGTGTTTAGGTGCATTGCGTAAACATTGCTCTATCACCTTCGCACCCGTTCATCAAGGCAACAAAGTACACGTATGATCGAGATACGTACAATTCGGACACGGGCGTCGATGGAGTAGACGCAGCTGCTTTCTTGATCTCACGAAGTGCAAAAACGGTGACGCGTGCGTCGATGGAGTAGGCGCGTCTGCTTTCTTGATCTCACGAAGTGCAAAAACGGTGACGCGTGCGTCGATAGAGTAGGCGCGTCTGCTTTATTGATCTCACGAAGTGCACAAAACGTTGACGCGTGCGTCGATAGAGTAGGCGCGGCTGTTTTCTTGATCTCACGAAGTGCAAACACATTTTACTAATTATTATTTGGCTAATTAATAGAGTCATGTACAAACAAATTGCATAAAACCATAGAGCAAGGCATACCAGCCATGGACATGCAAACATGATTTAAATATGTGACTGGAAAGTGATCTAAAATATCGTTTTAAAAGTTGTTCATACAAAAACCTGATTATCTCAAAATGCAGTTGTAGCCAGGCTTAGAGGTTTTTTGCACTTCGTGAGATCATCGTCGATGTGTATACGAAGATGCTACACGATATTCTATGTCATTCTGCTGATGAGTGCCACACGGTACGAAACAGTCTGTCCAGAAATAAATATGCCAAAGTTATTTTAACTCGTATCCTAAATTTATTTCATAATTATAGCTCTACAGAGATGTATCGAGCACTTTGGATTGTGATAGATGCCAAATTCATTGGATATATAAATATATATATACGTGTTTGTAAACCGATTCAACTTCGGAGAGTGCTCTACTTTATAAAAGGAGCGATATAAAATCAATCACAAAAACTAGGATAGGTTTTTGTTCACCATTGTTTTTATTCCGACAAATTTGTTTCGTGGATATACCTCCACTCGTCAGGGAATATTATTTTAATGGCATTCTCGAAACGTTCTACCTGTGCATCAAGTTATAGGGGGGGGGGCGCGAACGCAATAACGCGTGCTTGGATTGCGGGCGTATGTGGGCAACTTGACGCGGGCGTGGGAAAATTATATGGCCGCGCCCGAACTACCCGGCCACGGCTTGACATCGCACAAGAGTCCATGGGAAGTGGCTGCAGTAACTACCATAGGCCCGCGTGTAACTTGAAGCCGCAGCCAAACAATTCGGACACGGCCTAACGTTACACTCTGGGCGTGGTTTTGGCGTGCTTTATCAGTTTGAATTTAGCCGCGTGCCGGCATGCGCTAGTTAGCTCAGATCTTTTGTTTAGAGTAGCCTTTTCTGGGTGGCAGATGATATAGAATTTCTCCATAGTGCACAAGTTGCATTGTTTACTGATGTTAGAGTACGGTTGAGCATTGCTCAAGATTTTCCACTTGGTTGTGAATTCAGTGTTTTTGTCTTTTAGCGTCCATACATGTTTTGATAGTTCTGTCTGGTTCCTGTGCGCTTCTTTCTTGAATGATTGTCGGTGGTTTCCGAGTCTTTGCTTAAACTCGGTGCTGGTTAGGCCCACATACGTCTCTTCACTCGTGTTGGTTTTTACAGTGGCTTGGTAGACGATGTTTGGTGTTCTGCATCTTCCATCCAGGGGGCATTCATTCTTTACTCTGCAGTTGCAAGGTTTGGTTTCTGGTTCTGGTGCCTGCTTCTTTATTATATTTTTGTTGTGAGCGTCCAAGGTTGACTTCATGTTCGGCATACAACTGTATGACAGCTTCAGTGTGTTCTTGTTGAAGATTTGTTGCAGTGCGTGTGCTTTGGGGAAACTCTCGTTAACGATCTTCAAGAATTGGCGTCCAACGTTGGTTTTGACTCTTAAGTCAAACGGCGGGTTGTACCAAGTGACGTTTCTTTTTCTGGATCGCTTCTTTCGTGTATTATGCCCATTTGGTACGCTTGTTTTGAATTCAAGCTTGTGGTCGTAGCCGCTTTCCTTCAATGCCTCCTGGTATACGCTGGTATACGAAAGAGGAAAGAAAGAGGAAAGAGGAAAGAAAGAAAGAGAGAAAGAAGGAAAAATTATTAAATCGGCTGAAACTGGTGATCAAACCAATCGGCTTTGACTGAACATGATGATCCAATTGGTTGATAGTTTTAATTGGCGACGTGCTGGCTATAATGACGTTAATACGAGCTGAATGATTTTCATTGTTCAACGTGTTTTCATCGTTGTCCACATGGTTGTAAGGTGTCAAGGAGATTTGGAACTTAACTTGATCATATAGCTACAAAAGATTCTCCGAAATATATCCACTTGCTTCGAAACATTCTATTCAAGCAAGCGTTAAACGGTAAGTAAAACAATTGTTTTAATCATTATAGGGGGCCTACCTCTTTCCATATAACAAATTAGTGAGTATGTGTATGCCTTGACATAAATGATGTTAGACCTAGATCCCACCGAGCAGAAGACCTTCACTCATTCGGATTGCACCCGATGAAATTGTTTAAACTTGTAGGCCTAGAGTATACATAAAACGTTGCCGTATAATATTGTGTGGAAACGGGTTATATGACATGTGGGCCTACATGTAGTTCCTTAAGCGCAATGAGCACAAACTACCCATGTAAGCTGTTTACAACGTACGGATCACAACGGGTGCGGTGGTGGCCCTCCGCTAAAAATAACCTAGGTACAGGGTCGTATTGTATGTTGTAACTCATTCTGTTGAATAGTTTATTCTTCGGTTGGATCTGAAGGGGGTTGAAACGATTATCTGTAATTTAGCTTTGTCTGAATGTATATTTGGCCACTCGGAAAACGGCCCATAGATATAGAAGTCGATTGAGTAATCCGGCCTCAGCTTTTCCAGAGACGCGACAGGTCGAGGGCCCACGATGAGAGGTAATTTCACTCAATTACCTGTAATTATTGGATTCCCAACTCCTCAAGTGTTTGAGAGTATCATATAACACTGATCTCTATAACTTAGTGCAGTTTCGTTGGGGTTCTGAACTTAGCCCCGAGTCTAGTTCAGAAAATAATTGTAATTGTGCGGGAGTGCGCTGGCCATGTGAACTATTTTAGCTGTCACCATGAGCGAGAGCCAAACTCTCACTGGTCCATTCACCACCAAGTGCCATCTGCGGGGGGGGTGGGGGGGGTGGGGGGGTGGGGGGGGGGGGGGGGGGTGGGGGGGTGGGGTGGGGGGGGGGGGGGGGGGTGAGGGGGGGTGGCTCGGGCACATGCCCCCCCCCCCCCTCCAAATATTTCTTGCTCGTTTACCACCAGCACCAGGGGGGGGGGGGGGGGGACAACATTACTTCAGTTTGACTGTAACATTATCGCTGCTAGCGAGCCGCGACCGGAAACCACAATACAGACACAACAGAGGTTCATCAACCGGTACGTAGTACGATGCGCTTTTTTTCTATGTTAATGGTGTAACCACGTTGATGACGTTCGCAATGTCAACGAATTAGTATTATAACACCTCACTCACAGATTCTGTGTCTTGATTGGCCGAGAGCGCGTCACGTGTCACTTGCTATTTTTACTATTTTTTACTTGCGCTATCCAAAAAGACTATACCACGCAAAAAGGACTATGCGCATAGCAACACACGAACTATGCGCATAGCAACGAAAGCGTGACTGAAACCCAGACGTGTGTTTAGGTGCATTGCGTAAACATTGCTCTATCACCTTCGCACCCGTTCATCAAGGCAACAAAGTACACGTATGATCGATATACGTACAATTCGGACACGGGCGTCGATGGAGTAGACGCAGCTGCTTTCTTGATCTCACGAAGTGCAAAAACGGTGACGCGTGCGTCGATGGAGTAGGCGCGTCTGCTTTCTTGATCTCACGAAGTGCAAAAACGGTGACGCGTGCGTCGATAGAGTAGGCGCGTCTGCTTTATTGATCTCACGAAGTGCACAAAACGTTGACGCGTGCGTCGATAGAGTAGGCGCGGCTGTTTTCTTGATCTCACGAAGTGCAAACACATTTTACTAATTATTATTTGGCTAATTAATAGAGTCATGTACAAACAAATTGCATAAAACCATAGAGCAAGGCATACCAGCCATGGACATGCAAACATGATTTAAATATGTGACTGGAAAGTGATCTAAAATATCGTTTTAAAAGTTGTTCATACAAAAACCTGATTATCTCAAAATGCAGTTGTAGCCAGGCTTAGAGGTTTTTTGCACTTCGTGAGATCATCGTCGATGTGTATACGAAGATGCTACACGATATTCTATGTCATTCTGCTGATGAGTGCCACACGGTACGAAACAGTCTGTCCAGAAATAAATATGCCAAAGTTATTTTAACTCGTATCCTAAATTTATTTCATAATTATAGCTCTACAGAGATGTATCGAGCACTTTGGATTGTGATAGATGCCAAATTCATTGGATATATAAATATATATATACGTGTTTGTAAACCGATTCAACTTCGGAGAGTGCTCTACTTTATAAAAGGAGCGATATAAAATCAATCACAAAAACTAGGATAGGTTTTTGTTCACCATTGTTTTTATTCCGACAAATTTGTTTCGTGGATATACCTCCACTCGTCAGGGAATATTATTTTAATGGCATTCTCGAAACGTTCTACCTGTGCATCAAGTTATAGGGGGGGGGGGGGGCGCGAACGCAATAACGCGTGCTTGGATTGCGGGCGTATGTGGGCAACTTGACGCGGGCGTGGGAAAATTATATGGCCGCGCCCGAACTACCCGGCCACGGCTTGACATCGCACAAGAGTCCATGGGAAGTGGCTGCAGTAACTACCATAGGCCCGCGTGTAACTTGAAGCCGCAGCCAAACAATTCGGACACGGCCTAACGTTACACTCTGGGCGTGGTTTTGGCGTGCTTTATCAGTTTGAATTTAGCCGCGTGCCGGCATGCGCTAGTTAGCTCAGATCTTTTGTTTAGAGTAGCCTTTTCTGGGTGGCAGATGATATAGAATTTCTCCATAGTGCACAAGTTGCATTGTTTACTGATGTTAGAGTACGGTTGAGCATTGCTCAAGATTTTCCACTTGGTTGTGAATTCAGTGTTTTTGTCTTTTAGCGTCCATACATGTTTTGATAGTTCTGTCTGGTTCCTGTGCGCTTCTTTCTTGAATGATTGTCGGTGGTTTCCGAGTCTTTGCTTAAACTCGGTGCTGGTTAGGCCCACATACGTCTCTTCACTCGTGTTGGTTTTTACAGTGGCTTGGTAGACGATGTTTGGTGTTCTGCATCTTCCATCCAGGGGGCATTCATTCTTTACTCTGCAGTTGCAAGGTTTGGTTTCTGGTTCTGGTGCCTGCTTCTTTATTATATTTTTGTTGTGAGCGTCCAAGGTTGACTTCATGTTCGGCATACAACTGTATGACAGCTTCAGTGTGTTCTTGTTGAAGATTTGTTGCAGTGCGTGTGCTTTGGGGAAACTCTCGTTAACGATCTTCAAGAATTGGCGTCCAACGTTGGTTTTGACTCTTAAGTCAAACGGCGGGTTGTACCAAGTGACGTTTCTTTTTCTGGATCGCTTCTTTCGTGTATTATGCCCATTTGGTACGCTTGTTTTGAATTCAAGCTTGTGGTCGTAGCCGCTTTCCTTCAATGCCTCCTGGTATACGCTGGTATACGAAAGAGGAAAGAAAGAGGAAAGAGGAAAGAAAGAAAGAGAGAAAGAAGGAAAAATTATTAAATCGGCTGAAACTGGTGATCAAACCAATCGGCTTTGACTGAACATGATGATCCAATTGGTTGATAGTTTTAATTGGCGACGTGCTGGCTATAATGACGTTAATACGAGCTGAATGATTTTCATTGTTCAACGTGTTTTCATCGTTGTCCACATGGTTGTAAGGTGTCAAGGAGATTTGGAACTTAACTTGATCATATAGCTACAAAAGATTCTCCGAAATATATCCACTTGCTTCGAAACATTCTATTCAAGCAAGCGTTAAACGGTAAGTAAAACAATTGTTTTAATCATTATAGGGGGCCTACCTCTTTCCATATAACAAATTAGTGAGTATGTGTATGCCTTGACATAAATGATGTTAGACCTAGATCCCACCGAGCAGAAGACCTTCACTCATTCGGATTGCACCCGATGAAATTGTTTAAACTTGTAGGCCTAGAGTATACATAAAACGTTGCCGTATAATATTGTGTGGAAACGGGTTATATGACATGTGGGCCTACATGTAGTTCCTTAAGCGCAATGAGCACAAACTACCCATGTAAGCTGTTTACAACGTACGGATCACAACGGGTGCGTTGGTGGCCCTCCGCTAAAAATAACCTAGGTACAGGGTCGTATTGTATGTTGTAACTCATTCTGTTGAATAGTTTATTCTTCGGTTGGATCTGAAGGGGGTTGAAACGATTATCTGTAATTTAGCTTTGTCTGAATGTATATTTGGCCACTCGGAAAACGGCCCATAGATATAGAAGTCGATTGAGTAATCCGGCCTCAGCTTTTCCAGAGACGCGACAGGTCGAGGGCCCACGATGAGAGGTAATTTCACTCAATTACCTGTAATTATTGGATTCCCAACTCCTCAAGTGTTTGAGAGTATCATATAACACTGATCTCTATAACTTAGTGCAGTTTCGTTGGGGTTCTGAACTTAGCCCCGAGTCTAGTTCAGAAAATAATTGTAATTGTGCGGGAGTGCGCTGGCCATGTGAACTATTTTAGCTGTCACCATGAGCGAGAGCCAAACTCTCACTGGTCCATTCACCACCAAGTGCCATCTGCGGGGGGGGTGGGGGGGTGGGGGGGGGGGGGGGGGGGGGGTGGGGGGGGGGGTGGGGGGGGGGGGGGTGGGGGGGGGTGGGGGGGGGGGGGGGGGTGGGGGGGGGGGTGAGGGGGGGTGGCTCGGGCACATGCCCCCCCCCCCCCTCCAAATATTTCTTGCTCGTTTACCACCAGCACCAGGGGGGGGGGGGGGGGGGACAACATTACTTCAGTTTGACTGTAACATTATCGCTGCTAGCGAGCCGCGACCGGAAACCACAATACAGACACAACAGAGGTTCATCAACCGGTACGTAGTACGATGCGCTTTTTTTCTATGTTAATGGTGTAACCACGTTGATGACGTTCGCAATGTCAACGAATTAGTATTATAACACCTTACTCACAGATTCTGTGTCTTGATTGGCCGAGAGCGCGTCACGTGTCACTTGCTATTTTTACTATTTTTTACTTGCGCTATCCAAAAAGACTATACCACGCAAAAAGGACTATGCGCATAGCAACACACGAACTATGCGCATAGCAACGAAAGCGTGACCGAAACCCAGACGTGTGTTTAGGTGCATTGCGTAAACATTGCTCTATCACCTTCGCACCCGTTCATCAAGGCAACAAAGTACACGTATGATCGAGATACGTACAATTCGGACACGGGCGTCGATGGAGTAGACGCAGCTGCTTTCTTGATCTCACGAAGTGCAAAAACGGTGACGCGTGCGTCGATGGAGTAGGCGCGTCTGCTTTCTTGATCTCACGAAGTGCAAAAACGGTGACGCGTGCGTCGATAGAGTAGGCGCGTCTGCTTTATTGATCTCACGAAGTGCACAAAACGTTGACGCGTGCGTCGATAGAGTAGGCGCGGCTGTTTTCTTGATCTCACGAAGTGCAAACACATTTTACTAATTATTATTTGGCTAATTAATAGAGTCATGTACAAACAAATTGCATAAAACCATAGAGCAAGGCATACCAGCCATGGACATGCAAACATGATTTAAATATGTGACTGGAAAGTGATCTAAAATATCGTTTTAAAAGTTGTTCATACAAAAACCTGATTATCTCAAAATGCAGTTGTAGCCAGGCTTAGAGGTTTTTTGCACTTCGTGAGATCATCGTCGATGTGTATACGAAGATGCTACACGATATTCTATGTCATTCTGCTGATGAGTGCCACACGGTACGAAACAGTCTGTCCAGAAATAAATATGCCAAAGTTATTTTAACTCGTATCCTAAATTTATTTCATAATTATAGCTCTACAGAGATGTATCGAGCACTTTGGATTGTGATAGATGCCAAATTCATTGGATATATAAATATATATATACGTGTTTGTAAACCGATTCAACTTCGGAGAGTGCTCTACTTTATAAAAGGAGCGATATAAAATCAATCACAAAAACTAGGATAGGTTTTTGTTCACCATTGTTTTTATTCCGACAAATTTGTTTCGTGGATATACCTCCACTCGTCAGGGAATATTATTTTAATGGCATTCTCGAAACGTTCTACCTGTGCATCAAGTTATAGGGGGGGGGGGCGCGAACGCAATAACGCGTGCTTGGATTGCGGGCGTATGTGGGCAACTTGACGCGGGCGTGGGAAAATTATATGGCCGCGCCCGAACTACCCGGCCACGGCTTGACATCGCACAAGAGTCCATGGGAAGTGGCTGCAGTAACTACCATAGGCCCGCGTGTAACTTGAAGCCGCAGCCAAACAATTCGGACACGGCCTAACGTTACACTCTGGGCGTGGTTTTGGCGTGCTTTATCAGTTTGAATTTAGCCGCGTGCCGGCATGCGCTAGTTAGCTCAGATCTTTTGTTTAGAGTAGCCTTTTCTGGGTGGCAGATGATATAGAATTTCTCCATAGTGCACAAGTTGCATTGTTTACTGATGTTAGAGTACGGTTGAGCATTGCTCAAGATTTTCCACTTGGTTGTGAATTCAGTGTTTTTGTCTTTTAGCGTCCATACATGTTTTGATAGTTCTGTCTGGTTCCTGTGCGCTTCTTTCTTGAATGATTGTCGGTGGTTTCCGAGTCTTTGCTTAAACTCGGTGCTGGTTAGGCCCACATACGTCTCTTCACTCGTGTTGGTTTTTACAGTGGCTTGGTAGACGATGTTTGGTGTTCTGCATCTTCCATCCAGGGGGCATTCATTCTTTACTCTGCAGTTGCAAGGTTTGGTTTCTGGTTCTGGTGCCTGCTTCTTTATTATATTTTTGTTGTGAGCGTCCAAGGTTGACTTCATGTTCGGCATACAACTGTATGACAGCTTCAGTGTGTTCTTGTTGAAGATTTGTTGCAGTGCGTGTGCTTTGGGGAAACTCTCGTTAACGATCTTCAAGAATTGGCGTCCAACGTTGGTTTTGACTCTTAAGTCAAACGGCGGGTTGTACCAAGTGACGTTTCTTTTTCTGGATCGCTTCTTTCGTGTATTATGCCCATTTGGTACGCTTGTTTTGAATTCAAGCTTGTGGTCGTAGCCGCTTTCCTTCAATGCCTCCTGGTATACGCTGGTATACGAAAGAGGAAAGAAAGAGGAAAGAGGAAAGAAAGAAAGAGAGAAAGAAGGAAAAATTATTAAATCGGCTGAAACTGGTGATCAAACCAATCGGCTTTGACTGAACATGATGATCCAATTGGTTGATAGTTTTAATTGGCGACGTGCTGGCTATAATGACGTTAATACGAGCTGAATGATTTTCATTGTTCAACGTGTTTTCATCGTTGTCCACATGGTTGTAAGGTGTCAAGGAGATTTGGAACTTAACTTGATCATATAGCTACAAAAGATTCTCCGAAATATATCCACTTGCTTCGAAACATTCTATTCAAGCAAGCGTTAAACGGTAAGTAAAACAATTGTTTTAATCATTATAGGGGGCCTACCTCTTTCCATATAACAAATTAGTGAGTATGTGTATGCCTTGACATAAATGATGTTAGACCTAGATCCCACCGAGCAGAAGACCTTCACTCATTCGGATTGCACCCGATGAAATTGTTTAAACTTGTAGGCCTAGAGTATACATAAAACGTTGCCGTATAATATTGTGTGGAAACGGGTTATATGACATGTGGGCCTACATGTAGTTCCTTAAGCGCAATGAGCACAAACTACCCATGTAAGCTGTTTACAACGTACGGATCACAACGGGTGCGGTGGTGGCCCTCCGCTAAAAATAACCTAGGTACAGGGTCGTATTGTATGTTGTAACTCATTCTGTTGAATAGTTTATTCTTCGGTTGGATCTGAAGGGGGTTGAAACGATTATCTGTAATTTAGCTTTGTCTGAATGTATATTTGGCCACTCGGAAAACGGCCCATAGATATAGAAGTCGATTGAGTAATCCGGCCTCAGCTTTTCCAGAGACGCGACAGGTCGAGGGCCCACGATGAGAGGTAATTTCACTCAATTACCTGTAATTATTGGATTCCCAACTCCTCAAGTGTTTGAGAGTATCATATAACACTGATCTCTATAACTTAGTGCAGTTTCGTTGGGGTTCTGAACTTAGCCCCGAGTCTAGTTCAGAAAATAATTGTAATTGTGCGGGAGTGCGCTGGCCATGTGAACTATTTTAGCTGTCACCATGAGCGAGAGCCAAACTCTCACTGGTCCATTCACCACCAAGTGCCATCTGCGGGGGGGGTGGGGGGGTGGGGGGGGGGGGGGGGGGGGGGGGTGGGGGGGGGGGGGGGGGGGGTGGGGGGGGGGGGGGGTGAGGGGGGGTGGCTCGGGCACATGCCCCCCCCCCCCCTCCAAATATTTCTTGCTCGTTTACCACCAGCACCAGGGGGGGGGGGGGACAACATTACTTCAGTTTGACTGTAACATTATCGCTGCTAGCGAGCCGCGACCGGAAACCACAATACAGACACAACAGAGGTTCATCAACCGGTACGTAGTACGATGCGCTTTTTTTCTATGTTAATGGTGTAACCACGTTGATGACGTTCGCAATGTCAACGAATTAGTATTATAACACCTCACTCACAGATTCTGTGTCTTGATTGGCCGAGAGCGCGTCACGTGTCACTTGCTATTTTTACTATTTTTTACTTGCGCTATCCAAAAAGACTATACCACGCAAAAAGGACTATGCGCATAGCAACACACGAACTATGCGCATAGCAACGAAAGCGTGACTGAAACCCAGACGTGTGTTTAGGTGCATTGCGTAAACATTGCTCTATCACCTTCGCACCCGTTCATCAAGGCAACAAAGTACACGTATGATCGAGATACGTACAATTCGGAGATTTTTTGTCATTACTATACTTTCAGGAAGCTTAAATTGTGCAGAATCTGTGAGTGAGGTGTAATAAAACAAATATGAACTGCTTTATTTCGCGGTATAGTAAAACTAGCCTCCCTCGGTGATCCATGGAGCATTATATTTTCCCTCGGCTTCGCCTCGGAAAAATATAATGCTCCATGGATCACCTCGGGAGGCTAGTTTTACTATACCACTCAAAGCAGTCAATATTTGTATACTAGTAGACCCCTGCTGTACTACTAAAATCCAGATTCCTGAACTAGAAAACATTCAAGGATACTGCGATTTTTTGTGCACTTTCACTCGGACCCGAGTACAAACGTAACAGCTCGGCTGACTATGCAGTGACTTGGCGACAATGGGACAGGTATTTGTTTTTCTTAGTTGTCATGTTACTCTGTGCAATTTGCTTGTGATGTCTTGTATATTCTCCAGCACAGACCATCACGCATAGCTTATGACATAGAAGTGATGACCTAACGGCCTCAATATAAACCCACTGAGCTCACTTGCAAGTACACTAGTATAGGACAAACGCCACTTTAACTTTAATTTCGACGTTTCCTCCCGATACTCTGACATGTAGGCGACTGGGTAGGCCTTCAGATTAAACCCACCTCGGAGCCACCAATTTGTGCAGCACGCATGAGACAACGCCCCCCCCCCCCCCCCCCCCCCCCCCCCAACCAGAAATCCTAGATCCGCGCCTGTATTTGGCCATATGGCACACGAGTAACCTCTATGAGTCCTTACATTATATCAACTGATTTTGCAGCAAAACTTGTCTGAAAATTGAAAGAAAAGGCGATTTCAGGTCTTAAAATCCTGGACCCCCACCGAGGCCCAGACCTCCTGGACCAAACGCTGTTAGACTCTCCGCTCGCTTCGCTCTACCGAAACGATTTTGATTCAGCCCCCCGCAGGAAAAATCCTGCACACGCCTCTGTATGCGGTAATCCTTTGGCTCTGTCAGTTAACTTGAATAATCCAGGTATGCCCTGATTATCCCCTAAATTATTATCCCCTAAGTATAATTTGCAACATTCCATTCATTTTCCTACCAGGGGACCTGATGCCAGAGGAGCCTGGAGAAGCCATCAATTCAGAGAGCAGTCAACATTTCGACAGAGAAGTCGGAAATGAAGTTCTCATTGGAAAGGTAATGAGGAATGAAATAGCAGCTTCCATATACCGCCAGTGACATCACATAGAATGGACCAGTAAATACAATTTGTTATCGTCGCCATAATGTTGGGCTGGGATTATCTCAAATGTTGTTTAACTAATTAAGGGGCCACTATTCAAAGGTTGCTGTATAGCACATCACAGCATGAAATTAGGGAATAACAGTGGAGGACCCGGTCATTACTTTGTGATAATGACCGGGTTGGGGGATGACCGCTGGTAATGGACCGAGCCGAAGGCAAAGTCCATTACCAGCAGTCATCCGTCATCCCCCAACCCGTTCATTATCACAAAGTAATGACCGGGTCCTCGCACTGATAATTCGTCACCGACACCACTAACTGACACCCAGTGGTCGCCGTTACAGAAATACAATTCGGAGAAAAACGCTTTTAAAGGTTTGACATGAGTTTACTCAGTCAACAAATCCGTCTACTTGAGGGCTTTTGGTATCATTAAACGTAACAATTCGTTAACTGCTGAAACACAATTTTTATATTGTGAAAATATGGTTAGTAAATTAATAATTAAATGATTAAGACGGATGCCAGTTCGTGAAAACGAAAACTGTCGCGTTTTCGGAGAGTGCGCGCATACATTGCAGTGAGTGAGTGCCAGTTCGTGAAAACGAAAATTGACGCGTTTTCGCGGAGTGCGCGCACACTGTGCTGGGTGCCAGTTCGTGAAAACGAAAATTGACGCGTTTTCGGGGAGTGCGCGCACACAGTGATCGGGTGCCGCCGTGTTGACAACATCGAGTTCTATTTATTTCGTAGACAAACGTAATTCGTATACACGGCGTAATACAACATTGCCCTGGGTACGTTGTATAGACAGTGCCAGTTCGTGAAATCTTTTTCACAGCGCGCCCCGGCAATTTCGTTTTCACGAACTGACACTGAGAGCAGTGTCACTTCGTGGAACCGAAAAACGACAGAATGGACTAATTTCTGCAAAACTCCCCAATAAAAATTAGCAAATTAACATGATTTAAGAAAAAACAACTTCGCCATGTTATACTTCATGGCACAAAATGATATATTCAGCAATACATTTTGTTTCGAATTTTTTGAATTTTTTGTACACATGTGATGCAGAGGGTGCCAGTTCGTGGTGTCGATGACGAATTATTCCCTAAGTAACCAGTTTGGGGTGACAAGCATGTAGCAGTCTACTTACTTAGTATCCATATGTTTTAACAGAAATTCTGTTTTCACCTAAAAAACTTTGCCTGCGCAATAAGCAACCGTTCTCTTAACGGTTGCTCTTTTTCCAGCACAGCAAGTTTTCTGAGCATGTACTCGTCTTCTGTAATGCACCTTCTTTTGGACGACTTGCTTGTCATATATGATGATTTGGAGCTTGATTTGGCGGTCGATGGTGTTGAAATGGTGCTTGTGGATGCCGATGGTATTGATGTGGCAGTGGCACTTGTTGTGGATGCCGATGGTATTGATGTGGCAGTGGCACTTGTTGTGGATGCCGATGGTATTGATGTGGCAGTGGCACTTGTTGTGGATGCCGATGGTATTGATGTGGCAGTGGCACTTGTTGTGGATGCCGATGGTATTGATGTGGCAGTGGCACTTGTTGTGGATGCCGATGGTATTGATGTGGAGTGGCACTTGTTGTGGATGCCGATGGTATTGATGTGGCAGTGGCACTTGTTGTGGATGCCGATGGTATTGATGTGGCAGTGGCACTTGTTGTGGATGCCGATGGTATTGATGTGGCAGTGGCACTTATTGTGGATGCCGATGGTATTGATGTGGCAGTGGCACTTGTTGTGGATGCCGATGGTATTGATGTGGCAGTGGCACTTGTTTTTCATTAATTCAACATTTGTTGATGGCCTACCCGTACCACCCCCCCCCAAAAAAAACACCAAAAAAACCACCCCAAACAAACACAGAAAAAAACAAACACAGAAAAAACACTTACCACTGCAAGTGTCCAATGGGGATTCAATCCCTTTCCGTTTCTCTTTTAATAAACTGTTATCGATGATTTGCTGGGTAGATGTTAGGGGTAAGGGCTTTGCGCCTCCACCAGTTGTAAGGACTTGTCCTTTTCTTTTTGTAAATAGAAAATATACATAATGCATATATATTTAACTGGCCTTGAAAGTGCAGTTTGTAACTCCACTCCACTATCCCAGCACTATAAACAAGGTGCAGCTCTTTTCTTGGCATGTGTAATAACATTCAAGTTTACCATAATGTTTATGACAAATTTGCTGCCATTTGGGGGCTAAAATGTTGCATCCGACCATGGAGAAATAAGAAGGACTGATATACAATTACACATCGGTGTTGGGAAAGCCATGGAGGAAGGAACAAACCATGGAGGAATATGATTTTTTATAAATGTACATGTACTTACTGGCCTGAACCATGTTGCGATGACGGTCTTTACACTGGGGAACTGTCTTCCCATTTCCCCCTGCAACCCTGAAAAAGAACACAAATAATGTTGTTACGTGCAAGTAAGGTGAAATTAAATGTTAGTTCCATATGGAACTAACATTTAATGTCACAAAACTAGTTTCAGCAAGCAGCACGGGCTTTACGAAACGATTGAGTATAAACGGCCAATGGCGTAAATAAATAGGACCGCCTAAATTAAAAAAACAATAGGGACAGCGCCCTCCATCAAGTTCTCATTACCGTAACAAAAACAGTTTTCCCTATGAAGTTTTGTATAAAAGCGCGAAAAATATAATAATAATAATAGTAGTTACCTCTACTAATAATAACGTTTTAATAAATTAATGTTAATGTTATATAGTTACTCACGAATTCACGCTCTGCTGAATTCTGACCCAAGCTGCCATCTTATGTTTATTGGTCAATTTGGTCCCTCTCAGCGCACCTTCAATTATGCTCCTTTCCTCGACATACCGTGATGCCAGGGCGATATCCATCGCAATCGAGAAAGGAAAAGACTTCCGTTTTTCAACTTTTTCTGGGCGAAAGATTGCTGCTGCTAATTCCATCGTGAACAGTTCAAAACGATAGCTCTTTATATTTTGCAACTATTTTTGCTTCTTAAGTTATAATAATGTACGTATATCTTTACACTCTTGCAGCTAGCAGACGACAAACTCTTGTTCCTTTCTAGGCGAGCCGTTATTGCTGCGCGCGCAGGTATTCTTGTGCTTAGCATAGTACCCTAATTGCACTGCTGCTTTGTTCGGGCCCCAGAATCTATACTAGCGTCTTAGATATGGGGAGATTCGAGAGAAGAAACCGGAGCCCGAACAAACCAACATCGGGTGGTAAGGCGGCAGGGTGGTAAAAGAAGGGGAGACAAAAAAAAAAAAAAAAGTGTAAATAACAGGTGTTGTCCCCTCGAGACTGGGCCCGGATTTATTGAAGTACACCTATTGTTTCACTTGTACCTACCGGCTACACCTTACCGTTCATCCTTGCCTCAACCAGACTTAACACTGATAGTATCTTATCTTGCGCCCTCACTCGCCGCAATGCAAATAGTAATTTAACGTCACATGGTCTTCCTGCTCGAGAATGAAACAACCTTTTCTTCGTATTGTTAACTCGTCGTGTGCCTGGCAGAAGGGCATATGCGCGTATGCCCTTATGCGCAAACGCGTAATTACCAAAACGTTCCCAGCAAAAGGGCATATGCAAAACAACTGCCTATATCTTAAAGACATTTAAACATTTTCCTTTGAACTTAACACAAATTGCTCTCAAAAATTGTGATTCAGATGTGTGACAAATATAACATTCGTACGGTTTATGACACGTGTGAGAGAACATAGGATTCATAATACGCGTGGGGGAACATTGGAGCCTTTTAACGCAATTTTTATGGAAGTGATTTTCGCGTCAGAACGCTCATATGCCCTTCTGCCGGGCACCCGACGAACTGTTGTGTTTGAAAAAGTGCCTGAGTCAAGTGGTAATGGCAATAATTACAATAAAATAGATATTAACTATACGCAGTTGCGGTAGGCATTGACCCACAGGGGGATATTTGAGGAAACGAGACGCTTTATGTATGCAATTCGGCGTCGAGAAAAGTCCCACACGCAGCATTTCTCCTTTTTGTTGTTCTGCGCATATTTGCGGACTTGTGAAGCTCATCTGCAATATTAGTTTATCAATTAGATAACACCGTTAAAGGTATGGGGCGGTCTTGCAGGTTCATTCAGGACGTAGTTCCCAGTTCCGCGCTATTTTTCTTCCCGTGCTCGTTTGGCGTCTGCAAGTCTATCGGGATGTTCCCGAAAGCGAAGGCGGAGTTCTAAGCGAGGAGTGACGACACGAGACCCCATAATAATATACCCGTCATTGACGATCCTTGGCACCGTGGAGCATGGCAAATGTACATTTATGTTTAAGATATCTTGAAGGTCGCAATTGCGCCGGATGGTTCGATCTGTCGCTCATTAGGTAGTATTCCGCGCCCTAATAACTCTCGGCTTTTGATGCCTCGGTATGTAGGGCTATCCGCCCTCTGGCCACATACAGTGTCAAACTGCAACGCGCTACTCGCAAATGTCGGATATTCTAACTCGGGGGCTGGTCCTTCAGAACCTGCCTCCGCCGATCTGGTTAGCATCGATAGTCTGAATGGCTACGCCGCCCCCGTAGACAAAGGGCGACTTTCAAATTCAAGTTGGTTTTCATTGCACGCATTTCCACCGCGTCTGTCGAATAATACGTCTGCGTTTACGGCAAAACGCCATCAGTTAGGCGGGGAGTTATTCGCTTTACCGGATGGATGGCGGTGTCGTGCGTGTGGCGTTCTGCGTGGGGCGTTGCGCAGGTGGCGTCCTGCGGGTGGCGTCGCGCGAGAGGCGTTGTGCGGACGGCGTCGTGCGTGTGACGCGTTGCGTCGTGGTACGGGCGTCGCGGTACGGGCGTCGCGGTACGGGCGACGCGGTACGGGCGACGCGGTACGGGCGACGCGGTACGGGCGACGCGGTACGGGCGACGCGGTACGGGCGACGCGGTACGGGCGACGCGGTACGGGCGACGCGGTACGGGCGACGCGGTACGGGCGACGCGGTACGGGCGACGCGGTACGGGCGACGCGGTACGGGTGAGGTGTGGGTGAGGTATGGGTGAAGTATGGGTGGTATTTGGGGCGAGATATTGTGGGAATGGGTGAGGCTTCGTGGTCCTGGTTCGGAGCGAAGAATCTCCCCATATCTAAGACGCTAGTATAGATTCTGGGGCCCGAACAAAGCAGCAGTGCAATTAGGGTACTATAGGGATACAGGGCTACTGGCCCACAATGCCCATGTATGTTTGAATGGATTCATCTATACGTTGGAAACGGGCAGTTTTGCAGAACGGCTGCACCGATGGACAGTTGCTGACCCGTCGACACGCAATTTTCGCAAAGTTTAACGGCGAACGTGGAAACAACAACATCGCTTTTCACTATGGAAACGGTTCTTAGAATCTGTGAAGAAAAATTGTGACTTCGACCAATCATTAAACGTCATTTAGGAAACAGAAAGCAAAAATAAAGAACACCGTTAAAAATCGTGTATAAATTAGGCCAAACTGGCTTTGGCAACTACTTTACGTGCCGCTATCTCTTTTTCTTATAATTCTTTTGAGGTCTTTAGGCAAAAGTTCCGCTCCCAATTATAAGACTTCTAAGAAGTGGAGTAAAGATGACCACAACAATAAAAAATAGACAAGGATTGGCCGAAACTTGTTTATGTTATTAAGGACGCCCTGCTGGTACAAACAAATACCATTTAAACATTTTAGGAAAATATCCTTTAATCCATAGTTTGTTTGTTTTGGTTTTGGGGTTTTGGGGTTTTTGGGTTCTCTCCTTTTCTTTTTGCAGAGGCTCGTCCTCTAATCTTAATCGGTTAGTTACATATCTAACACGCGTGGCCCGACCACTGCAGAACTTCTATTGTCACTCAAGCAGAGGTCCGCCCTCTGAACTTAATCAGTTACATTCAATTGTAACACGCCGGGCCTATCCACTGCGGAACTTCCATTTGTCTCAAATGCAGAGGCCCGTCCTCTGATCTTAATCATTTATATTCAAAATTTAACACGCCGGGCCTATCCACTGCGAAACTTTTTTTGTCTCACATGCAAGGGCCCATCCTCTGATCTTAATTAGTCACATTCAAATTTAAAACGCAGGGCCTATCTACTGCGAAACTTCTTGTGTCTCTCATGCAGAGGCCCGTCCTCTGAACTTAATCAGTTAAATTCAAAACTGTAAACGCAGGGCCTATCCACTGCGAAACTTCTTGTGTCTCTCATGCAGAGGTCCGACCTCTGAACTTAATCAGTTAAATTCAAAACTGTAAACGCAGGGCCTATCCACTGCGAAACTTCTTGTGTCTCTCATGCAGAGGCCCGTCCTCTGAACTTAATCAGTTAAATTCAAAACTGTAAACGCAGGGCCTATCCACTGCGAAACTTCTTGTGTCTCTCATGCAGAGGCCCGTCCTCTGAACTTAATCAGTTAAATTCAAAACTGTAAACGCAGGGCCTATTCACTGCGAAACTTCTTGTGTCTCTCATGCAAGGGCCCATCCTCTGAACTTAATCAGTCCCATTCAATCAGTTAAATTCAAAACTGTAAACGCAGGGCCTATCCACTGCGAAACCTCTTTTGTCTCTCATGCAAGGGCCCGTTCTCTGATTTTAATCAGTTACATTCAAATTTAAAACACAGGGCCTATCTACTGCAGAACTTCTGTTGTCTCCCATCCAAAGGCCCACCCTCTGATCTTAATCAGGTACATTCGAATTTAACACGCAGGGCCTATCCACTGCGGAACTTATTTTGTCTCTCATGCAGAGACCTGACCTCTGATCTTAATCAGATACATTCGAATTTAACACGCAGGGCCTATCCACTGCGGAAATTCTTTAGCCTGTCATGCAAAGGCCCACCAGTCTGATCTTAATCAGATACATTCGAATCTAACACGCAGGACCTAAGTACTGCCCAACTTCTTTTGCATGTCATGCAAAGGCCCACCAGTCTGATCTTAATCAGATACATTCGAATCTAACACGCAGGGCCTATCCACTGCGGCAACTACTTTTGTCTCTCAAGGTTCAAGGTTCATTTATTTCTTCGGCATCAACATACAGATTGATAATGGTAGTTTATACAGTTATGATAGGTGATGCTGAAGGGGGACCCACTAGAAGCAAAGCTTGTAGGTGTGGGCCCCCTATGCATGCATGTACGTGCTCTGGGCTACATGTATTGGATACAAGAATATTCATGTAAAATAGGAGCAAACACGGACAGTAGGCCCAGAGCACATACAGCATTTTATAAATAACAGTAAGTTACTTACTTAAATACACTAATACCAAAACAAACAAAAGACAAGGACAAACAATAAACAGCACATCAACAAGCCAGTTTAGGAATGCATCAATAAAATAAAAAAAATACATTTTGAGTTATTATTTTACATTAGTTCACAATAAAAGTTCAACAAAGCAAACTTATAATCTCGTTTGAAAGCGATAATATGTTTGGAGCTTCTTAATGTATTAGTAAGTGAATTCCATAACCTGGGTCCCTCATATTTAATAGTTTTGTGTGAAAAAGAAGTACGAGTTAATGGGAGATGAAAATGACAAGCCTGTCGAGTAAAGTGGGCATGGATCTGATCATTTCGCACAAATATTGCCTTAATAGCCGAGGGTAAAGTATTGGAATCGGACTGATACATGAGGGACCCAAGCTGATGGTAATAAATATCCTTAATTTTTAAGGTTTTATGTTTAAAAAAGAGAGGATCAGTATGGGCACAAAAATCAACAAAATTTATTATACGAAGAGCTCGCTTCTGCAAAAGAAATAACTTTTGAAGATAACCAGTGGAACAGTTACCCCACGCAAGTATTCCATAATTAAGGTATGACAAAATTAAAGTATTATAAAGAGAGACTAGGACCGATGGAGGAAAAAAATGTTTGATTCTATTGATAACACCAATATTTCTAGCAACAATTTTACATAGATAATCAATATGATTTTTCCAGGTTAACTTAGAGTCAATAAACAGTCCCAGAAATTTGAAACAGTCGGTTTTTATAATAGCAGCATCATTAATCACAACATCTCTAGGAAGATCATTAGCAGAATTACTGAACAGCATGTAATTGGTTTTATTAATATTTAATGACAACTTATTGATTCTAAACCAATTAGAAACTAATTTAAGTTCATTGTTCATTGTATCAATAAGAGTATTCAAGTTGTTATGAGAAAAAAATAAATTTGAATCATCAGCAAATAAAATAAATGAAAGTACATCTGATGATTTTGTGAAGTCATTGATATAAATTATAAAAAGTAACGGGCCTAAAATTGATCCTTGAGGGACTCCACAGCTTAAAGTTTTGAAAGATGAATTTGAACCACCAATAAAAACATATTGGCTTCTATTTGTAAGATAACTTCTGAACCACTCCAGGGATACTCCTCGAATACCATAATAGGACAATTTATGCAACAAAATGTCATGGTCAATTGTGTCAAAGGCTTTTGAAAGATCAAGAAATATCCCCAAAGTGTGCTCAGAGTTATCTACTGCATTAGAAACTTTGTCCAAGAAATTAAGAACTGCATGGGTCGTTGAGTGTTTGCTACGAAATCCAAATTGTGAATTGGTTAGAATATCAAATTTAAATAAATATTTACTGAGTCGGGTATGGACACATTTCTCAAATATTTTTGAAAAACAAGGCAAGATGGAAATGGGTCTATAATTATTAACACAATTAGGATCACCACTTTTATAAACTGGAATAACTTTGGCAATTTTCAATTGGTGTGGAACAATTCCGGTTATGAATGAAAGATTAATAATGTGTGCAAGTGGCCTACAAATAGCCATGATAGTACTCTTGACAACAGCTATATTAATGCAATCATAACCAGAGCTCTTTTTATTTTGTAAATTATTGAGAATGTCAGATAATGTCAGATATCTCATGTTCATCAACTGGAGCGAAAAAAGAAGAAGCAGAGGCCCGTCCTCTGATTTTAACCAGCTACATGGAAACTTAAGGGTAGGATACACCATTTACTCCGAAATATTAAAAAATATCTTACTCATCTGAAAGTAAATAAAAATTCTAGGCATCCAGCAAAATGATTGCGCTAGATATCCCGAAATTATTCTGAAAATTAAAATTCTATAAAGAAAAATATGCGACCGCCGGATGGCGATCGCGAAACAACACAAATAACATAAGAATAACCGCCCAACGCCGGTTGAAAACAAACGCTGAATTCCGTGCTTTTCTCGGCATTTATGACTGTAAAACTTTGAACAGGCCAGTTAAATTATATTTACTATAAAATACAACCGTCTAAATTCGCCCATTCATGATAATTTAAGCATATAACCATGGTGTATACTACCCATAACACGCAGGGCCTAATCCACTGCGGAACTTCTAATTGTCTCAAACGCAGAGGCCCGACCTCTGACCTTATTCAGTTACATTCAAATATAACACGCAGGGCCCTTCCACGCGGAATTGTTACTGTCTCTCACGCGGAGGCCCCACCTCTGATCTAAAAATAAACATGTTAGATTAAAAATTCAACACACAAGGCCTGTCCACTGCGTAACTCCTATTTTCTCTTAACCTCGGATGATAGGCCTATCTATGTAAGATAAACATTCATCACCCAAGGCCCGTCCCCTGCGTAACTGTTATACTCTCTTAAACTCTGATCTTAACAAAGCTATATTTAAGTTCAACACACAGCGCCTGTCCACTGCCCAACTTATATTCTCTCTTATCGTCTGATCTTAACAATGTCAGACTCAAATTCAACATACAAGGCGCGTCTGCTGCGCAACTTATAACTATTTCCCATCCACTGAACTTAACTATACACTAGATTAAAATCCAAAACGCAGGGCCCGTCCGCTGCTTAACTTATTATAATAATAATACTAATATCTTGGATTTATATAGCGCTTTTCACGCCCGAAGGGCAACTCAAAGCGCGTCCAACATTATTACCCCTGATCACTGGGCAATTTTCAATCCTTAAACCCTCTCGACTCCCTGGGGAGTATACAGCCTGTGCTGCAATATATGCGCTACTAGGCTAAATCAATCACAACAACCATCTCTGTCCTCACAGGTACCACTGTTTAAAAAAAATCACGTTTTCGCATGCGGAAATTGACGCCTAATTGAACACGAAACCAACCCATTTCGTTGCTATATCCGGCCGTCTCCGCCGATCATTTTCATTTCTAGTTCCAGATAGCTTCCACACTAAGTAAGTGCACCCTTCGCCTCCGCAATTTCCGAATACCGAAACCATAACCCCCGAAACCAGATTTCAGCTTTCCTTGTTTTATGTTAGACTATAATTCGCGGAAATTCATGTGCGTGCTTATGGTCAATAGGTTGTACGTTCAGCCATAATTATTGAACAAAATTACCAGCTTCAAGGTTTCAAATGCTTCCCCTGCAATTTATTGACTTAGTCACTTATTTTATCTTCCCCTATCGTATTCACCCCCCCCCTCCCCCATTCCCCCCCCCCCCCCCAAACCCTCCTCCCCAACACAAATCCACTAACACAAATCCACCAACAACCTGTACACCCTCCCCCCCCCACCCTCCCCCCCCCCCCCCCCCCCCCCACCCTCTTGTGACACATTTAACAACAAACATTCAATAACACATTTTTGAAGGAGGTAAAATATTTATTCTCAATCACATGTTTTACATCATTATTCAAAAGTCTGACAGTGCGGCCCGACAGTCAACTTAAAGAAAACACAATATTTTTGTTTCAGTACTAATAGTGGACAACTCAACGAGCATGCGTGTGAATAAAGTATTAATCTTGTGGTATGAATTTAAATAACAATATTTTCTTCTGTTTAAAAAAAATAACCAACAGTCCACATAAAGAAAAAACAAAATGTTTGTTCAAAAGACACAAAACTAATTAAACAACACGTGCTACATAACTAATGTATACATTTCAAAGCATGAATCTGTCATAATGTGGAGATATACGGTGTTTTGTATCAATATGAAATCTACATTCTGAAAAAAAAACCTTTAAGTTTTAACATATTTTACTGGATTCATAGTTTTAACTTAAATGACGCTGAGCGCTTATCATTGATAAAAACGTGGGCCCGTTAGAGAATTCCCGCCAAATTTCAAGCAGATGTCATCAATTGAACTAGCGAGCCTCCAGTCTCATGGGCTTCGCTAGCCCTATCCAACTCTGTGTGGTTCGACACGACAAGGCCGTGAAAGTTCAAGTTTCACTTTACAAATAATAAACAAGGGTTAGGATGTAAACTTTTAAAAAATATCCTCTATTACAAAGAAAAATTAAACAAAGTATTTGCTTTTTACCCATCAAATAATCTTACAGAAAATGTGCGAGAAGCAGCAACGTTTTTATAAAAAATAACAGTGTACAACTCAACGAGCTTGCCTGTGAATAAAGTATACATCTTGTTGTATGAAGTTAAACAACAATATTTTCTTTTTTTGTAAAATAATAAATAGACTACACATTTTAAACAAAAACAGGACTGCAAAAATCAACATGCAAAAATAATAAAATATTTTACTGAATCCATAGTTTTAGCTTCACTGACGCTGAGCGCTTATATTTATTGATAAAAACGTGGGCCCGTTAGAGAATTCCCGCCAAATTTCAAGCAGATGTCATCAATTGAGCTAGCGATCCTCCAGTCTCATGGGCTTTGCTATCCAACTCTGTTTGGTTCGACACGACAAGGCCGTGAAAGTTCAAGCTTCACTTTACAAATAATAAACAAGGGTTAGGATGTACACTTTAAAAAAATATTCTCCATTACAAAAGTAAATAAAACGAAGGTTTTGCTTTTTTACCCATCAAATAATCTTACAGGAAATGTGCGAGAAGCAGCAACGTTTTAAAACAAAAAAATAGTGGAAAACTCAACGAGCATGCGTTGTGCGGGTTAACGTATGCTTCTTTTCTTTTTAATTTCAAAAGAGAACAGAAGAAACGGATGCATTTATGTTGTTTTGTGCGACAAATATTGTGTATCCAGCACGCACTCCTGTGGATGACATTCCAAGATCGAACTATAAAAGCCATCACCCACTGCCAGCACAGAATTCCACGATTTAGAAACACTGCTAAAATATGCCTTCTTTTTGGTTTTCGAAATTTGTTTTTCAACTTTTGAGGAAAACAGTTTGTCTATAATTATGTTTGTAACAGTCACCAATACGTGTACTGGATTAAACAAAATACACGTGTAACTATCCAATATTGAACTATATGTGAACATTGATGCTTTTGATGGCCCTTCAAAACAAAGTTCCAAACTCTCCAAGAACATGCTTGTTGTTATCGTGAAGAAATATACATTATAAATGTAATTAACATAGTTCCAAGAAAAGAAACAAACAAGGACTTTGGTTGTAGTAAACGTTTGTCAGTCCTGGAGCCTGGAGGTCTGGTGATCTAAACATTACATTCAAAACTCTTCCTTTCTAACAATCATCTAATTAACACCCAAAAAGGTTTCAATGGTTAAATTGTTTTGTACATTATGAGTTTTGTTTACTACACCTATAGTTTTCTCTCCGCCCATCCCACTACTGATTGATTGGAGGGTTCATGTCTTTTTATAAAAAGGTCACCCCGTTACAGCAATGCCCCTCCCCCCCCCCATGTTCAGGCGCAATAATCATTTGCGGTCAAATTGAGCTTGTTCGCCGTTCTCATACCTCCATGGTAGGCCTATATCTCAAGTGTTTTGTGAACAGAACTACACTTGGTTTGACCATGGTTTCACCTATGGTTTGACAAATTGACAGTCCAATGCTACCAAGGTTAAAGTTGATATTCGAACAAATCAATGCTGTTCTCAACCGATTGATTTAAAATTTCACAGTAAGATTTTCAAGTAATTCACAATGTCTCTTTAAACAAATCTACTATCAAAAATAATCACGTACTGGTAAGTCATATTCTTGATAATCTTGTATAGAACTGTATAGATCAAAGTAAATATAAGAACATTTCACCATACAAAATGGCATATATTATACAGATAAAAACAAATGGTCGGCCGATATTAGAAAAACAAAATCAAAGAGCATGCATGTAAATAGAACAGTACTTTGTTTGTCCTGGGCTAACCTGAGTATGGCTTCTTCTCTTTAAATTCAAAAAAGAACAGAAGAAACGGTTGCATTTATGTTGGTTTGTGCGAAAAATATTGTGTATCCATCACGCACTTCTGTGGATGACATTCCAGGATCGAACTATAAAAGCCATCACCCACTGCCACCACAGAATTCCACGATTTAGAAACACTGCTAAAATAAGCCTTCTCTTGATTTCGGAATTTGAATTTCAACTTTTTTGAAAAAAAAGTCTATGTATATATTTGTAAGAGTCAGCAATACGTGTACTGGATTAAACAAAATCCAACATAAAACTGTACAAAATTGATGCCAAAGTTAGCCCTCGAAAACAAAGTTCCAAACTTGTCACACACACTCAATACGACAGCAGCAAGACTACAATTTTAAATAAAAACGTAATCAGCATACATGTATAGGCCTATAGTTTCAAGATTTTAGTAAACGTTTTTCTTATAATATTTATACGATTGTACATAACATGGCCTTTTGACTTTGTCAGTGTTAAAGGTAGGATACATCATTTGCAGATATCGAAAATATTTACTACCGAATTATTAAGAAATATCTTACTCATCTAAAAGTAAATAATGATGTTAGGCATCCAGCAAAATTATTGCGCTAGATATCTTGTAATTATTCTGTAAAAAAAATATTTTATAAAGACAAATTCGCAATCGCCGGACGGCGATCGCGAAAAAAACAAATTACATAAGAATAACTGCTCGACGCCGGTTGCAAACAAACGCTGTTTTTCGTGCCTTTCTCGGCATCCATGAGTTTTAGCTCCGCCTATTCAAAGACTGATTGATTAGGGTCCATGTCATTAAGAAAAAAAGGTCGGCCTGTTAAGTGAGGCACAGTCAAGGTTTTGGTTGTAAATTGAGCTGGGGCCGGGCGCCCAGGTCGCGCAGAGTGAACCGAACCACATGTGGTTTAACAGGCAATGCCATCAAGGTTAAGTTTTTCAAACAAAACATAAAGCATAAAGCTAGCAATGCTGGTCTCAAACGCTTGATAAAGAATTTAACAGTAATATTGTTTAAGTATTTCACAGAAACCTTTTAACAAATCTAGACTATACTGAAAAACTACGACAAATCAAACTAGAAATGTATTCGTATTTATATTCATCGTGGAAAATTGCATGTGAGCATAGATTATACCTTCATTGTGGGGGTAATGATATTCCATAATAGAGCAGACAAAATAAACACGCAATTAATAGTTTTAGAACGTGTGTGAGTATTACAGAATTTGGCAGCCGAGGGTTCAAGTTGAAAACAACATATTTATGTTGCTTTATACAAGCCCGCTTTCAATGCATTTTGAAATATGACCGGGATTCCTATTGTGTTCCAAAAACTAAACGTGTTTTCACCACCTATCTATATGTGCACCGAGACCCCAGGATTGGACTATTGAAGCCAATAGTACTAGAACCCCAGGATCGCTAAACTTTAAAAGTAATAAAATGAAAAACAAACCCTCAAATGACGTATTCAAAATATTCACACACATGCATCATAAACTCGGGGACGGGAAGCCCGAATGCGAGTCGAAGTTGGAAAAAAAAACGTTTGTCGGGTCAAAGGTCATCTAAGGGTCGAATTTTCAAAGTTTGTCCGATCGGGCTTCAACTCGGGGACGGGAAGCCCGAATGCGAGTCGAACTTGAACAAAAAGCGTTTGTCGGGTCAAAGGTCATCTAAAGGTCGAATTTTCACAGTTTGTCCGATCGGGCTTAAACTCGGGGACGGGAAGCCCGAATGCGAGTCGAACTTGGAAAAAAATCCATCCAGGGAAGTAGCTACAAACCCGAGAACCGACAAACCCCGGGTGACCGCCTAGTATTGTATAATAGTCAATACATTTCATCGTTCAATGCTATTATTATTTTTATTATTGTTATAATCTATATAATAATACGCTACTCTCTGTCTGTGTGTCTGTCTGTGCGCGCTTTTTCGTCCCCTTCCCGGGGTCGTGCGGCGTTCAAACTCGGTGGGTGGGTCCGGCTCGGTCCCCGCAAGAACCAGTTTGCATTCGCTAGAGCGTACGAGGTCAAAGGTCATCTAGGGGTCACCTTTTTGAAGTTGGTCGGATCGTGCTTAAACTCGGTGATCGCAATGCTCGATGCGAGGTGAGCGTGGCAAAAATAAAACGGGTTAGCGTTTTTCGGGTCTTCCGGGGTCAAAGGTCGTCTAAGGGTCGAATTTTCAAAGTTTGTCCTATCGGGCTAATGGACTGGGAAAAAATTCTAACCCAGGAGGTCATTCAGGGGGTGAAACATCCCTTCAAAATAATGGTTTGGGCCAAAAGCCATAGAGTTGTGCAGACAAATCGAAATCTGATCCCTTTGTGTTTAGCCGCTGTCAAAAAAAGTCTCTGACATCTCTTTGAGCGGCCTTGGTAGAGAACAAACACAGCTGTTATCAATCGCCATCCAGATATCCCCTGGGGGGTAGTTAGAGCTGTTGGTCTTTGTTATTTGTATCATATGGCTGTTTCATGTCTGTATTGCGCAATACTGATTTCAATGTTTACATGCTTGCAATGGATGTCCTTAAAAAAATACATAAAATAGCCAGAATGTTTAAATCTTTGATATGTGTGTCCAGGGTCCTTATATCCATCTGTTGAGACCGTGAGAAAAAGATTTGTACCCCCAAACACAGTTCATTACCCCCAACATAAAACGTCCCCCCTTTGGAGGCACGAGGTGCCTCGACAAAAAAAAAAAAAAGGTGGTGTCTCCCAGGGTTAATAGACAGCAATATTGCACGATTTATGCAAGTATGATGGTGCTTTTGAAATCAGGCAGACAATCTTGAGATTCTGAAGCAACATATTTCAGTTATGTTTCAAATGGCTTAACTATCTCCATCCAGGGAAGTAGCTACAAACCCGAGAACCGACAAACCCCGGGTGACCGCCTAGTTATTATTATTAATACGTATCTTGTTGACCTACCATAGTTTTTGTTTTGGGGGATCTTGCTCCTCTTTGTTATACGCGGAAAACCTCGAAAGCGGCGAAGTCTGGCAACTGAAGTAACTCAAAGTCGAAAGCCTCACATGCCTGTGCAGAAGCCGCAGAAGTATGTTGTCTCGTACGCGTATTACGCAATGATCGGTGAATGTTGCACACAATTTCCGTTGGAGTTAGCGGATTTTCAATGAATACACCTTTTGTAATGTGAACAGAAAGATAAAGTGTAAAAAAGGAAGTTTAGAAAATGACGAGACTTGCGAGAGACCTATAGTATACCTGA
Source organism: Crossaster papposus (assembly GCA_037893245.1). NCBI lineage: Eukaryota > Metazoa > Echinodermata > Asteroidea > Velatida > Solasteridae > Crossaster > Crossaster papposus. The sequence goes on along the minus strand of JBAIAA010000251.1, from coordinate 401,465 downwards.
CACAAAACACGTAATCATTGACAGGCACCAGTTATTTGCAAAGTCATTCATTAGATTGCTAGAGCTATACTGATTGAGACATGTGAAGAGCGATTCTGACTCCTCCCATGCTTGTCCTCAGCCCGTTTGGTAATGAGTTTCACTTCCGGTGGATTAAAACTGATCGGTTAGCAGCAACAAATACTTCAGCAAACAATGTTTTTCTAACATTAATTTTGAGTTCCCTAGTAGTACTACGCTGATACAGTCGTTTTCCTAGTTCGAGATCGCAACAATTATTCAGACTGCTTTCGGCTAGACCAATCCTCAACATTTAAGTGAAATGGGTTTAGTATCATTTACTTTGGGTGGTGGAGATACTATTGTTTTTGTTTCAATATTGCTCTTCTAATTTTAAAAATACAACGTCAAAACGACATTTACATTTATATTTCATATAGGCCTATTTGTTATATACAATCTCTCTGGGAGAGATTGTGTGTATGTTTATCTCATTCCAGTAATTGGCGGTTCTTTCGCTGTTTGAAGTGGTTAATAAATAAATAAAATAAATATATAAAAGGGCCGACATCCTTTTGCTGTAGTTGCGAATCGACTTAACAAATTCCGGATCGGTTAAAACTGCTTCGTACATAAACAAATAATCGCGCGAGAAAATACATGTTAGCTAGAACCAACTCGAGTCAAGCCGATTTTAGTATTTAAATATTAAAAAAATTTTTTTTTAAATACTTCCAATACAGTTTTAAAAAGACGACTTGGGTAAGACATTGATTTTGAAATTTTCGTTTGTGTAGCGCAGTGCGACCATACCGTGGTGCGCGCGGGAACGGGCCGATAAACTGACTTATAGAACATGTCACTTAAAATTGCTTGTGGGCGTGCAGTCGATGCACGTATTTTAAGCGCGATCTGAAACTATGAACAAGTACAAGTTCACTCTTTGTAAGATGTTTTAATACTAGAGATTTTTCTACTGATTTTGACTCAACAAATAATCGATGCATGAGTTAATACAACTGTAGATTACAAAAAGGCATAATCGAAATCACACGTTGTGAGTGACATATTGTGGTTTTGCGACTCTTGTGATTTTCTAAAAACCGTCCAAACATGTCAAAGTGCGAGTCAAAAATGTAGCCGCAATTCCTTTATGGATAATTTATTAAAAAAATATTTGTGTATCAAGAAGCTTACATGTTTTTTTTTTAAATGCACCGAGATTTTTGTTTCGGGGCACGAGCCATAAGAAGAGGGGAGTTTTTATTAAAAGCGATCCGGAACTAGGAAAACAACTGTAACATGGATAAAAACCGAAAGGTAAAATCTTAATTAATATAATCATGGCCAGGATTGCTGATTGTGCTTTTATGTGTTTCAACCGTCGAGGTTTATTGTTCTTTTTGTGAGTAAGCGTGAGTAAAAGGGTATGCAGTGAGCTCATTAATTTTGTCAGGAGAGATAAAGGTTATCATTAAATTCAAAACAATAGCCAGTGGGCATGGTGGGTACAAACAATTGAATTGTGCAACATCAAAGGTATATTTGTTTTTATAGTCCAAGGGATATGTGCACATGACGAACAGTAATATTAAAATTTAATATCGCTTTGCAGGTTTCCTTGAATTTTCCCCCAAATGTTCAAATAATGATCGATAAATCTTGAAATTTGAGTTACTGACCTCCATGTTTTCCTCAAAATAATAGTCTATCCTCCTGAAAGAGTAGCCCTCCGCCCATCCGGTAGTCTCACCAAATGAATGGTCACAAGGAGACGGTTTCGGCGCCAGCAAACCCTGAAAAGTGTGAAAAGACATAATTTCACGCACCAGGACTTCAATTTAATATCGAACAATATAAATACGAGGTTATTAAGGGTTTTGTTAAACACGCACCAGGACTTCAATTTAATATCGAACAATATAAATACGAGGTTATCAAGGGTTTTGTTAAACACGAACAATTGTATACTGTTCCCTCTATCATTTCCAGCATGTGTCTAGGCTTTATACAGGGAAAACCCTACATGTGTTTGAGAATAGTACTAGTACTACAGACGTAGAACAATAAAGAACAGTAGGGTCTATACGAATCTAAGTTCAAACTCAAAATAGTCCTGACTAACAAGCCCAACAAACAACATGACCAAGTTGTAAGAACATGCATAGTAACAAAAGAATACAGCAAAATGCATAGCCATAGAGGAAGGACAGGTTATCACTGAAACTAGTTATACTATTAATATGCGACAAAAATATCACGTGGTTGCCTAAATCGTAATAAAAAAACCTCTTTAAACTGTTTACAGTACTCAGTAGTATTTATTTTGGACGATTAACAAATTAACTTACCCCCGTTACTAGTTCAAAATCCATAGCACTCCATTATACAGCAACACCGACCGTTTGGTCATGCACTGTTCCTTGCTCTGTGGTCATAATAATTCCATGGTGGTGTCAAGCTCAGTCAGAATAACTCGACGGACAACTTCGTCAACGGCTAAATCATAACCTACTGTTATGGCTACCATGGCAAGGAAGTGTTATTTGATGGTTTCAGGAATATCTATTTTCAGGGGATGTTGTGCAAACGTTGTTGCAGTACATACAGCGAGCTAGTACTGGCTTAGCAAAATCCATTATGGCGTTAGAATTATCCCGCGCAGCAAGTGTCTGTGACTGTCCTTGGACCTATAAATCGGGTAGCACAACAGGTGGAGATCCTCTGTGGCTAGACAAGCCAAGCCTTCTACTTGACCCTGGTGACCTCAGCAGGCTAAATCTACTCAGTGGTATTACTAGTATATAATAAATTGGTTTTTTTTAAATTTCTTTCGAATAGACAGTACGTTCAGAGAAATTCTCAAGCTGTTATCTAGTACTTTTGATACCTTGATACAGACGTCTCTGCATGCATGAACTAAAAAAAATTAGCTCCCAATATTCACGTGTGGTTCATTTTCAACTACATGTAAGCATAACTTTGGTGTTTTTTATATGAAATATATTTTGTTTTGTGTCGGGGCTTCACTTTTTGTTTACTCGCCCTGTACTATTCCCCTCGTTTCTTTATTACTATTTTAATCCTGTGTTGAACGTTTTTACCACGGGTATTATAAAACATTTTCTATTTAAATTTACCAATTTTCAGATTTCATTTCGTCCGAGAAAAAAACCCACACGTTTTTACCAAACTAATTTAGTCAGATACCGTTCAATTCTAATTTTGTGTCACTCTATTTAAACATTGTCTTGGAAATATTTCTCATTACGAATCAAATTTGTCTAAGATCTTGCTGTCTAAGTTGTTGGGGATCGAGCTTTTCTTATAATAATCAATTTCAAACTTATATTAAGAAATTATGGTGTGTGATTGAGTCAAGCACATATGACTAATTTATTATATAATATTGTTAATTGTTTTACTTTTTATTTACAAATGTATATTTTGGGTGTAAAGTTTTGTTCTTACGTTTGAACCCCGACTTAATGTTTTATTTTGTTTTATATATGATTTAATTTATTCAATTTGTGGTGCCCCATACAAAAAAACACCCTTGGTTGAATGGTTACCATGTATAATAATGAAACATAAATAATATCCCTTAGTTGAGAATACAAGTTGCCTAAAGAGTCTGATCATCCCAGCACAAGTCTAATGCAAGTTTATTTTGTAATTATTAAGCTTGTTTTACTATTAAAGCAAGTTTATGTGTGTTTTTGTTGGTCCCCAGCTGAATCTTAGCAGCTGCTGTACATCCCATTTTAGCTGACGATAGTACGAGAAATTGGTTTAGCAGGCGATGTACATGTATTGATATGCTGGTTGGTACTTATTTACGGGAAAACAAACACACACACATACATGTACAACTTTATGGAGTACGTATACCCGGGCATCAATAATTGGTATATACTGTACATGTACATGTACCTAGTGTACCAACATAGGATATCGTACGGTGTGGTTTAGCGGTTCACACTCGTCTAAAACGTAAAGGGCCAGTTTGGGTCGAATGCATGTGGGGTAAGGTAATTCGAATCATAACGGAAAAAGACAAAAGTTCACAACTCGCTGTGATAGATCACACAGTATAGCGCTGCGATTATTGCGTCCTTTACAACATGGATATGCTGCACGCCTGTGTCAGTACGGTATGGCCTGTACTATAAAGTCACTGTGTAATTTATAAACGAGTGATAAACTTAGCGTTGTGCGTACATCTTACACAACTCTAGCACTGTATGGGGACTGAAGGCGGCTTTACGAAGAAAACAAAAACATTAACATTATACAAAACAAGAGATTTTGTATTTCTAAAACAAACACAAGGTGGTTTAAAGAGTGGCAGGGGAAACTCACACTATTAACAAGACACTATCCTGTTTGAATGTACATGTGTTTGTAATGATACTTTTATTTAAGTAGACCCGGTCAGTTTATCAACATGCAGGTTATTTTGTTCTGTACATTATAACGAGATATATTTGCAGATTGTACATGTTCATACGTATACAACGCCAGTATGGTACAGGCGAATACTGAAAGCCGATGTACACAGTACTAATTGGTTCACTTTGATGTTTCGCACTAACTATATAAAACCTGTAAAATCAAATTATTTGAGAAAACTTGATAGGAACGAAATGAAAAAACAAAATCTTAGTACACTGACGAGTCGTGTTGCGTAAACATGTCATTTTTATATACACATTTAAGAGAGGTAAACTACCGAACCAGGAAAATAATAAGAATGTTATTGATTGTTTGCGTGAAAACGATTTAAGGAAAATACTTTCAGTTTTGCATGCACACATTCTAAAACAGAATCGGCCATCTTGTGTGAGCATATTATTTTAGCGGCAATATGGCCGTTCAACATTACTATTATGACTAACCAATAGCAAACTGAATCCTATGTAATGAATACACCCGGTTTTGGCTTGATTCCATGTGCATAGAATTATGTAAACTAGTGCACGAACAATTTCCAATTAACGTGTTCTGCTCGTCGTAAAGCGTGCAAACTCGGCGTTACATTTTCATAACCCCGCACTCTGTTGGTAAACTGTTAGCCGAAACGGGGGGGGGGGGGGGGGGGGGGGGGGGGGGGCACCTCCATCGTTCGTTTCATGCGTCGTTAAATTTTCGTAAACCCATCCCTTTCGCACAGTGTTTGTTCAATCTTGAGCTTCTCCTGCGCCAATGCCTGTTTCTTCTTTAACTGCTTTGCTTTGAGGCGTGCCAGTAACTGATTGGCCTTGGCTTCTTTCCGTCTGGAAACTGAATTTGTGCTAACCCTCGAGCTAGCTCTTGAAACGGATGACCCGGCTTCACTAACCGCGTCAGCATTGTCAGGTAAATTATTTGCAGAATCTGCCTCAGCCATGATTAAGTTGTAGAACTATGTCCCAAATCGTGAACTTTATGTAGCCTTGGGAACGACGTTTGCTACACATGTGTTTTTATTTGAAGAATCCGGTCCCTTTCTGAACGCACCCTGAGGCAGTAATACTTTAGTGCTGCTGTATTCAGTGCTTTATTGCTTACGGTGGTGGTGGTTCACTGCAATTACACAAATTACAATACTTAACTTTAGTATTAACAATTACAGAAAAATATAATAAACCATTTGGAATAATTAGTGAAATATATGCGATTGAGCCTGAGCCTTCACTTGACATAGTGCGTACATTATCCCTGTACGTGTAAGTAAACAGACCCCAAAACATATCAATCTTCACTTTAAAAGCTGCAAATTATCTTAATAAATCACTCAGAATACGAGAAATTATAACAGTGAATAAATCAGCAAGGCTTACCGATTGTGTTGGATCCGAAACTACAACATTTGGGACTTAGAAAACCTGTTAATTTTACATTTCTTTGGGGAGATAAATTTGATACATGTCCATTATTTACGAATCATCGGAATCATGAAGAGTTTCAACTTTGGCCTCATGCACGATATCACAAGAGGGCGCTATTACAAAGGTACGGGAACAATTTTACCGCAACGAACTTATTTCCAATCAAAAGTATGCGTGATCATAAATTGAAATTTAGAAAACACTTTGAATAACAACTATGATTAAACCCAAACTAAATCTCACAACTTGCCGCTACAGTGTAGATCATATTGTTATCAAACTTAGTGCTTTGTGAATTAAAGTACGTATAGTCAGAGTCTTTGTTAACTTAATCTACAGTCTTTGTCAACTTAATGTACAGCCAAGAGTAGATTCGTAACTTAATCTACTCTTGGCTGTACATTAAGTTGACAAAGACTCTGACTGTACATTCCTAAAACCTAATTTTTGAAAAGAACAATTAAGGTTTATTCAAATGGGCCCTGCAGATGGGTGTAGATCTAATTGTTGTCAAGCTTACAGTGCGTTTGTGAATGAATTTAAGCCACAAGCATTATATAATCACCAATTCAGGGCTTTGTTACTACATGAACGCGGGTATAAAAACCAAGGTAAAAGGCTTTCGCGCTGCCATATTGGACTTGTAGTCAGAGGTTTCACAATGTCTGACAGCGACAGCTCGAACAGTATGCCTCTTACTCAGAGTAGCTTTAGACCTAGCTCATCCAGTAGTTCCGACAGTACTGCTACAGCTAAATTCCTGTTGACACTACAAAATGACAACCAAGTGGTTGGGAAAAAAACGTGTGGCTATGATAAATCGATTTATTTCTCGGAGATATCTGACGAAGATGTACCAGCACCAGCAAGTACAAATCTTGGATATATTAAAACAACAACTGCAAACGAAAGCAACCGATTCAAACCTCCCATGGGTGATATTGAGGTTGTCCGCAAATCTACAAAAAGGTAGGTTGTAATTCTTGTATCTTAGTGGCTGTATAACTCTTGTATAATATCCAAACTAGCAAATAAGAAAAATGGTTTTATAGCCATGCCAAATCACCTAAAACATATGAGGACTAGTGACTAGTGTCAATGTCAAGAAACGTGAATCATGATATGTGGCAGAGGGAACCCCCCTCTTTTGTGTTGGTCATTGTGTTCCCTGAATCTATATTGTGCTAGGTATATAAAGAAACAAAAAAATCGCCCTTTCTGATGTTTTACGTTATAACATTTTCTACGTTTTTGTTTTCCTTTCTATTTTAAGATATTCGGATTCAACGGATAAGAAATGTGCCTGGGCAGTTCGCGCATTCAACGAGTGAAAAATTCAGAGGAATGAACGAGCAATACTGAATCCTGACTTGAACTTGAGCGCTATACGGAGTGAGCTCCTTGAAATGACAACCGATGAACTGTGTTACGGTCTCACCCGTTTCACCTTGGAGGTGCGTAAGGTCAACGGAGAGGAGTATCCCAGTGAAACTCTCTATGAGATGGTGACATGTATTCAGCTGTATATGGCGATGCACGGCAAGGAATATCGGTTTCTTCACGACGAAGCATTTTCTTCTTTGAGAAATACCCTTGACAACCAGATGAAAGAACTTTCTGCTGCAGGACACATAGTGAAACACCGCAAGGCAGAAGTAATCGGCGTGGAAGATGAGAATGTCATGTGGGACAAGAAGATTCTTGGGACCAATACAGCACAGCAGTTAGTGGATACACAAACTCGCAGATGCACCTTCAGACAACCACCGATGACAAGCGGTTTCTCAGATACACGGAAGATGTGTCTAAGAGCCTTCAAGGTGGATTGCAACATCGGAAGATCATGCCTAAGAAAGTGGATGCATACGAAAACACCTCGAATCCAGACAGAGGCGTAGTACGTCTCTACGAGGAGTATATACGCCATAGACCGACATCAGCGAAATGTAGTCCAGCTTTCTATCTCCGTCCTCTTGCAAAGCCACATGGTGATGTATGGTACACCTGTCAGCCACAAGGAATTCATCAGCTTTCCCAAACTGTTCGACGCCTATGTGATCAAGCAGGATTGCATGGTTACTACACTAATCACTCCCTTCGTGCTACGGCTGCATTCCGTTTGTATCAGCAGAACTTCGACGAGCAGCTAATCTGTGAGACCACTGGTCATCGCTCTTCTGCTGTCCGCTCTTACAAACGGACGACGGATGACCAACGACAAGCAATCAGCCATGCTCTTGCCTCCACGAAGCGTCCGACAGAGAGCTCCAAAGACACCGATGTTGCCCTTGGTGCATCAGGAAGCACCAGCTTTGAGAGACCTGCAACCACTCGTGCAGACGGCAGTGGAATACATATAACTGTAAATGTAAATGTGCCCAAATAAAATCCATTTCCATTTTTTATTTTTTTTATTTTATAGTTCAGAAAATATTCAGGAAATGTTCAGGAAATTGAGTGGTTTATTTTGTTGATGTATAAAATGACCATTTACTAACTAAACTTTATATTGCGAGGTTTTCCTGTAGCATTAGTTTTGTGAATATTTTCTATTTTCTCTCTGTAGGAAAGTTACGTTTACAAAAAAGTAAAAAATGTATGTTGAAGGTATAATATACTATTTGTCAGTTGTGTATTTTTATCATTTAAAGCAGCAAAGTTCTCACAAACTAAAGAAAGACACTTGACAACTACATGTATCACGACAAAGTTTTGGCTCTGTGAATGCTGCATTTTCTGAAGAAATAATATTCGAAGATTTTGATTTTCAACCAATACTTAATGGCAATAAATGCGTCTCTGAAACACACACACTTTTGGACTTCTGTTATTATTTCCTTTAAAATGACAGCATGCCAGAATTAATAATTCCACAGGGAGTTTAGAGACATTAACATATTTACTTCAAATAATCTTTGGAACAATAATTTTGTTGGTTTATGATTTTTTTAGATAGTCGCAAAAAGTATACTCTATACCTTTTAAACGTTTGTTGTAAGCGATTGTTTTGTATAAAAAAACCTATACTAAGGATTTAATTGTCAACTTAATCTACAGCCAAGAGTCGATTCGTAACTTAATCTACGGTAAAGTGTACATTCTTAAAAATAATCTACAGTTTCAACAATAGTATGACGTCACAGAAATAGATTAAGTAATACGTATCGTACCAACACCTGGACATTTCATTGGCTCACAGAGTCACGTCGTTGGTCCGCCATGTTGCACTTCTCCGCATGCCGACTTCAAAATGAAACAATGATGATCTGTCCATGTATAGTATCATGGCTGATTCTTGTGATGTGAGCAAGCCTGTACGGAGCAGCAGAAAACGAGGGAAAACAGATCAACCGTCGTCGACTCCTTCTACCAGTGAGTCCGTTGTGGTTCAAGGTGGCTGCCAGTACTGTCGAGACGCTTTTTCCGCCGTGAATACGAAGCTGGACCAAATCCCGAATGCCATTGAGATCATGGATGCCAGGCTGTCCAAGCTTTAAGACAGTCTTTGTGACACCGATCGTCGTGTCAATGGAAATTCAAAGGACATAGACGACTTGAAAACAGCCATTGAAATGCTCGAGGAAAATAATAGATCAGTCACTGCGACCATCAACAACCATTCTATTGCACACCACCTAGAAATCAACAAGCTTGAAGACCAGCTTGACGATCTGCAGAACCGAAGCAGGAGAAATAACATTGTAATCCTCGGTGTTCTCGAGGGATCCGAAAAAGATCAATCCTGCGAGGAATTTGTAGCGGATTTATTGACGAATCACATGAAGTTGGGGGGGCCTCTGACATCGAGATTGAACGAGTCCACCGTACACCGGGACGCCGGCCAACTCACACCGGGGTCGATAGTCAGACGCGCTCACGAATGATTCACTGTAAGCTGTTGAGGTATACAGATAGGCAGTTCGTCAACAAAAACGCTGCCCGATCTCTGAAGAACAACCGCTACAATGGGTCAAATATCTACATCGCCGACTGTTACATTTTCTGCTCGTCTGCTGTGCTGCTTCATCGCTCACGGTTATCATTTACACACACACCCACACCAGATAGAATAACCCACACTGGAAACTGTATGTTAGCTGGTTACTCTGAAGTGGGATCTCCCCTTCGTGCGGTTTAATCTGAAAGAACAACCCATCACATGTACCCAATTAAATACATGTATACAATACTGCTCATTAATAATGTCAATACATTTACATACTACGTAGTTACAATTACGCACCACAATAATAGGCAAAGTTCCAGAAATTCCAAATACAAGCATTGCATAGATTGTGTAATAGCTACAAAATGTCTCACACAAAACTACCGTACAGAAAACCCAAAAGGCCCTGGAAATACAGCATAAACTTACGACTCTGCCGAGCTTAAATGAAGTCTTTACGCCCAGCTGCAGACAATGTATGGTTTCCTACATCAACAGGTCCACGTTTACATAGCACATGTATATTATCGTTATTACGAGTCGCAAATATCTCTCAAAATCATCTAGTCTTGAGAGCAAATATATTTCATGCCACAGCCAAATTTGTGTTGTCTGTATAGCCCACTGACCTCTATAGTGAGGTGGATTAAGGACAAAAAACACACGAAGATCGTGACACGGTGGACAAAAGCACCAATTTTGTTTTAAAGACTCCTATGGGTATGTAGATTAATAAAATCCCATGCTCCAAAAAAATTGCAATGACCTTGACCTAATTATGACGTAATATATTCAAAATGGCCCCCATTTCCTTAAAACGGCATGTTTTTAGTTATATAATGCCGAGGCAAGTGATTTTAGTGGCGAATTATATGTATCAAAGGCCAAGGAATCACATGGCAACGTTTGTGTTGCGCTGAAACAAACAGTTTCATCATTTTTGTATTAAATTTGTCTATATTAGCATATGATGGTATAAAATACATCATCATCACCGTGGGAAAATCAGTGGTTTGTATTAAAATATTTTAACATGTTTCAATTTCAGCTCATGGTTGTGTTGTTGTATAGTGAACCTAAAGTCCAACTACAGTCCCTAACGTACCTCATGATACGCCAGACGTTCAGACAGTCGCCGTAGAAGAAAGTGGGATTTAAAAACCGTTCGGGAATGTGCCTGTTGGTGGACTTGACGACCGGTTATAAAAGATCCAGTAATGTCAAACCCGGCACGAGGGGATAGGTAGTTCAAAGACACAGAGATCACATAGAGGAAACAGTAAGAACTCAAAATGCACGCGAAGTACGGACAGTTCTATGGTTATAATTTATTACATTTCGATACAACTATATTTTAAATCAATTAGATGAAGGAATTATGTTTCTCTAGAAAGAACTACGGTATTAATTCACATTTTCTTTAAACATATTATATTTAATAAATTAATAAATTAGAAAATATGAATTAAATAGTTTAAGGATATAAACAATTGTTCAATTTGGAAGTTAGCAGATATGGTTCAGATATTTCTCGAGCCTGTAATAATACACTTTTTACATTAAAAACTCAAAAGATGAGTTTCAAAAATAAAGAAATGAATTAAAATTATACAGTATAGTGTATAACCAATGTGTATTTTAATTGACATAAATCAATCTTTAATAATGAATTGTATAAGAAACTTATCGTGTAATTTAGACTTAATACTAAAGAATTTTATTTTATGTATAAGGGCGTGTGGTAAATTATCGGAAAATTATGAAAACATTAACCGATATGTATGCGTAACTTAAAAACTTAACTTAAAATGGGTAGAGCTTAAACATCACGTCTCACATAGTGAACAGCTGCCCGTTATATAGTTGAAAGTTGTTATTTAATTAAGTAAAAAGTGATCTTTTTAATATAGGCATACATGCCCGTACAGCAATGGCTGTCGGCGAAATGAAGTTATAAGGAAACACGCGTCTACAGACTTGTGGTTCTCGGAGGATAATTTTAAGAAGGAATTACGCGTCCACTAACCTGTGGTTCTTGAAGGATATTTCTAAGATGGAATTACGCGTCCACAAACCTGTGGCTGTCTGAGGATATTTTAAAGAGGGAACCACGCGTTCACCAACCTGTGGTTCTTGGAGGATATTTCTAAGAAGGAATTACGCGTCCACAAACCTGTGGCTGTCTGAGGGTATTTTTAAGAAGGAATTACGTATCTACCAACCAGTGGCTTTTGTAGTAAATTATAAAGAAGGAATTACGCGTTCATAAACCTGTGACTCTTGGTGGATATTTTTAAGAAGGAATTACGCGTCTATTATAAAATTATAAACCAGTGGCTCTATAATCCCTCGTATACACAAACCAACTGTTATATGCGCTATTCAATATAATAAATATCCTGTCATAACCTATATCCGGTCAGAATCATTGTGTTTCATTGTGTTAATGTGTTATTGTTTTGGTTGATAGTTATTGTTTATTATATCATAATGACATCATGGTATCTTGTAGATCGTCTACAAACCAGTGGCTCTTGGATGATATTATTAAGAAGAAATTACGCGTCCAATACCAGTGGCTCTCGGGGAATATTTTTTAGAAGGAATTACGCGTCACAAACTTGTGATAGTCGGAGGATTTGTTTTGTTTTATTATATTCTTGTTTTTATATTAATATTATACTTTGAAGTTAGCAATCTTCCTGTGCAGTGTGCGGCTGGTACAAAACAACTGTTTTAGCTTAGGGTTGTTGGTGATAGAGATGTTAACGCCGTAGTTGGGGCCCAGTAGACCAGTGTATTTATTAAGGATTCGTTTAGCTTGTCTGACGTTGTAGCTGGCTTTGTTGAACGCCAATTTTTTGAGCGACGATTCTGCCCCTTTAAGTAGGTGGTTAATAGTAATAAACTGTAAAAAAACCTAATAACTGTAACTGTAAGATGCAGTTAAATAAATGGTAACACACTATAATCCCTCGTATACACAAACCAACTGTTATATGCGCTATTCAATATAATAAATATCCTGTCATAACCTATATCCGGTCAGAATCATTGTGTTTCATTGTGTTAATGTGTTATTGTTTTGGTTGATAGTTATTGTTTATTATATCATAATGACATCATGGTATCTTGTAGATCAGTGCCACGGTAATTATACTGTTACCATTTTGAACACCAAAAAAATAGCATTTTGGTGAAAAAACGGCAATAAAATCTGTTTTTTCAAATGTTGTGTTAATTGTGTAGTATTGGCGATGATGACGTCATATTTACATCAATATACATGTAGTCACCATAAAGGAAATTAATTTTTTACAAACTAATACCACCCTCATTGAATTCCTTGACCTCAGAAACATAATTTTGGCATGTAGAAATCCCACCATGGCATTTGCGTTTGCTTTATTACATAACAAGAGGTTATGACGTCATAATGACGTAATTCAAGGTTAACAATTCTCAGATTTTTTGGAGCATGACTTTTTTTAAATCTATGGGTCAAACTGATACTTTGGTGAAAAAATGGTGCTTTTGTCCACCGTGTAACGATTTTTTCCTTAATCCACCTCACTAGTGAGGTGGATTAAGGACAAAAAACACGAAGATCGTGACACGGTGGACAAAAGCACCAATTTTTTTTTAAAGACTCCTATGGGTATGTAGATTAATAAAATCCCATGCTCCAAAAAAATTGCAATGACCTTGACCTAATTATGACGTAATATATTCAAAATGGCCGCCATTTCCTTAAAACGGCATGTTTTTAGTTATATAATGCCGAGGCAAGTGATTTTAGTAGCGAATTATATGTATCAAAGGCCAAGGAATCGCATGGCAACGTTTGTGTTGCGCTGAAACAAACAGTTTCATCATGTTTGTATTAAATTTGTCTATATTAGCATATGATGGTATAAAATACATCATCATCACCGTGGGAAAATCAGTGGTTTGTATTAAAATATGTTAACATGTTTCAATTTCAGCTCATGGTTGTGTTGTTGTATAGTGAACCTAAAGTCCAACTACAGTCCCTAACGTACCTTACGATACGCCAGACGTTCAGACAGTCGCCGTAGAAGAAAGTGGGATTTAAAAACCGTTCGGGAATGTGCCTGTTGGTGGACTTGACGACCGGTTATAAAAGATCCAGTAATGTCAAACCCGGCACGAGGGGATAGGTAGTTCAAAGACACAGAGATCACACATAGAGGAAACAGTAAGAACTCAAAATGCACGCGAAGTACGGACAGTTCTATGGTTATAATTTATTGCATTTCGATACAACTATATTTTAAATCAATTAGATGAAGGAATTATGTTTCTCTAGAAAGAACTACGGTATTAATTCACATTTTCTTTAAACATATTATATTTAATAAATTAATAAATTAGAAAATATGAATTAAATAGTTTAAGGATATAAACAATTTTTCAATTTGGAAGTTAGCAGATATGGTTCAGATATTTCTCGAGCCTGTAATAATACACTTTTTACATTAAAAACTCAAAAGATGAGTTTCAAAAATAAAGAAATGAATTAAAATTATACAGTATAGTGTATAATCAATGTGTATTTTAATTGACATAAATCAATCTTTAATAATGAATTGTATAAGAAACTTATCGTGTAATTTAGACTTAATACTAAAGAATTTTATTTTATTTTATGTATAAGGGCGTGTGGTAAATTATCGGAAAATTATGAAAACATTAACCGATATGTATGCGTAACTTAAAAACTTAACTTAAAATGGGTAGAGCTTAAACATCACGTCTCACATAGTGAACAGCTGCCCGTTATATAGTTGAAAGTTGTTATTTAATTGAGTAAAAAGTGATCTTTTTAATATAGGCATACATGCTCGTACAGCAATGGCTGTCGGCGAAATGAAGTTATAAGGAAACACGCGTCTACAGACTTGTGGTTCTCGGAGGATAATTTTAAGAAGGAATTACGCGTCCACAAACCTGTGGTTCTTGAAGGATATTTCTAAGAAGGAATTACGCGTCCACAAACCTGTGGCTGTCTGAGGATATTTTAAAGAGGGAACCACGCGTTCACCAACCTGTGGTTCTTGGAGGATATTTCTAAGAAGGAATTACGCGTCCACAAACCTGTGGCTGTCTGAGGGTATTTTTAAGAAGGAATTACGTATCTACCAACCAGTGGCTTTTGTAGTAAATTATAAAGAAGGAATTACGCGTTCATAAACCTGTGACTCTTGGTGGATATTTTTAAGAAGGAATTACGCGTCTATTATAAAATTATAAACCAGTGGCTCTATAATCCCTCGTATACACAAACCAACTGTTATATGCGCTATTCAATATAATAAATATCCTGTCATAACCTATATCCGGTCAGAATCATTGTGTTTCATTGTGTTAATGTGTTATTGTTTTGGTTGATAGTTATTGTTTATTATATCATAATGACATCATGGTATCTTGTAGATCGTCTACAAACCAGTGGCTCTTGGATGATATTATTAAGAAGAAATTACGCGTCCAATACCAGTGGCTCTCGGGGAATATTTTTTAGAAGGAATTACGCGTCACAAACTTGTGATAGTCGGAGGATTTGTTTTGTTTTATTATATTCTTGTTTTTATATTAATATTATACTTTGAAGTTAGCAATCTTCCTGTGCAGTGTGCGGCTGGTACAAAACAACTGTTTTAGCTTAGGGTTGTTGGTGATAGAGATGTTAACGCCGTAGTTGGGGCCCAGTAGACCAGTGTATTTATTAAGGATTCGTTTAGCTTGTCTGACGTTGTAGCTGGCTTTGTTGAACGCCAATTTTTTGAGCGACGATTCTGCCCCTTTAAGTAGGTGGTTAATAGTAATAAACTGTAAAAAAACCTAATAACTGTAACTGTAAGATGCAGTTAAATAAATGGTAACACACTATAATCCCTCGTATACACAAACCAACTGTTATATGCGCTATTCAATATAATAAATATCCTGTCATAACCTATATCCGGTCAGAATCATTGTGTTTCATTGTGTTAATGTGTTATTGTTTTGGTTGATAGTTATTGTTTATTATATCATAATGACATCATGGTATCTTGTAGATCAGTGCCACGGTAATTATACTGTTACCATTTTGAACACCAAAAAAATAGCATTTTGGTGAAAAAACGGCAATACAATCTGTTTTTTTCAAATGTTGTGTTATTTGTGTAGTATTGACGATGATGACGTCATATTTACATCAATATACATGTAGTCACCATAAAGGATATTAATTTTTTACAAACTAATACCACCCTCATTGAATTCCTTGACCTCAGAAACATAATTTTGGCATGTAGAAATCCCACCATGGCATTTGCGTTTGCTTTATTACATAACAAGAGGTTATGACGTCATAATGACGTAATTCAAGGTTAACAATTCTCAGATTTTTTGGAGCATGACTTTTTTGAAATCTATGGGTCAAACTGATACTTTGGTGAAAAAATGGTGCTTTGGTCCACCGTGTAACGATGTTTTCCTTAATCCACCTCACTATGATCAGAATTGTGTGTTTATTGTGTTGATTGACGAAAAGGCGTTATATTTTGCGGATAAAGACTAAATTTCATTGACTTTTTGGAGAGCGATTTTAGCCCGTGCGTCACGTTACATAGTCTGTCAGTTCTTATTGGTCGGTCGTTGTAACACAAAGTATCGCCACAAAATCGAAAAACTTAGTCCCATGTCAATTTGACCTCTCTTGGGGAATTACTCGTTACTCTGTCAATTATTATCAGATTGGAACGATGTCTCATTTATAAAGTGGAAAGGTGTATCATTTATTAAGTGGAAAGGTGTATCTTTCAAACCATATACTTATGCTGGTTACACATTCTGGCCCGTATGCATGAAAGCGGAATAGCGGCAGAATAGCTTATACCAGGTATAAATGAATGGTTTTACCACTGTTGGTATGCATGAACGGGGTATAAGTTAAACTGTGGCCTAACTTTTAACCTCGAATAGGGAGTCGTATGCACAAAGGTGGAATAGCTTATTATGTGGTGTAAATACGGCAGATTTCCTGGTGTAACTTACACCAACCAGGGGGTATGTTTAAGGAGTGGATTAAGACTATTTGGAGTTCGACTCCAGTGGATGTCTCATAACTTTGCCTTCTGTTTGGAGGATACTGGCGTAAAATGATATTCGTTACTCTGCAATGCCTTTGTTTTCGTCAATTATACTGGAGTTCTTTGTCAAAAAGGGATAGTGCCCTGCATTAAAGTGATATGTTTGTTAAGTTGTTTTATTTTGTTCGTACTTTTTAGCATCCGAAATAATATAGGATCATCCAAAATATGGTCTTGTAGGTTTCTGATAGCATGTATAGTATATTCATTATTTGTTAGATACCTTTATATTTTATATTTTATAAAAACGTGGTCCGTTAAACAGTCCAACATGTATTCCTTTTTAGTACTTTCCCAGTTTTTTGCCCGTTTCCGTTGGTCTTTAGGCTTACATATCAACGGCGCTACGATATTCCCAGTGCTTGGCAGATCTCCCTTTGGCGCCATGTGGCCAGATCTACGTGTAACCCATATTGTGATTCAGAATAGTAGCGCGAAGACAGTCCTATTAATATATGTTTTTGGAATCACAAATCAATAAACCATTGCATAACCCTAATACCATGGAATAGCTTATTCGCATGATAGTTATGCCTGGAATTGTTAACATACGTTTCGTGCATACCGATTTCAGTATACCACAATGACAGGAATAACTATTCTCTGAATAGGCTTACTTTCAGTACAAGTTATACCTCTTTCATGCATACGGGCCATTATGTGTGGTATTCCGTTATATTTTGTTTACATTTTTGTGACACACTGTTTTAATCCGCAGGGCAGAGTACGAAGGGACGTTTAATGTATTTCGTGTTGTTGTACTAAAATACAGCATTTACTTTGAGCTTGAAGAGCTGAGACGTATACTGACGTCATGGCTTTGTTTACATGTTCTTTCCTATGGGAGTGAAGTCGGGGTGCTAGACGACGTAGGGACAGACATCCGTGTGAGGTTTTGGGCGTAACCGAAAATGGTACATTTGGGAGACCTCTCCATAATGACGTGCACAAAATCTTCCATTCTTTATTGTAACCTAACCCGTTTTACCTAGAGCTTTTTCTACGAAATTTCATATTTATGCATGTTGGACACTACTCTATCAATCTGGACTGTTAAATGTTTAAAAATGTATCTCCTTCCTGTAGTTGGAACGTTAGGGAGACCTCGAAAAGTCTCCCTGATGACCATGGTCTCCCTAATGTTCTTAAAATTACGCAAAATGGTCTCCCAAAGGGTACTTATTCCAAGATAATACTACTACTACTACTACTAATAATAATAATAGCGTGTGAGGACGCAACACTATGAGAAAGGGCTCCGTAAAAATCACGATTTGTTTCCACATGTTTGCGACGGGTTTGGAGCTTCCTTTTTTAACAGATATAAGTGAGTAGGATATATATCCATTATAGTAGAGTTGTAAAGGCCAGAAACTGTAGATTTGGGGCCTTTTGGCCTACGTAAATGTTGCGTTCAGTAGCATAGGCCACACCGACGCCATTTTGAAATGGCTACCCAGAGCCGACCACACCCAGTCCTGCGCAGGCCCAATACAATACGTTTCCGCACAGGCAATGTAGAGATCATGCCAGAAGAGGTATACCATGCCATTGGAAATAAACTATGTACAGTCAAACCTTGATATAGCAGCCATCGACGGTGCCGGTTTTCGTGGCCACTATACGCAAGTGGCCACTATAGCAAGACGTACACACTTATGTGCTCGCATAATTAATGAATATACGTACATGTACATGTAGTACGTGTGCCCACCTATGAACAACACAACTATATGTGTCAATTTAAAACATAATTTTTCTGAAACAGAATTTGTGTTTATTTCTTTCCAATTGTATTTATTTACTTTAATCTCAAGGCACAAGAATGGCTAAAAGAAACTTACATAATATACTGTAATTATTATTTCTTTCCAATTGTATTTATTTATTTTAATCTCAAGGCACATGGATAGGCAATTCACACTTCAAAATGATGAAATAAAACTATAAGCACCCACGATCTGACGTTTAATAAAACGAACACGTACGTTTACATGTGTCGCGACGACAAGAACTATTTTAGTCTGTGCGCTCGGTACCGTTTGTATAAAACACGAGTATGAATTCCAGGAACCAAACAACAGGAAAAATTATAAAGTCAACAGAGGGCGCCCTTCATTTCTGCGGCCGGTGTACACAGGTTTCACGGCAATGCAATTGTACACATTTTATTTGCTGGGGCTATTATGGGTTGGACACTGGCCGCGTTACACAGTGGCCGCATTAGCAAGACATGGTTAGGTATGTTTATGCAAGAATCAAACTGGGACCAAGCAAAGGTGGCCAGTGAAGCCAGGTGGCCGCTGTATCAAGGTGTCCGCAAAGGCAGGTTTGACTGCAAGCAAAGCAACAAAGTGCATATCCCAGCTAAACAATGGGTGGTATAACGTCACTTTCGCCGAAGAAAGGGATTGTGATGAGATATCAGTAGGTGGCATTGTTGCTGATGCAACGCGAACGTGCCAAAGTCTTGAATTCAACAATAGTATATGCAAATGTGCCGTACGAGATGGGTGACGATGCCGTAGTCAGCGCACTAACACAATACGGTACCGTCATTAACATAAGAAGACAATATCACACCTTCGACAAAGTGAAAAACGGAGTCCGAAGTATGCTAATAAGAGATCTAAAGAAACCCATACCCAGCTTTGCGAAGATTGGAAGTTTCACAATACCCATGAGACACAAAGGACAACACAAAACGTGCAGAATCTGTCAGAAGCCGGGTCATTTGGCGAGAGACTGTCCAGCTAAAGGGAAGTGTTTTATCTGTGGGGAAAAAGACCACTTGGCAGAAGACCACAGCATACTACGCATTATCGGGACATCAACGGACGAGCACAGCGAAGATAAGAACGAGGACGATTTTGAAGGATACATGACCGAAAACAACGATGGGAACGACGAGAAAAAAGAAGAGGAATAAGAAAAAGCTGAGAAGATCACCTGGGCAGAAAGAGTACAACGGGAACAGAATAGAAGTTCAAAGAAACAAACTGTACGCTACAATAAAGACAATTCGAAAGGAGAGAGACACCGACAGGAAACCAGAGAGCACGAAGGTAATCACCAGATACAGGAAGCCGACCGACGATCTAGCGCACAATCCCATCTATATGAAGACCCACGGGCAGACCCACGGGCAGACCCACGGGCAGACCCACGGGCAGACCCACGGGCAGACCCACGGGCAGACACACGGGCAGCTTCGCGGGCAGACCTACAAGTAGATATACAGGCAGCTTCGCGAGCAGACCCACGGCTAACCCAGCGGGAAGACCCACGGCCAACCCAACGAGAAGACCCACGGCCAACCCAGCGGGAAGACCCACGGCCAACCGAGCGGGAAGACCCACGGCTAACCCAGCGGGCAGACTCACGGCCAACTTAGCGGGAAGACCCACGGCCAACCCAGCGGGCAGACCAACGGCCAAACCAGAGAGCAGACCCACGGCCAACCCAGAGAGCAGACCCACGGCCAACCCAGAGAGCAGAACCACGGCCAACCAAGAGAGCAGAACCACGGCCAACGCAGGGAAAAAAAGAGAAGGGGAAATTCCCATCTGGCTCCACATTAGTGGCAACCAAGTTAGAACTCCGTAGATCAGCGCAATTGGCATAATATCTAACGGATGACATGTCGGAGCTCCGATTTAAATGTGCTTAATGAGTCTAATGTTCGCAATTGTTCGGGCAGATTATTCCAAATATTTGCACCACTCACTGCGAAACTTGTGGCGTAGCATTCTGTTTTGGCGAAAGGAACTTTTAGTGCCGTGTGGGTTGATTGCCTTGTTTCGCGAATAACTGTAAGTAGTGTGAAAATATTTGTCATGTACAAAGGAGTCATTTTGTTGAGACTTTTGAAGACAAGAATAGCCTTTTTTGACTTGACTCTTTTTGAAAAAGGAGCCCAATTAAGACGAGCAAACATGGTCATAGAGGATGTCGCACCTAGTAAAGTTCTAACCAAGTGGCAACAGAAACGTAATATTTCCACCCCTCTCGACTTGGAAGAAATGTGGTGTAATGCCGGGAAAAATATTATTAATCACCAATACAAGGATGTTTGGTACCGTATTCGAAATATAATTATCCCGACCAAAGACGTTCTAATGAAAATTAACAAGGTGGTGGACAACAAAATAATGTGTTGTATGTAACTGCGAGAAGGAATCTATTGAGTATCTGTTTTTATACTGTATAATGCAGGGGCTGGGTGGGTTTTCGTGTGCATAAAATGTACCCTATGTTACTCACCATAATTTTGAAGTAGACTACCCACCTTAGTGGAAAAACTTGGGTAACACTTTTGTAACCCGGCACTAAGTGAGAAAATGACATCGTTTCATGTGGTCGGGACGGGCAATTTGGGGCCAATATTTAGGGGTAGGGGAAATTGAAATGGTCATAATTACTCACCTATTCATCACATTGTTACATATGTCCACTCAAAATGTTTGTCCTGGGTCACTCTTTACAATGATATGTGTTATATGCTAATCGGGTCACTAACGAGGTCACCAGAGGTCAAAAGGTCACAAATTTTTGACCTTGCCCAAAATCTGGAGTACAGGTATAAACGGCCTTACCAAGGCCAGGAATGGACCAACCTTGCCACTTTTACACCTAAATATGTTAGATTAGGTATCCTGCTTTGATTTTAACCCACCCATGTTCAACTATATTGGATAATGAACGCTATGTGGGAAACGAAAAACGACCTGGGTTAAAAAAAAAGGCTAAAAATAGCTTTTTCCAAGTTTTTCCACTAAGGTGGGTAGTCTACTTCAAAATTATGGTGAGTAACACAGGGTACATTTTATGCACACGAAAACCAACCCAGCCCCTGGACTAAAGAAGAAAAAAAAAAGTGGGAAATCTTTTGATCACTTATTGACACCATAGGGCAATTGCCCCCCCCCCCCCAGTTTTAAATAAATGACACATTTTCGGGCACTGGAGCAATTTTTTCGGGCAGAAGCAATGCAAGTACTGATTATTGATTACAAGATTACAAATTAAGAAACGTTACTTGTAAAAATAAAAAATGTATGCAAAAATAGTTCACCAAAATAATATCAACCACCTTAAAACCATAGATTGTTGACTGTTAGATGCCATTTCCGACCATCTTATGGGTTCTATTTTTTCCAAAAAAATTATGTGACATTTTGTAAAATCACATCCCCGCTACATCCCCGGGGATGGGGGCGCGGTTACAATTGACAAGTGCATACATGCGAGATATTTCCATGATATAATGTGTATCACAAATCATGATTTTAGGCTAAAAATATGTAATTATTATTGTTTACATTTTCCAGGCTTGCTGTTCAAGTGGCTGCCATGACTGAGAAAAAGACTGCAATAAAGCTTAAGGCTGACTCGGGTACAGCTGACTCGGGAAAAGAGACCGCTGATCCCAAAAGGTGCATAATCTGCCAGAAGTCGACCCCACAGCCAACAGTAAGCACTGAAAATGGTCGCAAGCGAATCCACGAGGCAGCATCGATCAGAGAAGACGTAGTCAGCAAACGACTAAAGCTGATAGGTCAAGAGGAATTTGTGTATCATGTGTCAAATGAGTGTTACAAGACTTACACCATGAAGAGACTCCTTGAGAGAATCAGCAAAGGCAGGTCAGCCGAGTCCCCAGATGATACCACCAGGCCTAAGCGTGCTGTTCGACGTTCAAACAGCATGCCACGTCTGGGACCAACTCCTGAATGCAAGACTTACAAGCAAACGTGTGTGATTTGTGGTAATGCAAAACATCAAGGAACCTACGAGAAATATCGAATTTCCGAATCACAGAGAGCCAAAAAGTGTTTATGCAGGATGACGTTTATACAAGAACCTGTGATTTAGAAGATATCCATTCAGTGTTCGGGGCAGACTTGTATTGTCACAAACAATGTGTAAATAGATATTTACTTCAGTATGAACGTGTGTGTAGTGACAAATCTGATGAAACTGGTAGTTGTAGGCAGAAAGCTTTGGCAAGTGTAATAGCAGACATTGAAACCGGTCTTGCACATGGTGAAGCTTACGAACTTAGTTATGTGAGGGACGCTATGAGACAACATGGTTCAGATAGTGTCACAAACCGTTAGGTGAAAGTACTGCTCACAAACCACTTCGGAGATCTGATATGTTATTCACAGCCAAAACAGTTGAATAAGTCTCTGATGTTTTTCAGTAAGAGTGTGACTGCTGATAGCATGGCTGAAACCATTCGTTCTACTGATCCCATCAAACAATGTGCCGAAATGATTAGACAGTCTTTGTTGGACACTGACTTTGAACTAAATGATCGGTTCTGTGATGCAAATGATTTAAAAACATCATGGAATAATGTAAACATTCCAGAACCCCTCTTGAAGTTTTTCAAAACTTTGTTCAGATTAGAAGCAACTGCTACATCTGAGGATGAACAAATTGAGCAAACAACTAGAGTAGGCCTATCTGAAAATAAATCTAGACAAATGCAGGGTCTGTTTCAAATCATGTATCATGACCTACATCAGGGTAGAAAGAGAACCCCATTTCACATGATGAACAGCCAAGCGATCTATGATGCATGCAAAAGCAAAACTCTCATAACAAGTTTCAATCGCTTTGGCCTATGTTCTAGTTATGACGAGCTTATGCGCCATCAGAATGACATAGCATCATTTACTGTAGCAAAAAGCACTGATACCGTTCCGTTCCCAAGCCACTTTGACAAAGGGATGTTCACAATGGGAGCATTCGACAACTTTGATCATGACGAAGCTAACCTTTCTGGGATGGGTGGAAGCCACGACACGGTTACAGTCTTGTTTCAAGATGATGGAGATTCACTTGCTAGTAAACCAAAACGCTCTGAAACAAACATTCAACATGGCCGTAAAGCATTCAATGTTAAATTGAAGTGCCAAGAGATGAAACAATTCTACAAACCGTCCAAAAAGCCTGATCTGCCCAAGGAATAAAAGGTTCCAACGTCTCATTCAGTGAATCATGATCTCTTAGAAGCTGTTCGGACGAAGGAGGTAGCTTGGTTATTAAGTAGAATGGACCTTTGTGAAGCTGACCCTCTTAGTCTGAACACACGAACTCGGAATCAAACAATGCCAATATGGAGTGCAGCCAACTCTGTTTTGAGTGTTGAGGACGTACCCCTCAAACGTGTGGGATTTCTCCCTGTCCTCCCGTACCCTGTAACACAGTATGATACTGTGTACACAGCGCTGAATAATCTGCAAGGTGTTCTGGACTACCTAGACCAGCCTAAACTGTCTGTGACATGTGATGAAGGTGTGTACCGTATAGCTAAGGAAATCCAGTTGATTCGTCCCAAGGAGTTCGATAACATCGTACTTTGCCTTGGTTCCTTTCACATGGCTAAGGTTGCACTAGCATGTCTGGGGAAGTATCTCAAGGGCAGTGGTGCCGAGAACATACTCATAGAGAATTTGGTGTTTGGGTCAAATGTCGTGGATTCAGTGTTGAGTGGAAAAAACTATGTGAGATCTCTAAAAGGACTGCAGTTGCTGAAGGAATCATTTGCAAGGCTGGAGTTTGAGTCATTTTTCAAGAATGTTGACCATGTGACCAGATACACAGAATTGCTTGATCACCTTGTGCAGTTCAGAGCTAAGGTAGCAGAAAAGAACCGTGTGGAGAGTGTTCCCTTCTTCAACAGTTTCAGGCTAACAATTCTGATCTCATCCATCTCATCCATGACTTTGATCAGTATATCCTTAAGTGCAGTGAGGAGAGCGAGACGTTCAAATACTGGGATAGATTCCTCCATCTAATGTCCTACCTGGAGAACCTTGTACGCAGTGATCGTGAGGGGAACTGGAATCTCCAACTCCAGTCCATTCAGGACTTGTTACCGTTATTCGCAGCCTTCGATTCCACAAACTACCTACGGTGGTGCTCAATGTACTTGGAGGATATGAAACGGTTACCTGAAACTGCACCAGGAATTCACACGGCATTCATGGAGGGAAAGTTTGCCGTGAAACGAACTCCAGGGTGCTTCAAAGCTGTGGGAGCAGACATTGCATTGGAACAAACGATAAACAGGGCACAGAAAAGTGTTTCGGGTATAATTGGCAGTTCTAAGAAGAAACAATATGTTGCCAAATGGGAGATAGTATATCACGAGATGCTGGCGATTACCAACCTGCATAGAGAACTTGCTGGTCTGGGAACAACATCCTATGAGTTGGATGTAAACCGGGCTTTCAGCAGGGCAGCAACCGAATTTGAGGAGACCAACATTCAAGCCATTCTGGACGTAATTCAAAGGAATGAGAATCCATTCACCATGCCACCAACGGATAGCAGGCTTCACAACATCCAAACCAATGATGTGATGACAGATGAGATTAGGAACCAGTTGTTGAATGCAGAGCAGATTGGGAAGGTTGCATATGAGAAACTCCGGAAAAAACGGTTCTGTGAAAAAACAGTCAGACTCACGGAAACCATCCACCGGACAAACCTCAGAACATTTGCTTCTATTCACAAAACACCTGCGACTTCCAAGAAAGGCACAGTCAAATCAGCAAAAAGCAAAAAGGAAGATGCCCAGATGGTGAGATTGTTTAACATAGCCAAGGAACGTGGAAGGTCGATGGATGAACTACTTCAGTATGATGTGTGTTCAACTTCGCCACTGTTTACTGAAGAAGGTCTCATGACGAAAGCCACCAAAAGCGAATTAGTTAAGGAGCTGGAGAAGCACCTTCGTGAAGACTGTCCAAAGACACCACCGACGTCTGATTCAGCGAAGACTGGGTACATTGTTGATGTCATGGCAAACGTTCGGAAGATCAAAGAGAAGGGTAGTAGTAGCTTTGGTGAATTTAGCGATTCCTTCCTGAGTTTCATTCAGTCGTCAGCAAAGGGTGCCTCACGAATTGACTTAGTGTTTGATTCATACATGGACAAGTCTATCAAGGACTCTGAGCGCCAACGACGGGAGAAGAAGTTCCCCATCGAGGTTCATGATGTGCAAAGGGAAACGCCTATTCCTCGGGAAATGGACAGATTCTGGCCATCGATAAGTCACTCCTTCACCAAGAGGCTTTAGCATACAGATGGAACGAACCAACACCTGATGTGGTCGTTAGTAACTTTCGGAGCCCAGATGGAACTGAACTGCCATGCTCTACAGCAGGAGCAGAGGTTGCTGACTTGAACATCACCATGGAGGAAGCCGATGCTCGGATAGTCCCACATGCGATGCATGCAGTTACACACGGAATCGGTCGGATTATTGTCCTTTCAGCAGATACAGATGTGTTCGTCCTCATGGTGTACTACTGGAACGTGTTGCATAGCCACGGACTAACCGAACTTTGGGTGAAAGCTGGAGTTGGAGATTCTACACGATTCATCCCAATCCATGTGCTGGCAGCACAGCTTGGAAAGAACTTGTGTCAGGTCTTGCCCGCAGTTCACGTTTTAACTGGTTGTGATTACACCAGCAAGATTGGTACTAAGCATGCTGCTCTGACGACAAACCCAGAGAACTACCTGAATGACTTTGGCACCAAGACAGTTGATGACACAATTGACAAGGCTGAAGAATATCTCACCCGTGTATTGAAGAAAGGAACGAAACTGAAGAAGGTGGACCAGCTCCGAAATGAATTGTACCACCACAGTAAATATGTGACCTTACAGCAGCTACCGCCAACTAGCTCAGCAACAAGACTACATATCCTCAGAGCAATGTACGTCACAAACGAGATGGTGTCCCTCTTGTCCACCACACATGATCACCTGGATCCAATGCAGTATGGGTTTGAGGAGGTTGACGACCTCCTTACACCAATTCTGTGCTCAAACCCAATCCCTGAACACTTTGCTACCCACTGTAACTGTCTGAAATGTGGGACACAAAGGTGTCCATGCTTCGGGAACGCTGAACCCTGCTGTTCATTCTGCAGATGTCAAAGTGGCTTGGTTGCAGAATGTAAAAATGTCTTCGGTAAAACTTAAAATAGTAACTTGGCAAAGACTCCTAGATGTGCTTGGCACTATGAACAGATGTTAATTACTAAATTAGCAGTTAAAATGGTTAGTTGTAAGAACATACCGCTATATTTAAATGTTATCTCAATGGATATGTTTGTCTGTAAAAGTCAATCATACATTAAATAGTTGAGTGAATATCTCCCTGATGTAGGTCTCAATTAGTGATACATGTAGGCCTTATGACTGTAAGTAACATTGGTTAAAGGATCATCATTTTGTGTTTTCCTGTTAACTTTTCTTCATATTTTTCTCTAAATTTGATAAATACATGCGAGGTATTTCCATGATATAATGTGGTTTTTACTTCATAACCAATTGGTAGTTACCATTATATTTGTATCATACTGATACTGTGGCGGAACCGGCGGAGGACCTAGATGGGGACTGGTCTTATTATCCCAGGACTCCAACCAACTCTTATTATCCAACAAATATATGTATTAGCCTCGCGCAAGGATGAGCGGCTACCCAGACGCAAGGGGGGACAATTAACGAACGGCGGACTTAACCTAGGGGCGGCTCGTTTGGTGGAAAGATACCACCGTTTTGTGATTGAGTGATTAACTGTATGTAATATAACATAACACTAATTATTTGGTCCTAATAAACCTCGCAATACAAATAAACCTCACAGTGACAAGTATTCCGAAGACGAACAATAATTGGTCTTATTCTCTTGATCCAAGCTTCAATTATAATACTTAAATACAATGATCCTCACGTGGTCAACTGCACCACGTGCTAGGCTAACTTTTACTAATAAACCTTATTGGTCAACTGCACCACTTAAATAAACTTATAACTTGTGATAATCCTCACTGTGCTTATACAATATAATCCTCACAGGGCCTATACAATACAATCCTTACGTGTGATAACCCTCACACCTGTAACAGTTAATACAATTATAATCCTTATCCTTATGTGACAATATAAATAACGACAAAATAAGTGGGGTAATTAACAACGGGTAGGCTGATTAACCATGCACAAATAAATCCAACGTGGTCACGTGAATTGTACTTTGGGGTACTTAACAATAATAACCCTCACACAACCTTGTGTAACCCTCAAGTGAGCTCAGCCTAGTAAATAGTAACCTTCCACAAGTTTAGGTAACCCTCACGAGAACTCAGAACAGGGAACAGTTGGCCTAATCCTTTATGAGTTTGGTAACCCTCGCACAAGTTTGGGTAACCCTCACAAGAGCTCAGAACAGGGAACAGTAATCCTACACGAGTTTGGTAACCCTCGCACAAGTTTGGGTAACCCTCAGGCTAGCTCAATGATTACAGGATTGCCTCGCAGTAACAACGACTGGCAAACCACACAAATCAATGTCCCACTAGCCAACAAAACCTCGGATTACGAATCTTACTCCCACTTGCTGTAATACCAATCTCGACACAATAATTACTAGTTATACCCCAGTACAATTCCACCTACCGGTCTCAACGGTGTGCAGCTTCTGCCGTCAGTTCAGCGCTACTCAGATTCTTAGATTACGAACAACGAACTCAACGTACATGTATGACTCTCCGCACAGACGCTGTCTTCCGGACAACTGACAATCAGGCCAACACAACCACATTTCAGCAGGCCCCAGGTCGGGTGCAATACGCGCTGCTGATTGGTTGCAGTGACCGCGCGCATTAATTATTAACAAACTAGACTTCATTACAAGTCGGCATATACCTGTACCCTGTTTCGCCACACAGGCCCCAGCTAAGCTTAGTCCGTCTCGGACTAAACAGCTTAATAAACAAAATAAGAAACAGGTGACAACATCTCTATACAATGATAATGATAAAGTTAACCTAATTTTTCAAATAAAACCGCGTGAGGTTTACCTGAAATCCTGCACACGTGAGGTTTACCTACACTCACACGTAATTTATACAGTGCTGTAGAATTTATACATTTTTTATAACCCTCACTGTGGTGAGGAACTCTACTGCACATGAAGTTAACATGAAATTACATGAATTCCTTTTTTATATAAAACACAACTTCTTCAGAACGACTTCAAATTATACAAAGTGGTTAAATACAACAGTATATGAACTTTTCAACAAAAATCTGGCAGGAAACATACGTACTTTAAAATCGCGCACAATTATTCAAAATCACAAATATTCTACAAACAACTTCGGAGTCATTGGGTTTGATCAAGAGTCCATGATTTTCCCTTGCTCTAAGTCGGCACATGGTAGCAGTTGGCGTCGACCGGTTTCCGGAACTTGTTGTGGATGACCTCCTCGTGGACTAGTTCCCCGTCCAGGTACGTGCAGCGGGAGATCTTCTCTTTGACGATGGCCAATTTCATCTTCTTACGCGGGGGATCTTCGCTCACTGGTTCTGGTTCGGGGTTCGCTGTCATGGGTTCCTCGCTCACCGTCGTCATGGGGCTAAGGGGGAAGCAGAGTTGCTGGGGACCCTGGGGCTGACGTGCTCAGCGCCTCTCCCATCATCCGGCTCAGAATAGACGACCTCGGTTTTCCGCTGAGTCGAATCATAGGGGACGACCGCCCCACCAAAGGGGATATTGGGCAGGGGGACAGACTGATTACTGCCTCCCTTGATGGACTGTCTGGTGGCTTACTGGCGGCAGCTGGTGCTGGAGTCCCTGCTCGTGGCTCGCATCCCGACTCCTCGGTGAACAGCTCTCGGTCCAACGCCACCGGCATGCTGATACCTCCCTTTGGCCCTCCCAGTGGTACTTTCTGGATGTTGGAACAGTCCGCCATACTGTCGGGATGACAACACCGGTAAAGTTGTCTCGACGTTTGTCTCTGTATTCACAGTGCCCGCAGCAAAAATACAGAGGGGGGCCGTGTGTCAACGTGTGTGACGCCAGAGGCCCTGCTTGGTGCTGAAGACCTGTTGACACTGGTAGCACTTCACAGTCATCTTTGGTCTGTAAATAAAACAAACAACAGAACGGTTTGGTTAGCAACACACCCCCTTAGGTGACTAACCTACTATCTGTACCTAGCGGGAAGTCTATGTTCCCTCTGGGGATACCTTCTTTGGGTTACCCTAGGGCTATCTACCATGGCCTCCCCTTCCCCACTACTACTAGGAACGACATTTTGAGCCTCAAGAGGCTCATCACTTATTCGGTCCTCGGGAATAGGCACGGACTCAGCAACCTCAAACACCGGCTCCTCAGCCATTGGTTCCTCCACCATTTCTGGCTGATACGTCCACGCCTTCAACGCTTCACCAGCGTACGGCTTCAGCCTGTCCCCATGGACTACCCAAGCCTTACTCCCGGGCTTCAGCTGGATCCTGTAAGTCACATCGGAAAGTCTCTTGACCACTTGGTATGGTCCTTCCTATCGAAGTTCTAGCTTCTGGGACCTCCCCTTTTTCCTGGACTTATTGTACAGCCAGGCGAACTGGCCTTGCCTCAGGCCTTCGCCATGTACCTTGCGGTCATAATTTCGCTTCTGGTTCCTGGCCCTCTGCCTCAAGCACTCTCTGGCCCGGCCATGAGCCGCCTGCAGATTCTGCCGCAACCTCTGAGCGAAATCCGTTACTGTGGTGTCCTCTACTGTAGGACACTCAACCAGCAAATCAACGGGGAGCCTCGTCTCCCGTCCAAGCATCATCATGTTTGGAGACTCGCCAGTTGACTCTTGGGGAGTGCACCGGTAAGCAAAACATGCACACGGCAGGCACTCATCCCAGTCACGCTGTCTCCTCCTTGGCTCAATCATTACAGCCACCATGTTGACCAATGTCTTGTTAAAGCGTTCAACCATCCCATCGGACTTCGGGTTGTACGCTGTGGTCCTTGTCTTGGAAATACCCAGGACCTTACACATTTGGCCAAACACGGCTGACTCAAAGTTTGTCCCCTGATCGGAATGCAATTCCAAGGGAATTCCAAACCGGCAGACAAACTCACTGACAAACTTGTTTGCCACCGTCTCTGCCTTAGCATCAGGCAGAGCATACGCCTCCATCCACTTGGAACAGTAGTCCCCAACTACCATGATCCAGACATTGCCACTGTCACTCCGGGGCAGTGGCCCCAGCAAGTCCACCGCCACTCTATCCATGGACTCGCCCACCAAATACTGTTGGAGCGGGGAAACTCTCCTTTTAGCAGGAGATTTCCTTCTCCCACATAGCTCGCAACATCTAATGAACGACCTCACATCCGCGGTCATTCCCGGCCAATAGTACCGCAACTTAACTTTGGCCAAAGTCTTCGTGACACCTAGGTGGCCACTAGTCCGACCACCATGTAGCTCCTGCTGTACAACCTTTTTCAATTTGTCAGGAAGTACCAGTCGCAACCGCACGGACTTTCCATCATCGGATTCCCAAGTTCTGTACAGGACACCGTCACGCACCTCTAGCTGATCCCATAAGGACCAGAGGGTCTTGTGCGCCGAGGAAGCGGCTGACACAGTCTCCCAACTGGGACGACTGCATGACTCCTCTTTTGTCCTAAATATCCAACCGATATTTGGATCACCAAGTTGAGCCTCTCTGACCCCATCTCTAGGCAAGTGTGGTTGGGCAAAAATACCCCTCACCCTTGCCTCAGAAATCGGCATGTCAGAGTCAACCTCATGGTAACCCTCACCAACCCCATCGGTCTTGGTCTCTTTGGCATCACTCGATGTCTCAACGGTCCCTGACGCTTCATCAGCGTCAGCACGACCACATTGCTTACAGGCCTTCCGGGACAACCCATCAGCATTTCCATGCTTACGCCCAGGCCTGTGTTGAATGGTCACATCGTACTCGCTAAATACTTCTAGCCACCGGGCAAGCTGACCCTCGGGGTCCTTAAAATTAAGCAACCACCTAAGAGCAGCATGATCGGTTCGGAGTAGTACCTTCTGACCATACAGGTACTGTCTAAACTTCTTAAGGTAGACCACCGCCGCCAGAAGTTCCCTCCGAGTAACACAATAGTTCCTCTCTGCCTTGCTGAGTTTACGGCTCGCAAAGGCGAGGACCTTCTCCTCCCCATCATGGATCTGAGACAAAACTGCCCCAATCCCATCTCCACTAGCATCTGTATCTAAGATGTAGTCACTGTCTGGAATGGGATACGCCAATATAGGTGAGGTCTGCAGCCTCCGTTTCAGTTCCTCAAACGCTTGCTGACAAGCATCTGACCAGAGGAACTTCCGTGACTTTTCAGTCAGCGCATGCAGAGGCGACGCCACCTCGGCAAATCCCCTGATAAACTTCCGGTAATAGGAAGCGAGGCCTAAAAAGCTTCGAACTTCCTTTACACACTTAGGTGTTGGCCAATCGGCCACGGCCCGAACCTTTTCAGGATCGGTAGCCACACCTTCAGACGACACAATATGTCCCAAATAACCAACTGATCTCTGAAACAAGAAGCACTTGCTAGGCTTCAACTTCAAACCAGCTTGCCTCAACCTAGAGAGAACGACTCGCAGTCACTTAATCTCCTCCCTCACGGTCTTGCCAAATACAATGACATCATCCAGGTATATCAGCAAGATGTCCCACTGAAGACCTGCCATCACCCTCTCCATCAACCTTTCGAACGTTGCAGGGGCGTTGCAAAGGCCAAAAGGCATGCAGCGCCACCTGTATAAACCGTTCCTTACTACAAAGGTTGATTTCTGGCTGGCGTCCTCATCGAGGGCAACCTGCCAATACCCGGACGCTAAATCCAGAGTGGAAAACCACTCTGCACCCCCCAACGCATCAAGTGTCTCGTCGATACGAGGGACAGGGTAAGCATCTTTGATTGTTACCCTATTCAGACCTCGGTAGTCGACACAAAATCGCTTAGTGCCGTCCTTCTTCCGGACTAGCACTACATTTGCAGCCCAGGGACTATCGGACGGCTCGATAACCCCTCGTTTCTGCAAATCTCCAACCTGTCTCATTATTTCCTCCTGGTTACACAGGGGATGGCGCCGAGGCCTCTCCTTGACAGGCCTCGCATCACCTGTACTGATGTGGTGCTTCACCACATCAGTCCGCCCTATGTCACCCTCACCAGAAGAAAATACATCCTGAAAGTCCACCAAACAAGACTTCACCTCTGTATGATACTCCTCACCGAGGTTGACCTTACTTCGGTCATATAAATCATGCAGGTGAGTCGGCAGGTCTTCATAAACCTCACACCCCCTACTTTGACAAGGCACCACCACAGATTCCACCTCAGCGGCAGCAATCGTGCCCACTGTCGTCCCCCTTCGAACAATCCGTCTCTCCTCATTCGGATTGAATATCCGCAGTGGGAGAGACCCGGCTTGCGGCTCTACCAGTGACCGGGCTAGAAGTAACCCTCGCTTAGCCAACTCACCGCCACCTTCCACGGGCTCAATGATCGCCGGCTGTCCCGATGCCTCACATGTGGTTGCTACCACACCAGGCACAACAGCCTCATGGCCTGCCGGAATCTCAGTGGTCTCGGCCACCATAACTCTTCCCACAAACGGCTCTCCTGCACCACTTGTGCACTTCACCTGCTCTCCGTTTAGCCTCAACTCAAGGCGACGGAAATCCAAGTTACCTCCAGTAGGTAACAAGAAATCCATGCCTAATATGCCGTCATACTTGACATCAGCAAAAATTACCCGAACTGGGTAAACTGCTTTCCCCAATTGTATGTCCACCCAGGCAACGCCCATCACAGCCAGTGGACTCCCATCGACCTGCTGAATGCTGGACTCTTCAGCTTCCAGCAAAGGCCTCTGTTCTCTGGCAATTCTATGGTAGACTCGACTACTAATTAGTGTGTCAGTCGACCCTGAATCTACCAGAAACCTACACCTTTCTCCCCTGACAACACCATTAACAAACAGCCCGTACCTAGGCCGAGTATCAAGGCTTGGCCGAGTGCCTACTGGCCCTCTGCCTTCTGATTCTCGCCTCTTGTCGGCTCTGTCTGCTTGCGACTCTTGTCCTCGCTTAGACCCTCGGAAATGTCCAGCCTGCCCGCGGGTCCACCGGTCGGCTGGCTGGCGTTTCCCTGCGGCCATCTCTCCCTATGAGGTTTGGCACATTTCCGGGCGAAATGACCGACCTCTCCACACCTGAAACACTTCAACCGACCAGGCGCTTTCCTTCCAGGCTGGGGTGACTGCCTCTGAGGAACCCTCGCCTTCTCAGCTGGACCTGGAGCTCGTTTGGTAAGCTCGGTCAGCAGCTCAACCACTTGGTCCATTTTCTTCGACTGTTGACCAGCACCCTCTTCTAACTTAAGAAGACGCCTCTCTGTGTCAGAGTCGACTGCCCTTGTAAACTTCACGGGTTTACCTTCAGCCCTTCGCTCACATTCAACTCTCTCAAAGTTGTCGGTCTCAAGGGCAGCACGTATAGCTTCGTCCAATGTCTTTGGGCGATCGCGATATACGCCTTCCCTAACTACTTGGCTCATCACCGCATCAACAAAATGGTTCTTTCCCAGGCGCTCTCGTGCCTCTTCGGGAATTTCAGGGTAGGCCTTCAACGTTAAATCACGGATCGCCTGGCCCAACTCCTGTAGAGTTTCTTTGGGCCCTTGACGTCGGTGCCTTAACTCCACCAAATAATTTTCGGCCTGTCGACCAGGACCGAATCTCTTCGACAACACCTTGACGAGTTCACTATAAGTGAACTTCTTCGACCCATCACCGAGAATTCGGAGGGCCTCTCCCTGGAGACTAGCAGCCACAAAATCGGTTGCCTGCTCCTCACTCCACTGATTTACTTGCTTACACGCCTGAAAGTGGCGGTAATAATCGTTCCAAAGAACCTTACCACTGTATCGGTCGGGGGTAATTGTAGGCCTGCGAGGCCCACCACCATGAGGTTTACCGCACTCCTCATTACCCACCAACCTCGACTCCCTTTTAAGTGGCCATGGGCCCACTCCAGGCGAGTCAACCTCACCAACAACCTCGTTGGGTTTCCCCACAGTAGGACGAGTTGCGAAACTCAACAACTCGCTGTGTAAACCTCGCTCATTGTTAGCACAATCATCCTCGTGGTTCCTGAAGGGATTGACACGAGGACTATGCGCGAGAATAGACCTCACAGGTGTACTCCCAGCATGCCTTTCTCCCCATGAACCCAGATCAGGTGACGTGCCAACACTGGAACGCTCTCGTGCCTTCAATGAGGCATACCCTGAGGTATCCTCCGGCAACTTCCAGCTAATCTCCGAGTCTACCTTCACCAGAGGTGTATCCCTTCTTTCAGGGGTACCCTCATCGACCATTTTTGGCTGTTCCCCCTTCTTGACAGCCTCTAACTCCGAAGAAAGACGAGCTTTCTCCCATCTTAACCACTAAACCTCCATTCTAGAGCGGCTCAGTTCATCCAGGACAGAACCCGTGCCAGCCTCAGCTGAGGTGACACCCCCGTCCTCACTCATACTGATGTTTCCTCCTGACTAGGAAACTCGGTCTCAACCAAACTCGTCACTGATAATCCTCGCAGTGTACCTCAGCGAGGTTCACTGCCGACAACAACACGAATACAATGTCTTTATTACAAGTTCTTAAATTACACTAATCAATCACAAAATATCCCACTTCTGACACCATTTGTGGCGGAACCGGCGGAGGACCTAGATGGGGACTAGTCTTATTATCCCAGGACTCCAACCAACTCTTATTATCCAACAAATATATTTATTAGCCTCGCGCAAGGATGAGCGGCTACCCAGACGCAAGGGGGGACAATTAACGAACGGCGGACTTAACCTAGGGGCGGCTCGTTTGGTGGAAATATACCACCGTTTTGTGATTGAGTGATTAACTTTATGTAATATAACAGAACACTAATTATTTGGTCCTAATAAACCTCACAATACAAATAAACATCACAGTGACAAGTATTCCGAAGACGAACAATAATTGGTCTTATTCTCTTGATCCAAGCTTCAATTATAATACTTAAATACAATGATCCTCACGTGGTCAACTGCACCACGTGCTAGGCTAACTTCTACTAATAAACCTTAGTGGTCAACTGCACCACTTAAATAAACTTATAACTTGTGATAATCCTCACTGTGCTTATACAATATAATCCTCACAGGGCCTATACAATACAATCCTTACGTGTGATAACCCTCACACCTGTAACAGTTAATACAATTATAATCCTTATCCTTATGTGACAATATAAATAACGACAAAATAAGTGGGGTAATTAACAACGGGTAGGATGATTAACCATGCACAAATAAATCCAACGTGGTCACGTGAATTGTACTTTGGGGTACTTAACAATAATAACCCTCACACAACCTTGTGTAACCCTCAAGTGAGCTCAGCCTAGGAAATAGTAACCTTCCACAAGTTTAGGTAACCCTCACGAGAACTCAGAACAGGGAACAGTTGGCCTAATCCTTTATGAGTTTGGTAACCCTCGCACAAGTTTGGGTAACCCTCACAAGAGCTCAGAACAGGGAACAGTAATCTTACACGAGTTTGGTAACCCTCGCACAAGTTTGGGTAACCCTCAGGCTAGCTCAATGATTACAGGATTGCCTCGCAGTAACAACGACTGGCAAACCACACAAATCAATGTCCCACTAGCCAACAAGACCTCGGATTACGAATCTTACTCCCACTTGCTGTAATACCAATCTCGACACAATAATTACTAGTTATACCCCAGTACAATTCCACCTACCGGTCTCAACGGTGTGCAGCTTCTGCCGTCAGTTCAGCGCTACTCAGATTATTAGATTACGAACAACGAACTCAACGTACATGTATGACTCTCCGCACAGACGCTGTCTTCCGGACAACTGACAATCAGGCCAACACAACCACATTTCAGCACGCCCCAGGTCGGGTGCAATACGCGCTGCTGATTGGTTGCAGTGACCGCGCGCATTAATTATTAACAAACTAGACTTCATTACAAGTCGGCATATACCTGTACCCTGTTTCGCCACAATACTATACCTTGAATTGTTATGAACAACTTTTAATTATTATGAACAACGTTTAATTATCATGAATAACTTTGAATTGTTATGAACAAAGATTTCCCACTTTCTTTTTTTTTTCTTTAGTCCAGGGGCTGGGTTGGTTTTCGTGTGCATAAAATGTACCCTGTGTTACTCACCATAATTTTGAAGTAGACTACCCACCTTTGTGGAAAAACTTGGAAAAAGCTATTTTTAGCCTTTTTTTTAACCCAGGTCGTTTTTCGTTTCCCACAGAGCGTTCATTATCCAATATAGTTGAACATGGGTGGGTTAAAATCAAAGCAGGATACCTAATCTAACATATTTAGGTGTAAAAGTGGCAAGGTTGGTCCATTCCTGGCCTTGGTAAGGCCGTTTATACCTGTACTCCAGATTTTGGGCAAGGTCAAAAATTTGTGACCTTTTGACCTCTGGTGACCTCGTTAGTGACCCGATTAGCATATAACACATATCATTGTAAAGAGTGACCCAGGACAAACATTTTGAGTGGACATATGTAACAATGTGATGAATAGGTGAGGAATTATGACCATTTCAATTTCCCCTACCCCTAAATATTGGCCCC
The DNA here is from genome assembly GCA_037893245.1 of Crossaster papposus. Taxonomy (NCBI): domain Eukaryota; kingdom Metazoa; phylum Echinodermata; class Asteroidea; order Velatida; family Solasteridae; genus Crossaster; species Crossaster papposus. Next base: position 363,937 of record JBAIAA010000251.1, on the reverse strand, counting down.
AAATTGCCCGTCCCGACCACATGAAACGATGTCATTTTCTCACTTAGTGCCGGGTTACAAAAGTGTTACCCAAGTTTTTCCACTAAGGTGGGTTGTCTACTTCAAAATTATTGTGAGTAACACAGGGTACATTTTATGCACACGAAAACCGACCCAGCCCCTGGACTAGTAGTAAAACTATCATATGAAGCACGATATGTGGCAGAGAAAACCCCCCTCTTTTGACCATTGTGTTCCCGGAATCTCAGGAATTCCTTTTAGGTTTCAAGGGGGGATGGGTAAGGTTACAATAGTGTTGAGTGCGTATAAAGTATAGGGATAAGAGGGGGGTACCCCTCTGCCACATATCGTGCTGGGTATAAAAACTATCCCTGCCTGGCCTTTTGTAGAAAACATAATGAGGAGACATAGTGGAACAAAACATTTCTTTCTTAATGACTGCAATTGCATGTTGGGATACGGAAACATGTCCGCCACATGTTACAATATGGACAAAACACTCTTAACGACAACACAATTTTGAATAAGTACCAGAACCACATAAGAAACACACTCAGATATGACAAGAACAGACTTCCTGAAGCAATTTTTATTCAAACTTATGGAAAAAATCAAGCTTTATGTTATCTAGTAAACGGTAAACTTCTCTTTAACTATTAATTTGTAGAACCATATGCATGAAAAATAATCTCTCTTTTTAATGTTTATATGTATTTTATCTTGTTCACTTTTCAGTATATTTACTTTTGTAAAATGGTGTAAATAATGTATATTTTTGTGAAATCGTGTTGAAAACATAATAAAAGGGGTTTCTGCAACTCCATTGAAAAAAAAATAATAATAATACAAAAATAATAAAGCGGCTATTTTAAGACCAGGAAAAGGGATTCGACCGCATAGAATGGCAGTATGTATGCAGTTATGGAGATAATGGGCATCCCAGGAAAATTCATTCATTAGATCAAAATTCTTTACAAAAATCATATCAGTTTGGACATCGTAAACAATTTTATTACTGAACCCTTCAACATTAAAAGAGGTATTAGACAGGGATGCCCATTGTCTTCACTCTTGTATTCCATATGCGCTGAGGGACTAGCTAACTTGATTAGATACAATGATCAAATCCAAGGGCTCATTCCCCCAACAGCTGATGTGGTTTTCAAAATTGGTCCAACATGCGGACGATACGACAGTTATAATTACTAGGGATAAAGAATTTGGGGTTTTAGACAATAAATGTGTAAAGTAAAGGGTCCGGTTCAAAAATCAATAAACAGAAAACCCAAGGTCATTTTGTTGGTTCATGGAAAAGCAGGAATGACAACCCGGGCAACTTTAAGTGGTTTAAAGATAAGATTAAGATTCTTGGAATTTATGTTGGCAATGTCGATACCTCTGTTGATAATTGGGAGCCCGGAGTGAACAAAATTAAAGCCACTCTCAACATCTGGAAAGCCAAAAATGTAACGCTAAAAGGCAAATATGTGCTTGTCAATAGCATGATTGGGGCTGGCATCTCTTTTTTTTCGGAGCAGCCATCGCTTGCCCTGAGCATTATGTTAAAGACATGGACAATGCTATTTTTGCCTTTTATTGAGACAACAAACCGGATAAAATCAAAAGGCATACCATCAGGGGCCCTAAAGACATGGGAAGTGCTGATTTGCTCAACATAAGTGCCAAATTGAAATCAATCAGAGTGAATATTTTAACAAGTTATCAAAAATCTTCTGGGAAATGGCATGTACTTTGTGATTTCTGGATTTCTGAAGCAAGTGGCAACAACAGATTAGGCTTGTATGTTTTGAATAATTCCAAAGTTGTCAATACTGGAATTCCCCAATTTATTTACCTCATTTAGATCTTATTATCTTCTTCAACAATACGAGAGTGTTATGTCCCGACATGGGTACATGGTGGGTTCTTGGTGAGAGATGAAGATAATAATAAAGGAATGTCGAAGCCGTCACATAATCTGCATGTCTCCATTTATTCTTGAACTGGCATATACCCAGCACGATATGTGGCAGAGGGGTACCCCCCTCTCATCCCTATACCTTATACACACTCAACACTATTGTAACCTAACCCACCCCCCCTTGAAACCTAAAAGGAATTCCTGAGATTCCGGGAACACAATGGTCAACACAAAAGAGGGGGGGTTTTCTCTGCCACATATCGTGCTTCATATGAACTGGCAAGCACCGACTCAGAGGTCATCAAACTTAACTAGCACGCATGCGTGTGTCACAAAGGAATGAATATGGATGATCCTCAAGACTTATGCGCTCCGTGCCTATATATAACATTCCTCCCCCTTAAGATGAATGTACATGTAATCAGACTAAGATACATCCCAAAACAATGCAATAACGTGTTGAGAAACTAATCCAAGCATTCAAATGTTTCCCTAATATTATTTAGCGACTAGTCCAAATTTTGAACCTTATTTGTAGCAGACATCATTTTTTCCTTTTCTATTCTAAACTACTTGCGAACAGTAAGAAGCTACATATACTTGCAAACAGCTAAATATAAAACTTGTAATACATGTATGGAAACACTATTCTTTTGGATTATCAATATGAAACCCAGAACACTAGTCCACTTGATTACATATTCAAACTACTCATCTGATACCTTTGAGTTAATTCACTCCGATTAAACAACAACTTAGATTAAAATAAGACTCACAGTAAAGTCAAATTTGCTCCTTGAACCTTCAAACTAATCTAACTCTACTCCTTAATCTATTTTTGAATCACATGAATAACTCAATACTCTACGTATACATGTACTAATTTATGGTTTGGTCAAGACGTATTCTGCAAACTTCGCAGGTGGCTGTCTTTGTCTGTCTGACCGTCTTATAGGTGGGGCAAGATCAACTGGAGTTTGAACTTGCGCTTTCTCTGACACGTCTGGTGCTTCTGAGCCGCCTGGAACCACCTCTTCAGTAGTTACTGGCGGCACAACCAGTTCGGTTGGTATTTGTATCGGCTCTGCAAGATTTGGCTCTACCGTAGCCTGCGGCATGAGTTGTGCCTCCAAGGCCTCAGTGGGATTCGCCAAACCAACATTTTGTTGAGACGACCTGGCATTACATCGTCGCGTTTGGTCAATGTGACGTCTCACTGTGCGACCATCGACTAATAAATTGAACTTCGTATATCGACAAAGAAACAGCTTGTACCACTTGGCCATACAACCAAGTTGGTCCAGACGCAAAGTTCTTGACTAGTACCGTATCTAACGGCTGCAAGGCTCTAGTCTTGGAACTTCGTGAGTTTTTCATCTGGGCCTGTTGCATTCGTACTCGCCTTGTCAGATCTGGTCGCAGCTTGTCTAGTTTGGTTCGGATTTGTCTCCGGTAGAGTAACTCACTGGGACTTCTACCCGTAGTCGACTGGGGCGTTACCCTGTAACACAGCAAAAACTGCTGAAGTCGCAACTCCAAATCTCCGGTTTGGATTTTCCTCACTCCAACTTTGACCGTCTGAACTGCGCGTTCTGCTAATCCATTACTAGATGGATGTTTCGGGGCTGTTTGAAGGTATTCCACTCCATTCCGGCTAAGAAACTGGCTGAATTCTTCCGACACGAATTGTGTTCCATTGTCGGTTACAACAGTCTCTGGGATTCCATGGGTAGCAAATAGCTTCCTCATCACCCTCACTGTTGTTGAGGCTGTGGAATTATTCACCCTGACGGCTTCGATCCACTTGCTGTCGGCGTCCACTACGATGAGGACATCTTGGTTGTTGATAGCTGCATAGTCCACATGTAGTCTGCTCCACGGCTTATCAGGAAACTCCCATGGATGCATAGAGCTGGGTGGTGGCATCTTTTGATTCTCTTGACATCTCTGGCAGCTTTTCACCTCTTGCTCTATCATCCTGTCAATAGCTGGCCACCACATGAAGGATCGGGCTAGTGCCTTCATTTTGACAATTCCGGGGTGTGTGGCATGGAGTTCTCGAAGTAATCGTTCACGTAAGGCTGGCTCCTTAGAGATTACCACTCTAAATCCCCAAAAGATAACTCCATCCTCCACAGACAACTCGTCCTTCTTGGCTGCAAAAGGGGCCAACTCCTGACCCAGATTCTTTTTATCTGGCCAGCCCAGTTGCAGGTAGCTCCTTACTCTGGACAGAACAGGGTCCTTATTAGTAAAGCGCTTGATCTCCTGTGCTTCTACAGGTCGAGTATCTACCTCTTCGATCAGGTTGATCCGGAAATTGCCTGGCTCTGTTGCTATTTCATCATGGCACCAAACTCCTCCATCTCCTGCTACAGGCAGGCGAGAAAGGGCATCTGCATTCTGATCCTGTTTACCCGCTTTGTGAACTATGTCGTATTCATATGCAGGTGGGATTATGTGCCATCTGGTGACTCGAACTGAAGCCATGGGGCTTGAGGGCTTTTTATCACCGAACAATGCCACCAAAGGCTTTTGGTCAGTGATTATGCTGAAGTGCCTCCCCTGAATGTACTTGTGGAACTTCTTTAGCCCGAATATTATGCTAAGTCCCTCTTTCTCGTACTGAGCATAATTCCTCTCGCTGGCAGTCAGGGTTCTAGAGGCGAAAGAGATTGGTCGCTCACTTCCATCCGGCAGGATGTGGCTGATGACTGCGCCCAGTCCGTATGAGCTGGCGTCAGTCTGGAGTAGCAGAGGCTTATCTGGATCCAAATGAACCAGGACTGCATCACACTGGAGTAGCTTCTTTGACTCAATGAACGCATCTTCTTGTCGTGGACCCCAAGCAAACTTCGGGTCTTCAACGGAGCTGCCTTGGCGCTTTATTGCCCTCTTCTCGGACTTAAACTCTGCTCGTAGCAACTCTGTCAATGGTGCGATGTGCTTAGACATGTTGGGGATAAACTTTCTGTAATACCCAAGCAGTCCAAGATATGCTTGAAGCTCTTCTTGGTTCTTCGGACGCGGTGCTTGCTGAATGGCATCAATCTTAGATTTCAATGGCCGCAACCCTTCTTGATCCAGCTTGTGTCCAAGGTAAGTGACTGAATCCCGTAGGAATTCACACTTCTCTCGCTTCAACTTCATACCACTCTCCTCAAAGCGTTGCAATACTGCATTCACGTTATCAAGGTGTTCTGCGTCATTTTTACCACTGATGATGATGTCATCGAGTTACGGGCGACACATGGGGATGTCTGCGAGTAGCGATTCGATGGTTCTTTGGAAGATGGCTGGGGCTGAGGCTAACCCAAAGGGCATGCGTACATACTGGAACAGACCTCTATGGGTGTTCACCGTAGTGTACTTTCTTGCGGCTTCTTCCAACTCGATCTGGTGGTAAGCGTGAGATAAGTCCACCTTCGAGAATCGTTGTCCTCCCTGAAGATCTTGCATCAAATCCTCTAGGGTAGGCAATGGGTAGTGCTCTAACCGCAAAACTTTGTTCGCGGTCAGCTTGTAATTCCCACAGATGCGAACACGTCCATCGGCTTTATTAGCCACTACTATCGGACAGGCGTAGTCGGCGAATTTGATTGGCAAAATAACACCCTTTTCAAGCAAGTCATCCAGGCAGTCATCGACTCGTTGCTTCTTCATGTACGGAACTGGGGCTGCTTTGTAGAACAGTGGCTGCTCTTCTACTGGCTGCACCTTTGCCTGGTAACCATTCAGTTTACCAAGTACACTGGTGTCAAACACTTTACTATAGGCTTGAAGGATGCCCTTCAATTGTGCTTCCGTGTCGACCTCAACCACATTTAGGCCGTGGGCCAGAAATCGTAGCGTGCAAGATCATTCAAGGTTTTCGGTGGCAACTTGTTTTCTTTTCTAATGAACACATTTTGTGTCACAGATTGATATTTCTTCTGTTGCCCGCACTGAACGTTGCACGTTAACGTGAAAATCAAGGTTGAAAATATTCAATTTCCCGTCGCTTCGTGGACGTTTTCTGAACCACCAACAGAGGGCGGTATCTGCAACCTCGAATCATCGCTTCGTGGGCTACTTAGAAAATCGCGTTAATGTACCCGGGAACGAGGAAGGCAGAAGCAATATGGCGACGCCCTTGAATTGGGCGTGCGTTTGCCACGTCTGCGAAGAAAAGGGGGAAATTACACCGTTTTCAGAGACGAGCTGGCAGAAATGTGTAACTTGTTGTCAGCAATGGAAAGAATTGGATGGAAAGGAGAGGGGGGTTGCGATTTAAACTTGAAAGTAACGAAATAGCCAAAAAAACGAGCGACCAAAAGACTACCAGTACCACAGGCCTGTCAGAGCTGAGGTAAGTTCCCATGTCATGGGGAATAGCCATGACGTGGTCTCTGGCTATTTTAGCATTATAGACACTGTTACTGAGACCAAAATGAAGTTTGTTTGCCCCCAAAAAGAAGAGTATAAATAATACTTTTGTTTCTCTTGTTCACAATATTATTATTGATGGCATAAAAACAATTAATAATAGTACATCATATTTATAAGCATAAATAATACAGTTTTATGCTATATCCGTTTCACCCGCGCGTGTGTAAACTAATCTCTTGCTCTATGGTCTCATGAACAATTTTTTTTCATAAACAAAACACTTCTCACAGTCCTAGTCTCAATTTTTTCTTCTCTCCTACAATTCACTGATCACAGTCACACAACATATTTAATTGGCTTAGTTATAGGCTCAATCTGATAGTGGGCAGGTCATGCAGGTGGATAATTTGTTCATGCAATCAGTCTTTGTAATTGTAGAGTACCCCACCACTTGGAAACCCTTGCCTAAAATCATCTGGTTACGTTGTTTGAATCTCTAAATAAAAAAAATTCAAGTCCAAATGAAAAGTACCTAGCCTGCCTGGTAATTGAAAACGAGGCAATGCAAAACATCCAACCATAACAGATTCTGTGAGCATTAATAAGTCATGAATTAATTAGTCATTTTGCATTTACTGTGGTATAGCTGAACAGTGCGGCAAAATGGCATTGCCTACAAAAAACAGAATAACACTTTTGCCCCTAAAAATAGATGCAGGCGGCAACGTACATTAAAGTTGTTACTTTTAGAATTGTTTATAAATATAAGACTATTCACCAGTCTTTTTCTCTCTCCACTACTCTCTTTCTGACATGCACCTGAATACATGCTTTTGTCCAGATAATTAAATTAAAAAGTCAAACTGAGCAAATGTGTGGCTCCATAGTGAAACTCTTGACTGTGGTATTAGTGACCCGAGTTAAGTCCTAAAATTGACATTATTTTTTATTTTCCCAGGGGTACGAGTAGAGTATCTTTTATTGTCTATTCCTACATTTCATTGCTGATAAATTTTTTCTCCTCATTTCAACAGATTATGCAATGTTTTTAAAATAAAGAGAGCCAAGGCAAAGATGGAGAAGAGCTCAACCAGTGGAGGAGGTGCTGATGAAGGAGAAGCGGTAATTCCTTCGTAAGAGAAGACATGCTAGCCATAAGAAGCAACGGTCAGGCATGTGCTTTGCCGGGTTGATGAAGGGATGCCCTCCAACTACATACCACACGAGCATCATATCAAGAAGCTTTGTAGAGGCACTCTCCGGAAGTGAGAGAGCAGCCTCCCAGTCCAGTTGGCCATGGTTGGGAGATGGAAGGATAGAACCTTGTATTGTAGTGGAATTCCCAAATAGTTCTTGCAAGTGCAAGAAGGCTAGTTGCACCTCACAAAATTGTGTGGCTGACGAATTGCGTTGCAGCGATTGCGACAACATCATAACTCAGTAGCACAACCAAATACACCGAATGCCTGTCCAGCGATGACGAAAGTGAAAGTGGCATTGATTATGATGAGTAGACAAAGTGTCTTGTACCCCTCACTAAGTATTGACAGGTATACATGTACATGTATTCATCGCCAGCCATATTTATGTTGGCGTACACCACTTGTAAATATGCTTGGCTACAGTACTTTCAGGATGGCATGAACAAACTCAGTGATATGTTAGGCCATATTCGATGGTTTAAGTGTTATTCTGGTAATCATATCTTACCTAATTACTATGAAAATAAAACCTTTACAATTATATTTGTTGGCATCAATGACTTTATTCTTCATACATAATAGGACAAATTTCAATTATATCTTTATGGACAAAATTCCCCCAATACGAGCTTAAAATAAAACATTGTAAATAAAGTTTACGATCAAAGCATTGTTTTTACATAATATGGCATTTGTGAAACTCTATTGTCTATGTACAGGCATATTTGTACAGTTAATTATTAATTAATCTAAGTCGGTGACAACTGCAGTGGGATTACAGAAGCCAATGCTGAGATTCTTAAGGGTATGGAGTCAAACAACGGCTGTTAGAGGCCCCCCAACGGATCTTTATGGGGATTAAAATGTGGATGAAGATTGTGCCTAAACGTGCAACCTGACAGCTGGGCAACAGAAAGATTTGAATTCAGCACCCTCGAATTGACAAAGAACAACCATTTAAAAGTTGCCACCAAAAACCTTGAACGGACTTCATTTTCTAGGCGAGCCAAGATTTCTGGCCCACGGCCTAATTCAGTGTTGGGCAATCTGGCGGCTTCGATTGGAGAACACTGGCCACTGAAGATGGAAAGTTTTCTATCCGCTCTCGTCCTAAGAGGCTTACTCCCTGCTGTACGACTAGAAGTGGAAGAGACTTCGTCTGTTGAGACGACAAGTGCTTCACATGGACCGACGCTTCCCCGACGATAGGCACTCTATCACCAGTGTATGTAGTCAAACTAGGACTGCAAGGCCGAATCACTGATGAATTTCCGATTTGCTTGAATGTCCCCAGTGACACTATAGACCAGGGGCTGCCTGTGTCTAGCTCCATGCGAATATGCTTGCCATTTATGAACATGGTTACATAATATGGTTTGCATTTCAATAGCTTAATGACTGGGGTGTCTAGGTGGCTCAATATGGCCGGCTCATTCTCCAGGCTTTCCTCGTTTTCGAGGTGGTGTGCACGTTGCCCTTTGTGTTGGTGACGCCGCTTGAATTCTTGGACCTTGTCACATTGACTCTTTGTGTGACCAGTCTGAAGGCACTTGTGACACTTCTCTGTTTTGAACATACAGCTGTCTGCGATATGGGCTGCGCCACAACGCCAACATCTTCGCTGGGCGGGGCTTCGTCTGAATACTTTAGGACTCTCTTCATACTTCCTGCTTTGGCTTGCGGCTGGCGATTTACTGGCAAACTTCGGCTTCGGCTTCCGCGGGGGCTGCATCTTGTTGACTTGTTGAGAGCTTGCCGATTGGCTCTCTGGCTGGCTGATTTCCTTAATCCCCTCCACATCTTTACTGGCCATCTCCATTGCAGTAGCGATATTCAGGGCTTTCTCAAACGTGAGTTTGGTATCGCCGAGTAATTTCCGCTGGATGGCTGGTTCTCAACACCCCACAACAAGCCTATCCCGCAGCATGTTGTTCAGCTCTGCAAAATTGCAGTTTTCACTCAACTGACGAAGACCTGCAATGAACTGGGGCACAGTTTCACCTAGCTTTTGTGTTCTGGTGTAAAACCTGTACCTTAATACAATCTCACTCGGTTTAGGTGCATAATGGCTTTTCAGCAAATCAACACACTCTTTGTACGATTTCTCAGTCGGCTTATGAGGCTGCAATAGTGCACGCAAGGTGTGGTAACCCTTGCTCCCTAAACTCGTAAATAATACTGAGCGTTTCCTACTATCCTCGTCTACATTATTTGACCCAAGCCAAGCTTCTAGTAATTCGATCCATTCCTCAATCTGGTTAGGATCAAAAGCTGGTACAACACCAATCGCACCATATATTGTATTTGCCATATTAACTGCCAATGCCTATACAGTCAAGCACAATTCTAAGAAATTTGACGCAACTTGTTTGGCAGTAAACAACTCAAACAACAATCAATCAATAACTATCAATCAATCAATACGCCATGCGAACGTGGTACGCTAACCGTAGGCTGTTTCAGCAACAACTAATACACACTGGTTATCGGTCACTACACCGACTTGTACTTCTACTTGCGTATATTATTATTAGGCAGAAACCAATCCTTATAGTCCATGCAACAAACAACAACAACACTATTATAATAGTGATGGGCAACTATAATGGTAAGGTTAGTTTTAGTTATGAGTGGGCAACCATCATCAAAATATCACTGCAATACTCACATTTTTTTGTTTACCATAATATCACATTATTTCCATTCCAAATTTGGAAATTGTTCAACAATAACAAGTCCTATCTGCCGTTCATAGATCGCGAGTGTCCGAAATGATTCCAGTACTCCGATTCTGTCTGACCACAGTTTCGTGATGTTGCAGGCATATGGTACTGCAATATGCGCGTTAACGTCGGGGCTGGACGGGGCTGATAAGTGGAGCGGGGCTAGCGGCAACGTCCACGGGGCTGAGCGGCGCTGAATGGGGCGGTGTTCACTGTTGCGTTGGGGACAGTTATCGGCGCTCTCGCCGTTGTGTACGGGGAATCACGGCTTGCCGAAGTTCACAACGTGTTAAACGAGTAGTGCGTTTGTCTTGGAGCGATCTCTGGTCGAAGTTTCGACAGATTTCCGTACCGTTAAACACACCGACTTCCTGTGGGCTGGGTTGTCTGGAGCAACGTGCCACTCTAGACCAATCAGTTCAGGGCACTGTGGAGCGGCCTCTCTCCACCAGTTGTTGGCTCTTCCAATTACTGAGCTTGCTGCAACGGCACTCCGACGGACAGTGGAACGACGTGCAATCGAGCTGTGGCTACCCGATACAGTCAATGGAACAGCTGGCTTGTTTTATCACCATGTCAAGCTAGTTGCTGATGTGTCCTGTATACATGGCCGGGGCAACTGTGTACATTACTTTTACATAGCTGTGTGCTCCTTTTGTTTGCGTGTACGGTATGGCGTGTTGTATTAACCTTCGTGGAAACTGACGACTTAGAACTTGCACATTCTCTCGGCGATCTCACCGAAATCGTGAGGCCTACCGATCTCTGATGGATCCCATCCTCGTCGCCAGAATTGTTATGTCCCGACATGGGTACATGGTGGGTTCTTGGTGAGAGATGAAGATAATAATAAAGGAATGTCCAAGCCGTCACATAATCTGCATGTCTCCATTTATTCTTGAACTGGCAAGCACCGACTCAGAGGTCATCAAACTTAACTAGCACGCATGCGCGTGTCACAAAGGAATGAATATGGATGATCCTCAAGACTTATGCACTCCGTGCCTATATATAACAGAGAGGTTCCTTTATTTTTGATTTTATCTGCAGTAATGAGGTTTACGAAATCCCCTTATGGAAAAATACGACCATTGGTGGTGGTCGGGGGAAAGGTATGGATAGTAACATTCTCAAGTCTAAAGGGATTACCACCCTTCGACAAATTATCGATAATGGTGATTTTGTTTCCTACAAAAAGCTTGCTGAAGTTTGTGACGTTAAGGGTATTATTTCAGGTATAATACGACACGGTTTACTCTAATTATACATAAGGATTTGTTTCAAGAACAGAGAGAAGGGCCCGCAAATTACTCCAGTAGTCGAATTGTTTTTCAAACCTCGGATGATGATTTTGATGACAAATCCAAAATCTATGTTAAACACATTTATCTTAGCCTTATCCAAAACGTTTTTGTTCCACCTAAGGCAGAACAAACTTGGAAACAAGTACTTTCTGTTAGAAGTCTGCTTTGGGAAACAGTTTGCAAAAACTGCTGGTGTAATTTGTTGGGTCATGAGGAAAGAGACCTTTGGTTCAAACTTAAACACAGGATTTTGCCTACTAAAGACAAGTTGTATAAAATGGGAATTACTAATGATGATTGTGCCAGCAGAATAAATGAAATGGCTCTACTTCTTATTGGCAAACGTCATCAAATTATCTGGAATATCAGGTGTAAAGTTGCTTTGGAGCGTATGGATGCAGTCTTTTTGAATATTTCCACTTATTACAAATCATGTTTTAACAAAATTCTTATAGTAGAGAATTCCAGAATTTCAGCAAATATGTTTACTCTGTTATACACCCAAAACAAGGCCTTATGTTATATTGAATCAAATCAAGTACATTTTTAAAATATTTTTGTTGTGTAATGACTGTAATTTGTATCCTTTCTTTATGTAATATTCTTGATGCAATTTAATTACTTTTTGTAAACTTTGTGAATACATGTATGATGAATTGAATTGAAATGAATTGAGTCCTCGAACTCCAGAAGAACCCCCCCCCCAAAAAAAAAAAAAAAAAAATGGGAAATACAATGGTTTTGTTATGAACAATTGAGATTTGCATTTTTATTAAAAATGGGGAAAAAAAATATTCATAAAATATACAGAATTATAAGGGGTTAGCCTTGCATTTCATCATCAAAAATGGGCAAACATTGTTTTTATGAACAATTGAGATTTGCAAAGAGTTAGCCTTGCATTTGTATCAAAAACGGGCCAAAAAGTATTAATACAAAAATGAGATTTGTGAGGGGTTAGCCTTGTGTTTTTTAAAAAAAATGGGCCAACAAATATTTTTCATGACAAATTGAGATTTGTAGTGTTAGTCTTGAATTGTTATGGAAAATGGGAAAACAAATGGTTTTTATGAAAAATTGAGATTGGTGAGGGGTGAGCCTTGTATTTTTATCATAATTTGCTAAAAGGTAACTTTTGGGGAACAAAATATAAAATTGTAAGAGGTTAAATACAAAATGTAAACAATTTGGTGTTTGTATTCTTAAATAATATAACCTTTAGGCGCTAGAAAAATCATTTTCAAACACTTCACCAATTTATTGAATTCGTTTAAAGGAATTCTACGAACATTAACTTTAAATTGGCAGCGTCACAAATATAAACCCCCTAACACAAACATTTTCGAAAATTACAGCAAAAGCTAATTGTGATTATATTTATTAGTAGAATTATTGGAGGCTAGGAAAACCATTGTAGACATTCAATAAGTTATGTACATTCTAATCCACGTATGACTAAAGTTTAATGCTACCAACAATTAACACACGTTTCTGTGACATTTATTTTACAATTAAAAATGCCTTCCCCCAATTCTGAGAATGGGTTCTAAATATATTTACAGCGGGTCTCAAACATATGCAAACATAATGTAACAGAATGCCAAACTTAGAATGTGTAACTAACATATATTATATAGATATGGTTTGAAATATAATTGTTTTCTTCTAGTGCGACAGAACACGTTTTTTCGGTGGTGGGGGAGCATTATGTAACTAAAACAGCTTTAATATATTAAAACAGATAAGAAAACGAGATACACCTCCAAATAGGCACTTAGGGAGACAGTCCCATAGATATGGGAAACTTAAACAGTCCTAATTTGTTTACCCTAACCCTTTTCTCTAAGATCTTCGAGATTTATGCTATTTAGACCAAAATCTGTCATTCTAGGACAGAAATAACTCCCAAATATTGCCTTTTAGGGTAACTAGACACTTAGAGTGCCACTGTCTCCATATTACTGTGGGGAAATCCCTGTCCTTGGATCAGGGTCCAGGTCAGACCCTCAAGTTATTGAGGATGAGGAACACAAATGAACAGGGGCAGTCACACTGGAGTAAAGCCTTCAGTTCAATTGCGATGATTTTATTTGGGTTTCTGTAGTTACATCAAAGACGTACACAACTCACAAGACGTACAAATTACGTCCAAAAGGAAGACCCTGCAAATCCAAAATAAATAAATAAAACTATGTAATATCATTACTGACATTTATACATTTTGTAAATTTCCTTGCGATTATGTAAGCAAAGGAAAATATTGTTTACCCACTTTGAATATTTAAATAAATCTGCTAATACGACTTAGTCTTACCCAGACACGGGTCACTGGTTTTACTGTTGTTTTTAAAGTAACGCCCACGGTGCAGCCCACGGTGCAGCCCACGGTGCAGCCCACGGTGCAGCCCACGGTGCAGCCCACGGTGCAGCCCACGGTGCAGCCCACGGTGCAGCCCACGGTGCAGCCCACGGTGCAGCCCACGGTGCAGCCCACGGTGCAGCCCACGGTGCAGCCCACGGTGCAGCCCACGGTGCAGCCCACGGTGCAGCCCACGGTGCAGCCCACGGTGCAGCCCACGGTGCAGCCCACGGTGCAGCCCACGGTGCAGCCCACGGTGCAGCCCACGGTGCAGCCCACGGTGCAGCCCACGGTGCAGCCCACGGTGCAGCCCACGGTGCAGCCCACGGTGCAGCCCACGGTGCAGCCCACGGTGCAGCCCACGGTGCAGCCCACGGTGCAGCCCACGGTGCAGCCCACGGTGCAGCCCACGGTGCAGCCCACGGTGCAGCCCACGGTGCAGCCCACGGTGCAGCCCACGGTGCAGCCCACGGTGCAGCCCACGGTGCAGCCCACGGTGCAGCCCACGGTGCAGCCCACGGTGCAGCCCACGGTGCAGCCCACGGTGCAGCCCACGGTGCAGCCCACGGTGCAGCCCACGGTGCAGCCCACGGTGCAGCCCACGGTGCAGCCCACGGTGCAGCCCACGGTGCAGCCCACGGTGCAGCCCACGGTGCAGCCCACGGTGCAGCCCACGGTGCAGCCCACGGTGCAGCCCACGGTGCAGCCCACGGTGCAGCCCACGGTGCAGCCCACGGTGCAGCCCACGGTGCAGCCCACGGTGCAGCCCACGGTGCAGCCCACGGTGCAGCCCACGGTGCAGCCCACGGTGCAGCCCACGGTGCAGCCCACGGTGCAGCCCACGGTGCAGCCCACGGTGCAGCCCACGGTGCAGCCCACGGTGCAGCCCACGGTGCAGCCCACGGTGCAGCCCACGGTGCAGCCCACGGTGCAGCCCACGGTGCAGCCCACGGTGCAGCCCACGGTGCAGCCCACGGTGCAGCCCACGGTGCAGCCCACGGTGCAGCCCACGGTGCAGCCCACGGTGCAGCCCACGGTGCAGCCCACGGTGCAGCCCACGGTGCAGCCCACGGTGCAGCCCACGGTGCAGCCCACGGTGCAGCCCACGGTGCAGCCCACGGTGCAGCCCACGGTGCAGCCCACGGTGCAGCCCACGGTGCAGCCCACGGTGCAGCCCACGGTGCAGCCCACGGTGCAGCCCACGGTGCAGCCCACGGTGCAGCCCACGGTGCACAGTTTTGCACCATAAAATAACGTGCAGTAATTGTGCAGAGCAGCAAATAACTCGGCCTGTAATGGCAGACTGGCTGAAAGAGTCTTCTGCAATCTTAAATATAAGAATAAAAGCAGACTGCTTGCCAAACTTACACAAGTTTCTAGACAAATGAATGCAAGTTCCTTGCCAAGCCTAGGCGATAGCAGCAAGGGGCCGTACATTTGATTTGCGTTGCCGGGCCAGCGCGTCTATACAGGGCGTCCCAAAAAAAACTATACACTTTTGAAATGGCTGCCGAATAAAAAATATATGATTCTGGGGGGAAAGTTGTATATGTATGGAAAGCTCATAAACTCAACTTTCATATGACACCAAAAAGGCCGAAAATAATTCATGCTTGGGTGAGCACTGCTCACTTGTGTAAAGGGTATGAAAATTAGGCTGCGCAGGAATTAGCCTTCCAATTTGTGAGAGGTAAATTTTGGAGCTTACAAAATTGAGGATATGACCAGTATGATCAATTGTGATGAGTTTGGGTTTGCTGAGTGAAATTTGTGGTTTATGGGATTAACATTTTATCATGAGTGAACAGGAATTGCATTTGTTATTACCGTATAGCAACGTAACTTTCCATGGTAAACTCAGTGGTGTGTTCATGGAAGTCAGGACGGGGTGATGGTACATGGTGCAGGGAAGGTGAAATGTAGGGTAGGACTTTGTTGGGTAGATGGGATAAGGGTCAAGAGGACATGTACGCCCCCCCCCCCCCCCCCCCCTCTTTCTCTTTCTCTCTCTCTGCCTGGGTGTGCTTGTGCATATCTTGACAATTCATTATACAGTCAACATTCAGCTATCAATCACTTAATCAACAATGTATCAGTCAATCGGTCAATCAATTAATCAATCAAGCATTCAATCACCATTCAGTATTTCAATCAATTCCATCATTCAATAAATCAATCATAATTAATCAATAACTCAGTCAATCACTCAATCTATCAACCAACCAACCAGTCATTTTAGCACTTGAGTTTCGCACAAGAAATACGGTACAGTTTAACACAAATTCACACATTTGTAAAATGAACATGTCAGTCTTTCTTTTCAGTTTTAAATTTTACAACTGTTTCATCCATCTTGTAAGAGAAAAAAGGGGAGAAAATACTGATAATGGAAACTAAAAATCAAAGTCTTCCAGTTCAATGGTCCACATGTCCACCTCCTCTTTTGATGCACAATCTTGCTCTCTTCATCATGTCCCGTACAGCTCTCCTGACCATTGGTCGGTCTCGTCTGAGGTTATCCATCTCGTGGGTGATTCTTCTCCTGATCTTGTCCAAGTTGGCTGGAGGGGTAGTGTACACTTTCGCCTTCAGATATCCCCACAAGAAGAAATCCAGGGGCGTAAGGTCAGGGGAATGCGGGGGCCATTCAACATCTCGATGCAAAGAAACAACCCGATCACCGAACAGCTGGGTGAGACGCTCTGTCACTGCTCTCGAACGATGACAAGGAGCTCCATCTTGTGCCCACCATACACGCTGAAAGCGACCATTTCGACGACGGCGGTATCTTAAAATCCTGTCAAGGGCAGGGACAACTTCCTCATCTATCATCTGGACATAGGCAGCTCCATTGACATTGTTATCGAAGAAAATAGGTCCGATGATGTTTCCATTCCCTGTGAGGGATCTGATATTACTACGTCCATAGTGAAACTCGTCAGGAGGGTGTCCCTGCTCTCGATATACCCTCAGGTTGTGGGTATTCACTTGGGCATTCAAGGCGAAGCCAGAATCATCTCCAATGAGGAAGTCATCCAGGAAGCGGGCAGGTCTTTGAAGCAGCCACTGACAAAACCTTAAGCGACGCTGGTGATCACCATGAAGCAGTTCATGCCGCTTGATCATCTGATAGGGATGAAATGTCAGGTCTAGTGGGGTAATCCTGTTGAAGGTTGTTTGTGGAATCCCTATTCCATTACGGTGACTGCTAATTGTTCCATCCTGGTGATCTTGAAGAGCTTGGCGTACAGCTGCTAATCTTCCAGTTCTTCTCCGCCCAGACCTTCCTTGATTCTGGTTATGACTGGACCCTGTTTCCCGATTTTTCCTGACATTACAGTAGACTGTTGCGCGTGTTGGGCATCTTACATTCGGAAAGACTTGCCGGAACTTCCGAAGGACAGCAGTGGCACTGTTACTGCGAAGGTATTTTGTTACCATAAAAGAACGCTGCTGTGTTGAAAACTGAGGCCTCTCCATCTTTGGTTGTCAGTCTAAGATGAATGAGGAATGAGTAACAACTTACAGCTCCTAATTTATTCTTAATCCATTTATGTGTCATTTCCATGTTACACACTGTTACACAGTTAGTTTTTTACAACTGTGACTTTGAATAAAAACCTTCACCCCACATTTCAATTATTGTAAGATTAGTTGAACATCTCATTGATTTACCTAATAACCAGATGGGGATTATGTACATGTAAATGGGTAACCTGAAGAATAAGTAGCCAACATCTGTAACATTCTATTTTTCAACAAACCGTATTTGAATAATCAATTTACATAATCCCCATCTGGTTATTAAGTAAATAAATGAGATGTTCAACTAATCTTACAATAACTGAAATGTGGGGTGAAGGTTTTTATTCAAAGTCACAGATGTTAAAAATAACAGTTTGTAACATGGAAATACAACATGTACCATCACCCCATCCTGACTCCCATGAACACACCACTGAGTCTACCAGGGAAAGTAACAATGCTACAATGACAAATGCAATTCCTGTTCACTCATGCATACAAATTTGGTTTAATAAACCATAAAATTCACTCAGCAAATCATGAATGTATCATATCACCCTCAATTTTGTAAGCTCCAAAGAATTTACCTCTCACAAATTGGAAGGCTAATTCCTGCGCAACCTAATTTTCATACCCTTTACACAAGTGAGCAGTGCTCATCCAAGCATGAATTATTTTCGGACTTTTTAGTGGCATATGGAGGTTGAGTTTATGAGCTTTCCATACATATACAACTTTTCCCCCAGAATCATATATTTTTTATTCGGCAACCATTTCAAAAGTGTATAGTGTTTTTTGGGGGCGCACGGTATGACCGCATGGGCTGTTCCGTTGTTCCGGTTATACCCCTATTGGATTACTACAAAGTGAGCCCATATTTATTAATGTTCTAAACAATGTTGACGGTAAATCATACTAATTAAAAGAATGAATTATCCCATCTAATAAATCCACATCATTTGTCAGTGTTTCATCTACGAGGTGTGTCCAGTACCGTAAGTAGGGAAGCACAGAGGGATCATTACAGGGGGCTATTAGCCTGTATTAGAAGACTCCTTAACTTCATTGAAAGTACCTGCCAACATGTACACATAGTAGACGTAGTTCCAGTCGCAAAACCCATCTCCCCACATTACCTAAACTATTATATGTCCAGAACGGAATACATAATTATACATGTACATGGTCCTTATTCATTGGTGTTTATTCAACATTGTATTTGGGTAATTGTTAAAGGGGCACGTTGCTGTGGATGTTACACGATGCTACACGTGTAATTCAGAGGGAACGAAAAGGAAGGGGTTGTGTCCTGTAGCCAAAAAAGTGCTACTTCATAGACTTGTGCACAAACGAAATGTTACACGATGCTACACGTGTAATTCAGAGGGATCGCGAAAAGGAAGGGGTTGTGTCCTGTAGCAAAAAAGTGCTACTTCATAGACTTGTGCACAAACGAAATGTTACACGATGTTACACGTGTAATTTAAAGAACGAAAAGGAAAGGGTTGTGTTCTGTAGCAGAAAAATGCTACTATGTAGACTTGTGCACAAACGAAATGTTACACGATGCTACACTTGTAATTCAGAGAACGAAAAGGAAAGGGTTAAGTTCTGTAGCAAAAAGTGCTACTCCATAGACCTGTGCACAAACGAAATGTTACACGATGCTACACGTGTAATTCAGCGAACAAAAAAGAAGGTGGTCAATTCTGTAGCAAACCAAAGTGCTACTCCATAGACTTGTGCACAAACGAAATGTTACACGATGCTACACGTGTAATTCAGCGAACGAAAAAGAAGGTGGTTAATCCTGTAGCAAAACAAAGTGCTACTCCAGAGACTTGTGCACAAACGAAATGTTACACGATGCTACACGTGTAATTTAGCGAACGAAAAAGAAGGTGTTGTGTCCTGTAGCAAAAAAAGAGAGAATTTAAGGGAAAGTAATGATCGGAGAACCCAAGTGTCTTCCACTCAGTGTGATGCAGATATGCCCATTTATGATAATTACCCCTAACCCTCTCCTAGGAAACAACAAATTACGCAACGTTTTTACGCAGCATTCGCGTCGATTGACTTCAGTTGGTTCAGTCGCCTATGGAGGTATACCCTAACCCCCTTTGGTGTTTGCGAAATCATATTGGAGGATTAGGGATAGCCTGTTGTGTGATCGACCCAGACAAATCATATTTGAAATCCGTTTGCATAATACTTGTACATGTACTCAATTTGAAAATCACTTTACTTTACTTTATTTGTTTCTCAAGCTAGGCATAACAAGTCGGTTTGCTCTTTAAAACTAAATGTATTAGAATTCAATATAGCTTAAATGTAAATATGAATATTTACATGTACATGTATGTACAATATTTACCCAGAAATGCAGGGGACTCACAAAAAGCAAGCTTGTCGAGTTGCAGCCCCCTCAACATAATCAACAACGAAAATAAGAAAAGACATGAAAGAATGAATGCAAGTAGAAGATAACATAGAAGATATTGAACTAAAAAAAAAAACCAAACATATTATATAGTATGTAGTATTAAATTAAAGATACAATTTAAAAGTAAAGTTGCATGACGTGTAAAATGTAAGGTATTCAGTAACAATAATCTTGTTATCGATGAGAATATTCATTGCATGCTAATTAAGGTATGTACACGATTGCTAAACAACATACAATTAGTATGGTCTATATTTAAAGACAGTATGTTTGATTTTATCCAGTTTGATACCAAAGCAAGGTTATTATATTGACAATGTCAATCGAATCATTAATATTGTTGTTACTATATATAATACATTTGAACCATTGGCGAATAACAATGCAGGACAAACGTTTGGAGATGTTAACATTTATATAAACGAGGAATAGTAATGGTCCAAGAATAGATTATTGAAGGCAGGCACGGTTCTACTCGGGTCTTGGGGCTCTTAGGGTGAATATCATTACTATGATGCACCGTTGGTAATTGTTTGAATTATCATGAATGAGTGGATTTCGGGGGTTGTATTTTATAGTAAATATTGTTTAAAGGGAAACTCCACCCATAGTTTATAATTGCATAATATTAAAGAGTGTCAATTGTCATTGTGAATTGATTTTTCTTTAATTTTTATTGGTTTCAGTAATCATATAAAACAGAGATTTTCTCGCACTGCGCTTACCGTGATCCTCCGGTAGTGAAAGTGAAAATTGTAATTAACAATCAGTTCGCGCCGAGATTATTTTAACATCAATAAGCCGAGGGGCGGAATTATTTTTTACGAAACTCGATCCGAAGAGGGTTCAGGCCGATAGTGCCGAGAAGTACACCCACGCATTTCCGGCCTTGCTCGCTGCTGAAAGACATTTCCGAACTTGAACTTGGCGTGTTTATGCGTCATCCGTTTTGAATTTGGGAAATCTTTGCGTTTATATACGCCATCCGGCGCGAACTGGTTAAAACAAAACAGGTGACGGACATTCG
Source organism: Crossaster papposus (assembly GCA_037893245.1). Classification (NCBI taxonomy): domain Eukaryota; kingdom Metazoa; phylum Echinodermata; class Asteroidea; order Velatida; family Solasteridae; genus Crossaster; species Crossaster papposus. The sequence goes on along the minus strand of JBAIAA010000251.1, from coordinate 343,065 downwards.
GTTCTAGTGACTCGAACACTTTGGACACGTGAAGTCAAGATTATCCGCTTCCTTCCTGGAAAGGTCCATCTTGATGCACTCTTGGTGGGACCAGTCCGTGCATTTGCCAAAGGAAATCCATTTTATTTTCTGAACAATCAATGTTCAAACGGGTACATTTATTAGTTATTATTAAAAAGATATTTCTGTGCCAACTATTTTCAAAAATGGCATTGGCTAATTCCAAACTTTGCCTGATAGTAATGCCATTGGGGAAAACTGATTTCCAGTTTTACATACCTTTCCGTCCCCAAAAATGAAAATGTCCTGAATGCATATCTGAATATTGAACTCTTAAACAACTTGTTTTCACACAAATGTTATTCAGGAGAATTCAAATGCTAAGCATCTTCACTAATAACTGGTAATATGCAACATCAATTTGCTTGTCATGAAATTTCAAATAATCATAGAAGCTGGAAATTTTAGAAATGTTATTATTATAATCTGGTTCCATCTTACTACAACAAAAAAATTAAGCAGTTTATAGACATTAGGAATTCACTAGGCAGGGTACCCGAATTGCACCCATTAATAGTACAGGTGTATGTGTCATTATATTGGGTTGAGGCACAAAGTGTCACATTCATCTATATCTTTAAAAATATCATTACGTTTGATTTTATGTAAGATCCTTATTTGGGTATGTAATATTTTAAAAGTGTTGTGTTGCATACTGTATATTTATAAAAATACATATGAGTTCTCCATACTTTTGTAAAAAGGATTGAGAAAAATTAGAGAAAATATGGATGTAACGATGACACATTTTCAGTAATATTTTTGTTAAACAAAATAATTAAAATATTCTACCCCCCAATATGGATGGATGTTACATAAAATCACTGAATCAAATTAGTACAGCGGATAAGATCTCATATTATGAAAATTGTGCACTTTTTGAGAAAAACATGACATTGGAGAGTCAGGTTGGCGTAGCGGTTCTTTCCTCGCCTTCCACCACTATGACCCGGGTTCGAACCCCGCCTGGGCCAATATGTGGATTGGGTTTTCAGTCCCTGCCTGACTCCGTGGGTTTTCCCCAGGATATTCTTCTGGGGTTTTCCTCCCACCTCTAAAACTGTACCTTTTTCTCATTGTCTTTTCTCTACTTTGTAGGGTGTCGTATCCGAGTGGATAAGAACACCGAACTCAAGCTCTGGTGTTCTATTCACCAGAGTGTGGGTTCGAGTCCCGGTCGGGACACTTGTGTCCCTGAGCAAGACACTTAACTATAATTGCTTCTCCCCACCCAGGGGCAAAATGGGTACCTGTGAGGGCAGAGGTGGTTATTGTGATTGATTTAGCCTAGTAGCGCATATATTGCAGCACAGGCTGTATACTCCCCAGGGAGCTGAGATGGTTTAAGGATTGAAAATGGCCCAGTGACCAGGGGTATTAATTTGTTCAGCGCCTTGATCTAGTGTCTAGGATATGTGCGCTTTATAAGAACTGTGTATTATTATTATTATTATTATTTCTAGGATAGGTAGTATATATGATAAGGTTTATTTTGAGATCTCGAGGGAAGTCAGATTTGACCTCTGAGGACCGTCAGAGGTCAAATCCACAGATGGCGGCCAGTTCACCGGGTCTATTGTACAAAAATTATTAATTTTGGAGCCAAACAGTGTATACAAATATTTAAGGTGTCATTTTCAACTAAATTGGGTATGCCAATTCATTTAGGTCAAGGTCAAGGTCAAGGTCACAATTGACCCCGAAATAACTATATTCGAAATGTCATACTTAGTACGTTTACAATATGTTCTACCATTTGTGTGATAATATACTTTTAAAGATATGGATTATTATATAACACACCGTATCCAAACCTGATGGAGTGAACCATATGTGACCAAAAATAACTTTGGACAAAATGATTGACTAACCGTCGTTTTATTGTGGTTGACACTTAAATTAATGTCTATTTCCCTTCGGTATGTATTGTCGCCAAGATACTGTTGTAAATGTGGATATTATTCAAAATCAACACTCAATTACCTTTATACGACGTCCGCTGGTTTTTAGGGGGGTTGTCCGATTGCACGTTTTGCACAAACCCTGTCTAAAAGAAAGTTTTGTTAATGTTGTATTAAACTATACTATTTGATTTTTTGACAATGCTACAAAATAAATATTTCAAATTTGCTAATAATGATGTCTTATACATACGCCTGCAGCATACTAAATAAGGAGATAGTGATTGCATAGTCTCTCTCTTTTTACTTAGTGCAGCAAATATGTGCAATTTTTCGCCGAATTGTGGGTTTGATGATAAAAGCATGGCATTTGGCACACAGTTAGGACATCCCCTTAGGAATATTTTGGGATATAGGGACATTGCATATTTGTCCCATGGTAGCTGTGGTGGTCATTTTTACAAAATGGCGGCCAAAATTTACTATTTTCGCCCATAAGTTGAATTATAACATACCTCTTGTTGATTCTCCTTCCCGAATGGCTAAAAATGTGTGGTTCACTAGTATAGCATATTGCATAGCCATTGCAAATGTTACCACTATGGACCGGTGCATAGTGGTACAATTTGCAATGGTTTTTACAAAGATCGTCTGAGTATTATGATACTTGCCGTTAATGTTTGGCAGTTTACAGCACCCTCAAGAGGTTGTCAAGACTACTCAAGTGTTGTCATAAAAGTAAGACAAATGGCGGCTTCTAACACGGAAGGTATACGGATCAGGTAACAAAATCTCGATTTACACTACTATTCAACCGAGGATATAATTAAATACTCCGTGAATAATTATAAATGGCGAGCTGTACGCAAGTAAATATCTATTTTCTCATGGTATTTTTTGGACCGTGGGTGGTGTGTTATAAAACTCTTATGGACTGGCGTAATTCGGTCACTAGTCGCATCTATTCACCCCGAGGGACTGTGAGTGACCACATGAGGGTCCAAGACGATGTAAATCCCGGCATAGCTCTTGCGGAACTGTTGTCCTACATTGAGGAAGCCCCTATGAACTATGATGTGGCACCAGTGTTCAAGCACCTGGCAACACTGTACAACACCAGGCTGGAGTAGCTTGGAACAGTCCTGACTGGGCGTGTTCACTCAACCAAACTCAATAATAGATTGTTGAGGTATTTCCCTGACTTAAAAGTATTTTCCTGACTTAAAGCACAAGCAAGGCCGATACATTCTACTTGCTTTCAACCAGGATGGTGGAGCAGCCCATCACCGACCCAATCAGGAGAAACAACCTTCCTTTCTTCAGCCGATCTCCAATCAGAGAGAAATCAAGAACCCAGCTTTAGCTGTCGTCGCTCAAGAATGACTGCTCCCTATTCTCCCGGTTGTTCATTGCATCCCAGATGCGTGATGGAGATCTCGACGACTTCTTTGCTCATGAGAACCAGGCCTGTCTCCCTGCCCTGTCACAGATGGGCAAAATGAGACTGGGCAAAACGTTTGAGCTTGTACGATGCTTAGAAGATACGATCCATCCACAAGAGAAGGTTGACAATCCTCACGTTGAAGTCGTCATCCTTGATGGAGCAGCGATTACCGATATGCTGGCACCTGGTGGTGCGAAAACCTTCTCCGACTATGCAACACAGGTATTCTTACCATATATCACATCTCACATCGTCTGGGATGAATACCTGCCAGACAGTTTGAAGGCCGACACTCGAACAAATAGATGTAGAGGCATCCGAAGACTAGATGAAACTGGCAGAAAGGAAACTTGCAGGCCTTCATACTGATTGACGAGAACAAGGTGGAGCTGTTCTCCTTCCTAGCGACGAGACTAGCTGCTCAAGAGACAGACAGACAAGTCATCAGCACCCTCCACAAAGACGTGGTCTGTACGGATGCCAGAGATATCGCTGGTCATGCTCCATGTACACATGAAAAAGCAGATACCAGGAAACTGATCCACGTGGAAGATGATTAGCAGGTCTACACCAAGGTGTCGATCCGCACAGTCGGATAACGGATGTCGTAGTCCTTGCGGTGGCAGCAGCCGAACGCCTTAACATAGCTGACCTGTGGGTTGCCTTCGGTACCGGGGAGAGCGTTAGGTTCTTAGCAGCTCATGAGGTGGCCCAGGCATTGGGGCCTGACAAGTGTCGAGGACTACCCTCATTTCATGCCTTCACTGGGTGTAATACCGTGTCAAGCTTTGGAGGCAGGAGCACAAAAATGCATGGAAGACGTTGAAGGCCTGTGATGAGATTACTGCAACCTTCTGTTTCTTGGGCGCTACACCAAACCCCTCCATCGTAGATGTCAGCCTAGACACCTTGGAGCGTTTCTCCTGTTCTCCTGTATGATCACACTAGCACCCACGAACATGTCAATGATGCACGTAAGCAGCTTTTTACCCAGAAGGGTCGAGTAATAGATGCTCTCCCGCCAACACGAGAAACCCACAGAGAGCACATCAGGAGAACATCAGGAGAACTGCCTACCAAACTGGCTACTGTTGGGGCCAGATGATGGTTGCTACTGCAGAGCTCAAACCCCCTAGCAAATAGGGTGGGTGAAGAGTAACACTGGCTGGGATATATACTGGATAACCTTCCAGGAGGCAACGCAAGCATGCCGGCAACTTCTCAGATGCGGCTGCAAGAAGGAATGCAGAGAACAATGCCAGTGTAGAAAGGTTGTACTCCAGTGCACGGCACTATGACACTGCGACGGACAGTGTGTTCGGGAGTAGAACTTACAAGTATCATGGACAGCTTAGGGAACACAATTTGTATAGTTAAACTGATTTACTACCCAAGGATAATGTGTCGTTAGCTATAAGATCCAACTACATAACGTACATGTAAACGGTTGGTTGGCATTAATGTACGTTTGATGCTCGGTTTACTCACCTAGATCGCCTTTGTTTGCATGGTGGATTGTTATAAAAGACAAATGTAAGATAATATGTAAGTGCACAACTCCTACAGATTATGTGATTATTTGCTATTTTGCAAAATGGCCGCCATTTTGGATCTAGGAGAAATATGCAATGTCCCTATATCCAAAAATCTTCCTTGTGGTATGTTCCAAATATGAGCCAAATTCTATGATTTTATCATCAAACAATCTTTGCACATATCTGCTGCACTAACTAACCTTTTTAATGCAATAAAAAAACAAAAAAACTAATTTGGACAATTAATAAAAACTAACACTTGCTTTTGGTTAAAGGAAATTATCAATTACTAGCAAGTGTATTAATACAAATCAAGTAAATGTTTTTACTGGAAAGCATTTGGTAAAAACACAAAAATATTTACTGTTTGCTTTTTAGCATTACTAGACTATTAGCGAATGCTTCTCACGGTATGAATAAAAACGGGTAAATATTTGACAAAGTCATTTGACAAGGTTGGGTCGGACAACCCTGATCAAAAAGAGGCAAATATTACATGTACATGTAGTTTGCGAAATATATGCTTTTACTTGTGGTTCGGAAGGAAGAAGCAGGATCTAGGATAAAAATACAAGCAGGTGTACAGGATTTGGGGAAAGAACTGAAACAGAAAGCCGACTATTTCTTGGAACATTCTAGTGGATGGAAATAAGTGGCAGCACTGACTGCAAGGCAGCAACCTGAGACATGGCCAAATTTACTACACCCTAGGTAACGCTGGAGTGTCAAATGTTAGGTTGATGCATAATCTGTAATGTAATGCAAGCTGGCTTGAGCTTTCACAAGAAAAAGTTTGATATAAGACAATGGTACTCAGTTACCAGTGACCGTAGGTCTGCGATGTAGGTGTCAGAAGAAAGCCTGTAGCTCCTACCTTCTGATATTGACTTCAGTTTTTCCATGAAATATATACTTTCGGGATTATGGCCATTTTCCGGTGGGTTTTGTTTTTTTAGGTTCACCCTGTAGAGGTACCATGGTGGATGGTATTTTTATTGGCTCTACAACAAGCATGTGCATCAGCTTTGGGAACCAGTATTGGGTTGTCCAACTCGGAACTACCAGTACTCCTTCTGCTTTGTCGTCCATGATTTTCCGAAGTACTCGGCCAATTAAGCTAAAAGGAGGGAAAGCGTAAAAACGATAAGTTTTCCATGGACGCGTAAAGGCGTCTATGGCCATCGCTCCTGGGTCGTGTCTCCCATGAGACATAAGGTTTGATCTGGTAATTTAATAGGGACGCAAACAAATCAATATTGGGCTTGAATAGTTTCATACTTAATTGCTCAAAGATATGCGGCTTTAGCATCCATTCTCTATCAATATATATATTTCTGGATTCAATATCGGATGGTACATTTTTCTTTCCTGGATTATGTGCTGCACTGAGCCAAATGTTATGGTCTATAGCCCATAACCACATTTGCCGGGTTACTTTGTTACAGCTTGTTGAGTGAATTCCACCCATGTTATTAATATAAATAACAGTGAGCTTTAGATTCTTGAGGTGTCCAATGACCCCCAGTTCTCATTCCATTACAAACATCACCCCATCCTATGTTGGAAGCATCTGATGCAATTATAATATGTGGATTTGAATTCATTACATGCAACTTTCTTATGGTTTCAATGGACTCAATGTTTACAGTTCACCAGGTGAGGTCATTTAATGCCTCTGGTGACAAACTCATTTGAGTATTATAATTGCCGTCACTTTGTTGCAATGCTTGTATCTTGTCTTTTTTGACATATCGATAAAATAATTGGCCAAACATTAGACCCGGAAAGATTGATATCATTATTCCTATAATTTGAGCCACTTCTCGTATTAGCGCTTCCTTTTTCAGCTTTTCAATTTTTTCTGTTGTCAAAGCAACCGTCATATTGCGTGAACTAAGCACAAATCCCAGGTAGGTTATTGTTTGTGTCGGATTAACGACTGATTTTTGGTCATGGACCATAAACCCAGTTTGGTTCATTAACTGTATTGTAGCTTTCACATTTTTGCAACATTCCACATAATTATGATTCAGCATACAACAACGAATCATCAATATATGAAACTCATTGTAATCTCTTTCCTCTGAGGGCAGAAAATATAGGTTTCATGACCTTGGTGAATACACGTGGAGCTGAAGCAAGCCCATTAAGGAGGCATGTGAATTGATAGACATAGTCTCCCCATTGAAATTTAAGATACTAGTCAAAAGTACCCGTGGGTGTAATATATGACCGGAAGAAGGGAAGTTGGGGATGGGGTGACGTTGTGGGGGGGGGGGGGGGGTGTGTTTGATGAGCATAAGTGTGTTGGCAGTCTTACATAGTGGAGAATAAGTGGCCTGAATGAAGTTGTTTAGGTGAAAATTTCCTTGTAGACTACGTTGTCTGTGTAGTTGCCTTGCTTCGGTGGGAAATGTCCATTGTGGGTGACGATCTTGATGTTCTGTTTGTTGTGGACTCTGCTGATGGCGACGTATAATTGTCCATGTGAGAAGAAATCTTGGGTTAGGTAAAGTCCGATTCTTGAGAGGGTTTGGCCTTGGGATTTGTTGGCAGACATACCGAAACACATTTTGATGGGGAACTGTCGCCGTTCCATTTGGAAGGGGAATATATTGTCTGAGGGGCGCATGGGTATTCTGGGGATGAACAATCTTTTCCCAGCATGTACTCCTATTGCAATGGTTGCTTCAATGACATGATCATGCAAAGTATTGATGAAGTAGCGAGTGCCATTGCAATGGCCGTTGGCTGGATCCATGTTTCTTAGCAGCATGATGGGACATCTTTTTTTCAACGTCAGATTGTGTGGTGCCAAGGGCAATTCTGGGGTCAACTTACATCCACCCACCAAGTTTGGGCGAGATCGGACCAAGGACTTGGGAGGAGTAGCGAAAAACGAACATTTGACCTTTGACCCCAGTGACCTTGACCTTTCCAAAAATGAACCCCTCAAGGGCAATTCTGGGGTCAACTTACATCCACCCACCAAGTTTGGGCGAGATCGGACCAAGGACTTGGGAGGAGTAGCGAAAAACGAACATTTGACCTTTGACCCCAGTGACCTTGACCTTTCCAAAAATGAACCCCTCAAGGGCAATTCTGGGGTCAACTTACATCCACCCACCAAGTTTGGGCGAGATCGGACCAAGGACTTGGGAGGAGTAGCGAAACAAACAGACAGACAAACGTTGCTCGAATTATAGTATGATGATGATGATGATGATGATTTCCTGTGTTCGTATGCAATTGGCACAGAGTAATAAGCATCACGAAGATCAATGGATGCCATATAGCAGTCTCTGTTCATTAACTGTATAGCCGACTGCAAAGTTTCCATCTTAAAATGATGGCATTTTACATGCTTATTTAAAGCCTTTAAATTCAGTATCATTCTGTATGAACCGTCTTTCTTTGGACGCAAAAATATATTATATGTTTTTGCAATAACCCCTTTCATCAATAATTGATCAATTTCTTGTTCAACAATCGTTTGTTGAGGCATGGCCATTGCATACTGCATTGGGGTAAATACTTGTCGTGGAGTGGTTTCGAACTCAATATGGAGTCCTTGCACAATATTCAAAACCGTTTGGTCAGAAGTGAGTTGTTTCCACATACATGTTAGTGTAGGCATATTCGTCATTAAAAAAAAGATTCGTGTATTTTTTTTGTTAAAAGCAAAAAATCAATTGATTTTGTTAGATGATACTATGAACATAAAAAATAGGGTGTCATTTTTTCTGAGCATTCTAACGGCCTGAAATCCAAGATGGCCGCCACCTTAGCAAAACGCCCTAAATTTGACACTAAACTTTACTTAATGTGGTTTAAATATATTTTTTTTAGCATGAACTGCTTGGAATTACTCTCAACAGGACCCAAAACATTTTGTTTTGCTATCACCGCAAAATCTTCCTGAAAAACTATCTCGCTGTATAATAGGATAATGCATGGAGGATTTTCCAGGAAAGGCTTGGATGTGGTGGAGCCTAATTAATTAATCGTTAGATCATGACATAATCACTGTGAATGAGTTTGGCTTGGAAATTGTAGAGGTGACTATAACAACAATAAATTTCACCTGACTACTAATCTTTTTAGGTGACTATAACAACAATAAATTTCACCTGACTACTAATCTTTTTATTTAATCTAATATTTTTATTTTGCACAATTTGAGACAGAGCTGCCTTTTTATTTCAACACGGCGGCCGGAAAATGGCGTTTACCGGCTATAGATCACCTCGACAAAACAGGCCGCTATCCCAACATCATGAAGCTTGTTGAATTTCTTGGAGGGGCTGCCAGGGAGGCCAACGATCCTGTGTACGGGTTTGAGGAAAGGAGCAGCAGGGAATACAAGACGGGATCAAACTTCAACGTCCAAGCTAAGACTACATCACAGCCACCTGCTCAAAGAACCCGACCGAACAAAGGAAATGGATACCAGCATGCTCAGAAACAGCCTTGTCCCCTGTGCTCTGGAGGGCATTAGTTAGTTGAGTGTAGGCAGTTCACTAAGATGAGTCCACATGATTGCCCGATTGCTAGACACCACTTTGCCAGAAGATGTGATCAGGGTGCATGTATAGTTGGAGGTAGCAAAGTGAGACACTCAAAGCTACTGCATGATGTGTTCCAGTCTTCCAGTATCAACGTTCAAGCCCCGAAAGAGCTACGGTCAACTGACAGCGAGAATATTAGAGCTACCAGTCTTGGTACTAACAATATGACTTTGCCTATCGTTGCGGTAATCGTGAAGGGTGTCGGCAGAAGTGACAGCATCAAGACTCATGCGCTACTCGACCCTGGCAGTAACAAGAGTTTCTGCTCCGTAGATCTGGTGAGGATTCCTGACATACTGGGTAGTCCACAAGCCCCGTCTCTCGACACGCTGAACAAGGGATCACAGGTGGAGAAACTGGCGGTCGCTCTGAACATATTTGGTAACAACACGGGAACAGTTTTCCACCTGCCACAAGTCTACGCCTTGAAGGACTTTCCTATACCCTGCGAGACAGCTGTGCCACTCACAAAGATTTGAGCCCTCACAAGCACCTATAAAGGACATCCCGTTTCCTCGTATATCTAAGAAAGGTGTCACCATGTCGATTGGTCAGGATGTACCCGCGATATTAGTGCCTCTTGAGGTACGACTTAGCAAGGAGGCGGATTCCTATGCTGTCAGAAAATCAGTCCGGTGGACTATTAATGGTCCGTTGGGTTACAAGGCAACAGGCAGTGCTGTATCTAACTTTGTCCAAGGAAACCTTAAGGCTCAGGTAGAGAAGTTGTAAAAGGTGGATATCGGCCAATCTTTGGCAAGTGTCTTGCCTACTATGTCAGTTGACGATATGAGGGCGGTAAAAATATGGAACGGGTCAATAAGCATAGTCAATGGACATTACCAGCTAGCCATTCCCTTTAAGTGCGATCCTCCAGACCTGCCTAACAACAAGATGATGGCAGAGAGGCGTCTTTCATCTTTCGGAAAGAGATTAACGAAAAAAACAATAAAATTAGATATACCAAAGAGATGAGCCAGCTGGTTGAGAAGGAGAAGGTGGCAGACGAAGAGCTGAACAATTCTCCCGGCGCAGCCTGGTACCTGCCTCACCACGCCGTTATCAACCCCAACAAACTAGATAAGCTGAGAGTCGTGTTTGACTGTGCAGCCAAGAGTCATGGGATGTCTCTCAACGACACTGTTCTACAGGGGCCGGATATGATGAATAAGCTTGTGGGAGTCATCATGTGCTTTTATGAGCACAAGGTCGGCTTGATGGGTGACGTCGAACAAATGTAACACCAGGTGCAAGTTCAGAAAGAGCACCGAGATGCCCTGAGGTTTCTTTGAAGGCCAGAAGGAGACACAACTCAGACACCAGATGTTTTTCAAATGACAGTTCACCTGTTTGGGGGCGTTTGGAGCCCGAGCTGTGCTAACTTCGCACTGAGACGCACAACAGAAGACAACAAAGACAAATTCAGTGCTGATGTGGTGGTCAAGGTAAAAGAAACTTCTATGTTGATGACTGCCTCAAGTCTGTGCAGTCTGAAGATGAAGCTGTTCTGATGGCAAAGCAGCTGACTGACCTGTTGATGACTGCCTCGAGTCTGTGCAGTCTGAAGATGAAGCTGTTCTGATGGCGAATCAGCTGACTGACCTGTTGGCAATGGGTGGTTTCCGCTTGACCAAGTGGATTAGTACCAGCAGAAAGGTCTTAGAATCTATACCACAAGTTGACAGGGCTAAAGTAATCAAGGACCTGGACCTTGACCGAGACGGCCTTCCGGTGGAGAGAGCCTTAGGAAGTTCATTTGGACACAGATAATTATCTGCTCGGTATCAAGATAAAAGCAAAGTCCCGATGCCACACCAACAGAGGTCTGCTTAGTGTCATCTGCTTTGTGTACGACCCCTTTGGTTTGTGTGTCAATACATCCTTCAAGCCAAGATTCTCTTCTAGAACGAGTGCAGAATTATGGGTAAAAGCTGGGATAATCCCTTGGAGGTTGACATCGAACGGCACTGGGTCAGGTGGTTGGAAGATCTTTCCATGATGGATATGTTTACCCCGGAGAGGTGTCTTGTTCCAGACTGGTTTAGGCAGATTCGTGAGTGTCAACTCCATCACTTCTCTGATGCCTCACAAGACGCATATGGTAGCGTTTTCTACTTACGTCTTGTCAACACCCAATGAGTTGTTTGCTGCAGTTTCTTGATCGGCAAGTCTCGTTTAGCGCCTTTAAAGACCATGACTATTCCCAGGTTGGAGTTGTCTGCAGCTGTAGTAGCAGTTAGGATGGACAAGATGCTGAGGGGAGAATTGAGACTGGAGGTACAGGAGTCAACGTTTTGGACTGACGGCATGTTGGTGCTTCAGTTCATCAACAACCAAGCAAAGCGTTTTCAGACCTTTGTGGCAAACAGGGTAGCTGTGATCCATGACGGTTCAACAGCAAGTCAATGAAGGTACGTGCAATCCGAGCTAAATCATGCTGACGTTGCATCCAGAGGTCTTGATGCTCAGGACATGATTAACAGAGATAGGTGGATAAAGGGTCCGAACTTCCTTTGGCAGGATGAGGCCACCTAGCCGGTGACTGTGTGGTTGTTCGACATGCACACGAGTCCTTGCCTGGTCATTCTGGCAAAGAGCATGTTCTCTTCTTAATAAGAAAACAGTTCTGGATACCAAAGGCTCGACCGTTGATAAATCGCGTACTGAGAGGATGTCTCATCTGCAAGAGGCTGCGAGGATCACCTGGAGAGCAGCGCGTGGCTAATTTTCCCGCATGCAGAGTAACCCCTGGTGAACCACCATTTACATATGTCGAAGTGGACTGTTTTGGTCCGTTCTACGTCAAACAAGGCCATAGCAGAGTAAATAGGTAACGGCTGTTTATTCACAGAGCTATCCATTTAGAGATGCTACATTCGCTGGAAGCAGATTTCTTCCTGAATGCTTTTATCAGGTTCACTGCAAGGTGAGGGACACCAAATGGGTCCACTCTGACAACGGTACAAACTTCGTCGGTGGGGAAAAGGAGCTCAGAGGAGCGATCAAACATCTTGCGGAAAATAAGCAGACACAGGTCTTTCTCCTGAGCACGGAGATATAGTGGGAGTTCAACCCACCAGCGGCGTCCCACGCGGGCGGCGTTTGGGAGCGCCAGATACGGACAGTCTGCAAAGTTCTCAACTTAAATGCATGACCAAGTTCTGGATGACGAAAAACTACTCACTCTGTTCTACGAAGTCGAGTCTATCAGTCACAGCCGTTTTTGATGATCCAAAGGACTTAAAAGCTCTCACACCAAATCATCTCCTGAAGCTGAGAGCTGGTCACCCAGTCCCACTCCATAGTATGAAGGGAACTGACAAGTATGGCAAACGTTGGAAGCATGTTCAGTACTTGTTCTATCAGTTCTGGGAACGTTGGATCAGGGAGTATCTTCCTACACTGCAGCGTTGACAACGATAGATCCATCCTCAGAGAAATTTCCAGACGGGGGATATAGTGCTGGTGCGGGATGACAACCTAAACCGAAACCAGTGGCCGCTTGGAAGGGTGCCCAAGACTTTCCCCGGAGGAGATAGGCTTGTCCGCTCTGTCGAATTGAAGACATCTGCTGGTATCCTTGTGAGGCCTATCATTTAGCTGTGCCTCCTGGAGGGCGTCCTAGTAGTTGTCTCAAATTCCTAGGACTTAAACCTCCACAGTTTCTTAATTCATTGTAAATTAGCATGCGTTCACGTGCTTAATGATATTAGATGTTTAGTACCTGGTTACTTAGATAGTTTTGGTAAATGTAAGTTTAATCCTACATTTAAGGGGCCGGGATGTAACGCAGGTACTTTCTGCAATCTAAATTTGTGCTTACCCTTTTATGAAGATCATACATATAACATAAAGTGATGATCCCATTAGATTCCTGGTCTCAGAAAACATATATTTAGACACTTCATTTGTTTTTGTATCACATGTATTCGCGAAGATATCGCATTATAAGTGTTCGGCAGCCATTTTGGACGCCATCTTGGATTTCATACCCTTAGAATGTTCAGAAAAAATGACACCCTAATTTTTTTTAAAGCTTATGATACCTTCTTACAAAATCAAGTGAGTTTTTGCTTTTAACAAAAAAAATACACGAAATTGCAAATATGCCTACACTATGTAGTTAGATAATGTATAATTACACCCGCAATAAATGGTCTTGTTTGAGCTCCGTTTCCAAACATTTTGCTCACCTCACTGCAGTCTATGTACACGTACATCTGACTGAGAACAGGCATACACGTCCGTTCTCTAGCTGGCTGACTCGCACAAGAAATGATCTGACTGCTGGCTGGTAAGCGCTATCTCACGTAATCTCTGGAGTGACGTCATAATGGTGAGGTAGAATCAGGGCCCAATTTCTTGGTTCTGCTTACCGTTAGCGAAATATCCCTACTTACTATAGCAGAAAATTCGGTGCTTACGGTAAACGTATTTCACGCGTTAGCAAGGAATGTTGGTCTCTGAGCATGCGTACATCCCGTAACTAAGGATTCTGTGCTTACAGGGTTAGCGCAATTTTGTTCTGCTAGCGCGGTTAGCGGAAAATGGTGACCGTAAGCACGGAATTCTGTGGTTAGCAGAGCCAAGAAATTGGGCCCAGGACGGGAGGGTACCACTGATCTCTACAAACTGGATAGGTCGATCGTACATTGATGGGATAGCGAGCCGTGAAGTCACCGGCAGCCATGTTGGGATATTCAAAACATTGCCGTGATCGCACGTGCGCGCGTACAAACACATTCAGGCCAGACAAAACGTAGATACAAACTAGCTGCAGCGATGGTGGGTAAAATTACCTTAAAATATTTTGTAAATAAAACACCTTCACATTTAATTGCGATTTTTCACATTTTGACTTTTTAAAATATTGATGCTTATAAACTACATTATTCATAAAAATATGATGCAAAGTTTAAAAGTAGTGACTTGTAAAGCACACTTTATGTTTCTCAGCCGAAAAACCTTTGAATAACATGCTCTAATTGTAAACTGTTCGATTAAGTTCGTTCTTTATTATTGTCCAAGAAGATCATTTTGTTTCGATGTATTTTGATTTGTTTGCATTATAAACTAACTGTTGCATTACGATGAAAACATTCTTGATTTTGGTAAAATATGAAGTCCAAAAGTTTAAATAATGAAACACGCACTTCATTTAACATTAAAATGCACTTTTATTTGCCTCTTAAACAGTTTTTCATGACCGTCGCCAAAACATTTCTACAATATATCAACTTACAGCTACGATTATAAAAAACAATTTGGCTGTATTACAATCTTTGAAATGTACTCCTCTAATTTGTATGTTAACACCCTCTTCCCATAAAAAAACACAAACTGGTTGGATCACTGTTTGAATTAACTATCGACAGTGGACAAATAGTTAGATTCACGCTATATTCAAGCGGAAGGCTAGGGGGTAGACTGTTTAATCCAACCTGGATGGCTAGGAGGTAGACTTGTTTAACCCAACCAGGATGGCTAGTAGTGGGGCAGATATGTGACCAAATTGTGGGTTTTTACATACAAGCATGATATTTGGCAGAGTTAATTACGATGGCCCTAATAGCGTTTCTAGAAATGGAGCCACGAGAAAAAAACCCTTTGTCGCGTTTGGCGGCCATTTTTTCAAAATGGCCGCCAAATGCCACATTTGGCACACGGGACTTGCTATTTTATTGGAAATTAAGCAGTGTTGAAGGTTCACAGAAGTTTGAATGCCATCGAAATGCATGCCTATTGAAGAATCAGGGGCATTTGCATGTTTGTAAATGTTGCAGGCCTGCTTAAAAATAGAGGCCATTTTAAAAATGGCTACCAAATACCACATTTCGGAGAATGAATATAACTGTATTGGGAAATCACCCACGTATTTTGCAGGTTTTACATGCAATAAAGTGTTACTTGCATGAAGATAACTTCTATAAAACAGAATAACATCTTAACTTTTAATGTTATCAATTCAGACAATTCCATTTCCCTATTGCAGATAATACATATAGGTGCGGGTAGTCTAACCTCGTTCTCATACGTCACAGTTTTGTCCACCACATGGCTGACACAAAGCAGTGCACTTTAAAGCGGCCTTTTTGTATTTGCACCGCCCTCGGCATCCTTTCTCCAGCTTACATCCACAATGAATGAGTTCTCTTGATGACTTGCTGGCTTCAGGGAGGGTTGTCCACATTAGTTTCCAGTTGGGGGGATCAATCCATCCCCAACTTTCGGGTGATGGCATCGCCATAGTAACTTTAAATGCTTTGCCCCAGCAGTGTCCGCCTTGGTATGTAGCTCTTTTGATGTGTTGCATGAATGCAGCTTTAGTTGGAGGGATGGCATCAATAGGCCGACCTTTTTTGGTGAACAGTTCTTGTCGTGCCATGTCTATGTCTACCAAAGTGCTTGTATGATCATACATGAGAATGGTGAACCTCTCAAGGGCAGCTACATCATCCTGCTGGATTTGGACTGGCCCAGTGGAGAGGGTGAGAAATGTGGGTGTTACTGCTTCATATACCTTCCACCTTTGCCAGGCGGTTTTTTTCCCCCTTCGTGTTGAAAGCCGAGACCGTGTCACAACCAGTGAAAGCATGGAAGAAAGGAAGTGCTTGGGACCTGGCTCAGACATGTATGCACATTATTCAGGAGAGGATAACTCAACTGTTCTAGGCTTATGTGACCCCAAGGAACAACTCGGGAAAGACATGGTGACTTTTGGTCATCTTTTATCAGCAAAACTGCTTTCCAGGCATTATATGTTGAGTGGCGCACCACCAGATAACAAGACACCAAACCTCTATACATTGGTATATCACCAAAGGCATGGATTGTGTCAGCTGTGTGTGCTTCTCCATTCCTTCGGCTCAACTGCACACACGAGGAAGCTGATGACAGGATGATGTTCCATGTGCAGGACATTCTAAGTCACCGGGCAGGACCTACATCCCTGACGCTGTCATCAGGTGACACAGATGTGTCATCAGGTCAATTTGAGAGATCTTGGCCTCCAAGAATTCTGGCTCATCCACAACTCACGAGTGAAAATATCAATATTACCACTCCACGATATCTGCATAACGCTGGGAGACAAGCTCACAAAGTGTCTTCCAGCACTCTATATGCGCTGACTGGATGCGATACAACCAGCAAGATATCAACTAAACCTGCAGCCCTGAATGCTGTCCGCAAACCAAAAAAATTCTCCCTGATCCTGAATTTCGACTGTCCAAAGCTAACAGAAAATGCAATACAGATGGCAGAAACATTCTTGATCAAGTGTCTCAAACCATCAACAGACCTGCAGACATTTGGTGACCTGCGTCTCGCTGCATTTGATAGCAATGCCCTAAAGATAGACTTTCAGAGAACCACTTGCACCTCAACTAATGCAGGGAAACAACAGCTGTGGGTCCAAGCCCCATTGAGAGACGCCACCTTGATTTTGAATGCCGCGTTTTATGGTTTTGTAAGAAGGGGTAATTCATTAGTCCCCGAGATTGTGATCTCAAAACCAGAAGGCGAGTTGCTCGGATCCATTGTTGCAAGAACTGCAAATGCAAGGGAGGTGATTGTTGTAAGAACCCATCACTGAATGAACACTGCTCACAATTTCCATACCTGGACTCTGTTGTGTTACTTTATAATAATTACTAAATGCTTGTTTTCTTTCTTAACAAAATCCTTGAATTGTTTAAATTCCGAATTGTCAGTTAAATTCTAGTAGATGACACAAATGTTCTAACTTTGCTCTAAGTTGGGAAAGTTTAATTAATAAATATATACGTAAATTCCCGGTGTATGTATTTATTTGTATGGTCTTATAATAAGTTGACCGAACGGTTTTTAGAAATGTTCTTGTAAAATATCCAATGAACATCTTGAGCACATCAGAAAATGTCTAGCTCCAATGCTTTAGAAGATACAGCTATGTCGGCAGTAGCACTTCCAATAAAAAGGGCGTGGTCATTTTTAAAAGGGCATGGTCATTTTAAAAGGGCGTGGTCATTTCCGGGCTGTTCGCCTCGGATAGAGATTTTGGCACACATCCCAAGTTGTTCCTTGGGGTCACATAAGCCTAGAACAGTAGAGTTATCCTCTCCTAAATAATGTGCATACATGTCTGAGCCAGGTCCTTTACTAAATTATGGGGGATAAATAAGAGACCGTTTAAATCTGAATAAGGTAATTTTGGTAGCCAGTTTGGATTTGGGCGGACAAATCTTGGGTAGCCACAAGTTAATTTCAAAAGGCTTAGGTTCAGGACGCCACAATGAAACCAACTTTAGTGAACTTTAACAGGACAAAACGAAGATGTACTTTAAATTTAAGTAAGATGCTTTTGATGGCCATTTTGGCAGCCACTTTGGCAGCCATTTTGGCAGCCGTTTTAGCAGCCATTTTGGCAGCCATTTTGGCAGCCATTTTGACAGCCATCTTGGATTAGACGAAAAATCCTGGGTATTCCCCAGACTAATCTTAAAGGCCTTGGGCTTAGAATGACGGAATTACTGAAAAAACTCTGACAGGAAAAAAACAAGAAGCAGGAAAAACCTAGATTTTGGCGGCCATATTGGATTTGAGGCCAAATTCTGGGTGGCTCTGAAGCTAAAATCAATGGGTGTACATTCAAGATGACAGAATCACGAAAAAAAAGTTGATATTAATCGTAATTGGCAGTATATTTTATGTAATTTTGGCAGCCATTTTAGATTTTAGCGGCCATATTGAATTTGAGGCCAAATTCTGGGTGGCTCTGGAGCTAAATTCAATGAGTGTACATTCAAGATGACAGAATCACACAAAAAAACGTTGATATTTAACGTAATTAGCAGTATATATGTATTTTATGTAATTTTGGCAGCCATTTTAGATTTTGGCGGCCATATTGAATTTGAGGCCAAATTCTGGGTGGCTCTGGAGCTGAATTCAATGAGTGTACATTCAAGATGACAGAATCACACAAAAAAACGTTGATATTTAACGTAATTAGCAGTATATATGTATTTTATGTAATTTTGGCAGCCATTTTAGATTTTGGCGGCCATATTGAATTTGAGGCCAAATTCTGGGTGGCTCTGGAGCTAAATTCAATGAGTGTACATTCAAGATGACAGAATCACACAAAAAACCGTTGATATTTAACGTAATTAGCAGTATATATGTATTTTATGTAATTTTGGCAGCCATTTTAAATTTTGGCGGCCATCTTGGATTTGTGGCCAAATTCTGGGTGGCTCTGGAGCTAAATTCAATGGGTGTATATTCAAGATGACAGAATCACTAAAATAACCCGTTGATATTAAACATAATTAGCAGTATATATGTAATTTATATATATTTTATGTAATTTTAGCGGCCATTTTGGATTTTGGCGGCCATTTTGAATTAGGGGCAAAAATCAGGGTGGCCCCCAAGCTCATATGAAATGGTTGAGGTTCAGGATGATGAAACCGTTGAGAAAACCTTGACAGGAAAAACCCTTAGTTTTTCCTGGTCTGGGCCCTGTCTAAACATGACTGCATTTACTTAGTCAACAATGTGTTTTAGCAGCCATTTTGAAAAATGGCCGCCATGGCCGACCGAGGGCGTTTTTGCGTTGGCTCCACTTCTGAAAATATTACATTGGCCATAATACTCATCTATACCAAATTTCATACTTGTATGTAAAAACCCACAATTTCGTGCCATAGGGGCTGATATCTGCCTAACTATAGGGGGTAGACTTGTTTAACCCAACCTAGATGGCTAGACTTGTTTAACCCAACCTGGATGGCTAGACTTGTTTAACCCAACCGGGATGGCTAGACTTGTTTAACCCAACCGAGATGGCTAGGGGGTAGCCTTGTTTAACCCGAACTGGATGGCTAGGGTTAGACCTGTTTAGCATGACCTGGGTGGCTAGACTTGTTCAAGCCGACCTAGATGGCTAGACTTGTTTAACCCAACCTGGATGGCTGGGGGTAGACTTGTTTAACCCGACCTGGATGGCTAGGGGATAGACTTGTTTAACCCAACCTGGATGGCTAGACTTGTTTAACCCAACCTAGATGGCTAGACTTGTTTAACCCAACATGGTTGGCTAGGGGGTAGACTTGTTTAGCCTGACCTGGATGGCTAGACTTGTTTAACCCAACCGGTATGGCTAGGGGGTAGCCTTGTTTAACCCAACCTAAATGGCTATAGCCAGACCTGGATGGCTTGAAACAGACTGTCTTACCATGAAGCTAACACAAACGTGATCGAACAAGGAGACCGAAGGACGAAAACCCGGATGTGTTGTAAGTAAAATTAGTTTTACCATTTTTTTCCCGACTTTGCCAGCGGTCATCCCCCGACCCGGTCATTATCACGAAGTAATAACCGGGTCCTCACACTGTTATTATATTACCTTTAATTAATACCTTTTTAACAAGAAAAATTGTGAAAATGCTCCAAATTTCGTGACTTTTCTTTCGGCGATATTTCCAGTGTTTTGTTTTCTTGTTCAGGGGCTGTTGTGGCATTAGACAGATCACATGGCTATTATTGTGCACCGTAGTTCATCCCTGTGTTCCATGTGTTTTAGAGTATACAATAAAGCAGCACTGTTCGTTACTGTTACATGCTTGTGTCACTGACCTCTACACCTGGACGGACCATTGTCCATATTCTGTAGCCTTTAAACAAGGCCACATGTCTGATAGACGCCGAGCGACTAAAAAGAGACTAATCGCGAAAACCTGAGTGAACGTCAGCGCGAATTGCCCAGACAAGTGGCCTTTATCAATCTGGTTTGGATTTCTTATGTTAACCTTTGTTTCCAACTTGAATCGCTACCGAAATGGTAGCGTCCAATCAGCGAACGTATCTCTACGTGACGTCAGCTTATATTTGAGTTGGACTAGTTCATTTTACAAACAGGGAATGTCCAATCATGTCACTTACAATATTTAGCTCAAATCATTAGTTGCTTCCTAATTTATTGCAATTTTGCATGTAAAATAGATTTAAATGTGATATCTTGTATTTATCATTCATATATTCAACTCAGAAGCAAAATTTATATACGTTTTTTTACCTTTTCTTACATGCTTTGATATTGAACGAATCACGAACGAAACCAACTGGGAGATCGCCGTTCTGATTGGGCGTATTGGCATGCTAATATATATCTATGAATAATTCATGCCGAGCAGTGAAACCTACATTGCAAAAGGCCTCGTGACATTCGTCACTCGGTCGCGCGTTCACCCCGGGTATCTAGACTCATCTCAGCCGCTTAGCCAGAGTCACGAGGCCTTGTCAAAAGGCTATATTCTGCTGTGCTAACACTTGAAGTCGGCGCGAACTGGAAGTGCAACATGGCGGACCCGAGACGTCACTGCTGTGAGCCAATGAAATGTCCAGGTTTGGAGGTTAGCGGATTTTTTCTGTACATTTTGTATTTATAAACATTACGTAATACGTATCGTACCAACACCTGGACATTTCATTGGCTCACAGAGTCACGTCGTGGGTCCGCCATGTTGCACTTCTCCGCATGCCGACTTCAAAATGAAACAATGATGATCTGTCCATGTATAGAAGTCAGTGGCTTGTGTCAGTCGACACACACTAAAACATGGTGTCAGAAGTCGGCCTGAAAACCCTGCTCGCCCGTGGAAAAGCTCACCAAACGTAAGAAACTGTGTCTGACTTGGACTATAGCATCGCTGGGATCAACTTTTGCCCTGTGACTCGTGTAGCCAGTCGCTGGGAACGCTAAAAGTTGACCGTATTCACCGTGTAGTTCTCACCACGCACGGACAGTCATCTACGGTGGCCTGTACTTGCCACGTACGGCCATATCTACATACGCATAGGACAACGATTCTGTGTTGTCGTTATGGCACAGTCACTGATTCCGGCTCCATCAAAGATGGACGTGAAAGGCGATATAGTCAGCAACTGGCAATATTTCAGAAATAGTTGGCAGAACTATGAAATAGCAATAGGACTGACAGTAAAACCAGACACCGTTCGAGTTGCTACCCTGCTTTCAGTAATGGGTAAAGAATGTTACCAAGTATACGAGAACCTGCCTTTGACTGAGGAAGAGAAACAAAACTCTGAAACAGTCCTCGAGAAACTCGGTGAGCATTTTGAGCCTAAGAGAAACGTAATCTATGAACGTTATGTGTTCAACTCGGCCACTCAAGACGCACACGAGAACATTGAACAGTATCTCCACCGTTTACGCAAATTAGCATCAACATGCAAATTTGGTGCTCTCCAAGACGAAATGCTGCGAGATCGGCTCGTGATTGGCATCAAAGACAATCCAACACGCGCAAGACTGCTCAGAGAGTCAAAACTGACACTTACCAAGGCCCTTGATATCTGTAGAAGCAGTGAAGCCACTTCACTACATCTCCAGTTGATGGAGAAGACAGAGGAAAAAGTGCATCAGGTCAAATACAAGACCAAATCACAAAGCCGGCAGCACAAGCAGTCAACATGCAAGTACTGTGGAGAGAGCCACCACCGTGGGAAATGCCCAGCCTACGGACACGAGTGCCATAAATGTCACAAGCAAAACCATTTTGCAAAGGTGTGCCAATCAGCAGGACAAGACAAAAGTGGCAAACCCAAAGCATGGCCAAGGAAGAACGCTAAGCAGAAAGTTCATCAAGTTGCCGCTGACGCAGATGATCTCAGCAGTGATGAGAGCATCTACAACATACATACTGTGTCAAAGGGCACCCAGTACTTTGTGAATCTGCAAACCAGACCTCGCTCAGGTGGCACACGGTGTGCACCAGCAGTCCTGAAGTTCCAGATAGACACTGGTGCTACATGCAGCACACTGCGACTTCAGGATTACCAGAGAGTGACAACAGAGCCGTTGCAGCCATCAACAGCAAAACTGAGACTGTATGACAAGTCAGTCATTAAGCCCACTGGAGCAACTACACTCCGGTGCAAGACAGACAGTGGAACGACAAAGCTCGTTCACTTTGAGGTTGTGGACAAAGCACCAACTTCTTTGCTGTCAGGCAGAGCCAACGAGGCATTGGAACTGCTGCAATTCAGCCAAGAGCATGTAGTTCATACAGTCAGGAAAGAACCAACTCTGACTAAGGACTGCATACTGCAAGAATACAGGGATGTATTCACAGGCTTGGGCGAACTTCCAGGACACTATCACATCGAATTGGATGAGATGGTAAAGCCAGTACAGAACACCAGACGCAGAGTTCCTATCCCAGTACGGGAGGAGCTGAAAGCAAAGCTCCAGAGTCTGGAACAAGAGAAAATCATCCGGAAAGTTGAAGAGCCAACTTCCTGGATAAACAGCATGGTGGTCGTGAAGAAATCCAACAAGCTCCGCATCTGCCTCGACCCCCAGAACCTGAACAAAGGCATCAAGAGGAACCACTACCCAATACCGACTATTGAGGAAGTGGCACCGAGACTTACAAAGGCCAAAGTCTTCTCGGTCGTTGACGCCAAAGACGGCTTCCTACAAGTCGTTTTAGACGAGGAGTCGAGCTACCTGACCACATTCTGGACGCCCCATGGTCGGTATCGTTGGCTTCGAATGCCATTTGGAATCTCCTCAGCGCCCGAAGAGTTCCAGCGGAGATTGGATGTAGCCCTAGAGGGGCTAGACAACGTTGATACCATCGCTGATGACATCATCATATACGGCGCAGGTGACACAAAGGAAGAAGCAGAAGCGTCACACGACACTGCCTTCATAGCCCTCTTGAACAGATCCAGAGAGCGTGGGCTAAAGCTCAACGCCAAGAAGGTCAAGTTCAAGATGCCAAGTGTCGCCTACATGGGCCACGTCATCAGCGCCCAAGGACTGGCACCCGATCCTGACAAAGTCAGAGCGGTGCAAGAGATGCCCAAACCCACAGACGTACAGGGAGTACAGAGGTTGCTTGGAGTAGTAACCTATCTGGCCAAGTTTATGCCCAGACTCAGCGCAGTCTGTGAGCCACTGAAACGGCTTACGGACAAAGATGTCATGTTTGATTGGATGCCCCAGCATGACAAAGCGCTGGACACAATCAAACAACTGATCACACACGCCCCTGTACTGCAGTTCTATGACATCAAGAAAGAGGTCTCCATCGAGTGTGACAGCTCGGACGTGGGGTTGGGAGCAGTCCTAACCCAAGAGGGCAAACCAATAGCATACGCGTCACGCAGCCTCACTTCAAGTGAACGCAACTACGCCCAAATCGAAAAGGAATGTCTGGCCATTGTCTTCGCAGCGTTTCGACCAGTACATCCTAGGACGTAGCAACGTGCGGGTCCAGACCGACCATAAGCCGCTCATGTCAATCTTCACCAAACCCATCCTCACCAATCCCAAGCGCTTACAGAGGATGCGGCTCAGGTTGCAGAAATACTCACTCAACGTGGAGTATAAGCCTGGACCTGAAATGTACATCAGTGACACCCTCTCGCGAGCATCGGTGCCCCAACGAGAAGTCACAAGTGACACGCCACCATACATCATCTTCCAGGTTGCAGAAGAATGCCATTTCCAGGAGGAGTTGGCAGGAATCAACATGGAGGCTGACGTATTTGTATCAGACGAGAGACTCCAGCGTATCCGAGAGGAGACTCTCAGAGACACAACTCTCCAAACGTTGGCAAACATGGTCATTACGGGATGGCCAAGCAACAAGCAGGAGGTACCCCTATGTATCCGCGAGTATTGGCCCTACCGAGATGAGCTAGCCACACATAATGGTATCATCTTCAGAGGCACCAGAGTTGTGATACCCACCAATATGAGACGTGATCTTATCGTCAGAGCCCATGCATCACACTTAGGGATCCAGAGCACCATCAACAAATCCCGTGAGGTAATGTTCTGGCCACATATGAGCCAGGAACTGACTGAAGCCATTCAGAAGTGCCCTACTTGTCAGGAGGCCCAATCAGCAAACTGCAAAGAGCCTCTGATGACGCATCCTCTACCCACAGTGCCATGGCAAGTTGTTGCCACTGACTGTTTCGAGCTAGACAGTCAGTCATACTGTGTCTTTGTCGATTTGTACTCAGACGTCATAGAAGTTGTGGAACTGGAGGACATGACCACGGAGACTCTGGTGAAGAAAACCAAACCAGTCTTTGCCACACACGGCATACCAGCTACGCTGATCAGTGACAATGGGCCAAACCTTGCTTCTCGTGAGTTCAGCCAGTTTGCTCGCGAATGGGACTTTCGCCACATCACTACAAGCCCTCACCACAGCAGAGCCAATGGCAAAGCTGAATCCGCCGTCAAGATCGCAACAGGTTTTATCAAAAGATCCAAACGCGCTGGTGGAGACATGTGGCAGTCCATTCTCGAGTGGCGTAACACTCCAACACCCGGGATGGACAGCTCTCCGGTCCAACGCCTCATGTCATGCAGAAGCAGAACCCTTATGCCGTGCAACAACACACTGTACAAACCAGAAATTTAGGAAGCTGTGCCAGACCAGATAGTGCGAAAGAGACAACAGGCCAAGAAATTCTACGACCGCACTGCCAAACCACTCCCACAGCTGGTAGTTGGTCAACCTGTAGGGGTCAAAACCCGCCCTCAGGTCGACCATGCTCCTTGGAAACCTGGGGTCATCAAGGACAAGGTTGCCCCTCGAAGCTACATTGTTGAGGTGGATGGGCGACGGTACCGCAGAAACAGAGTTCACCTCAGGGACACACTGGTTACACACGACGCCAGAAAGCCATCTGACAGTGAAGCCCTGATCATGGACATAGCTCCCACAACACCTGACCCACTGGAAAAATCATCAGACTCTCACAGTGAGCCACCGGTCGTTACTAGGTCCGGCAGAATCTCCAAGCGTCCTCAACATATAAAGGACTACGTGACCTAAACGACCACAGCCATAAGGAGAACGGTTACAAAACTCCTACAAATGAACTCGGACATTTGTTGTTACCTATGTTTTTTGTCAGCATTTTCTGTACTTGTTAGCATGTTTACTAAGTGTTTACTCTTAGCTTTAGTGTTTATCCAGCTGTTTGCAAAATATTGTTGTGGCCGTTGTAAAAAAAAAATAAAAAAAAAAAGAGTTGTTGTGGAAAAATGTATGTGCAGGACATTTAACTCCAAAGAA
Organism: Crossaster papposus; assembly: GCA_037893245.1. Taxonomy (NCBI): domain Eukaryota; kingdom Metazoa; phylum Echinodermata; class Asteroidea; order Velatida; family Solasteridae; genus Crossaster; species Crossaster papposus. Next base: position 317,445 of record JBAIAA010000251.1, on the reverse strand, counting down.
AGGGAGATGTTGTGGCATTAGACAGATCACATGGCTATTATTGTGCACCGTAGTTCATCCCTGTGTTCCATGTGTTTTAGAGTATACAATAAAGCAGCACTGTTCGTTACTGTTACATGCTTGTGTCAGTCTACACCACTGACCTCTATACATGGACAGATCATCATTGTTTCATTTTGAAGTCGGCATGCGGAAAAGTGCAACATGGCGGACCCACGACGTGACTCTGTGAGCCAATGAAATGTCCAGGTGTTGGTACGATACGTATTACGTAATGTTTATAAATACAAAATGTACAGAATAAATCCGCTGACCTCCACACCTGGACATTTAATTGGCTCACAGCAGTGACGTCTCGGGTCCGCCATGTTGCACTTCCAGTTCGCGCTGACTTCAAGTGTTAGCACAGCAGAATATGGACAATTGTCCGTCCAGGTGTAGAGGTCAGTGGTCTACATACTAAAACAGGGGCCATATTTTAGCTTATGCATGGTACCCTGTCTCTTCATATGTTATTATTACCCATACTTAGAGACCAGACTCAGCTGACCACTGATGTCCACCGTGCATAGCAACGCGCTAGCGTTAACAGACGACACGCGCATTTTAACAAATTTCGCTTGTATAGATACAAACGTTCTACGCGTCCATTTATAGCTGAATTTTACAAAAAGGTATTTATGAATGGGAATAAATGTGTGTTCGGCTCGGGTAATTATCAGCACCCTGACTCCAGCGGTCTTAAACAGAGTGATTAAAACCTCTCGAACACACATTTATTCCCTTAATAAAATCCGCAATTTTGGGGGAATACATGTACCTTTCTGATAAAATGCATCCTGTACTTGGCAAAAGGTTTCTGCCTGTAAAACCTGATGAATTTCTCCTTGGTTCTTTAGGTTGCAAATGCAGACAAGGTTGTACATGTCAAGGGAAGATGCGAGCTACATGTTTATATACCGCAGCATTACACAGAACTTATGCATGTCTGTCAAGTGTAGCGGCGTATTATACATATATCTAATATTGACCAGTTGTGCCTTCCATACTTATGCTCTCCATACTTTATGTAAAGTGCATTATGGGTAAAACAATGCCGTGGTTGGCAAGATGGCTCCTGTGCGCTGATCGCACGTCTGTGAATAAACCAGTTTGGGTTTGTGTTTAAACATCAATAATCCTCATGGTCCTGTGCGTCATATTAGTCATCCGAATCTGTAAAGTAACGCTATTCCCGTTACACTGGCGTAGTCGGCAGGATGACTTGTGTTTCGCTGTTGTTTGTGTCGGCGAATTCATACATGTCACACACTGCATATATGCGGGTGCGACTTTAAACATACATGCTGACTGGATCAGTCTGTGAGTCTTCTACTCTGCTGTTTTGCTGCTGTAATGTTGGTTCTCCAAAACTGTGGACATTGTTATTGCAATTGTTATTGCAAACGAGTTCGTATATGCTGCGTCTGTAATGTTGAATGACACTGACTAAGTCAAGTCGTCGGCATAGGTTTGTGAGTTCGACTCGCAAGACCGTTTGACAAGTTGTTGTGACAACGTGGAAGGACCGCCTGTCGGGCCACGTTTCCGTCACGTCAATTAGCTGCTGTGGCTGTGTGCTGAGTAGCGTTCTACCTGTGGCAAGAGGAGATTCCCCTGAAGCCTCGCCCATCACGCCCCGTGAGGAGCCCCTGTGCTCTCACATGACCTAATGACATTATTCGTGTTGATGTACATCTGTAAGCTGTTTGTGTTCTGCACTAGCTGCTGAGTGCTGGTCTAGTCTGCCCTAACCCTAACCCTCCGTGTTCCTGTTGATGTCGAGATGATCTTCGTCTGTACCTTCGAGTTCAAGCCCCCTTGAGCTGTTGAACTTGGTCAGCCCACAAGACTCATCTTGTCCTCCAACCAACCAACCAACCAACTGATCACCAGGATCAAGAAATGAACACTAAAATTGTGCTTAAGACAATCATCATAATCATGATTTACTATTGATTACTTTATTGCCTCATGGAGCACCCATGCTCAATGTAGTGTAAAGTGACACTAAGTTTAACATTTGATTTTGCTAAACCGCTTAATTGATGCTAATTTACATGACTGCATATTGATAAGATTTACACATGTACATTGTTGACTGAATATATCTGAAAACAAAAAGAGCCAGAAGAGTACAGTTGTTGTACTAGTTCAAATCTTATTCAAAGTATTGAAAGCAAATGAGGTTGATGCCATAACGTTAAGTGTGAATCTAGAGAAGTAATATCACTCTCTCACCCGCGTCTCACTTGAGGAGGGGGGAGTGTAGCGGCGTATTATACATATATATAATATTGACCAGCTGTGCCTTCCATACTTATGCTCTCCATACTTTATGTAAAGGTCATTATGAGTAAAACCATGCCGTGGTTGGCAAGATGGCTCCTGTGCGCTGATAGCACGTCTGTGAATAAACCAGTTCGGGTTTTTGTTTAAACATCAATAATCCTCATGGTCTTGTGCGTCATATTAGTCATCCGAATCTGTAAAGTAACGCTAATCCCGTTACACATGGTCCACCCCTGTATTGTCATTAAAACAGATCTTGAAAACAGTAATTTTCTACCAACTAAAAATAATAGCATTATACCCACATGTGAAATTTACGTCATCACCAATGTACATGGTGTTGATGTTTGTTGTCAATTTGTTTTTTTCCCTCTTTTAAACATCCAACATGTACATATACATTGTAAATGATAGAAAGTAGAACAAATTGAATCAAACCAATGGAATATAATCCATCTACATGTAGTATAGTTGGATGGAGTAAGTGGTGTAGAGCATAAGTTTTGAGAAAACTGATCAAATAATTGTAATACACAACATTTTGTGCCTGCATGCACTTCATCGTTTAAACTGTGGGTAATATGTAGATTGATATATTTTGGCCTATTTAGGTTTTGTAATCATTGAATTCACTCACGTGAATGATATCTTGTAGATTTTCTAAACTGTAGAACATTTGTTGTAATATTCAGTACTCTTTCTTTTTGAATAAATTCTTACCTTTGGAAAATCTAGAACTGCCAAATGGAAACCAGTGAAGGATTTGGTTTTCTGCTTGATGATTGCATCATCCAGTTTTAGAACATCAGTATTGAACATCAACTGATTTTCCATTCAGGCCAAGGAAGCCTCCAACAACATGCTCAATATGAGCTGGCCCTTCTGTGTGATCTGCTGACTCCTGGCAAGCTGATTTTGCAAAGGCTACAAGGGATGCGGGCCGATTTCCGTGTTAGAAGTTGCAGTTCATGAAGGCCAGAAGTCTATCTCTGGTTGCGTGGTTGGGGGACTTTTCCATTGCTTCCTCCCATGATGTCAAGTTCACCTCACGGAGGAAAGCACTTTTGATCAACTGTTTTGTAAAGGTATATTTCAGGGGGGCCCAACAAAGTGCGCCACCAACGTTGAAATGTATCTCATTAATTCTTCCACGCTCGAGAGCTGCACATCTCACACAGTAAATACGTATAGATCGCTACCGCGAAGCGCACCATTGAAACACGTACAAATTTACTCCGCGCTCGCTCTCCGAATTCAGTGATTCATATAACGTCCGCAAAGCCAGGTACACAGGCACGATCTACACGGATTTTTTGGGGGGCGATTTCATTTTCTGCCATTTTCGTTTGAAAACAACACGATAAAACGCAAGGGGTTCACAGTCAGATTTTTTTTAAATTCAGTATACATCACTGCTACATCCTTTTTTTAACGTATCCATGGACAAAAATGAGTGGGTTTATCGATTATTATTGCCCTTTTTAGGGGAGGTATTTGTGCACGTCGTTTGAGCATTTGTGCACAATCTCCACGCGCATCAACGGTACGTCAACGCTTAATTTTGTTCGACTGCTTTTTTCATAATCAATACAATTATTGGATTGTTCCCCCCTATTTTGAGAATGGACGGTACATCAGCGTTTCGCAATCACAGTCTCGAAGGGCCCCCCCCCCCCCTCCGCCCCCCCCCCTTGTCTCAACTGGTTTCTATAATTCATTGGACATATTGGTTAGTTGAGTTGGGATTGACACATATAACTCCCCTAATGGGGTTATAGTTTGATGATTTGGTTGGTTGGTTTGGGCTTGTTATTGGTTGGTTGGTTTGGGCTTGATATGGTTGGTTGGTTGGTTTGGGCTTGATATACTGGGACCTATGTGGGGACGAATTTTGTTGATTCGTTTTAGGCTTGTGACAAATGATTCCCCCCAATGGGTCCTAGTTTGATTATTGGTTGGTTGGTTTGGGTTTGTTATTGATTGGTTGGTTTGGGCTTGATATGGTTGGATGGTTTGGGCTTGATACACTGGGACCTATGGGGGGAAGAATCTGTTGGTTTGTTCTAGGCTTGACAAATGATTCCGCCTAAATGGGTCCTAGTTTGATGATCTGGTTGGTTGGTTTGGGCTTGATAGTGGTTGGTTGGTTTGGGCTTGTTATTGGTGGGTTTGTTTGGGCTTGATATTGGTTGGTTGGTTTGGGCTTGAAATAGACGATGTGCCCTCTGACGTCACGTGTTTGCTCTGTGTTCGGGTGTGCCCGGCTGTGGTGCGCGCGCGTCGTGTTTTGCGTGAAGTTTGCTTGAGGGGCGACGTCGCAGGTCAGGTCGCCTTTGAATTAGGTGACCTTTGATGCCGTCACTTGACTAGATTGTGTGAGGCGTGGTGTGTGCGCGTATTGCCGGGCGCATTTGGGTACGGATGTGAACAGGGGGCACATGGTCTATACACTTTTAATAGTATGCCAATTGCACTGATCTACGGAGTTGTAACTTGGTTGCCACTGTAAGGTGGAGCCGGATGGGAATTCCCCCTTGTATTTTTCCTCCTAAAAGTTTTTTTTGCGGGTTTTCGCCCATCTCGTAAATCAGAATTGGTTTTAGTGTTTTGGAATCTTGTAAATATCCTTGTACATCTGTAAATATTTTGTAACTTTCTGTAAATGTTGTTGTATTTTTGTGTACTGTTATTTTATTTAATAATGTGTGCAGGGCCCCAATAAAAACCAGTTTTAAACTGTCTGGGCACACCCTGGGTAAAGAAATGACACAGTCCCCCATTTTGGGTCCTGGTTTGATGATTACTGGTTGGTTGGTTTGTTTAAGCTTTGGCATCCCTGCCTTTGGGGCTAGTGAGGAAAGATTAATAATAGTACTATTAACACTTAATTTGTCTCTATACCAGGACAATTAAAGTTTATTCATCGACTTTATGACCATCTCAAGGCAACTGGTGTTGTCTGGTGGGGTTGTTTTTTCCCTCTGTGCCCGGGCTTGGCCAGGTGGTCACGAAAGATGACCAGTTACCGTGGCCAGGCCTTGTCACGGGGTGTACCGGGACGGGCCTCGAGACCACGGAGATCTCGGCGGAGTAACCATCCGCCGACTGGGCAGCTGACCCAACCTCGCTCAGTCCCGGGTGTTTTGGTCCATACCTTCACCTAGGGGGCGCCATTCACTTTTTCCACGACTACAGGTACTTTGCAGAGCCTTCTTGAGGGCGCCCTTCACGGAGACCACTTTTCTGAAGTAGAATGAGCATACCGTCTCTACTCGCCACACTCTTGGCATTTGAAACCACTTTATTCCTAGTCGTCTCAGAAAATCGTGATATTCATTGTTTATTGCTAGTTAATATCAGCCTACTCCCTACAACTTTCCTGAAGTCTTTTCCCTCTCATGAACCACAGTCATGTGAGTAATTTTACAGGCAATCTTATGATGATTCCCGAGTGTTGTTTAGTTTTGTTATCCAGCTATGTATTTGTGCACGTATAGCATTCCCCCTGTCATAATGTTTATGTATTCTCTTTTCCATCAAGTATTCTGGCTTTGTACACATACATTTATATTAAGATTAGGAGACATTTTCATGCGCATTTTAGCACCAGCTGCTGAATGGATTTATGCGCGCTTGCTTAGTGTTTATGTAGTTTCCTTGTTCATTTATCCAAGTTTTAAAGTAGTTTATGTCTTGTATTGTTCTTTACAGTTCACCGCGTTTATTAAAGAAGTGTGGAAACCGAAGCTCTGACCTCCGGCCATTTTTCTTTATTTGCGTGGTTGACACCACTGGTGGAACTTACACTGCCGTCTCCCTGAGACTACGCGTATAGCTGAATCCAGTACAGTGAAATGACTGAGATAAATTTGACTTCATCAGGCTCAACAACAACAAGTTTACACGCTGCATAAGAGTCAACATGACCGAGGCATCACCCGCCCGTCTGAAAAGAGCGACAATGCTGACATCACAGGCAAATTGGCCCGAGATGAACGACAAAGGCAGCCAACTCTCAAGGCTCTCATGAACGACATCGACAAGGCTCAGAAAACTCTTCATCAAAGCTAGAAAAAGAGCGTCAGAGGACGTAGAAGCCCTGAAAGCTGCCCATGACGATGTAACGACACTGCGGTGCAACCTTCCCGATACACAAGCTGCATTACAGTCCTACCGTGAAGCGTGGTCCAGGCTCGAGCTGTACGAGAAGGACAAAACTGGAGAAATGAAGAGATGAAGAATGAAGAAAGAATAAAAACCAAAGTGGTCGTCCTAGAAAACATCGACGAGGCCAATAACGCCATCACGCAATTCTCCGAACGAGTCTACCAACTCACCCTAGAGATGAAATCAACCAGCACTCACCGGTCTGCTCGCTCACGAAGATCATCGAACATATCGACATCGTCGCACCAGAGCATTAAGGTACGAGCCATCGCTGCAGCAGCAGCCGCCGCCCGAAACGCACAGTTTGAAGAGGTCATCGCCAAGCGTACCGCCGACCACAAAATCAAACAAGCTAGACGAGAAATTGAGGAGAGGATGGAGCAAGCTACCGTCGAAGCCGAGCTTCGAATACTAAAGGCCCAACAACTAGCCGCTGTTGAGCAGTCACGAGCCAAGGCAATCCTCCAAGTGGAAGAAGAGAATGGGGCATGTCTGACGTCACCCCATCACTCGTCAAATGACCACGCGTTGCAGTTCCTTAACCAACAGTCGGCCCTGACGAGCAAGCTTCAACCAACAGCACCTGTCTTTAATCCAGCCTCTTCAATCCCACGGTCAAACTCGCCATTCCCCCCTGACAAACACGCACCTGTCGACTCCCTGAGCCAAAATGCTAGGAGCCCAAGCCAGACGAAACCATCACAAGAGAACTCGCTACTCGCAGTAACACGGGAAATCACAAACACACTCGCTCACCAAAGACAACCAACTCAAAAACCCGACGTGTACGAAGGCGACCCCATAATGTTTCAGCCTTGGCGGTCGTCGTTCGAGACGATGATAAACCAGGCCCCCACTCCGGCAACGCAGAAGCTCGCCTTTCTGGCGAAATACACCAGAGGGGAGGTCAGAAAGCTCGTCGACCGTTTCCGCCACCGGTACGTCTCTTCCCCTGATACGGCCTATAAGGAAGCGTGGCGAGAACTAGAAGAGCGTTTCGGCAACAAGACAAAAATCACCACTGAAATTATCCGCAAGCTCATGGATTTCCCCCGATTCAAGGCAGGCGAGAACAAGAAGTTACGAGAACTTGCAGATTTGTGTGCAGACGTAGCGGCACAGATGGAGGACCTGCCTGACCTCTCTGTCTTGAATTATTCGCACAACCTGCATCCTCTGCTGGACAAACTTCCCCAGCATATACACAATACATGGAGGAAGCTTGGATCCCAGCACAAGAAGGAGTTTGACAGATATCCTCCCTTCACAGTGCTAGCGAAATTCCTAGCCGAGAAAGCAACGATGCACAACGACCCCGAGCTATATCCGCCCAACCAGACCCTGCCCACTACTACTGAAAGAACCGCAACCCCGCTCTTAGCGTCATGGCAACGTCATCGCCGTCTGCCAAAGGACAAGACCCACAGCAGTGCCTATACCACGACAAAATAGGGCATCACATCTCAGATTGCATCTCATTCAGCAGAAAACCCATTCAAGAGAGAAGGGATTTTTGCAAGGAAAGAGGCCTGTGCTTCAAGTGCGGAAACAGGCACAGGATTAGAGACTGCACCACCGCAGTACAGTGCAAGAAGTGCAAAGATACCGGCCATGCCTCCTTCATGCACATGATGCGCAGACAGGACGGCCAAGAAGTCAACCCTGAGAAGCTTAAGGACAAAGTGTCTCCGCCTTATTCTCCCCCTACATCAGATGCAAACACCAAATGCACAAGATTCCTGAGCTGCCCCCTTGTCAGGTCGTGTTCCAAGATAGTTTTGTGCAGAATATACCACCAGGAACGCCCAGAGAGATCCATCACCGGGTACGTTATACTCGACGACCAATCGAACGCCTGTCTGGCAAGCCCAGAAATCTTTGACACACTCCATCTTACGGGCCCAACCTACCCGTACGAGCTTTCCACGTGCAATGGAAGCAGAGTTATTACAGAAGGAAGACGAGCGAGTGGCCTCATAGTTGAATCCCTAGACGGGAAGAAGGAAAAACTACCCACCGTCGTTGAGAACAGCCATATCCCTGGTGACAAGAACGAAGTACCCCGACCGGAGTTCTGCTTAAAATTCCCTCATCTGAAGTCACTGGCAGACAAAATACCAGAACTGAAGGAAGACGTTGAAATCACCCTTCTCATAGGGCGCAACTGCCCTGAGCCCCTGAAGGTTAGAGAATCCCGCAACGGTCCCCGAGGCACACCGTGGGCCCAGCGTACGGATCTTGGTTGGACAGTATCCGGCCAGGTGTGCATGGCTGGCGCCAAAGGAAGGCCCCACATCTCAGTCAGCCGCACGAGTCTCCAACAACTGCCAGCTGACTCGGACTTCTGTGAAAACCACATCCACGTGAGAGAATTTCCTTCAATGCCGCACCGCTCAGGTACAACCAACAACCTCTACAAGGAAACACACGAGGACGACGCAAGGGCACTGTCAGTGGAAGACCGGCAGTTCATCGACATCATGACCAAAGGTGCCCAGATTAACTCCGTAGGAAACCTGGAGTTTCCACTGCCCTTCAAGTCAGAGCAGATAACTCTCCCAAACAATCGCTCTCAAGCTCGGAGCAGACTCGACAATCTGATGAGAACCCTGCGGAAGAAACCAGAAACGATGAAGAGATACATTGCTTTCTTCGAAAAGATTCTGACGAGGAATCATGCCAGCCCAGTACCGAAGGAAGAGCTGACTCCCTCAAATGGTGCAGTATGGTATCTTCCCCACTTTGCGGTCCAAAATCCGAGAAAACCCGACATTCGCGTGGTTTTCGACGCCAGCGCCGAATTTGCCGGGACCTCCCTCAACAAGATGCTCCTTCAGGGACCTGACCACATGAACAGCTTGCTTGGAATCCTCCTCAGATTCCGGCTGAACAAGGTCGCCGTGATGGGAGACGTGGAACAGATGTTCCACAACTTCCACGTCAATCCGAAACACCGAGACTTCCTGCGCTTCTTGTGGTTCGAAAATAACAACCCAGAGGAGCCCACAGCCGAGTACCGAATGAACGTCCATCTTTTTGGTAACGTGTCATCCCCCGCTGTGGCTACCTTCGGTCTCCGGATGATCGCCAATGAGTGTACATCAAGTCAGGGAGAAGACGTGACGGAGTTCATCCACCGTGACTTTTATGTCGACGATGGCCTGACTTCCGTGCCTGACAGCCACACAGCACTAAGCCTCATCCAGCGCACCAGACAGACACTGTCCACAAGGAATCTACGCTTCCACAAGATAGCCTCCAATGACACGGCGGTGATGAATGCACTACCAGAAGAGGCGAGAGCAAAAAACCTTCAAAACCGCGACCTCGACAATGACGAGTTGCCAACACAGAGATCTCTTGGGGTGTATTGGTCCTTGGGAGATGACTGCTTCACATTCAAGGTGAATCTACAAGACAAACCGTTCTCACGGCGGGGAGTTTTGTCCATCGCCAGCTCCATCTTTGATCCCCTGGGTTTCATAGCTCCCGTCACCATCGAAGGCAAAATCATACTGCGTGAGATCAACACGGAGATCAAGAAAGAGACAAGCGCATCATCACATGACACATGGGACAAGCCCCTCCCCAAAGAGTGGCTACCTAAGTGGCTACGCTGGCGCAACTCCCTACACCAACTAGAGGACATCCAAATACAACAATGTTACCAACCACCAGACTTTGGGCCAGTTAGGAGAAGGGAACTCCACGTTTTCTCCGACGCCAGCATGCGTGCCATTGGAGCTGTTGCATATTTACGTCTTGTCAACAAAGATGGAGAACCCCATGTCTCATTCCTGATGGCCAAAGCAAAGGTCACGCCCTCCCACGCAGTGTCCGTGCCCCGCCTGGAGCTCTGTGCCGCAGTGCTGGCGACAACACTCGTTCAAACGGTAACCCCTGAATTCAGAGAGAGTATAGCTATTGACGACATTACGTACTACACAGACAGCAAGGTCGTAATTGGGTACATAGCGAACGAGTCAAAACGGTTTCACGTATACGTGGCGAACAGAGTCCACAGCATACACAAAGTGTCGAAACCCAGCCAATGGCACCACGTTTCCACACATGAAAACCCCGCCGATATCGCCTCAAGATCTGTCCCCGCCAACCAACTAAAAGGCACCCGTTGGTTCCAAGGTCCCAAGTTTCTCTGGGGAGGAGAGCAAACGCCAACGGAAATGATCGAACTCATCCCCAGCGAACAGCCCCAGCTCGACGAAGACGACCCCGACGTCAGAAAGCAAACCAACGTCCTCGCCACGAGCATTGCAGACGAACATCAGGGTTTGCCCGCAAACGCCAACAAACAAGGTCTGACATGCGAGAGGTTCTCACGCTTTTCTACCTGGCTCTCCCTCAGAAAAGTAATAGCAACTCTGGTGGCAAAGGCGAGAACCTACAAAGCTAAACACACCAAAGACACCCGTCCCAACCAATTTGACGGCCCAAACCTGCCAGCACATGCTAGAGCTTCCCTCGACGATCTACAACACGCTGAAAGGGTAATACTCCATGCTGTCCAGGCGTCCCACTTTGCCGAAGAGATGACACTCCTGAAGTCAGCCAAAGGTTCTGTGAGGAAGAAGAGCCCCATGTACCAGCTCAACCCATTCCTGGATAAAGATGGACTGATTCGAGTCGGTGGCAGGCTCCGGCGAGCAGACCTAGATCTCGGAGGACGACACCCTCTTCTCCTGCCCAAGAACAGCCACGTCTCCAAGCTCGTCATTGAGCACTTTCACCGTGAGACCCAACACCTTGGACGTCACATGACCCTTGCAGCTGTCCGCAACGGAGGCAAATGGGTCATCGGAGCCCACGGTATCGTCCGAAGTATCATTAACCAATGCACGACATGTCGCAGACTTAGAGGCAAGCCGCTCACCCAAATAATGTCTGACCTACCAGTCGACAGGCTCCAGACGACACCTCCATTCACAAACGTCGGCATGGACGTGTTTGGCCCTTGGACAGTTACGGCAAGGAAGACACGAAGCGGCCTAGCGGAGGCAAAGAGGTGGGCCGTCATATTCACCTGTCTATGCACTAGAGCGGTGCACCTTGAGGTCATTGAAGCCATGGATACATCCGCCTTCATCTCAGCACTGAGAAGATTTGCTGCACTTCGAGGCCCTGTTGCCCGCCTCAGATGCGATAGAGGCACAAACTTCGTCGGTGCGGAGGGCAAGCTGAGTCAAGAAGAAATCACAAAGTACCTGACCACAAAAAAGTGCGAGTGGATCTTCAATCCCCCTAAGGCGTCCCACTTCGGAGGAATCTGGGAACGCCTGATCCGGACAATTCGGCGCATCCTGGATTCCATGTTCCTTCAACTAGGAAAGCATCAGCTTACCCACGATGTGCTCACCACCTTCATGGCAGAGGCCAGTGCTATAGTGAATTCCAGACCTATCACGGCTCTCTCGTCGGACCCGAATGACGCCCAAGCACTTACCCCGGCCATGCTTCTGACCCTGAAGACGCAACCCTTAGAGGCACCCCTGGACCAATTCGTCAAAGAAGATCTATATGGGAGACAACGCTGGCGACGTGTTCAGTATCTTGCCGACCAGTTCTGGACAAGATGGCGTAAGGAGTACCTGCAGAGTCTCCAGCCCCGGCAAAAATGGAACCAGAGCAAGTCCAACGTCTGCAAAGGAGATGTTGTACTTCTCAGACAGAAGGAACTCCACAGGAACAAGTGGCCACTCGCACGCGTGACAAAGACCTACCCCAGCGATGACGGAAAAGTCCGCAAGGCCGACATCATGGTCTGTTCCAACGGCACACGGCGAACCTACCTGCGACCCATATCCGAACTTATAGTCTTGGAGAAGGCACCTTCTGCTGAGTAGACGAACCCGCTCTCTGAGCTCCACGGCTTTAGTTTAAAAATCTCCCGGTAATTTTTAGGCGGGGAGTGTTTTGGTCCCTACCTTCACCTAGGGGGCGCCATTCACTTTTTACACGACTACATGTACTTTGCAGAGCCTTCTTGAGGGCTCCCTTCACGGAGACCACTTTTCTGAAGTAGAATGAGCATACCGTCTCTACTCGCCACACTCTTGGCATTTGAAACCACTTTATTCCTAGTCGTCTCAGAAAATCGTGATATTCATTGTTTATTGCTAGTTAATATCAGCCTACTCCCTACAACTTTCCTGAAGTCTTTTCCCTCTCATGAACCACAGTCATGTGAGTAATTTTACAGGCAATCTTATGATGATTCCCGAGTGTTGTTTAGTTTTGTTATCCGGCTATTTATACTTCGACTCAAATAAACCACAAAGGAGACAAGTTATTGAGTGATGCCACAGCCTCGAAAATGGCAGTATGCTTTATTCCGGATACCAGTTAAAGGGCATACCGGTAGCAAAAGGAAACAATTCAACAAATAAACAATTTGGGCCACCCAGGCCCCCGGGCAACACCAGGCCCGACCATTAAAATGGGCAACACCAGGCCCGACCGGTCAAGGGGAACACCAATCCCCTGGGCAACACCAGGCCCACCAACACAGGGCAACCAAATGCCCATTGCCAAAGAGGCAACCACATGCAACCACAAAGTTGCTTCCATCTACCGATGTTAACTTCGGTCAGGAAAATCTAGCCTCGGGAAATTCGCGAGCGCTATGACAACAGAGCAATTTGCCTAAAATATAATTTACTGCCGGATTTGATTATTAGGCCGCTAAATGTGAGGACTTGCGTTACTGGCTGTCTGAATCCGTAATAAATTGCCACACGCGCCTCCGCGCCCACCAGGAGAAGACGGACAGGGACCCTCCATAAAAACAAAACAGGAGTGAGAGAGAGTGAGCCCCAGCATAAACAAAAACGCGCGGGAGAATGTCGGACCAGTCATAGTCGGACACCATTGTAAACAATCCCTAAGCATGACTGCGATTTGTTGACGCAGGGCATACTCGTCAACTCTAATGAGGTCGTTAGTGCCTAGATGGATAATCATGTAAGCCGGATAATCATATCGGTCTCGACCCAACTCATCCCGAAGGTCACAAGCGTCCCCCACGCCGGCCCCACCCTTGCCTTTCCAGTGGACATTAGTGCCGACAAATCGTTAGTGCCCAAATGAATAATTATTAATTAGCATGGCCGATGGAGGCCATGGGGCGCGAAATTCAGATCCTATCAACAGTTAAGTTGTCCCAATGGCCTGGACCCCATCAGAGCCCTGTTTCGGCCCTCTTAAACCAAACGACCCCAGGGGTAATACATTTATTGAAGCCGCATGGGCATCAAATGATTTAACATTTCTTTCCCTTTGGAAACAAGAACAATGAAATGCCCGAGGCCCGTAATAAACCCGAAGGAAAGTCCCATAGCGTTTTTAGGAGCACTATATATTGCTGTGCAGTGTTATGTACACAAATAATAAAATTGAGGCTTATTGCCGCGTTTATACATGTAATTAACTTCCACCAAGCTGATATTCAATTATGGGAAGGGCGAAAAACTCCTGACAAAACCTCATTTTAAGCTCTGACTTAATCATAAAATTTGAGGAAAAAAACAGGAGGAAATTCCCTTCCGGCTCCAATTGGCAGCCGAGTATGCATACTCCAGAATTGATACCAGGCAAAAACGACAAACAACGTCTCATCTGACCGACCTTAAAGGTAACATACCCCATTGGTAATTGCTTGAATTATCATGAATGGGTCGATTTGGGGGGGGTTGTATTCCATAGTAAATATCGTTTAACCCCAACTCCCTACACAACAAAGGAAGTTGGAGGATTTTGAAGGAATTGTATGGTGTTTAATAACAATGGTGAGGGAGTCAGGGTTAACTGACTTATCCGAAGTTTTACAATCATGGATGTCGAGAAAAACACGAAAAACAGCATTTGTTTTCAACCGGGGTCGAGCCGTTATTCTTATGTTATCTTTGTTTTTTCGCGATCGTCGTCCGGCGATCGCAAATCTTTCTTTATAAAATTCAATTTTTTGGAATAATTACAGGATATCTAGCGCAATCCTTTTGCTGAATGCCTAGAATCATTATTTACTTTCAATTGAGTAAGATATTTCTTAATAATTCGGTATTAATCATTTTCGATTTCTGCAAATGGTGTATACTACCTTTAACAGGAGGCACTGGCAAAATGCTCATACAAGAGTGAGCGCTCAAGTCTTGCGGACTTGACTATACCATACACAAACTTGCTGTCACTCAACAGTTGTCCAAATGACCTGGACCCAACGAGAGCCCTAGCTGTTTCGGCCCTATTTAACCAAACGACCCTATAGGGGTAATACATCATATGAACCGGCATGGGCCTCAAATTATTTAACACGGAATTTAACGGTACCCATTAATTTCCTTTCCCTTTGGAAACAAGAACAAATGCCCGAGGCCGTTTTCAACCCAAATAAAAGTCCCACAATGCAAAAGGAGCACAATGTATTGTTATGCAGTATCCGCATATTAAAGGCTGTGACACAGCTATTGATACCATAATGATATTACACGTACATGTTCCACAGGAAGACAATGCTTCGTAACTGTGCACGGCTCCAAGGAAAGGCAAACAACAAAAACCTGCAGGAAAACCGCATATGGATTGAGAAACAAATGGCTAAACGTATTTCCAGTCCTTAGTGGCGGCGACTCAGTATCATGAATCTCCCATGTGAACCAAATAAGTTGGTATAACTATAGGCAAACGGTAGCCGTGCAATAAAATTAAAAATCCTTAAACACAACCCTCTAAAGTACATTATACACCAATAAAAACAATGTAATAACAGGAGATTCGTGCAACTCTGTAACCCGA
This sequence comes from Crossaster papposus, assembly GCA_037893245.1. Lineage (NCBI taxonomy): Eukaryota > Metazoa > Echinodermata > Asteroidea > Velatida > Solasteridae > Crossaster > Crossaster papposus. The sequence continues at coordinate 302,139 of JBAIAA010000251.1, read as the reverse complement.
ATGAACTCGAAACAAAAATCAAACTTATGTGTGTCGCATTGAAATATATTCACATAAGTGTTACTGTTATTACAGATATAGATGCACATGTACATCTACATGCATCAACGTAGGCTAGGATTAAACGACAAACCATGTCAAAAAGGATACATTGTAACAAACAAGATACATTTACATGCAGGTCATACACTCCGCTATGAACGGCCCATGCATGCCATACACGCTGCGCGTGTAACTTGCTACATTTCAAGGTCAAATGGCAGGAGAAGCAATGACGTCGCGCTCCGTTCACATGCGCGTCCCTCTATGAGTCTGTCTTTACGTCGTCTGGCGTCTCGACTTCCCTCCCATAGAAAAACGTACATGTAAACAAACTAGCGATGACGCCACTATAGCTCAGGTAGTAATGGTGGGCTATACATTACTGCATGTTTTGCCACGATAGCTTACTCTACCTGTTGAGAACCTATTAACTATTATAACTAAAATCATACAAAGGATACTTGTACATTTGTCGACATATTTCCATCAAATTCCAGTAGTAGTTAGAGATAAATTGTCCCAGCACTTGACGACGGTTATCCACCGATTTCAACTTGAAATCGAAATCCAAATCAATCCATCAAGCAATCAGACAAACTTCTGTCCAAACAGGTCGGACTTGAGGGCGAGAAAGTGTCCACACTGGGACCGATGTTTATGTCCTGTGTCCGGGTGAATGTTTGAGATCGTGGAACGTTGACTTTAGCCTGCCCTTTAGTCCCTGTTCTTTATGAACTTTTGGAACCGCGTGGTCTGGCCATCCTGCAAACAAAAAAGAAAACTCAACGCAGCAGTTGTCTGTTGCCAAGTACATAGGCTGTGTTGCTCAAGTTATGTTACTAAAAAATGCAGGCTATGGGTTTTGCAGTTTTTCTTTGTAATTGTTAATGATAAGCATGAGGACTTCTTGGCCCGGATTTCAGGTTAATCCTGACATTTTGTTTTTATTTATTTTTTATTTCTTAATTAAGATTAAACATCGAAACACAGGGCAGAGATCTGCCACAAATACGTTTCAAACACGTAGATTCGTAGAATTAAACAATTAATGCTGTCGCCTGCGTACAAAATTGCCACAAAATTAGCAAATGTAAATATGTGACTAGGAAGTGAATAGCGAACTCCGGAACAATTGTCACATGACTTAGACAAAAGCAAGCCCAAGTGCTATAATTATATAAGAGAAAAATTACAACTGTCAAATACAAGGCGCTCAAATAGTTAGTAGACACAACATGTTACAAGCCATGACCACCCTAAGAACCTGTGACCAGATAGCTCACCATGGAGCTAATAAGACCGACCGAAATCAATACGAGTAAGCAGAAGAAACCACAAGCAGCTAAATGGAGGTACCTCAACCTTAGAAGCAGTTTATACAATTCTGCAATAATTATATACTGTATATGAATGGGGAATACTTTCCTACCTACCTACCCCTTTTTAAATGGCATGTAATCGCAAAGAGACCATTTATTTATTGTTGTTATTTATTTATTTATTTATCTATTTTTATTTTATTTATTTTATATTTTTTATTATTATTACACGTCTTTTAGGCCTATTTTTAGTCGAAAATCTCATGCCTGTGTGACCAAAATTGCTTTGCTCCTATTTACTAATCCAGCAAAGGAAAAGGTGGCCTTACTACTAGTACTAGGCCCTATATCACAAACCAAATGCAGGAATTGTGGTCAACGCTTGCTTATGTTAGCTGTGAACTTAATATGCTAATTAAGCCATGCAATACATGCTATACAAGCACATATGTAGGCCTAGGCATATTGATACAGCCTAGGCATAGCCTGTCATTATTATTTCAACTAGGGCCGATGAATGAGTCTACCCAGTCTATGGCCATGCACATTTGTTAGAACTCAAACGTAAAATCAAATAGCCTAGGTAGCCTAGGGCTAGGCCCATGTACTCCTCAGTATTCCGAAAACCTTGTTTAAATTTAGGCTATCCCTTGGAACAATTTTTTAATTCAACTAACTTGTGTAATTCTAACTAACGTTAGACGAACAGGCATGTGCAGCTTAACATAATTTTTTGTCATGTTTTCCGGTTCAAAAGCACTAATCACAAGAGACTTATTTGCGCCAGTTAAGCCGTGGCAGCACAGCCTACATCAAGTCACGTCACTGTCCGACAGTAAACACGGACAATGACGGACGAACTGCAACAACAAAACATTGCCCAGACTGCGGGCTAGACTTATGATAATTGGAAAACCCTCACCTCGAATTCCACAAAATTTGACATGCTTGAACTTGAGTTGAAGCTATTCTGTATTCACGCCACGATGAACTCACAAGTGAGAAACGTCACTGAAGAGCCCACCACTCAGTAGGGTTGTAAGTTTTTGAAAATGAACCATGCATGTTTGCTCCGAGTGGCTCGAACAAGGTGGGCACTGGGCGTGCGAACACACGCCGACCGTCGACCGTCGACCGTCGACTGCAGCTATGAACGGCGGTGCGTAGACCGGGGCTGTGACGCGGAGTACATCCGCGTTTATTACGGGATCCATCGGTGGTCACAGTTTTGTTTGACTCAGTTTTTATCAGGCAGCGACGACCACTAACCAAGAGTAAGCCTATGTGACGGCTTCTTCAGCTGGAGCAGCATAATTGGAGCATCCCAGGAATCGAAAAGAAGAGGAATTCAAGTGACAAAACGTGTAGGCTCTTTACGTTTACGGTGTTTTTTTTCTGCGGCTGTATCGCCCTACAACAAGCGGAGCCCAGCTTAGGCCTAACGGTAACCGGCAACTGGGGAGGTCCATACTCGATGCCTTCAAAAGGTCACGAAAGCCACTGATAATATCATCAAACCCGATAATATCGTTCCTGGGATGTCTATGAGACACTCTACTCAGTACATTTTAAAAGAAAACGAAACAACAGTAGAAATCCGACCGGATATTTTGCTATCTACGGAGAAAATGTTTCTTTTGATAAAATTTGCTGAACAAAAATTGAGATGTTGACTCTGGAATCGGCTGTGACAGAGTGGCTATAAAACTCTAACCCGCCAAAAGCCCAGCTTACCCACGCGGAACCCATGATTCTCATTGGCCAAAAGTTAACTGTACAAATTTGCATACTGCTGACCTTTTACCTTTTGCATAATTAACCCTTATATGGCGATAGCATGACATGAACTAAAATTCAATTTCTACCGCCGGCCCAGGCAAGAGTTTGTTGACCTTGCACTTAGTGCTAAATTTGATGAGGGTGTAAATGTCAAAGAAATGCCATGAGAGGGTAAGGAGGCCGCATGAGCTTTCGCTGTGTATAAAACCTTTTACCGTGTAACGGTAAAAGGAGGTATTTGTGCACGTATAGCATTCCCCCTGTCATAATGTTTATGTATTCTCTTTTCCATCAAGTATTCTGGCTTTGTACACATACATTTATATTAAGATTAGGAGACATTTTCATGCGCATTTTAGCACCAGCTGCTGAATGGATTTATGCGCGCTTGCTTAGTGTTTATGTAGTTTCCTTGTTCATTTATCCAAGTTTTAAAGTAGTTTATGTCCTGTATTGTTCTTTACAGTTCACCGCGTTTATTAAAGAAGTGTGGAAACCGAAGCTCTGACCTCCGGCCATTTTTCTTTATTTGCGTGGTTGACACCACTGGTGGAACTTACACTACCGTCTCCCTGAGACTACGCGTATAGCTGAATCCAGTACACCGGGAATACCCATGGTAGTTAATCGGGAATCTGTTGTTGGCATGCGTTTATAAGCCCCTTCTGGGGGAATACCTGTTAATAGAGTACCGAAGTCAATACGTCATCTTTTGGCTGTCAAAGTTACTCAACCGTTTCCATGTGCTTTCGCAATGGACGTTTCAGCCGACTAGTATGACAACTGACGTCACACTTCGGTACTCTATTGCCTATCCACTGTTTGAAGTGGGCAAGTTTGAAGTATACTGATTGCTTCACAAGAACTAAAACCAGTGATTTTGTGGATGTAAGTTGCTAATGATATGATGTGATACAATTACAGTGAACGAATAATTGAGACGTCCGACTTAAAAAATAAAAGTTTGGAGCCTTGGAGGCAAGGCCAATTAACTTTTGGATCGTGAGTCTTTGTACAATATAGTTGCTCACATGTAAGGGCGGTTCATACTTCACGCGAAAGCGAATGCGATGCGAATTTCATGTTGTAAACAATTGAAGTTTCATTGTGACGTTCTCCGTTGCCTTGACGAATTCGCTACGCAGTGACATTCACGTGAACTATGAGTCGGCCTAAAGTCTCCATTGTCATCATAGACATGATAGAATGTGAAGTTCAGTTGATCATACTGTTGTATTTAAAACTTGTATTTAAAACTTGCATTAATACCTGAAATTTATGGAGAATCTTGCTTTTCTCTTTAAAGGATTTCCCATCTCTTTCTCCTTTCTCCAGTTCTGCAATAATTCCTGGCTGGACTTTCTTATCAAGCAGAACAAAGTGTCTGAAGACTATTGGCTTGATGCCCGCCTTCCCACACATCCTCTCCTCAGAATTCAGCTTCTGTCCCTGCAGTTCTGCATGCTCTGCCTTTTCCAGGACAGAACTCAAGGTGGGTGACACATCATCCGTCAGTGTTGCAAGTTCAAGGATTATATTGGAATCCAATTTACCCGGTACTCTAAACATAACAATAAATACCATAATCACTGAAACAGCAGCATTAGTCACCCTGAACTTTGCTATTCACTGAGAAATTGTTTTGAAAATGGTATGCTTTATGTGCATTGATGCATGTTTTGTGTCTGAGCAGAATTTGCTTTCTTTTGCAAGCTACGTTTGTTTCGTTTTCTTTCATTTTGATCTTACCTTTTCATTTAAGATCTTTGCAGAAGTCTTCCTCCCTTCATTCCCTTTGAAGTTTTTGCAGAAAGCAACCCGAGTTGATGAATGAAATAATAGGTTATTGTCATTTCTGTTTATATAAAAGGATTAGACAAGAGTCACACGACTACATGTACATAGTTATTACCCACTTGACATAAACTGCTAATTGCCAGACTTGCTATGGAGAAGCTAAAAGTGTTGACAAGCTAGAAGTGTAGAATAAAACACTACAAATGAATCACCAATGATGGCCCATGCCTGTCATAGTGCTCCAACATTTGCATGTACATATACTCCAGTAATGCCTTTGTGTACTTCACTGCAAATATACCCTGATGTTCGCAAGCCTATATCGTTCATTTGTACATCGCCAGTGTTTAAAACCTAGCCTCCCAGGCCTCCCAGCCATGAATAATGCAAACAAGTACATAAATTGGTAATGGCAATGTGTATCCCATTTTTAAAGGTTTACAGTCGACTCTCATTAATCAAAACACTGTTTATACAACTTGCCCCAGTTCCAACTCTATATTTATGTGCACAGTGGATGTGACCTACACTCCACTTGATACACAATTCTGATATATTTTGAGGTCTGTTTAAAGATGGACTACAGCGGAATAATGATAAAGGCTGTGTTGCTGTTTTTTGTTCGAGAAATGTATAATGATTACTAATATATCATTAGTATTCAATAAATCTTGTTCCTTAATGCAAAAAAACAACAACATTGATCGGCGTTCTACGACCCAGAAAAACTCAGTTTCAGCAAAAGCCCTTAACTCATGAATAATTTATACTTTGTGTGTGACGTACTACCCATGAAAACACATATGGTGGCCCTGAAGGGACTCCGCAGATCGCGAATATTGACGTCAAATTTGACGTCAATATTCGCGACTTTTGGGGAAAGTCGTGAATATCGACGTCAAATTTGACGTCGATATTCGCGATCTTCGGAGTCCCTTCAGGGCCACCATGTATGCGTTTTCATGGGTAGTACGTCATCACTTTTCGCTGGTTTACAAGTCCGCTGGTACTATATCGTGGATTTCATTGTGGTTTTCAGTGGATCTTTTCCGGGAACCAGTACAGGGCGGGAAATTTCAAAATCGAAGTCTAATTTTTTTCGGTCAAATTGAAACAAAATTATTTAGAGAAAAACATGACCGTAACAATAAAGTGTTACCTGAACACAACATAAACAAGGTCCGATAATAAATTTAATGTGTGAGTTTTCGTTGTAGTCCATCTTTAAGTTTGTATTAAACTGTACTGGCCTTACACTGTAAGGCCAGATCCGAAGACAAGAACACCCTTTGTCGGAACAAAAAAAGGGAAAACTACAAAAGGCCTTCTTTTCACGACGTGACAATAGGGCCTATATTCTTTATTTTTAACGTTTTTTGTTCAAACAAAAGGTTTTATTGTCTTCGGGCCTCACAGTGATTTGTTAAGAAAGAAAATGAAATATGAAAAACCTATGGGACTTTTAGTCTAATATAAGAAAAAATGGTTTATATAATATTATACGGTTTATGGAATTGTTTATATTAACCTTGTCTTTCAGGGTCATAGGTTTGTGACAGCTGTGAGTGATGTTGTGGCGATGAGACAGCCACATCAGTTGTTCTTCATTAAGCTCAGCATAGACTACACACCATCTGTCCTTGAAGATAGTTTGATCCTCCTGGTGCAACTCCCTAGAAGCTACAACAAGGTGCTGGCCACCAAGCACCAAATACTGGTATTCATTCACCTGAAATTTAGCGTACAGTATTGAATAATTTGTGACATACATTGAAATGGGGATATTATTTTTCCCTGCTCCACCCACTCAGTGACAACTTGAATATGTGTGTGTAGGGGTGCGTTTGTTTATGGTGTAAATGGAGGACACATACCTGGCGACACGAAGGTGAATTGGGGTTAGGGTTAGAATCGAGGAAGACCTCGATTGAGATTCGTGTACAAAACCAACGAAAGCCGTCTAGTACAGTAAAAATATGGTTTGACCTCGGACAAATTGCAACATAATTTTTTTCACCAGAATGCATTTCTATAAGGTCCCTAGAATGACATACTAAAACTCTTAAAAAATCCAAGTGGTGGAAATATGATTAATTTACATAAATCGTTAATCCCTGCCATGTAATATATTTATTCCCTTATTTGCGTATATATATATATATTTTTTTTTTTGAAAAGTTTATTTTGGTGATTCTACTTACACATCCTTACTTCAATAACAATATCTAAAGCATACAAGTGACTGAATAATTATGAGAACATAGTAATGATCTAAAATGACTACAATTATACCCTATAATTTGCGCGCATTTACCTTGTCTCCAGATATCATCAAGTAGTCAGTATTGATGAGCTTCAGATTAACCAAGTTGATTACTGGCACAGTTACCATATTAAAACCTTATTGAAAATCATGTGCACAATGATACCATTGTGATATTTAGCCCAGCAAACAAAAATGTTGCAATTTGTCCGAGGTCAACAATACAAAATTAGGTATTTTTCCTGTACTAGTCGGAAAACAAAGGGAATTTTCGAGAGGAACAAGGGAAACTCCTCGATTTACACCATATAACAAACGTACATGGACATGTTCTACATAACCCCAAGGGAAACAAACACAACAGGCGAACAATAGATCATTTCAGTCCTCATCAGGTGTTCTTGTGTTAAAATGTTGTCCTCCGGTGTTAGAGTACACTAAGTCTATGGGATTAGGTTATAGTACAGGAACAAAGGAAACAAAAAAGGGTATCCTAGGTCGTTATGTAAAACACTACTGATAATAATAATAATAATATCAGTATTTATAAAGCGCCAAATTGCCAAAGGATACAAGGCGCTGAGAAAACATAGGGGGAAAGAAAAAGACAACAGAAAAAGACGACCAGCTAGGAAGAGGCAAAAAGGTGGGTTTTAAGAGCACGTTTGAAGGCTGGGACACTGTTAGAGGTTCTAATTAGGGTAGGTAAGGAATTCCATAGACGGGGAGCAGCAATTGAAAAAGCCCTGTCACCAGCAAGTTATGGGTTCTGTGAACGGAGAGGGATTTACCAGTAGAAGAGCGAAGAGAGTAAGAAGAAGTCTGAAGTGAAAGAAGAGAGGAGAGATAATCCGGGGCACAGTGATTGAGGGATTTATACGTGTGGACCATTGTGCGGATTTGAATACGTTGGGCGACTGGAAGCCAGTGTAATTGCTTGAGAAGTGGAGATGTGCGAGTGTATTTGGGCAGCTTAAGGATAAGTCTGGCACATCGGTTTTGGAGCCGTTGAAGGCGAGCAACATCTTTCTGGGAAACACCGTTCAGGAGGCAGCAGCCGTGGTGGGCAGCAGTGGTCAGCTTTTCTGGTCTCAAAGTATGGGTTTTAATAACAACGCATATAGACGAGATTGGGTACCATGCATAAGCTAAAACATGGCCCCTGAACATGAACACAAAACGCTGGAAACATCGCCGAAAAGTCACGAATTTTTTACATTTTTTACATTTTTCTCGTTAAAAAGGTATTTATCAGTGCGAGGACCCGGTTATTACTTGGGTAATAACAGTGCGAGGACCCGGTTATTACTGCGTGATAATGACCGGGTTGGGGATGACCTCTGGTAATAGATCAAGCCGAAGGCGAGGTCCATAACCAGTGGTCATCCCCCAACCCGGTCATTATCACGCAGTAATAACCGGGTCCTCGCACTGTTATTACCTTTAATAAATACCTTTTTAACGAGAAAAATTGTGAAAATGCTCAAAATTTCGTGACTTTTCTTTCGGCGATATTTTCAGCGTTTTGTGTTCAAATCATGTTTTAGCTGATGCATGGTACCCTGTGGCTTACATGATGTTTGATTTATGCTGGTTCAGGGAACATTTATTCGCTTCTTCTTGAAACCCATGATATTACTACCTGATAATCCACTTCGCGTGATCGAGTCTCGACCAATCAGAAGCCAGCAACTCTCCTAGGTATTTATTACTGCGTGATAATGACCGGGTTGGGGGATGACCGCTGGTAATGGACCTCGCCTTCTGCTCGATCCATTACCAGCGGTCATCCCCCAACCCGGTCATTATCACGCAGTAATAACCGGGTCCTCGCACTGATACCTAATTGATAAATACCAAGGAGAGTTGATAGCTTCTGATTGGTCGATTTATTTTGTTATTATTATTTATGTACTTTATAGTGCATGTCTTGGGTTAAACTTGTCTGTCCCTGATGAACTAAGCAAACTATGTATATAATGCATTTTATGGAGCGGTTTAAGTGTTAAACTGTCTACCTATGCATGGTAAAATTCACGGTGTGCTTTTATTTGTCCTGGTACTTTATGGTACATGTCTTGGGTTAAACTTGTCTGTCCCTGATGAACTAAGCAAACTATGTATATAAAACTTATACACATACATTTACATCATTTGTAATATTATACAAATATTGACTGCTTTGAGTGGTATAGTAAAACTAAAGCCTCCCGAATGCTCCATGGATCACCGAGGGAGGCTAGTTTTACTATACTGCGAAATAAAGCAGTCAATATTTGTTTTATAACACCTCACTCACAGATTCTGCACAATTTAAGCTTCCTTATAAAGTATAGTAATGACAAAAAATCTCTGAATTATACGTCTCTCAATCATACGTGTACTTTGTTGCCTTGGTGAACGGGTGCGAGGGTGATAGGGCAATGTTTACGCAATGCACCAAAACACAAGTCTGGGTTTCAGTCACGCTTTCGTTGCTATGCGCATAGTTCGTGTGTTGCTATGCGCATAGTACCTTTTCAGAACGAGGCTGCGTAGTATAGTCTTTTTGGAGCGCACGTAAAAAATAGTAAAAATAGCAAGTGACACGTGACGCGCTCTCGGCCAATCAAGACACAGAATATGTGATTGAGGTGTTATAAACTGCATTATGGAGCGGTTTAAGTGTTAAACTGTCTATCTATGCATGGTAAAATTCACCGTGTGTTTTTAATTGTCTTGGTACTTTATGGTACATGTCTTGGGTTAAACTTGTCTGTCCCTGATGAACTAAGCAAACTATGTATATAAAACTTATACACATATGTACATTTAGATGTAATATAATGCATTTTATGGAGCGGTTTAAGTGTTAAACTGTCTATCTATGCATGGTAAAATTCACCGTGTGTTTTTAATTGTCTTGGTATTTTATGGTACATGTCTTGGGTTAAACTTGTCTGTCCCTGATGAACTAAGCAAACTATGTATATAAAACTTATACACATATGTACATTTAGATGTAATATAATGCATTTTATGGAGCGGTTTAAGTGTTAAACTGTCTATCTATGCATGGTAAAATTCACCGTGTGTTTTTAATTGTCTTGGTACTTTATGGTACATGTCTTGGGTTAAACTTGTATGTCCCTGATGAACTAAGCAAACTATGTAATATGCATGTAATATAATGCATTTTATAGAGCTAGTCTCGAGTTAAACTTGTATATCCATGGAGGAATAAGAACACATGTAGTCCTTCATGGTGTTCATGTATATCCCTGATAAAAAATCTTAACTTTTAGGGGCTAGGGTTAAACTTCAATATATCCCGATGAAATTCACAATGTATTTTAATTGGATAACATAATGTACTTTATGATGCCTGTCAAAGGTATTACATGTGATATAATGCATTATTTGGTGCAGGTGCATTTTCATGTGTTTACAATTAATAATATAGCATGTTTTCCTGAATATTTATCAATTTGATTGTGTGTGTGTGATTTGTTAACGTTTGCTAGCATTTAACGTAACTGTCTTACGCAGGCACATTGGAACACTCCAAAGAATAGCAAAGCATTTATATATGTAGTTCACAAACAGAAACTTAGAACGGCATCAGTACTTTAAGAATGTTATCATTAAAATGGTAAAAAGTTGTCCAGTTACAAACAAATGGAAATTGCTTGCAGAAATTGTTGAAGGTAATAATTTGAAATTTAAAACATTATTTTTATAGCTGAAATATTCAGATTTTTATGATTTTGGGGTAAATTGATAAAATGAAAGCACCAATTTCAGATAATTAGTTAAAATGTAAAAAAATCGCAATTAAATGTGGAGGTGTTCGCAATGAATGGCCAAAAATTATACATTAAATAAAGCCCCAATTGCCAAATTATATAACAAATTGGTCATATTTATGATAGAATACATAAAATGAATGTTGATATGAAGAGAACAAATACTTAAATGGCATTAAAGGCAGTCAGTGTTGCCAGAGACATGATTGTTAAATGTGAACCTTGATATATAGGCCTATAATAGTTAAGAAACATGGAATTGGTAAGTGACTTTTTATGTCAAACATTTTCTTTTGGACCTGGACTACAGTATTTAAAAATATAACAGTATACATGGATACAAAATAAAACAAAGTTGCAACACTGTTGCCTGTAACCAGTCTGTAATCCTAGTTTGGTGGTAACATATAGTGTAATCCACATCATAGCCCTATATTCCATCAAAAAGTTGGCATTATTTCTAGCAAGTATAGTGAAACATCGAAATTTCAGGAATGAAACATACATGTTTTTAAACATTAATTTTTTCATTTGGAATTTTTCTTACAAAATTAATGTCATATCTTATTGTTTACATTTTGTTTAGCATTCCTTACACACGGCACCTATAGAGGGGTTCAAATATAGTAGTTTATGTTCTTTGAACTAAATACAATTGCTCAATGAATTGACCGTCTGCTCAAAGAAGCTGACCACTGACTCAGAGAGCATATGTTTACATTATATCCCCTGGCCCAGACATCTGTTTACATTAGATCCCCAATATACATGCTTGCACCTTGGGCTATAGTGACCACTCATCATTGTCATCAACACATGCAGACTGGTAATAACCAACTTGCTAATACTACAAGAACTTGGAAGTGGTACCAGCAGTTTATACTGTAGCTTTACTGCTTTACATATAGATCACGTTCAACTGCTAGGAACAGGCAACACATTGGACTTTCTAGCAAGGAGAACAGTTTTATTTTATCTCAAAATATTCATAATACTTTTTAATGTTGGATAATGCTGAAAAAAGTGTAACTAAGTTCTGATACCTACAACTCTATAGAAGTCTGCTGTGTGATCTTATATACATAGACGAAACTCTGAAATCAAAATGATCCACTGTTCAAATCATACACTTTATATGTACTATCTGAGATACTGTTGAGGAAATTATCTCTATGTACTATTTCGAATATGGAAGTATCTTTATGTATAGACTTTGTGCATGCTCTACGCTGTGCCAAGGCAAGTAACAGGTAAACTTTACATACAGTGTTTTGAGCTGTTTTTCGTTTTACACTTTGGATGAAGGCCTTCACATATGCAAAGAATAAACGAAATCCATAAAATAAATATGCCACCACTTCTTTGATTTTTAGAGTAACCCAGTCTTAAATGTGCATACATTTTAAACTGAACAAAGAAATTGGCAAGGCGGACTCGAACCTGCGACCTCCGGAATAACGGACCGGCGCTCTGAGCGATCTTGCCCTATTTTGGCAGTGTCCCAAATTGTCAGTATCTCTGTTCGACGTTCGAATCCCGGATTGCCATTTTCCTTATTTACTTTGAAAAAACTGCAGATTTACTAAGTCAGTTTTCCTTGTGGTTTGTTTGTGTATTATAAGATAAAGATCGCATCCTCATTAAGTGATCCTCACAATGTCGCTTCCCAGGTTGTATCGTAAACACTGGGCGTGATCTCTAGCCACATCACATTATGTTGTTTGTGACTTCTGACTAGCGCCCTCGAACAAAAATACTGACAATTTGGGAGACCACCAACATAGGACAAGATAGCCCAGTTGATAGCCCAGTCCGGTATTCCGGATGTCGCAGGTTCGAGTCCCGCCTTACCAATTTCGTTGTTCACTTTGAAATATTGTGTATAATTGTGTTGAATGTAATGATTGGAGTATGGGCTGAAAACATATAAACTAGCAATTGCTTATTAAGCAGAAACAACAAGCAAAATGCTTATCAAGCAAAAACAAAAGCAATTGCTTAGAAATATATACAAACTGTTTGCTTTGCCTAACAGTTTTTTTCTTAAAGGTAAACCATTGGTAATCGCTTGAATTGTCATGAATGGGTGGATTTAGGAGGTTGTAATTTACAGTAAATATCATTTCACTGACCTGTCCGAAGTTTTACAATCATGGATGCTGAGAAAAGCAAGAACAACGGCGGTCGTTTTTAACCGGCGTCGGGCAGTGGTTCTTATGTTATTGGTTTTGGCAATCGCCGTTTGCCGATCATATAATTATATGCACAACTGAACTGAAGCGCGCAATTGGTGCAATAATTAAAAAAATGTTTTTCACAATGTGTAAAGGCCTGCCAATGCAAAAACAAACATAAAATGTATTCATAGTATACAGTACCTGGTCTTCCTTCAAAATTCGTTCGAAAATTAAAATCGAAATTTGTTAAAAGAACGGACAACCCAACTTTAAATATATTAAAGTATGCACGCCAAATATTGTAGTGTTGGATTGGCACCATGCGGATAATTCACTCACCATGTTACACATGAAAACAGTTAATACCTGTAGGATTTAGTTGCCATTTCTGGTCCTTTTAATGAAAGCTGTATAGCGTTTTCTGCAAAGGGAATGGTCAATCCTGGCTTATGAAAAATAACTCCCGGTACAATAGGTCCATCATAATACCCCGATTTGTGTCGTAACTCTAATGACCCCTTTACACAGGGCTGCGACCTTTGTGCCACCTTTGAGCGAGCAACATTTGGCCAGGAGACTCAATGGTCGCCTAAACCAAGAAAATCATGTTTCTAAGTAACAGCTCCAGCGATCATTGTGCCTTCCTTAAACTATTTTCATGGCGATCTGCGAGCACGACCATTGGGCAACCACCGTGCCTCCACTCTGCAACCACGGCAATGCTTGAAATTCCTTTCTGCCTCCTTTGAGCCTTCTGTGAGCAACCAATTCCACGGCGACCTCTGTACTACTGTTTTGAACATGTTCAAACATTTACGGCGACCATGGCGTATATGGGGTTGTCTGTACCTCCTGTGTACCACCTTTGAACGACCAAGGCAACCATTCTGCCTGCTTTGAGCCTCCAACGGCGACCTGGCAAATGGTATGGTTCCACAAGGGAGGCACAAAGGTCGCCATCTTGTTTAAATGGGGCTTTAAGCATACGACATAATGTATGTTGCATCTAATGTGTGTATTGTAAATTCTTGGAAGACACTTGATACTAACCGGTGTAGCGGTTCGCGATTTGTTTTCTTCAGGAGCTGTGTGGTGCGTGAATGTGTATTCATGAGAAAGAACAGTGGCAACTCATAATACACTAGACAGAATTATAAAGAACGGCTTCTTCAACCAACTCGCCAATATTATAGTTGGTAGAGAGGAGAGCTATGTCCTTATTGTCCTTTTTCTTCGACAAATTATGTTAACCTTATGTAACCGAGTGGTGGTTTGGTCACAAAAATATTAATAAAAATCAGGAAACAGAAGGGGTGGTCTCAACAAGCGTCCAGCGCTCTCGCAGTATGTTCAGTTTATTAAGAGTTTGAGTATAAGACTGTACACAGATTTTCGTATATGTAATAAAAACGACAGCTAGTCAAGGATGTCTGTAAGTAAGCAAAAGAGAACATTACTACAAATGTATATAGTTTGAACAATTATTAGCTATAAAAACAAACTTCCACAAGTATTTATTGGAATTGATAAATGCTTTTGTTCATATTATTAATATAAAGTGTGTTAAGGTCTGTTTTCACTATCCAACTAAACCAAATTACATTGCACAATACATTGATAGTAAATATTATTTTACTTACCGGGTGACGTCCCCCAACTTGTGCCAGCCGATACAGTAATACAGCAAGTTATATCATTACGTGGTTAGGTAAACTGGCTATAAATGTTTAGTGAGAGAACATAATTTATGATGTTCGCTCGAGGGAGCTCGCTGACGGAATGACTAAAAACATTTATCCAGCCAACACCCCCAAAACCTTGTATCTAATCCGAAGAGTATAATTCAGCACAGCTGCATATATGTAACAATAAAAAAGAAAAGCAGAGGCATGCACAAAGTACTATACAGGTTGCATAACAACTAAGATGGCGCTGCATCTCCAATACTGCTATACCAATACAAAAGTATGTTTGGTATGCACACAGGTATAATAGAAGATAACAATACAAAAGTATGTTTGGTATGTACACAGGTATATAGAAGTAACTACCACTAAACAAAGGAACAACAGCGCACTAACAATGGAAACTCGTTGTTACTGCTCACAGTGCACTAGTACAAGAAGACAGTTTATGGAGGGGCACATAACTAAAATTCGCTAGCCGCGCTCAAGAATTGTAAATAGGGGAGGGACCTGCAGCCGATTTCACGAAACTTTACTTTATGGCGTAAGTGGACTTACGCCATAACTTATTGCGCAAGTTGCGCTATAACTTTAGGACGGATTTCACGAAAGTTACGCATTATCGGGATATGTCGTAACTCACCGAGTTACGCCATAAGATGTGG
Organism: Crossaster papposus; assembly: GCA_037893245.1. Taxonomy (NCBI): domain Eukaryota; kingdom Metazoa; phylum Echinodermata; class Asteroidea; order Velatida; family Solasteridae; genus Crossaster; species Crossaster papposus. The sequence goes on along the minus strand of JBAIAA010000251.1, from coordinate 286,627 downwards.
CGTAACTTACGCCATGACTTTAGGTGGCGTAAGTTTGGCTATGTGTCGTAAACATGGCGTTCAACGTGAACACCGAAGAGCGCTTCGCCGTGAAAGATTGTTCCGTGACCGAATAAATCCCCTATATATCATCAGGAAGACGACGAAATCAGAGGGCGGTATCGCTCTTATCGGAAGGGTATTTTCCAAATCGTTAAAGATTTACGACATGTTTGAAGCGTCCTACAAGGATAGTTTCTCATTTTCCGTTAACGTTTGTAAATGTCGCGTGCAAAAAAACCCACCGTGACCCTCGTTTAAATATCACTTTAACAAATCTCCGGCGCACTTTTTCGTCTCAAAAGTTAAACAGCGCCCTCATGCACCCCTAAAAGATGAATGTAGGCCTATATTGGTCGAACAAAATACATAATGTACTCGGGAATGAAAGGGAATGTGGTTTGTAAGGAGTGCGTTCTCCAAATGTATTGTTAGATAAGCAACCCACCTGTTAAAATCAAATCCAGAACCAAAGGATTGTTTTTTGTAGTTTTTGTACACAGTTTATAGGTTTATAGGTTATATAAAACACTACAAAACATGACAAATTGAGAAACCAATGCAAGTCTAGGAACAAGGCTTCTGTTTTTTATTTATAAATAAATTCTACATGTACATTGTATATACACAAATTGTTCCAAGAAAGAAATTATAATAAAGAAAGATAATAAATATAAATAAATATAAACAAGACTTGTTTGTATTATCATGGCAATTTTATAAACTTGACTTCTCATTGGATATACAAACAATATGCCTTTCCCTGGCTTTGTCTTAAGTTGATTTTTGGCCTCTAAATGCAGGAACTCGGGTGCATTCTCCATTTTTACAGTATATTTTTACATTATTCTGCTACACAGTGGGTAGTCTTGGTTGCAAAACGTCCTAATCTCAGTATGCAGTGCGCGTAGACCGCCTATGCGGGCGCCCTCTTAATAAACGCCAGGACCTTTAAATTGAACGTCTTCGCTAATGGACATAATCACTTAACAAAAATTCCCAGCAGAATTTGCATGCGCGTGTGACGTGACATTGTGTGTATAATCGCGTTGACGTAACATGCATATTCATACTCATTGGTCAAGTTTCTGTTACGTCACGTAATTATGCACGCAACGTCACACGCGCATGAAAATGCATCACAATTCTGCTCATAAATTTTTGAGCGATTGTCAGTTAGCCAAGACATCCTATTTGAACGTCATGGCGTGGTCTGTAGCGTATGTTAAAGGGTGCCCGCATCGGCAGCCTACGCACGCTGCATACCACGATTAGGACGTCTTGCAACCAAAATTTCATAGTGGGGTGGCTGACTGGGTTTTGTAAGATCACTCCGCTTACGTAATCTTGAAACCAAGACTAATTTCAATGTCAAGTATAAAGGGGCATTCAAAATATCAATGTTTTTAAGTCTGACTTTTAACCAGTTCGCGCCGGATGACATATACAAACACAAAGTTTTTCCCAGATTCAAAACGGATGACACATAAACAAGCCACGAGCAAGGCCGAAAATGTTTGTCAGCAACGAACAAGGCCAGAAATGTCTGTCAGCAGGGAACAAGGCCGGAAATGCGTGGGTGTGCTTTCCGGTACCATCGGGCTGAACCCACCTCGGATCGAGTTTCGTTAAAAATAATTCCGCGCGTCGGCTCGGTGATGTTAAAATAATCCCGGCGCGAACTGGTGGAGACTATGGAGCGTCAAAAGCTAGTACATGTAGAACAAACATTTTAAGTTTTCAGAAACTGCGACACAGATAGTAAAATCCAAATTTCTGCTAGCATAAAATCCATGTTTTTTTTAACCAGTGTCGCAATTTCTGAAAACCTAAAATTATAGCTCTGAGAAAATCGGAAAATACGGTTGTCCACTTTTGACGCTCCATAGGAGACAATTCCCCTACATTTTAGAGTCAACATTTTGTAAACGTTGATTACTTTTAATGGCCCCAATAAATAGGGAAAATTATGACAGGGAATAAAGAACATCTGGAAATGAGAAGTTAAGACGTTAAGCATTATCTTCAGCTGGCACCAAAATGATGGCACGCTGCTGACAGGCAATAGCTATGACCATCTGCAAATTAGCATTAAGATACTGCGACACTTTTAAATGTTCCTTTGCAACCATAGGCTTTTCTTCTCAATTTCCAGAAGTAAATTTGTCCAATTCATACATTTTCCTATTTGTTATTGATAATTCTTTAGGTTGTACATGTTCTACACCACTCAGGGTTGCAATCTGTGTTGACAGGTCTGGCCTTGGTGATGTAGAGGCAATGGAGGCTTCCAGTTTAGTTAGTAAATCTTTCTGATGGGTCGTGATCAGCGTCGTAGTCATCATCATCATCAGCAGCATTATCTTTATCGCAATCCTCAATTTGAAAGAAAGCTGCAATAAACACAATCGTAAAATGTTGCTTAAAAAATATCTAAGCAAAAAACCCTACTACTACTACTACTAGTAAGTACTAGGGCCTAAGAACAAGAAAACACTACAGACTTTTTTTTCAGACCAGTCTCATCCCTAGCCATGCTAGCCTGGTTTGTGCACAAATCAGGGTGATGATGTCCGTAATGTTAGGCCTAATAATGCCTAGGTCCCTATGGAATTATTTCCTAGTTGTATTCAGCTCGATCAACACGGAAGGAAAAAAAGAGCACAGATTATCATGCCTAATATTATTATCCCTTACCAATGAATTACTACCACTCTTTTCTCCATTCCGGCCATTTTTATTTTCTAGCTTTTGCAGCAAGCTCCCCCTTCCCCTTTTTTACCTTTCTATATTCATCTATGACCTTTTCCCTTTTAAGTTTTATAATTGTTGCTAAACAACCGTGTTAAATTTTCTCTCACAAATTCAGTTAAAATGTTTAGTTCTGCCCTCCCCCCAGTTAGTGCCACTGCCACATTTGTTTTCTTCTAGTTCTATCATTGTATTCGGTATAACGCTCAACATCGATCACAAACATTCAAGTTGCCATGTTGTGCTCACTGTTTTTACCAGATTTACTTATAATTACCCGCTAAATCATCGTTAGCAGACGAACACCGCCGCTCATCCTCGGCTCGATCGATCGACCCAACGATCGACAATATGATCAAGTGACAAAACCTTACGTGACTGATGACAATCCCTATCTTTGTTCAAGTTGCTGCTTCAATTTCCCATTATAGGTCAAGACAAGGCGCGTTCATAGCTCCATGATCGTACTAAAAACTATGGGTTTTTCATTGAGAAAAAACGGCTTTAAAATCGATATTCACACAGCCCCGAAAAAATGGCGGCCAGGCTCCAACAAAAATCCGCGTAAACACGTATAATTGTAACGTCTGTTTTATGTATATTTGTGCAACAACTGCTAACAGTCGTTGTTAGAACTTGAGGTCACCCTCGTCCTACAAATATAAATGTTTTTAGTGAAAATAGGATGTTGCGTAGCTAAGTCGAGTTTCGTGAAATCGATTTTAACTTATGGCGCAGCTACGCATTAAAGTTATGGCGTAAGTCTTGCGCCACATCCAGTTAAGGCGTAAGTTACGCACAGTTTCGTGAAATTGGCTGCAGGTGACTAACTAGGTCAACTGGTCACACTTAGAACATGGTTGAAGGGAAAACCGGGTTGGGTACATAAGTGCAATGAAAAATACAACACGACATCTGACATCTGATATCGTATTAACTGATTCACAGATTCATGTCTTTTTAACATTTTTGCATTGATCGACCTTGAAATGATGAACGAAAAACAGCGTCAGTTGGCAACATTCTGTCAGAAAATCAGAAATTGCAATTAACAACAAAAATCGCCCACAGCAACTTGTAAATTACTGGGTTTGTTCCCCTTTTTAAAAATCTATAGTTGTGGCCTTTTTTGTGGTACGATACAGTGTGTGCAGGCAGTCCAACACTAGGCTTAAATTAGAGACTCGTTTTATATTTTTTTTACTTCATTTTTTTCCCCGATAAACATGCATTAGCCGCCATCAAATGTGTATTTTTTTGGGCGAAATCGTGTGAATCAACAACACTTTTGGAAATAGCAAAAGCGAATCAAATTGAATTCAGAAGAACCCTTTTTCACTTTTGGTTCGACAGTTCGACCGAGTCCACCCGTTTGCATTTGTTACTACGGGGAACCCAATTTATTTATGCACACAAATATTATATTAGTGTGTCTGTTAAATATGTTAAATATGCAGATATCAAAAATATTTACTACTGAATTATTAAGAAATACCTTACTCAATTGAAAGTAAATAATGATTCTAGGCATTCAGCAAAAGGATTGCGCTAGATATCCTGTAATTATTCAGAAAAATTGAAATTTTATAAAGAAAAATTTGCTCTCGCCGGACGGCGAGAGCGAAAAAACAAAGATAACATAAGAATAACTGCTCGACCCCGGTTGAAAACAAACGCTGTTTTTCGTGCTTTCCCGGCATCCATGATTGTAAAACTTCGGAAAAGTCAGTTAAACGATATTTACTATAAAATACAACCCCCCAAATCTACCCATTCATGACAATTCAAGCAATTACCAATAGTGTATACTACCTTTAAACAACTGGCACAAAAAATGAATACCACACTGAACTACATGTTTAGTACAATGTTTTGTGTGCTTTTCGATTTCTATCAGTTTTAACCACAAAGTTGCATGGTGCAGTGGTATGGTAGCCTGAAAAAGTAATTTAAAACCGTGAACTGAGAGAGTATTTGACACAAATTGTCTGCTTTATTTGTAGCCGCCTCGCTTTGTTATTCAGTGTATAAGATGTAAAATTTTTACAAAGCAAATTTTGTTGGGGGGAATTTTTTCCATGACTCATTATTACTGTACAACAAAATCTACACTAGTACAAGTGGGACATTATTAACCATACCCTAATCCCTGTAAGGGGCTATAAAATCCCTTGTGGCCAGCCATGGCATTGTTATGCTAAGCATGTAGGCAGGACACATCTGTTGTGTGTGTGTGTATACAACAGGCCTGGTATACAATGTATTTGCCTTTCTTGTGTGTTTTGCTGGGTCCTAGTATCAAGCATGGAGTTGGGAATGCACAAGGTGCATACTATACATGTACATGTGCAATCATATTCTCAATTCTAAAAATGATTTAATTAATAAACCCCCAATTACATAGGTCAACTAATTTTTTACTATATTTTTGTAATGTTTTGGAAAAATGCCCAATGAAACATTTAAGTTTGAATATAAGTCATAAAAAATGCAGGTTAGTTCGGTAAACTTAAAGTTTCGGTTAACTTAAAGTTTCGTTTATATTTTGCCCATGTTTTAATTGTTAGGACGTGGGTACAATTTTGTTTTCTATTTTTGTCTGGTTTAACTGTTATTCTACCTCCATGATGGTCCACCAGATGTATTCATTAATCCCTGCAAGGGGCTACAAAAAGGCTTGTGGCCAGCCTTGGCATTGTTAGCCTCATTGGCCGAGTTCGGGCGGTCTGTTCTTGACACGCGAACTCGAACACGCGAACTTACGCTCGAACGGCGGGAACGCGACCCATGAACATTGCACTCGGAACAAGAACACACACCACCTATCCACAAGGGTTTTGCAAGAACAAGTTACGCGTGTCAAGAATAGACCGCCCGAACTCGGCCATTGTGTCCAAAGATGACTGTGACTTTACTGCTCATTCAAACACAATCTAACTCACCAGGTTTTTGGGTACCTGAACATATAAATGACCTGCCTACTATAAATCCAAATGGATCCAACTGCGTCGTATTTTTGTGTTTGCTGCCGAATCCAACGGAATCCAACTTGGCGTTATTTACCAGTAACCAAACATTATGTGATTAATGCTTTCCGAAATATGTAAAATATCTTTTCTGTTTTGTAAACTGGTTGGACCCGGTTGGATTTAGCAGGGTTAGAGTTATTGATATTGCAAATTTTGTATTAATTTGAATTATAATTTGCTGATGAAATACAGCGGACAACATTGTCTTTGATAATTTTGTCACCAAGATTGAGCAAAGTTGACCTGAATTCGTTTTTCATGGCCCCATGATCCTGAAGTATTGAATTGTGAGTTGATTGATCGAGGCATTAATCAGAGTCCTTGGGTTGTTCTCCAATTTAAGGAATGATTAGGGATGTTGATTTTTCATGTCTGGCTATGCAATACTGTGCATTTAAACATTATTTTTGCGTTATTTTTTTTTTTTTTAGATGGAAAACTATCAAACATGTTTCTGTTTGAAATGCAATGGCCGAAAACAATTGCACAAAAAGACGGTGGCCAAGCATAATGCGAGATGACAGCAATGAGCAGGTCTTCAATCAGCCAAAGAAGCCGATGACAGGTGTGGAACGACCCAGAGAAGATATTGCTGACCGAGTACATGTGCATACAAACATTACAAACTTAGCATTTTGTGGAATGATGCTCCAGCTCTACAACACCCACACTGGGTTGACACAGGCTGCGGTTGAGAACATTTTGCAGGTGGTTCACCTATTGATGGGATCCATACAACACAATCTGCCCCGCACATTCGCAGACCTGAAACAAGCAGTGACGCAGCTTATGCCTGCAACTGAGAGCCATCAAGTATGCAAGAATGGATGTCTGTTGTACTACGGAAAGCACCGAGCTGACACACAATGCAAGATTTGAAAATCTCCAAGGATTGATTGCAAAATGTTACAGTGTCACATGGAAAAAACCCAGCAAAAACCAGGAATCCTTACGGACATCCAGGAGTCACCGATGTGGAAAGCACTATTCCAGGCGGGTGGTAAATTTGCTCAAGAACCACGAAGTTTGGCTTTGGCATATTCTGCTGATGGGTTTTCACCATTTCACCACACCAGCACCAATCAATCGCTAAGCATTCTCAACTTGCCAGCAGCTATGCGATACAAGTCGGGAATAATGCTGTTGAGAGGCCTTACTCCAGGTAAATGTTCCACCAAATTTAAACGTAGTATTATATAGGGACTTTTAAAAAGTAATCAGAATAGTATTACTAGTAAAAAAATAAGTAGAGCGTATCGATTTTAAATCACATATTCCAAAACTACTTCGATTTCCCAAATTTAACAAGCGGTTGGGGAGATACGCTTGTTTAAAATATGGAAACGCGGCCGTTTTCTAACCGCGCCGATAGTGTAATTGAATATAAGAGAAGAACACAATAATGTGATATTACGCGCAGTGCGGGTTTTGCCGCACAAATCCCCTTTCCTATTGTCAAGATAAATCTTTTGTGTTGTTTAGTCTAGAATTCAAACGTTTGAAAACCATGATTGAACGTACAGATAGCTAGCTCCGCCCTTGGCAGAAGAACGCCCTCGTGTGACAAAGCAAACTCCAGAAAGCATACGTTCGAGTTCGAGACATTAGCCAGTCTATTTTAGGCTTATCTATTCCGCCGCGCCGTGTCTTGAGCCAGTTTACGGTAAAAATAATTTCATGGGTTTTTCTTATATGATTATGAATAGCAGCAATATTGAAAGGACATTGCTTATGTCTTTTATTTATTTATGTCCGTTTTTTTATTTATGTATGTCTAATTTATATACATGTACGTCCTTTTTAATCAGCAACGTTTCGCGGATTGAATGAACGCATGCGCGGCCAGGCGCGGTATTATCGGCGGGAATATAGTGTATATGTACGTAGTCTGATGAGAAAAGTTTGGATGAACATGAATTTTATAGTTGTAACTTGCTTGATTTTATTCATTCAAGCTTTGAGAGTTGGTTTGTTTATAGTGCTGACCCTTGTAGTGACACTTTATGAACATGATGGTTGGGCCTCCTGGTAAACTATGGACCCATTTTAACGATGTTTTGTGATGGGTTTCATTGCTCAACAGTACTCGGTAATTGCGTCGATTAGGCAGGCTGCAACGTTCGTCAGATACAATATTGCTAATCCGACGGCTATTTCATCTAATCAATTTGGATTCAAAAGGTAATTCTCTACCTAAAATTTATACTTCGTCTAAACATTTAGCAGAACAGTTCCCATATCACCGTTATAATTATTGTCACTCGTTTAGCTTGATCATTTCCAGTTCCTTGATTATTAATTTTGGTCTTTCTTATGTCTTTACATTTAGAATGAAAACATATTTCAATATTATTTGATATTGGCAAATTTAATCAGCGACCTATACGTTAACCCCGTAATTTCATACGTATTTCTACACATTTAAATGTATATATATTTGTTTGCAGATACACACATGACGATCATTATGGAAATCAATGGCCTGGGATAACTATACATGTAGATGTACATCGGCGAAAATCAACCGAGATTTGAGAGAATCATTGTAGACAAAGTAGATTCTGAAACTGAGCGAACAAACTTAAATATTTACATGAGGAATAATTATGGAAGTCTATACTTGACTAACCAGACAACGGGCCAGTAGACCTACTTGTCCCTTGTTTGGTTGTGTGTTGGTTGGTTAGTTACTCTTGCATAAGAGCCAGATCGCCGGTGATGAAATCTGTCAAGAATTCCACAATTGACAGTTTGAAATCCTGTGCTTCTTGTTCGCTCTCCCCAATTTTCCAATAGGCGATGGTGAGATTTGGAATTTGTGCTCTGGACTTGGACTTTATTACTTTGCCACTGTACAAAGTATCTTCACCGTTGTCGTCATACCAGATATGCTCAATATAGTGATCTTGAAGACATGTACTGTTGGTCAGAGCAGACTGCACGAAATCACACTTCTTCTGTTCCACATCACCGAATTCCTCTGAAAGGGACGATTGCTTCTTCAGGACTAACTTCAGTTTTTTCTCGATATGTTTCCTGTTTGTCTTGTCCCTTTTCTGGCGCTTTTCATGTTGTCTTAAATCCTGCTGTTTTTGTACTTCTTCTGCACGTCTCACCCGAAGCTTCCTCATTTGTCTCGCCCTGGAAATGGAAAACTCGACGATTATGTTCTGTTCTGTGGAAGATTTTGTGGTCAGCCACGGAAGAGTTTTATTGATTTTTGATTTTACCTTTCCGTCAACAAATCCCACGGTAGCATTTGGAGCATGGTGGAAGTGATAATCAGTCATGCCAAGAACTCTTTCAGCAAACATATTGTGAGTTGGCGTTGATTTTGACTGAAGAAGTTGTTCATCGGTTGGGTTGGAAAGGTGGCCAGTTAGATAAGGTTCCAGTTGCCGTTGCAAAACCTGCAAGATGCCACTACATATCATGCTCATTATGTGGGCGAACTGTTGTCTTGCCGTTTCGGAGGTCGGAGGTGCCTGAAGAATTTGCAGTACCTCATCGGTCTCAGAAAGCACATAATCAAAGACATCTTTCTTTGCCGTGAACGCTGTCAGAGGGTCGGCCTGAAGCACCTGCATGTTGGCTAAGCATCTTCGGATCTGAGGTACTGCTTCCAAATTTGATAGACTTTCAGAATTTCCATAGAGGAGCCGAATCCAGGGACCTGATAAGAGCTTGCCAATTAACCCGAGAACTTGTAACTGTAACACGATGCGTTCTTCCCTCACATTCTTCAAAAGGGCAGTTCGAAAACCAGTTGAGTTGTTGCAAAAATCTTGAAGATATGTTGCAAGTTTTTCTTTCATGGAGAAGAAAATTCCCGCTAGATGGAAGATGACGTGCATTCTGTTTCCAACATACCGCACGATTACGCTCGGTTTAATGTTCTCCTGTCGCATGAACTGTTTGAAACCACTCGGATCGCCTTTACCTTGCTTAAATCTCATTTTCGTCAGACCATGGATGAGATTTACAGCTCTACAATCATTGCCGTATACATTACTTCTCACGCCTGTCTCATTGTCGACCTCTTTTAGTACGTCCCGACATTTTCTCGCCACGCCATCAAGTGGATGTACATTACATTTCAACTCCAGCAACTTCATGTCCAGATTCTGTTGAAGTTTCTCTACGACGCAGTGGTTTACAGCCGCCCTGTCCCCGATTGTGTTCTTCAAGTGCTTCACCACAGATGACTGAGCACGTATTTCATCATCCCCTGTGAACTTGGAATATGTCTCGACTATGTCGGTTATGCAGTCTTGTATATGACAGAAATAATCTTCACTAGTTCCGCCTGGAAGAATACCAATTTGCATACAGAAGCCTCTATCAGGGTACAATGGTGTATGGACATGGACTTCGTTTAAATGTTTACCATCCAAAGATGTACCATCCCATGCCAATGTAAGTTGATCCTGCTCTACAAGAATTTCTCCAACTTTCAGATCACTGATGACGCCTAACTCGTAAACAAACTGGGAGATTGTGGATTTATCAGGCGTGAAATCAATGTCGGCATTTGCCAATTCATGCACGACGCCAGTTATGACTGTACTCGTAGCATCTACAGGAACCTGGTTGACAAGACAATGATATGCAGCTCTCCGAAAAGGCAAGGAGTACGTTTTCCGATCTCGTTTTGCTGATATTAGTTTCTCGTCGTCGTTTTGCGTGTCGTTCGTCGCCTCATCCAACTGACAGGTAAGATCATCATGAGATAACTCAAGTGTATGGATCTTTTGCCCGAGTTTGCGATTTTGATCTCGCAAGTCTTGTATTAATGACTGCAGCTTACTTTTAGACGTCATGTGGCCAGACTTCAGTTGAGAGATACGTCTGATAAGAATATTCCGTTGGTGCTTGCTGGACCTTTCGCGTAGCTTATTTCGCAGTTGGGAAATCGTTTCATGTGAAGCTTTAAACCGGCGTTTAAATGAACGAAGATTGTTTCGAAGATTGACGATGACTGCACATTTACGCTTTATAGCTTGGTTTAAACGATGTTTTGAAGTTTTGCTCGTTTGCAGCTCACTTATTATTTCTTTCAGGGCTTTAACCGTTGCGGTTAACTTTGCAACAGAGGCACGTGACTGAGCGCACTTGTCACAGTCTGTTCGCAACCGTTTTGATGGACGCAGGTTGTCATCACCACCAGTCGGCACCGTTCCTTCTAGTGTCGGTTCAGCACGAGTCGAGACAGAAGGACCATCACTTTCAGGCCTATTTATGACCGGCTCACCACTTGTAGCTGTTTCCGACGGTGTCAGTGGAATGGTAAAATGATCGTGAAGACCAGCAACAACATCAGACCAATTTTTGGTCAGATTTTTTTTCTTGGAAGTGCTCCACTCCACAAGCCTCTGGACAGAGCGCTTCAGCGCATCAAGATTGATGTGGTTGAGTTCAGTCGCTACAGGGAGAGTAAACAGAAATGGATCAAATTATAAATAGCCTAAGTAATTGACCAATATGTGGCTTGTTTACTTGAAGAAAACATATTGTATACAATGTCACCCACAAACAAATGGACCAGCCTGAGGCCAACCTAGGCCTATACTAACTAATGAATGAAGAATCTAAATACATGTATAATTATCTATATTTGAGGCAGGAGTGTACAATGTAGCTCCCAACTATGGTGGCCCTGAAGGGACTCCGCAGATCGTCAATATTCACGTCAATATTCACGACTTTCCTAAAAAGTCGCGAATATTGACGTCAAATTTGACGTCAATATTCGCGACTTGCCCCCAAAGTCGCAAATATTTTGACGCGAATTTTTTTCCAGCAAGCTAGGTTTTGGCTAGTCTTGTTCCGGGGCGCGCACCGTCCGTCTAGTCTAGTACAGTATGCATGCAGTTCATCAATCATCAATACTCCGAAAACGGGCCTATTGAGGGCGCCCTCGATTGTCACGAGAGATCAGTGGATTTGTTTCAAAGATAAAGGTAGGATACACCATTGGTAATTGCTTGAATTATCATGAATGGGTGGATTTGGGGGGTTGTATTTTATAGTAAATCTCGTTTAACTGACCTGTCCGACGTTTTACAATAATTTATGGATGGCGAGAAAATCACGAAAAACTGCGTTTGTTTTTAACAGGTGTCGGGCAGTTGAATATTCTTATGTTATTATGTGTTTTTCGCGATCGCCATCCGGCGATCGCGAATTTATTTTTATAAAATAATATTTTTCGGAATAATTACAGGATATCTAGCGCGATCATTTTGCTGGATGCCTAGAATCATAATTTACCTTTAAATAAGTAAGATATTTCTTAATAATTCGGTAGTAAATATTGTTGATGTCTGCAAATGGTGTATCCTACCTTTAAGTTCAGTTCACGAGGTTTGTTTCTGAACTTGAAACAAATCCACTGATCTCTCGTGACAATCGAGGGCGCCCTCAATAAGCCCGGACGCACGGCGCGCCGGCCGCGCTTTTTTCTTTCCGTACCGCTAACGCGTCAATTTGCCCGTTTCATTGGAATGGGGCGACTTGAATGGAGACTTTTATAACTTTTACTATAAGACCCTATCTAGATGAGATTATTAACCAATAATTTGGGTTAATAGAAAAAGGTATAAAAGTCGTGTATACGAAAAACTAGGGACTGTATTCTCGGTTTTCACGTGACGTCACACTCAAAATAACACGCTCCATATATGGGTTTCCGCCATGTTGGTGTCCCTCAGTGCGTGAAATTTTAGTAGTATTTATGCCAAAAGATACAGTACTCCCTATATTTAGTCGAATTTCGCGAAATGTCTATCGATTTACAGCCTGAAAAAAGCAAGGAAGACGTGGAGGATCTGTGTGATTGTATTCCGGTGCTTTCTGAGTACGCTAAAGGTCTCGATGCACATGTAAAACGGCGATATCTGGAGAAGATCTCTTTGATAGGACTTGACCCGGAAACAAACCAATGGAAGTGACTGTGGTGTATTTGCGATTGCTATTGCCACGTGCCTTGCATATGGATCTGACCCAAGACATGTAACATTTGATATTCCCCAAATGCGACTGCATTTATTTCATTGCCTTAAAGCCGAAAACATCACCCAGTTTCCATCCTTTTGAAAACTAACTGTTTATAGTGTTTACACATTTCTTTTATCAAAATGGTCACCCCATTGCAATCCAACCAAACATTTATAGTAATTAAAAAAAAAATGCATGAAAACACTGATTGGACATTTATTAATTTTGAATTATTAAGATTTGCTATAAATTACAATAAATATAATATAATATAAATACAATAGTAATTAGCCACCTAATTATCCTTTGTTTCAATTGTATTTAGGACATGAAAAATTTGACATGTTGTATAGTATGACCTACAATCTTGGACAAAAACTATTGAGAAAATTTATCCCCCCAAAAAACAATGTTGTTTTGAAAGTGGACCACCAACAATGTCATTCAGACCAACATTGTATCGGGGGGGGGGGGGGGCAGTTGGTTTATTGTGCATTTATGACCAAAAAACTACATTTGTACTTGAAAAAGGGGAAATTGTTAGCAGAATTTGTCCAAGATGTAGGCATAAGAAATAATGGACAGTAACGATAGGCTACAGCAATCTAGTCAAATGGAATAATAGGAGGGCACAAATTGACAAGTGCTGAACAAACCCTTATGATACGGTCAATAACAGGTACCTTAGCTTCAGCTGACCCATTAGGATTATAAGAAAGAAAATCAGTTGGCAGAGTACTCTGTAAAATAGTGTACTTGCTACGTAAAAGTCCAATAACCCTTTCCACATGAATACGAACATTTGCAATCCCTCTTGTTTTTTCAACATCTACAGGGTCCAACTGTTTTTTTCCTTTTGTGAATGCTGGAATGACCAGCTTTGCATGCGTCATAGCAACACTCTCAGATATGGTGAAGCCCCTATCTGCCATTACCATATCCCCTGGTAATAAATTCTTGAGGAATCCACAGTTTTCAGTTAGAAACTTGTCAGAAGTGCGTCCTCCCCATGCTTGTGAAACAAATGATATTGTTCCTTGTGGAGTGATTCCAATCAAAACTTTTATGGTGTTATGATGCTTGTAGGATGAGAAAGTTTGAGCACGGGCCAAAAGATTGGATGGCCTTTCAATAAATACTTCAAAGCAATCTATCACTACGGTCACCGTTTTTCCAAAAGTGTATTGGAAACACATTGGCATGGTTTTCCACAGTTGGTCTCTTTCTGGCCAGGAAATGAGTGGTGACAATCGTATGTCCATAACAACTATCCAGGATGCAAAAACTCTTGAAACGGTTGATAGCGATACCTTAAAACGGAAAGCAAGGTCCTGAAACGGTATATTCAGTCTCAGTTTCATTAAAACGAGCATGAATTCCTGGAACTTGTCAATGGACACTGTTCGTCTGGTAACGTGTGGTGCAATGTGTTCAAATGTTGTTATGAGAACATCACAAGCAGGCAATCCCGTGTAGAACCGAACTTTCTCGTCGGTATTGAAATAATCTTTATCTGGTGCTTGATAGCTCTTGGAGTAGAATTGATATTCCAACTCATCTGTTTGGGTTTCAGCGTCTTGGAATTCTTCATCAAACATTTCGGTTTGTGTCCCAACTTCTTCATGAATCATTTCGGTTTGGGTTCCAGTGTCAACGATTCCTTCACTCTCTTCCATATCTTCATCTTGTTCGTTCCTAATCGGGGATTCTTCCATGGATGTGCCAGGTTCAGGGTCTTCGAAATCAATATATGTTACTGGTTTTCCAGCTTCATCTAACAGTTTCCGTTTCTTTGTTACCTCGCGTTCTTGTTGTTCTATCGCACTTTTTCGTCTCGCCTTCGATCTTTCGGCTCTTCCAGTAGCGGCTTCGTAGTCCTTTTCACGATAACTTGTCTTTCCAAGATGAAGTGTAGGCACCCAGTCTGTATTAAACTTGTCCCAGGTTGCTGCAGGTGTCCCTGACACGAAATGACGACTACAAACACGCTCATTTTGTAGAATATTTTTAGTATTGGCGTCCTCGCGACTTATGGCCGAAATCCAACGATTTCTCCTCTCTCTAGACAGTTCCTCGGTCTGTTCTCCTTGATTACTTATCACTGCTGGTACTCGAAAGTACTTTACATCTTTGTGCTTTCCACTTTTCATCGAACAACCAACTATAATGCATAAAACCATGGCTAGCGTTCCCTCGTGTCTCTCACAATGGCGCTTTGTTTACGCTTCGAAGGGACACCAACATGGCGGATAGCAACGGTTGTCAAGGTTTGGGTCACGTGGGTGAAAGCCGAGAATACAATTAACTAGGGACTGTATCCATTAATTTTGGTGAATTATGGCTGTCAACGTCGTTGGTCTTCATACGTTCCGCCCGTATCCAAATCGATTCGTATTGAAGCGCGCGCTTTGGTCTCCATTCAAGTCGCCCCATTCGAATGAAACGGGCAAATTGACGCGTTAGCGGTACGGAAAAAAAAAGCGCGCGCCGGCCCCGAACAAATGAAAACTCAGTCTTGGAGCACGACTAGCCAAAACCTAGCTTGTGGAAAAACATTCGCGTCAAAATATTTGCGACTTTGGGGGCAAGTCGCGAATATTGACGTCAAATTTGACGTCAATATTCGCGACTTTTGGGGAAAGTCGTGAATATTGACGTCAATATTGACGTCAATATTCGCGACTTTGAGAAACGCCACGTTACAAACGTGCAGGTAATATAATTTATAATGGCAACATAGGAAGTGTATTACACAACAAGTCCGACACTATTAAATCTGGTATGCACAAATTAATACAAAATGGAATGCTGCTAGAAGCTCCTTGCACAGTACAGTACATGGTTAGAGAGAAGCATTGGTGTTCAGAATTAGGTACGTGGTTCTAATCAGTCCCGTTTACAAATCAGTCAATTTAAAAAATAGGGTATTTTTGTTAGTGTTGGATTTTACCGAGGCCTCGCTTATTAGCGTGGCAATTATAACACGTGCTACCATAAGATATTACTGGCACGCTTGCATCAGTTTGACGCAAACTGCCTAGCCTATTATTGGGTAGTCGGATCGGATAAATTGAACACGACATAAATATGGTTTAAATATTTGTTTGACTCACCCTGTAAAGACGCACTTAATTTGCGTGCAGTTTCAATAAAATCTTTCTTGCCGCTCTTGGAGTGAAAATACAAAACGTGGCCTTTATGGGGCACAACACCTTCCAAGAGCCCATTTTCGTTGATGTCTGAGCCATACTGCTCTAGAAGCTGGTGAAAATCGCTAGCTGTTTTTGACATGATAGCGGTTATGGTACAGACGGCACAGCACCGTCACCCGATGTCTACGAACTCAGTATTCACGCAAGCAGTGAGTACTGGGTGGGTGTGTCCGTTTATCTCAATTTGTCATGTGCATAACAAATACCTCCCCCTCTTGTTCAATAGTTAAATATATATATTTTAAGGTTTTTTGTTTTATTTCTATATGGTTTGCTTTGGTTGCACCAACAATCCATCCGCGGAACTACAATATGCCCGAGATTTCAAATGGGTTAAAAACGCACATTTTTAAGCAGGTTTTTTCCATTATTGGGTAATGTTTTATAAATGTTAATTTAGTGGTTTTATACTCGGGCTTTGAGTAGTTGTAATGTATTGATCACGTTTAATATTTTTTAATTGTAATATTTGTTGTTACTATAAAGTTAATTATGTGTAAAACGCCTAAGATTTTTAATTGGAGCAACATTGTATATATATATATTGGATTTATAATGTATTTTAACATCCTTCATTAGGGCCTATATATCGCATTATATCACATAAGCCTATAGATCTACGTGTCCGTGGTACGGCAAACGTACAGTGCATGCAAACCGCGTGAAGCGAAAACATCGGTTATAGAAAAACAATGTAGACATAATACATGTACGTCCATAATATTTGTAATGCGTATTGCAATATCTGCAAGAAGGTTAACGGATAATATCCGTTTCATTTGTATACGCTTCAGGCAGCAATTAAAACGGGTGAAGCAGTACCTTTGACTGCATATTATTATTGGCTTTGGTGACTGACAGAGCATCGTGAGGACATTTGTTGTACATTTAATGTATAGTTTTGTAAAACGATTGTCAAAGTTATTGATGGCTATTTTATATGTGTATTTCTTAATTTAAATATTAAGCTTGGCATCAGTATAATTATGTAATTTATTCGTACTATACAGACATCATTAACAACCCACCTAGTCAGAGACGAATTAATTAAAACCCGGTTGTCATCACTTCTAAATAAAAGAACAGGGAACAATCGAAGCCATTGTCCAACAAAACTTTTCTTCAACCTCACTTTATTTGAGTGTCCAATGTTCGAGTTACCAAAAAAAAAATTATAAGGAAAAACCAAACCACAGAAACCCCGTCGGCTGGACTCGGCTGGACGCGGCGGCGCTGACAAAATAAATTGCCGCGCTAGATAGTTGAAAGCGGAGGACGCATGAGGGCGCATTAATGCGAGTCTATCGTCGATTAAATTAGAGCGTTTGGAATCAAGACTAAACAGTTAACAGGCGTCGGATACTGCCGAATTTATTAATTTGATGGGCGCCATAAAAACTAAGAGCACATCCGGATTGACATGAAATTCGGCCAATATGTTAAACAAACTTCCCTTTTGCCGCCTACATTAAAACAAATCGCGCCCGGTAACGCAAAAGGTTTCATTTTCACTGTTTAATATTTGCACTAATTTAAACATTCTCAATGCTTTCCCGTTATAATAAAATCACCCACCCGCAAACCAAAAAAAATGTAAGAAATCACACAAGCTCCTGGCTAAAACAAATTATACTCTAAATTATCAAGAATATACATATAAAGAGGGCATTTTCTTATTAGCGCCGACAGCGCGTGAACATAATTAACGCGTGAAATCTGACACCACTTTTTAAAAAACGTTTGCGGCTGATGACGTCACACTATTTCCAAGGCGCTAGCTATTAATATATACACCCTTGATAAATTATCAGTAATGGGGGCATTTAAAGGTAGTATACACCATTGGTAATTGCTTGAATTATCATGAATAGGTAGATTTGGGGGGTTGTATTTCATAGTAAATATCGTTTAACCCTAACTCCCTACACAACAAAGGAAGTTGGAGGATTTTAAAGGAATTGTATTGTTCAATAACAATGGTGAGGGAGTTAGGGTTAACTGACTTTTCCGAAGTTTTACAATCATGGATGCCGAGAAAAGCACGAAAAACAGCGTTTGTTTTCAACCGGGGTCGAGCAGTTATTCTTATGTTATCTTTTTTTTTTCGCTCTCGCCGTCCGGCGAGAGCGAATTTTTCTTTATAAAATTCAATTTTTTGGAATAATTACAGAATATCTAGCGCAATCCTTTTGCTGAATGCCTAGAATCATTATTTAATTTCAATTGAGGGAGGTATTTCTTAATAATTCAGTAGTAAATATTTTTGATTTCTGCAAATGGTGTATACTACCTTTAAGGGGTTGTATTTAATAGTAAATATTGTTTAACTGTGTCCAAAGTTGTATAATCATAGCGGGAAAAAGCAAGAAAAACAGCGTTTGTTTTGCAAATTAAAGCTACCGTACTTGTGTTTCACTTCCCTTGAACACTTGCGTACAGTGTTTGCAGAAAGGTACACAAGCGTGGCTCTGACATGCATATTTGGAAATGTCATTACTTTTAAGTTTGAGGTTGGCAATTTGGCTGCCAAAAATCCAGTGGGATTAGGTTACAATAAACACACCATATTTGTGTGCCTTTAGGCACAGCTACCTGTATTGTTCAGCACTGCATGAATGTGTTCATGTATATACATGTATTGTATTTTTTAGGACCATCAGGACCAGCCAACATCGATGTCTACCATGAACCACTACTTGATGAGCTGCTTCAACTACAGCAAGGTGTGGAAGCCTTTGATGGATTCAAGAAGGAGCAGTTCACCCTGAAGGCCGAAATCATGCTGCATATTCATGACTTTCCCGGCCAGGCCAAGGTGTTCCATGGACTTAGTGTTGGGGGTCTACATGCCTGCTTCAAGTGCCTTGTTAAAGGTAATTTTTCCCTCAATTGAAAAACATTTTAATAGCTCGATGTTTGAAATGTCTTAAACCATCCATATGCAAACCGATAAACGTTTGTCTGTCCATACTAATAAGTAAAAAATAAATAAAAAATAGCCACCTATTCAGAGATCTAGAAAATGCAACATTTGTCCCCTTGATATTTTTCATTTTTATCCTGAAGACATAAAGGGTAGAATATTAGTAATAAATAAACATAAATTAAGTGCACTGGTGTACCATTGAGGTAGGGATGGAAATGAACTTAAAATTGTTGAAAAATTACTGTAGGGAAAATGATCGCTAACACTCCCTAATTGTGTTTACTTTCAGGGCAGTACAGCAAAACGCTTTCGAAGACAATATACCTGGATAGCCGACAGTTTCTGGAAGAGGAGGATCCTCTGCGCTTAGAGGTGTGTGGCTATCCAGGCAAAGAAATAGAGCTCAGGACTGCAACATTGAGGAATTGTCCACAAGAGAGAGCCATATGGCAGCACTTTCTGGCAGCATGAAAGCTGTGGCAAGATTAGCTAAACCAAGAAGTAGTGAAAGAAGGTAACATTTTTGTCTTCTCAGTGTTTTATTATGACAAAAACATACATATCTGTTTTCGAACTGCCCACCCAACATAGAAAGCCAGGCGAGCTCAACATTTGTTTGAACAATTTTATATATATGGGCCATTCCATGAAGTGGAGGAACACCTTGTTATTGCCCATGTACAGTCAACCAAAACTAAGGAGTACATCATGAGCATGTTTAAATATAAACCTTTTAAACTTAATTCACTGAAAAGAACACATATAAAGGATTATCGTAAAACTGATTTTTTGTTTTGTTTGGGATATCTTTTTTCAAAAAAAAAAAAATGAAAAAGTGGTTTTCGGTTCTGTAAAAAAGTAAAATATTGGTGAGACAATAAAATGAATATGAATTGCAAAGAGTGTTAATATATAGTTTAAACAATGTAATTTAACAAATGTTATAAGGCACGTACCTTAGAAATGTAGATTATCACTTACTTTTTAAAATCTTTTTGTAAGGATACTTGCACAAATTCATGTAATGACAACTTATTATTATGTAACTGATAGAATGTGAGTTAATTTATCTACTCATATAGATACACTGTTGTGTTTTCACGGTTTTGTAGGGATGCTAATCAAGTGGTAAGTGGCATCAAGGAGATGAGCGGAAGAGGTGACTGCAGCAAGTTTGATCTACTGGGCAGTTCAGAAGCTGAGAAGATTGTTGTCGAGGTGATGCACACAATTCAGGTGAAAAATAACTTAAAAACAAAACAAATACGCCTAGTTAATTCTAAACTGTTTCTGGATGAATGTGAAGAAAATAAGTGTCCCATTGAGTGTCCGAATAAAAAAAATGTTGACATTGTAATAGTGGAACACGCTATTTTGCTAATTAAATATTTATTTTAACATTTCCTATTGATGTTTGTACTGGCTTAAAAATAAATGTGATAATTGAAGTCAAGATCGGTCAATGGCGAGCAAATTTCATTTAAAGTAGATGTACATGTAGTATACACCAGTTGCAAATATAAAAAACAAAACCACTGAATTATTATGAAATACCTTACTTGACTGTATGTGAGCATCCTGTGAAATGACACCAGGTTTGATGTGGTTTTCAAGAAAAGTGGAATTTTGTATCAATTATTTAAATGATTGCCGGCAGGCAATCATTGGAAATATCCGTTATTTTTAAACATTTTCTCCAGTTTATTAAATTTAATTTGGTCCTCGCTGTATCTGCAATACCATTACACATCAGTAAATGGGTGCCAGTCAACTGTAACTCCCTGGCATTTCTTAAATTGCTTCATTTCATCTGAAATGAAGTCAAGGAAACAGAGTACAAAAACAGCATTAAGGTAGTATACACCATTTGCAGATATCGAAAATATTTACTACAAAATTATTAAGAAATATCTTACTCGATTGAAAGTAAATAATGATTCTAGGCATTCAGCAAAAGGATTGCGCTAGATATCCTGTAATTATTAAAAAAAAAAAAAATTTATAAAGGGAAATTCGCGATCGCCGGACGGCGATTGCAAAAAAAAAAAAAGATAACATAAGAATAACGGCTTGACCCCGGTTGAAAACAAACGCTGTTTTTCTCGGCTTCCATGATTGTAAAACATCGGACATTTCAGTTAAACAATATTTACCATAGGATAGAACACCCGAAATATACCCATTCATGATAATTTAAGCAATTACTAATGGTGTATCCTACCTTTAAATATATTGGGTTTTCCAACATCTTCACAATATTTTTTACTAATATTAACCTCCCTAACCCATCTATTTTAGAAAATTACCGCAAAAGCAAGAATGTATACTACCTTCAACTTCAATGTGCATATAAATCGCATATAAATGTTTTATTTTTGTCCTTGACAGACCATCCTTCTGCATCTTCTGCACCACCTACCACAGTGCATAAAAGACTATGGTCCAGTCAGCAGTTTCTGGATGTACCCATTTGAGCGACAGATACACAGCCACATTAGCAGGATCAACAATCGGAGGAGTCCAGAGGGAGCAGCTATAGAAGCACACAGGGTATGGGAAAACACTGAAATTCACATTTATTGTTTATATTTAATACAACTGTCAGGTGAAACCTCAACAGGCCCAAACAATATTGTGTTGCCATCGCATGAAAAATACTGTAAAATACCGACCGACCCTCCCGTTACTTTTTATGTGAGGCAACAACTTTTGTTTGAAGTCTTGGAATAACGTCGTGGTGCAGTTTATCTGCGAGGAAAGCCTCTAATGTTCCCGTTTACCAAGCGAGCACACAAGTATTTCGCAGATGGTACATACACATGTGTAGTAAACTAGCACACGGATAACCTATGTGCTAGTTTACTATGCATGCGCTTTACAATGTAATCGTGGAACTAGCACATTGGTGTAGTAAACACGCGCGAACATCAACTTTGCTGTGCACTGCATGTGTAGATGGCAGCACATGTAACTGTTTGTTAATCGGGATCAGTAGCCTAGCCCCAACAGGATAATGTGACCAGATTAAGCATGATTATTTTACTCAAAACACTACTCCTTTCAGGTATAAACATGGCACAGCCATTTGACTTGTGCATGAACACAAATTGGTTGGCTATAGGCTTCCGAGATATTTCTAATCAACCTTCTTGTATTAGCAAGTCAGTCAAGGTGTTGGTAAAAAAAATGTATTAATACTTCTACGGTATTTGAATTATTTTTAATACACGGCATGTAGTGTTTCATTGCATACTTAAGCCAAATTTTTTTTACCAAGGTTGTTTATGCTTGCCACAGTATCAGTCTAGCGCAAAAAGTGTTAAGTGTGGTATTAATAGTATTTATTATTTTGCACATTATGCATTGTGAAAACCACTAAAGATTTTCAATGAGATGATTGAATATTTTTTCTTTTTTTCACAGATCGATGCTGCATGCGAGGTGTTGCAAAGATCCAGCATGAGTCCCCTAAACAACACTTCCTTCTCCACAGAAGAGAAAGCGCAGAAGCAATCAGTCCACCTGTCCGACATAGACAGGCAGTGGCTAAAATCTAAGTACTTCGAGACTTATCCATTCGTTGAGGCCATTAATAGACAACAAAATGAAACAATTAGACATGTACATGTAGTGCAAGAATGCTTAAATAATGGTTTACAGACACCAGAGACAAACAAAAATTATATCAGTGTCAAGGGCTGTACGTATCACGGGGCTGATACATGCATACCACCTTCAGTTATTGGCCTAAGAAACTACAAGAACATAGTACAGTTCGGTGTCATCACTTTTTTCATCGAACATAAATTTCTAGACAGACTGCACACTTTTGCATATGTACACTGGTTCAAGAGTCCGAAAGAAGACATAGTTAACCATCAATTTATACTTCGACTCAAATAAACCACAAAGGAGACAAGTTATTGAGTGATGCCACAGCCTCGAAAATGGCAGTATGTTTTATTCCGGATACCAGTTAAAGGGCATACCGGTAGCAAAAGGAAACAATTCAACACATAAACAATTTGGGCCACCCAGGCCCCCGGGCAACACCAGGCCCGACCATTAAAATGGGCAACACCAGGCCCGACCATTAAAATGGGCAACACCAGGCCCGACCGGTCAAGGGGAACACCAATCCCCTATGGGCAACACCAGGCCCACCAACACAGGGCAACCAAATGCCCATTGCCAAAGAGGCAACCACATGCAACCACAAAGTTGCTTCCATCTACCGATGTTAACTTCGGTCAGGAAAATCTAGCCTCGGGAAATTCGCGAGCGCTATGACAACAGAGCAATTTGCATAAAATATAATTTACTGCCGGATTTGATTATTAGGCCGCTAAATGTGAGAACTTGCGTTACTGGCTGTCTGAATCCGTAATAAATTGCCACACGCGCCTGCGCGCCCACCAGGAGAAGACGGACAGGGACCCTCTATACAAACAAAACAGGAGTGAGAGAGAGTGAGCCCCAGTATAAACAAAAACGCGCGGGAGAATGTCGGACCAGTCATAGTCGGACACCATTGTAAACAATAATCATGTAAGCCGGATAATCATATCGGTCTCGACCCAACTCATCCCGAAGGTCACAAGCGTCCCCCACGCCGGCCCCACCCTTGCCTTTCCAATGGACATTAGTGCCGACAAATCGTTAGTGCCCAAATGAATAATTATTAATTAGCATGGCCGATGGAGGCCATGGGGCGCGAAATTCAGATCCTATCAACAGTTAAGTTGTCCTAATGGCCTGGACCCCATCAGAGCCCTGTTTCGGCCCTCTTAAACCAAACGACCCCAGGGGTAATACATTTATTGAAGCCGCATGGGCATCAAATGATTTAACATTTCTTTCCCTTTGGAAACAAGAACAATGAAATGCCCGAGGCCCGTAATAAACCCAAAGGAAAGTCCCATAGCGTTTTTAGGAGCACTATATATTGCTGTGCAGTGTAATGTACACAAATAATAAAATTGAGGCTTATTGCCGCGTTTATACATGTAATTAACTTCCACCAAGCTGATATTCAATTATGGGAAGGGCGAAAAACTCCTGACAAAACCTCATTTTAAGCTCTGACTTAATCATAAAATTTGAGGAGAAAAAAACAGGAGGAAATTCCCTTCCGGCTCCAATTGGCAGCCGAGTACGCATACTCCAGAATTGATACCAGGCAAAAACGACAAACAACGTCTCATCTGACCGACCTTAAAGGTAACATACCCCATTGGTAATTGCTTGAATTATCATGAATGGGTCGATTTGGGGGGGGTTGTATTCCATAGTAAATATCGTTTAACCCCAACTCCCTACACAACAAAGGAAGTTGGAGGATTTTGAAGGAATTGTATGGTGTTTAATAACAATGGTGAGGGAGTCAGGGTTAGCTGACTTATCCGAAGTTTTACAATCATGGATGTCGAGAAAAACCACGAAAAACAGCATTTGTTTTCAACCAGGGTCGAGCCGTTATTCTTATGTTATCTTTGTTTTTTCGCGATCGTCGTCCGGCGATCGCAAATTTTTCTTTATAACATTCAATTTTTTGGAATAAAACAGGATATCTAGCGCAATCCTTTTGCTGAATGCCTAGAATCATAATTTACTTTCAATTGAGTAAGATATTTCTTAATAATTCGGTATTAATCATTTTCGATTTCTGCAAATGGTGTATACTACCTTTAACAGGAGGCATTGGCAAAATGCTCATACAAGAGTGAGCGCTCAAGTCTTGCAGACTTGACTATACCATACACAAACTTGCTGTCACTCAACAGTTGTCCAAATGACCTGGACCCAACGAGAGCCCTAGCTGTTTCGGCCCTATTTAACCAAACGACCCTATAGGGGTAATACATCATATGAATCGGCATGGGCCTCAAATTATTTAACACGGAATTTAACGGTACCCTTTCCCTTTGGAAACGAGAACAAATGCCCGAGGCCCGTTATCAACCCAAATAAAAGTCCCACAATGCAAACGGAGCACAATGTATTGTTATGCATTATCCGCATATTAAAGGCTGTGACACAGCTATTGATATCATAATGATATTACACGTACATGTTCCACAAGAAGACAATGCTTCGTAACTGTGCACTGCTCCAAGGAAAGGCAAATAACAAAAACCTGCAGGAAAACCGCATATGGATTGAGAAACAAATGGCTAAACGTATTTCCAGTCCTTAGTGGCGGCGACTCAGTATCATGAAACTCCCATGTGAACCAAATAAGTTGGTATAAGCAAACGGTAGCCGTGCAATACAATTAAAAATCCTTAAACACAACCCTCTAAAGTACATTGTACACCAAAAAAACAATGTAATATAACAGGAGATTCGTGCAACTCTGTAACCCGAATGAACTCGAAACACAAATCAAACTTATGTGTGTCGCATTGAAATATATTCACATAAGTGTTACTGTTATTACAGATATAGATGCACATGTACATCTACATGCATCAACGTAGGCTAGGATTAAACGACAAACCATGTCAAAAAGGATACATTGTAACAAACAAGATACATTTAGCCTACATGCAGGTCATACACGCCGCTATGAACGGCCCATGCATGCCATACACGCTGCGCGTGTAACCTGCTACATTTCAAGGTCAAATGGCGGGAGAAGCAATGACGTCGCGCTCCGTTCACATGCGCGCCCCTCTATGAGTCTGTCTTTACGTCGTCTGGCGTCTCGACTTCCCTCCCATAGAAAAACGTACATGTAAACAAACTAGCGATGACGCCACTATAGCTCAGGTAGTAATGGTGGGCTATACATTACTGCATGTTTTGCCACGATAGCTTACTCTACCTGTTAAGAACCAATTAACTATTATAACTAAAATCATACAAAGGATACTTATACATTTGTCGACATATTTCCATCAAATTCCAGTAGTAGTTAGAGATAAATTGTCCCCGCACTTGACGACGGTTATCCACCGATTTCAACTTGAAATCGAAATCCAAATCAATCCATCAAGCAATCAGACAAACTTCTGTCCAAACAGGTCGGACTTGAGGGCGAGAAATGTCCACACTGCGACCGATGTTTATGTCCTGTGTCCGGGTGAATGTTTGAGATCGTGGAACGTTGACTTTAGCCTGCCCTTTAGTCCCTGTTCTTGATGAACTTTTGGAACCGCGTGGTCTGGCCATCCTGCAAACAAAAAAGAAAACTCAACGCAGCAGTTGTCTGTTGCCAAGTACATATAGGCTGTGTTGCTCAAGTTCTGTTACTGAAAAAAATGCAGGCTATGTGTTTCACAGTTTTTCTTTGTAATTGTTAATGATAAGCATGAGGACTTCTTGGCCCGGATTTCAGGTTAATCCCGACATTTTGTTGTTATTTATTTTTTATTTCTTAATTAAGATTAAACATCGAAACACAGGGCAGAGATCTGCCACAAATACGTTTCAAACAGTAGATTCGTAGAATTAAACAATTAATGCTGTCGCCTGCGTACAAAATTGCCACAAAATTAGCAAATGTAAATATGTGACTAGGAAGTGAATAGCGAACTTCGGAACAATTGTCACATGATTGTAGACAAAAGCAAGCCCAAGTGCTATAATTATATAAGAGAAAAATTACAACTGTCAAATACAAGGCGCTCAAATATTTAGTAGACACAAAATGTGACAAGCCATGACCACCCTAAGAACCTGTGACCAGATAGCTCACCATGGAGCTAATAAGACCGACCGAAATCAATACGAGTAAGCAGAAGAAACCACAAGCAGCTAAATGGAGGTCTGCCTCAACCTTAGAAGCAGTTTATACAATTCCGCAATAATTATATACTGTATATGAATGGGGAATACTTTCCTATACCTACTCCTTTTTAAATGGCATGTAATCGCAAAGAGACCATTTATTTATTTTTGTTATTTATTTATTTATTTATCTATTTTTATTTTATTTATTTTATATTTTTTATTATTATTATTATTTTATTCACGTCTTTTAGGCCTATTTTTAGTTGAAAATCTCATGCCTGTGTGACCAAAATTGCTTTGCTCCTATTTATTAATCCAGCAAAGGAAGGTGGCCTTACTACCAGTACTAGGCCCTATATCACAAACCAAATGCAGGAATTGTGGTCAACGCTTGCTTATGTTAGCTGTGAACTGAATATGCTAATTAAGCCATGCACTACATGCTATACAAGCACATATGTAGGCCAAGGCATATTGATACAGCCTAGGCATAGCCTGTCATTATTATTTCAACTAGGGCCCGATGAATGAGTCTACCCAGTCTATGACCATGCACATTTGTTAGAACTCAATCGTAAAATCAAATAGCCTAGGTAGCCTAGGGCTAGGCCCATGTACTCCTCAGTATTCCGAAAACCTTGTTTAAATTTAGGCTATCCCTTGGAACAATTTTTTAATTCAACTAACTTGTGTAATTCTAACTAACGTTAGACGAACAGGCATGTGCAGCTTAACATAATTTTTTGTCATGTTTTCCGGTTCAAAAGCACTAATCACAAGAGACTTATTTGCGCCAGTTAAGCCGTGGCAGCACAGCCTACATCAAGTCACGTCACTGTCCGACAGTAAACACGGACAAAGACGGACGAACTGCAACAACAAAACATTGCCCAGACTGCGGGCTAGACTTATGATAATTGGAAAACCCTCACCTCGAATTCCACAAAATTGGACATGCTTGAACTTGAGTTGAAGCTATTCTGTATTCACGCCACGATGAACTCACAAGTGAGAAAACGTCACTGAAGAGCCCACCACTCACTAGGGTTTTAAGTTTTTGAAAATGAACCATGCATGCTTGCTCCGAGTGGCTCGAACAAGGTGGGCACTGGGCGTGCGAACACACGCCGACCGTCGACCGTCGACTGCAGCTATGAACGGCGGTGCGTAGACCGGGGCTGTGACGCGGAGTACATCCGCGTTTATTACGGGATCCATCGGTGGTCACAGTTTTGTTTGACTTATCAGGCAGCGACGACCACTAACCAAGAGTAAGCCTATGTGACGGCTTCTTCAGCTGGAGCAGCATAATTGGAGCATCCCAGGAATCGAAAAGAAGAGGAATTCAAGTGACAAAACGTGTAGGCTCTTTACGTTTACGGTGTTTTTTCTGCGGCTGTATCGCCCTACAACAAGCGGAGCCCAGCTTAAGCCTAACGGTAACCGGCAACTGGGGAGGTCCATACTCGATGCCTTCAAAAGGTCACGAAAGCCACTGATAATATCATCAAACCCGATAATATCGTTCCTGGGATGTCTATGAGACACTCTACTCAGTACATTTTTAAAAGAAAACGAAACAACAGTAGAAATCCGACCGGATATTTTTCTATCTACAGAGAAAATGTTTCTTTTGATAAAATTTGCTGAACAAAAATTGAGATGTTGACTCTGGAATCGGCTGTGACAGAGTGGCTATAAAACTCTAACCCGCCAAAAGCCCAGCTTACCCACGCGGAACCCATGATTCTCATTGGCCAAAAGTTAACTGTACAAATTTGCATACTGCTGACCTTTTACTTTTGCATAATTAACCCTTATATGGGGATAGCATGACATGAACTAAAATTCAATTTCTACCGCCGGCCCAGGCAAGAGTTTGTTGACCTTGCACTTAGTGCTAAATTCGATGAGGGTGTAAATGTCAAAGAAATGCCATGAGAGGGTAAGGAGGCCGCATGAGCTTTCGCTGTGTATAAAACCTTTTACCGTGTAACGGTAAAAGGAGTTATGTGCGATATGGACGAGTCAGATTCAACCCTCAACCCGTTTGTTCCTTGTGAACAGCTTCCCCCTCCACTAATAACAGCAGTAGAAAAATATGTAGAAGGGGACATTGAGAAGAAGAAATTATACGTTTTAAACTACTTAGATGCTAAGCGATTTAAAGAATGTCTGTAAGATTTGCAGGCACACTTTGTCATGTGATATAGGATAAGTCAAAAAGAAGTTCCTCCAATTCAAAAAAAAAGTCACAATTAAAGGTAGTATACACCATGGGTAATTGCTTGAATGAGTACATTTCTGGGGTGTTGTATTTTATAGTAAATAACTGACCTTCCAAAGTTTTACAATCGTGGATGTCAAGAAAAGCACGTTTGTTTTCAACAGGCGTCGAGCAGTTGTTATTTGTGTTTTTTCGCAATCGCCGTCCGGCGATCGCAAATTTGTCTTTATAAAAATTAATTTTTCTGAATAATTACAGGATATCTAGCGCAATCATTTTGCTGGATGCCTAGAATCAGTATTTACTTTCATATGAGTAAGATATTTTTTAATAATTCGGTAGTAAAATTTTACGATATCTGCAAATGGTGTACTACCTTTAATTTTAGAACTATTTTGTGAAAATAACTTAAATACATGTAATGGGAAACGGCATCTAATTGTGGGTCTATACAAAAGAGAAAACGATTTGGAAATCCAAATTATTGCGATTAAACATAATACTGTAAGAACACGGCTTCAACAGTAGTCTTGGCCAAGACCAAGCTAGCTAGCCCGTTCATTATTTTGTTCCGCGGCGCGCCGTCCGTATTATCTGGGATTATTGAGGGCGCCCTTTATTATCGCCATAATTCCTGGATCTCTTCCATCCACTAGCTTGGTCTTGGCGCATCGGTCACGTGAACCCGGAAAATTCCGAGGACATTCCAAGCAAAGCTCAAATAGCTACTCGCCCCCGCATGCGCACTAAGTCGTTTTTGTTTAATGTGGTGTTCGATTATTATAGTCTGGTTCCCAGACCAAATATTTCTGACTATTTGTGATTTTTCATTTATTATTTAGCCGTTAATGTCACGTGACCAAAAACTGGAGGAATTGCTTAACGTTCGCGATGTTCGAGTGTTTCCAGGTTTTTATAAAATAAAACTCAAAGGTCAACACCAGACGAAATGCCTAAGACTATCACGGTCATTGTAGTCATTGTGCTATTTTTTTGGAAAGAGCCGTTAGAATTTGAATTGTTGCGTCGTCATAGCTACGCTGCTTGTATCATCGCGTCATTATCTATTTTTTGTCGCCGGCGGCTACCTGACCTACATTTACACTACAATTTAGACGTATAGCCAAATGTGGTTTCTTACACGTCCGGTCAGGTAGCAGCCGGCGACAAAAAATAGATAATGACGCGATACAAGCAGCGTAGCTATGACGACGCAACAATTCAAATTCTAACGGCTCTTTCCAAAAAAATAGCACAATGACTACAATGACCGTGATAGTCTTAGGCATTTCGTCTGGTGTTGACCTTTGCTAATGTGAGTTTTATTTTATAAAAACCTGGAAACACTCGAACATCGCGAACGTTAAGCAATTCCTCCAGTTTTTGGTCACGTGACATTAACGGCTAAATAATAAATGAAAAATCACAAATAGTCAGAAATATTTGGTCTGGGAACCAGACTATAATAATCGAACACCACATTAAACAAAAACGACTTAGTGCGCATGCGGGGGCGAGTAGCTATTTGAGCTATGCTTGGAATGTCCTCGGAATTTTCCGGGTTCACGTGACCGATGCGCCAAGACCAAGCTAGTGGAAGAGATCCAGGAATTATGGCGATAATAAAGGGCGCCCTCAATAATCCCAGATAATACGGACGGCGCGCCGCGGAACAAATGAACGGGCTAGCTTGGTCAAGACTACTTCAACAGTTGTGCATACAATACCATGCACATACATGTACTGTATGCTGTACACTCACTAGTATTGGCCTTAAAGGTAGGATACACCATTGGTAATTGCTTGAATTATCATGAATGAGTAGATTTGGAGGGGGGGGGGGGGGGGGGGTGGATTTTATAGTAAATATCGTTTAACTGACCTTTCAGAATTTTACAATCGTGGATGTCAAGAAAAGCTCGAAAAACGGCGTTTGTTTTCCACAGGCGTCGAGCAGTTATTCTCATGTTATTTGTGTTTTTTCGCGATCGCAAATTTTTCTTTATAAAAATTAATTTTTCTGAATAATTACAGGATTTCTAGCGCAATCGTTTTGCTGGATGCCTAGAATCAGTAATTTACTTTCATACGAGTAAGATATTTTTTTAATAATTCGGTAGTAAAGTTTTTCGATATCTGCAAATGGTGTATACTACCTTTAATTTTAGAACTATTTTGTGAAAATAACTTAAATACATGTAATGGGAAACGGCAACTAATTGTGGGTCTATAAAAAAGAGAAAACGATTTGGAAATCCAAATTATTGCGATTAAACATAATACTGTAAGAACACGGCTTCAACAGTTGTGCATACAATACCATGCACATGTACTGTATGCTGTACACTCACTAGTATTGGCCTTAAAGGTAGGATACACCATTGGTAATTGCTTGAATTATCATGAATGAGTAGATTTGGGGGGGGGGTTGTATTTTATAGTAAATATCGTTTAACTGACCTTTCCGAAGTTTTACAATCGTGGATGTCAAGAAAAAAGCATGAAAAACAGCGTTTGTTTTTATATTTATATCATTTTTCAACGCGGCGCTGGTCAGCTGACCAGTGTTAATAAATGCATTCTTTCAAATACATGTACTACTGTACCATATTTAGTTAGCCAGCATTTTTTAAGCAGTTGTGCATTTTTATCGTTTGAAGCAGTAAAAGTGCTTGACAAACAACCTAATTGTTTTTTTGCTCTGTAAATGAGGCATATTCAAAGAAAACCATATAAGATTTTGATTTCAATTCACAATCTGCGTTAAGGGCATGTTCTCGGCCAACTGATTGCAGATACTCGCATGTCGTGCACTGAAATACTAGTTGAATCAACGCATGCACCTTGTGTCGTTCAAACACTTGTGAGAAATATGGCATTCTTTTTGTTGTTTTTAATTTGACAGCATACCCGAAGGAATAATTTCGTATGAAGTTTAGAATCAATAATATCTTTACACCAAGTAAGCTTTTTAATAGTATTTTGGTTGGTTAGTTTTTGTTTTTGCTAGCAGGATTTGTCTTGTTTCAAGAACTGTTTGTTTTTTAAGAAATACAGAACTTGCTAAAACGAGGGGGCTACAGGTACATCCAAATTGTGTGTCTAGCCTCTCAAAATAAAGCAATAACAAGTACATGATTGGAATTACGTAGAGAAAGTTAGAAGTTGACGTCACGTACCTCCTAAAAAATTGGCTCTTGGACCGCGGCTGTGTGAGCCAATATTGTGTATTGTGTTGATAATTACATATATGTGTGTGCGTACTTCCGTTAATGAGTTATAAATTAACGCCTCGATTTAAGGAATCGATCTATATCAGGTCTGTACATTTACCCCTCTGTAGGCCTATACAATGTATAATAAACCTTTGAAGGATCATTGTATCGTATAATAGTTAAAAAACTTCATTTCGATTGATGACGGACATGTTTGTGTTTAGGGCAACAACAGGAGTACGTTACAGATACTAGCATTTTTCTTCTCGTTCATACATCTCGTTTATACAAATTGGCACCAGAATAAGATTTATTTATCCCAATGACGACGATAACTGCCCGATATCAATTATTTATAATAATTTGGAGGGATTTACATGATGCAGCCGGCCTTCGTATACATGTGTGAAAATCTACAATCTACGATCTCGCAAAAATATTCAGACTGCTTTCGGCAATTCCAATCCTCGAAATTCAAGTGAAATGGTTTTTACAGATTACTTGAGTGATAAAGAAACTATAGTTCTTGTTTTGAAAATACGACAACGGACAAAGTTGCCATTACTTTATATAAATTGAAATACAGTTTAAAATACTTCCACTTCTAATAAAGTTTAAAAAGAGAACTTGCAAGAAAATGTTTGGGCTCTTTTTGTCCGTGTATGCATGCATATGTAGTTTACACGCGACCAGGGGCCAATTTCATAAAACGTGTAAGCACCAAAATTTGCTTAGCATGAAAATTCTTCCTTGTAAAAAACAGGGTTACAAACCAAAATTTCAGTTGATGTTTATTGTTTGTGACTGGTATTCTGCTCTTTTTTGCTTTGAATGAAAAAACACATGGAGTTTGGGCCGATAACCTGTTTTTACTGAGCAAGACTTTTTTGTGCTAAGCACATTTTTGTGCTTACGTGTTTTATGAAATTGGCCCCTGATATGATACAGACAGAATTCGATACACGTCACGACGGACTATACGTTGTCTTCGGCATATATTTTGAAATACTAGAGAGACTTTTCGACATTTGTTTAATCAACAAATAGTCGATGCATGAATTTATACAACTGTAGATTGGCTAAATCAAACGTTGTAAGTGACATGTCGCAGAATTTGTTGTTGTGGTTTTCCGGCTCCCGTGATTTCCTACAAACTGTCCAAACATGTCAAAGTATACCCCTAGAACTCTGGGTCTCCCGACGCCCGTAGGGCGGAGACCTATAGATAGAGAGGGTTTTTACAGGTTAACCGCAGTTAAACAATAGAAACCGTGCACAAATTTCGGGAAATAACTCCATACTGCCGCACGGTCTACCCCAACCAAAAATTGGTATGAGTACTTTATCAACTCACTCAGCTGCTGCCCACCAAAAACCGGTCGAATCTCGGCCAATTTCTGTAAAAAAGGTGGAAAATATGCCTGTTCCGCAAACGCGACTGTTACAATACAAGATGGCGGATAACTCGTGCGTAATTTCAAGCCGCAGAGCCGTTTTTGAAACACAAGCTTCATCTACGCGGCCTTATTCGTACAGTTTAGCAATGCCCCAGAGGTACAGCCACAATAGACCGAAGCCAGGGTTTGGAAAACGGCACCCATTGAACGATGTTTTTTGCCATCTTGTAACAGTCGCGTTTGCGGAACGGGAATAGTTTTCACCTTTTTAACAGAAATTCGACCGGTTTTTGGTGGTCAGCAGCTGGGTAAGTTGATAAAGTACTCATACAAATTTTTGGTTGGGGTAGACCGTGCGGCAGTATGGAGTTATTGCCCGAAATGTGTGCACGGTTTCTATTGTTTAACGGCGGTTAACGGGGCGGACCTGTAAACAAAATCTCTATCTATGGGTCTCCGCCCTACGGGCGTCGGGAGACCCAGAGTTCTAGGGGTAGTCAAAGTACGAGTCGGAAATCCTGCAAAAATTCCGTTTCTGGATATTTTATTTAAAAGATATTTGTGTACATGTATTAAGAAGCTTGTATGTTTCTTTTCAAAATGCACTTTATCTGAAAAATAATATTCGAGACCAACCCACAAGAGGTATACGTAGGTTTTCATTTAAAGCGATCAGGAACGACACAAAATCCGGACTAGCAAAACCACTGTGGATGTAGTACATGACACGCACCCATTGATGTACACGTACACGTGTAGCTGACGGGATTTAGCGGTCACGATGCGCGCGCGCCACACTGTCCGAGACAAAAATTCCCCCAAAACGTTTTTGGGCAAGTCCTCTTTTTAAACCCTTTCGGAAGTATTTAAAATGTATTAACTGTATTTATATAAATTAATTAATGCTTTATCGAAAATATGCTTGATTCGGGTTGGCTCTAGCTATACACTGTAAAAAGTTTGTCCGTTTTTTCACGGAAAAAAGTTCCGGCAGCAAAATTACCGGAACAGATTTTGGGTTCTGTAAATTTTACGAAACTTGTTATTTTACGGAAAATAATTAACGGAAAGCGCTTTTACGGAAAACAAGTCATCACGGAAATGTTTCCGTAAAAATACAAAGAGAAAAAAAAGTTCCGGTAATTTTGCTGCCGGAATTCTTTTAATGGTTCCGTTATTTTTCCGTAAAAAGAATTAATACAAATCTCGTAAATTTACGGAACAATTGAAAACTTCCAGTAATTTTGCTACCGAAACTTTAATGTTCTGAATTTGGGGGTTTAGCAACTTCTTTTGTATAATACACTGTACATGTACAATTGTAAATAAATGGTATCCATATTATAGAACAATAATTACATTTCCACAAATTTGTCTGCAAGAACAGCAACTATTGTTTGAAAATAAAGGAGATAACACAACCTTGTTTATGTACAAAACTTTTAGTCAAGCTAACAAGTTTCACTGTTGAGTGAAAGTAAAGATTTTAAAAAAGAAATAGAGAGATGCTATCTTAAACTTGATTGTCCTATTCAGAGATTTGAGTCAAGAACAGCTGATTTCCATAGAGTACAAAAGCAAAAACTAAGACAAACTAAGTGAACAATTATTCTTTTTTTCATAGTCACATCTTTAATTTATTAACTTCCAATAAAAAAGGCAATACTGGTTAAAACAGTAACACATCTAAATGTAGTAACCATAACAATCCTTTTTTTTTTAATTTATGAGCCACCCTGTATAGAGATCAGTATTTTTCTCTGTTGTAAATTATAAATTTGATTTGACCTTGACATTTGACATAAAATTAATGCTAACCTGCTATCCTTTACCCGAGTCTTGTTTATTCCTTACCATTTGAACTTCAACCAAACATACTGTACACCATCTTGTTAACAGCCCTTTATCAAAGATATGGGTATAAATTGGTGATTATTTGATCTAGTACCTAGGTACGTATACCTAGGTACAGGTAGGTACGATGACTGTGTTGGTTATGTGCATGTAGATCATTTCCATTAGTTTTAACCAGTTCGCGCCAGGATTACTGTTTGGGAGACCGAGCCAGAAGCAGGATTAATTTTAAGGAAACTCGATCCGGCCTAGCTCGCTGCTGACAGACATTTTCAGCCTTGCTTGTGGCGTATTTATCCGTCATCCGTTTAGAATCTCGAAATTGTTTGCAGATATATACGTCCTCCAGTGCAAACTGGTTAAACAGTTAAACAAGGAGATACCATACTCGTACATGTATGTCATAAGTCTATAAAGAGAAAATCTAAAAGATTAACTTCCAAGGTTTTGAACATTTTGACCGTTTAACATCAAGTTACTATCAGTAATAATATAAGGATGTCTACTGTTAACATGTTTAATAGTTGTTGTGATTTACATCATTAGTCAAGATTTATCACAAGTAAATTTTGTATAAACAAACTGCTTTAACCTTTCTTCTTTCAACTTTTTTCATTTTCTGAGATATAGGATACTTTTTATTTTATCATTTAACTGCACCAAAATACATGGGTATGTAAACTTGAAAGAGATCAAAAACATTGAAATTTGGGCTCGCGCTTGTAAAATTTGTTTAAATGTTCAGAAAATCTTAATGCTCAATGAATACTAATATACATTTGGGTCATTCCATGAAGTTGAATGTGTGACAAATTTAAAATTGCTACAAAATAAATTTGTTGCAGCAATTGGGATTCTATATGATTATTTCATCATAGCTCAAGTCACTTTGACAGAAAATGTAGTTTGGGCTTCCTTCTCTAGAGTTTTAAATCAACCCCCATAGACTTATGCTATGGATAAAAAATGATAAAGTGTGTTTTTTATTTGAAAATTGACACAGAATGACCCATACATATATGTACGTAGTAGCTATGGTTTTATGATTCAGGACACTGCATCCAATCACTCTCAAAAATCGTCAGGTCATTCGCCAGAGCAAGAACCCTGTGGCTCACCTCCCCGATTACTTTCTTTCCTCTCACTGCCTTGCTCCCTTGTTGGGGATTGATGCCAACAAATACCCTGAACAAAAACAAAAATTGTAAACAAATTGTAATTTGCCTCATGTTTTCATTCAGTACTGAAAGCATGCATCACCAATAGTGCTATCAAGGTAATAAATAATGTTGCCAGTATTCTTTATGGGTTCCTGCAGGAACTGCTGGTAATAATGACAGCTGTTTTGCTGTACAGCTAACCTTTATCTTTTATCCTTAATTACTTTTTAAAATGTCTGTGAGGAAGGTTGTACTCTATGTTTAAGTGCCTACGTAGCTAATACAGCTTGGGAAACTGAAATTAAAAAATTATATATTGAAGTAAAGTGAACAAAGAAAACTAGCAGAAGCAGGATTCAAACCTGCGACCTCTGGAATAACGTACCGGAGCTATCTTGCCCTATACTAGGTTGGCGGTCTCCCAAATTGTCAGTATCTTTGTTCAGAGGCGCTAGTCAAAAATCAAATACCAGAATTCCGTGTGGCCAGGGATCACGCCGGATTATACGATACAACCTGGGAAGCGGCATTGTGGGGGATCACTCAATGAGGATATGACCTCTTATCTTAAATTACACCACTATACCACAAGAGAAACTGACTATTTGAATACATATCAAAGTGAACAAAGAAACTGGCATGAGTGGGATTTGAATAAAGATACTGACAATTTGGGAGACAGCCATCACAGGGCTAGATAGTCATTGTCCTCACTTTAGTAAGCAAATTTACCTAGTAATGTTCCCTTGTAGTATATACGGGTGTAATAAAAGAAATTAAGTGAAATCTGAAAATGAACGCACCATTTGCCCTACCATGATGTGACATATTATGTAAAACTGCTGCTACACTATCACTGTCATGTATTTCTAATTTAATTATATCCTGATTCATGAAAAATGCATGTGCATTAGAATTCACGCCCAAGAAAAAAAAGGTCTTCAAAACCTATTTGAACGGAGTTTTCTAGGTGTTTCCCCCCAGTGTCACAAACTTTTCTGACTTAATTTAATTTAAGTCAAGTCATTTTAGTAAGTGAGTCGTGTCGTGTCGTATCGTGTCGTGTCGTATCGTGTCGTGTCGTGTCGTGTCGTGTCGTGTCGTGTCGTGTCGAGTGGAGTCGCGTCGCGTCGCGTCGCGTCGCGTCGCGTCGCGTCGCGTCGCGTCGCGTCGCGTCGCGTCGCGTCGCGTCGCGTCGCGTCGCGTCGCGTCGCGTCGCGTCGCGTCGCGTCGCGTCGCGTCGCGTCGCGTCGCGTCGAGTCAAATATTTAGCTCCAGACAATTTGAACAATAATATAAGCACAAGGAAGAAAATAGTTTGTTAGCATTCTTTAATGAGAAATCGCAAACAGTTTCTGTTGGCGAAACAGTTCCTGCCCCTTTTTTAAAGAAATCACTGTGACGTAGCGTATCCCTTTGAGGTACCGGTAGTAACAATCCTGACCAAATCATTACTATGATGCTACACTTAAGAATATAGGATTGACATACCGTTGTATGAAGTCCATGTTCGAGGACACAGCCAATGGATAAACAATGTTGAAAACATAGTAGGACGCAAATACCATGGCTATGCCCTTTTCGACAGATGATAATTGACCATGCACCACCTTCTTATCGATGCTTGTAGATATGTCCATCTGTAAAAATGTATGCAAAATAAACAAAAGACTATCAAAATGATTTACTAATAAATCATCAAATAGGAAAGGACAACATGCATTCAGAAGGCAATTTTAACATAGTATACAGATACCAGGTATAACATTTGTTGAGGGTGGGTATATAGTCAATATTAGCTCCCCGAGGTAATTCAAACATTTTTTGAGGGTGGGTATATAGTCAATATTAGTTCCTGAGGTGATCATGAAGCCGAGGGAACTAGTTTGTCAACTTTCAATACAGAGGGAAGCTATTATCCACTACCTACCCAAAATTAACCATGTTATATGTTTTACTATACCTCATACATATTCAGTTACATTGTCAGGTGTTAGGGAAAACACCGCCAACAAAATTTAAACATTTATGTGTGCTGCCATATTTATGTTTAGCGCACGGCATACAGTTCAGTCGTGTCGATGTTCGTACGTGTGTACTACACCCGTGTGCTAGTTCCACGATTGCATCGTAAAGTGCATGCGTAGTAAACTAGCACGCGGGTTACCTGGGTTTGCTAGTTAACTACGCATGTGCGTATTTTCCCTCTGCGTGAATGCTTTTGTGCACGCTTGGGAAACAGCAAAAATAGCGGGTGGCACGTAATGGTGAATGGACCAGTGAGAAGGGGGCTCTGGATCATGAATATGTATGAGGTATAGTAATTCAGCAAGGAACACAGTTCATTGCAACCACTGTTGTGTCAAAGTTACCCATCTCCGTGGTCCGTCAGGTTGGCATCTTGCAACAATATAAATTGAAAAATAATTTTCAACTTCCCCGTGGTTTTTCACATAGTCTGCAAATGGGCAGACTGTGTCAAAAGTAATACTTCACAATGCCTAGAAATAACACATGGCTATAGAAGCATCTGTAGCAACGTTCCATTGACTTGTGTGATATCGGACACATATTCCCACACGTATTTCGGTCGCAACTGTACTTTCCCGAGCAGGCGCGCGGTCACAACTTCAGCACAGCGTGCAAAAGAACGTATTTGTGCATGCCCCCATGATGATCAGACAAGCACACATACAAAGTACACACAAGAACACAATGTTTTCTTTTGGATAATACCAGAAACTTAGAAAGAAAGAAATCACTGGCTGATGGATTGGCAGTCGGCAATTTTGAACAATTTTGATGGAAAGTTGGTATCGTAATATCTTTTTTCCAAAAACCATTACAATTTTGTTGGATCTCATTTTATCGCTCTAAAAAATTAAGGTCGGTCGGGTGACCCGAACCTAAGGTATTTTTTTGTTTGACATATTTTAGTTCATGACTATTTTAGTTTATAATGGATATTAAAGCTAGCAGAGCTTTTTTGTTTGTTTAATTTTAAAGAAAATAATTAATCTTACCCAGAACAGCAATGCAAGGAGTTGAAGGTAGGTTGGAATCAGCGTCAAGATCATCCCTTGTTGCCATATCCTATGTGCACCAAGTAACGGAAGTAAATAGGATTTAGCAGAAAACTGCAAACTGCTTTAAAATAGGAATTACCGGACAAAAGGTAAAAGTTTAGATTGAAAGGGCTTTAGAAATTTATAGCTTGCAAAACCTGAACAAATTTGTTTTAAGAAAAGACACTGAAGGAATGTTAAGTTTTAGTTGTGGGAGAAAAAACCCTGAATAATATTTTTTCAGGAAATGTCAGGGAATCAAGACCATCTGGTACATGTACATGTACAATGTAGATGAACAATAAGAAAAAAATATGGTACACCGTACATGTACATGTACATGTGCCACTTCCCCAGTTTTCTACTGCTTTACATGACTTGAACTAGTCTAATACAAAGCCGTTTTTGTTAATTGTAGAGCTACATGTCTCTACCATATGGTACAACCTAAAAACTGAACCCTGCTATATGACCGAGGTGTAAAAGATCCACATCACTTACATCATAGTAACGGATCAAGACAGACTCGTCTTCTTTGAAGTACGTGGCTAGCAGCTTTGGCAGACTTCTTAAGACAGCTGACGAGTTCTGGACTTCACCAACAGCTTTAACCAAATCTGCTGGGGTCTTCTTTGTTTTGAAGCATTTGACAAGCCTGGTTCCCTTTCTGACAAACTCATCTTTAAGTTTCTCACCCAAGTCAATACCTGTCAAACTGTTGAAGTGAGCCAATAGTAATAGGTTATTATTGTATGTATGCGTAAAATGTGTAATAAGTTAATTCCATTGTTTGTTGGTATTATTTCATTACGTAACCTTTTTTATTAACCAAAATTATTGGTTAATAATCTCATCTAGATCTAGGGTCTTATAGAAAAAGGTATAAAAGTCGTGTATACGAAAAACTAGGGACTGTATACAAAAAACTAGGGACTGTATACGAAAAACTAGGGACTGTATACAATTAACTAGGGACTGTATACAATTAACTAGGGACTGCGCATGTGCTACCGGAACTCACATAAGAATAGAAAAAGTACGTAGGATTACGGTCACGTAAGAATAGCCACGGTCTAAATTTATAGGCCTGCCCTAGCTGAGGCCTACACCAGCACTCTAGCACTGCAGCAGACCAGACATTGACAATGCCAGACATAACCATAAGACAAAGCAGAAATTGTTAACCTATAGGCCTACCAGTTCGCGCCGGGATTATTTTAACAACGCCGAGCCGACGGGCGGGATTATTTTTAACGAAACTCGATCTGAAGCGTGTTCAGGCTGATAGTGCCGGGAAGCACACCCACGCATTTCCGGCCTTGCGCGCTGCTGACATACATTTCCGAACTTGAACTTGGCGTGTTTATGCGTCATCCGTTTTGAATTTGGGAAAATTTTTGCGTTTATATACGTCATCCGGCGCGAACTGGTTAAGGCCGAATGATTTCTATGAAGAAAAACAGTCTAACTATTCGCAGTCTGGTGCCGCACGGATTGCGGTAGTCTGGTGCCGCACGGATTGCGGTATGGCCTACATGATACAGGTTTACAGCACACAGATTGGGGGCTAGCCCAGGTTGGACAACGTTCTTCATTGCAATTTTCGCGGTCGGACATCCGGGAACCTTGTTTATCTTCCCATTGTTTATGCAATTAGCGCAAAGGGAGAAATTTGAGGTTTAACGCATGTTGTTATGGACGGCTCGCCCCTTCGTGACGTCATGCCAATCGCGAGAATGTTTACAACGGAGTCCAACCTGGGACCAAATTTCATAAAGCTGCACAACATTTTGCTTAAGCACAAAAA
This sequence comes from Crossaster papposus, assembly GCA_037893245.1. NCBI lineage: Eukaryota > Metazoa > Echinodermata > Asteroidea > Velatida > Solasteridae > Crossaster > Crossaster papposus. The sequence continues at coordinate 245,215 of JBAIAA010000251.1, read as the reverse complement.
TCCTTGGCCTTGCCTAATAAATCAGGTAATTAGAGCCAAAATTTCATGCGATTGTTTATATGCCAAGGAACCTATAAAGTACTCCATGACACACAGCAGCTATACCAATCACAAACAACATACATTAACATAAGGTCTACTGTCGATCGGTTGATTTCAACAGGTGGCGCCCTGCGCTACGGCATTCTGGGTAAGAAAGGGAGCATGAATATCGGGCGCCGTACGTATGTACGTACAAACTGTTTAGTCTTAAGCGGTAAAGTTGTCCTTCATCGCATCAAACACTCATCAGGTCCTAAAACTAAAAAGAAATGGGAGGTGGTGATCACTGCGCTGTATATGGCTGTAACAACGATCGAAGATATAAAGAAAGGTAAGCATGGTAAGAAAGCAATTGTATTGAAGTATTTGAGATAAATACAGCGTGACTTGTCAGTGATACGTGACTGTCAGTGTTATTCCTCCATGGTGTCACTCGGCCGCACGATCGTTGCGCCGGTCATCGCGGCATGGTATACGTGCGCGATGCAGCCAAAAATACACGAGTATAATTTATAAAGATGATGTACCGTGGATCGGATTGAACGAAGGGCTCAATAAAAGATGGTTAAAGTAAATAAATGCATTTCTTTATATAATTTATAAGTTAAGCTTACAACACTGTCAAACTGTTGCAGAAATCCCCTTAAATAAATGTTTTTGTTTTTTCTTCTTTACCCCGGCTAGGTACAAAATAAAGCCCAATGCTGTCAGTGGCATCAAGTTCCACAAATGCTCAGACCCCAAGCATTATCGAACCTGGACTAGCCTCCTCAGAAGAAAAGACTACACTGTGACTGAAAGCACAAGGGTTTGCAGCAACCATTTCAAATACGGTCAGCCATTCAAATTGGATCCACATCCAACGCTGTACCTCACTGGATATAAAAATGATCCAACACCAGAAAGACGCCAACTGAAACGGAGTGAAACACCGATCCATCAAACACCAAAGCGACCAAGGAAAACAATGTCGCCGATGAGACGTGCCAAGTTAATGGACATTGCCATTCAAGTGGATCCAGTCGATCTAATGACAGAGTCACTACGTGCCTACGCTGGTTACCATGATTATTCAAACCAGACATCTGATTGCACATGCAGTAGTGTTACTTGTGCAGTATGTTCCAAGAAAAGGGTTGAAGACCTGGAGGCCCAAGTCAGCAACATGGAATCTGAATGTTCAGCTGTGGAACAAAGACTTCAACAAGCCAAAGACGAAATGAAACAGCTTGAAGAAAGCTTGAGACAACAGAAACGCTTCTCTGTGCAACAAATTGCACATTCTGATGAACTTATCAAAATGTACACGGGTGTACCCTCATATGAGATCTTCCAATGGCTCGCAGACCAGGTGCGGCCGCATGCACAGAAGCTACAATACTATCGATGTAAGCAATCTATGGACAAGGATAAATGTTACCAAATTAACAACAAAACTAAGCCGGGCCCGAAACGGTCTTTTTTAGTTGATGACTAACTTCTTATGACTTTGATGAAACTGCGATTGAACTTGAGGGAAGGAGATATTGCCTTCAGGTTCAAGGTAGCACAGTGTACAGTATCACAGATCCTCTCAACTTGGATACCCTTTTTAGCACGAGAACTAAAAGGATTCATTTTTTGGCCCTCACAGGAAGAAACATTGCGGTATTATCCTCAATGTTTTCATAAATACAAGGGCTGCGTTCGCTGCATAATAGACTGTACTGAAATACAGATTGACAGACCTTCGCTTGCAGCTTCCAATAACCAAGTGTACAGCCAGTATAAGTCTAGGCCAACCCTGAAGTGCCTCGTTGGCATAACACCAGGAGGGACAATCTCCTACATCTCCAAACCAGTTGGTGGATCAACATTGGACAAAGAAGTAGTTAAAATGACAGGGATTGTGGAAGAATTTGACAAGGGAGATATCTGCATGGCAGATAGGGGATTTAACATCCAAGAACTTTTCCTCCACAAAGAAGTAAAACTGGTCATTCCACCTTTTACTCGTACAACTAAGTCAACAAAGCAGTTTACCGAGGCAGAGAATACAGCCACAAAGACCGTTGCAAATGCAAGGATTCACGTAGAACGTGCCATAGGAAGGCTTAAAGAGTTTGAAATAATGCAGGGACCAATACCGCTTTGCATGATAGATCTTATGGAAGCAGCTCTTATTGTTTGCTCAGCAGTGGTTAATTTGCAACCTCCTTTGGTGCCTTTGACATCGTGAAGACAATTGAATAAATAATAACTTTGAGACATTTGTGTCCATACTGTATGGTTTTACACTTGTCTATTGTGTTTTATTCAAGCAAATACATACAAGTTATTTACATCTTGTTATTTACATGCTCGAATAAGTTTAGAAATGATAATGGGATACGGCTTTGTTCCTTCGCTTGTCACCCTGGTCACTCCAGCCGTACCGGAAGTGACGTTGCGGCGACCGACAGAATACTTAAAACTAAACACAGTGGAACACCTTTATAACAAGGTCCTTAAGACCTAAATTTGTTCTTGTTATAATCAGGATTTGACTGTACACAAATGTACATTGTATTATGATGTGGTTATACTTCGACTCAAATAAACCACAAAGGAGACAAGTTATTGAGTGATGCCACAGCCTCGAAAATGGCAGTATGTTTTATAACGGATACCAGTTAAAGGGCATACCGGTAGCAAAATGAAACAATTCAACAAATAAACAATTTGGGCCACCCAGGCCCCCGGGCAACACCAGGCCCGACCATTAAAATGGGCAACACCAGGCCCGACCGGTCAAGGGGAACACCAATCCCATGGGCAACACCAGGCCCACCAACACAGGGCAACCAAATGCCCATTGCCAAAGAGGCAACCACATGCAACCACAAAGTTGCTTCCATCTACCGATGTTAACTTCGGTCAGGAAAATCTAGCCTCGGGAAATTCGCGAGCGCTATGACAACAGAGCAATTTGCCTAAAATATAATTTCAGTACTGCCGGATTTGATTATTAGGCCGCTAAATGTGAGGACTTGCGTTACTGGCTGTCTGAATCCGTAATAAATTGCCACACGCGCCTGCGCGCCCACCAGGAGAAGACGGACAGGGACCCTCCATAAAAACAAAACAGGAGTGAGAGAGAGTGAGCCCCAGCATAAACAAAAACGCGCGGGAGAATGTCGGACCAGTCATAGTCGGACACCATTGTAAACAATCCCTAAGCATGACTGCGATTTGTTGACGCAGGGCATACTCGTCAACTCTAATGAGGTCGTTAGTGCCTAGATGGATAATCATGTAAGCCGGATAATCATATCGGTCTCGATCCAACTCATCCCGAAGGTCACAAGCGTCCCCCACGCCGGCCCCACCCTTGCCTTTCCAGTGGACATTAGTGCCGACAAATCGTTAGTGCCCAAATGAATAATTATTAATTAGCATGGCCGATGGAGGCCATGGGGCGCGAAATTCAGATCCTATCAACAGTTAAGTTGTCCCAATGGCCTGGACCCCATCAGAGCCCTGTTTCGGCCCTCTTAAACCAAACGACCCCAGGGGTAATACATTTATTGAAGCCGCATGGGCATCAAATGATTTAACATTTCTTTCCCTTTGGAAACAAGAACAATGAAATGTCCGAGGCCCGTAATAAACCCAAAGGAAAGTCCCATAGCGTTTTTAGGAGCACTATATATTGCTGTGCAGTGTTATGTACACAAATAATAAAATTGAGGCTTATTGCCGCGTTTATACATGTAATTAACTTCCACCAAGCTGATATTCAATTATGGGAAGGGCGAAAAACTCCTGACAAAACCTCATTCTAAGCTCTGACTTAATCATAAAATTTGAGGAGAAAAAACAGGAGGAAATTCCCTTCCGGCTCCAATTGGCAGCCGAGTATGCATACTCCAGAATTGATACCAGGCAAAAACGACAAACAACGTCTCATCTGACCGACCTTAAAGGTAACATACCCCATTGGTAATTGCTTGAATTATCATGAATGGGTCGATTTGGGGGGGTTGTATTCCATAGTAAATATCGTTTAACCCCAACTCCCTACACAACAAAGGAAGTTGGAGGATTTTGAAGGAATTGTATGGTGTTTAATAACAATGGTGAGGGAGTCAGGGTTAACTGACTTATCCGAAGTTTTACAATCATGGATGTCGAGAAAAACACGAAAAACAGCATTTGTTTTCAACCGGGGTCGAGCCGTTATTCTTATGTTATCTTTGTTTTTTCGCGATCGTCGTCCGGCGATCGCAAATTTTTCTTTATAAAATTCAATTTTTTGGAATAATTACAGGATATCTAGCGCAATCCTTTTGCTGAATGCCTAGAATCATTATTTACTTTCAATTGAGTAAGATATTTCTTAATAATTCGGTATTAATCATTTTCGATTTCTGCAAATGGTGTATACTACCTTTAACAGGAGGCACTGGCAAAATGCTCATACAAGAGTGAGCGCTCAAGTCTTGCGGACTTGACTATACCATACACAAACTTGCTGTCACTCAACAGTTGTCCAAATGACCTGGACCCAACGAGAGCCCTAGCTGTTTCGGCCCTATTTAACCAAACGACCCTATAGGGGTAATACATCATATGAACCGGCATGGGCCTCAAATTATTTAACACGGAATTTAACGGTACCCGTTAATTTCCTTTCCCTTTGGAAACGAGAACAAATGCCCGAGGCCCGTTATCAACCTAAATAAAGGTCCCACAATGCAAAAGGAGCACAATGTATTGTTATGCAGTATCCGCATATTAAAGGCTGTGACACAGCTATTGATATCATAATGATATTACACGTACATGTTCCACAAGAAGACAATGCTTCGTAACTGTGCACTGCTCCAAGGAAAGGCAAACAACAAAAACCTGCAAGAAAACCGCATATGGATTGAGAAACAAATGGCTAAACGTATTTCCAGTCCTTAGTGGCGGCGACTCAGTATCATGAAACTCCCATGTGAACCAAATAAGTTGGTATAACTATAGGCAAACGGTAGCCGTGCAATAAAATTAAAAATCCTTAAACACAACCCTCTAAAGTACATTATACACCAATAAAAACAATGTAATAACAGGAGATTCGTGCAACTCTGTAACCCGAATGAACTCGAAACAAAAATCAAACTTATGTGTGTCGCATTATATTCACATAAGTGTTACTGTTATTACAGATATAGATGCACACGTACATCTACATGCATCAACGTAGGCTAGGATTAAACGACAAACCATGTCAAAAAGGATACATTGTAACAAACAAGATACATTTACATGCAGGTCATACACTCCACTATGAACGGCCCATGCATGCCATACACGCTGCGCGTGTAACTTGCTACATTTCAAGGTCAAATGGCGAGAGAAGCAATGACGTCGCGCTCCGTTCACATGCGCGCCCCTCTATGAGTCTGTCTTTACGTCGTCTGGCGTCTCGACTTCCCTCCCATAGAAAAACGTACATGTAAACAAACTAGCGATGACGCCACTATAGCTCAGGTAGTAATGGTGGGCTATACATTACTGCATGTTTTGCCACGATAGCTTACTCTACCTGTTAAGAACCAATTAACTATTATAACTAAAATCATACAAAGGATACTTATACATTTGTCGACATATTTCCATCAAATTCCAGTAGTAGTTAGAGATAAATTGTCCCAGCACTTGACGACGGTTATCCACCGATTTCAACTTGAAATCGAAATCCAAATTAATCCATCAAGCAATCAGACAAACTTCTGTCCAAACAGGTCGGACTTGAGGGCGAGAAATGTCCACACTGTGACCGATGTTATATGTCCTGTGTCCGGGTGAATGTTTGAGATCGTGGCACGTTGACTTTAGCCTGCCCTTTAGTCCCTGTTCTTGATGAACTTTTGGAACCGCGTGGTCTGGCCATCCTGCAAACAAAAAAGAAAACTCAACGCAGCAGTTGTCTGTTGCCAAGTACATAGGCTGTGTTGCTCAAGTTCTGTTACTGAAAAATGCAGGCTATGGGTTTCACAGTTTTTCTTTGTAATTGTTAATGATAAGCATGAGGACTTCTTGGCCCGGATTTCAGGTTAATCCTGACATTTTGTTTTTATTTATTTTTTATTTCTTAATTAAGATTAAACATCGAAACACAGGGCAGAGATCTGCCACAAATACGTTTCAAACAGTAGATTCGTAGAATTAAACAATTAATGCTGTCGCTAAATATGTGACTAGGAAGTGAATAGCGAACTTCGGAACAATTGTCACATGACTTAGACAAAAGCAAGCCCAAGTGCTATAATTATATAAGAGAAAAATTACAACTGTCAAATACAAGGCGCTCAAATAATTAGTAGACACAAAATGTTACAAGCCATGACCACCCTAAGAACCTGTGACCAGATAGCTCACCATGGAGCTAATAAGACCGACCGAAATCAATACGAGTAAGCAGAAGAAACCACCAGCAGCTAAATGGAGGTCTGCCTCAACCTCTGTTCCTTGCTCTATGCTTAGAAGCAGTTTATACAATTCTGCAATAATTATATACTGTATATGAATGGGGAATACTTTCCTACCTACCTACCCCTTTTTAAATGGCATGTAATCGCAAAGAGACCATTTATTTATTTTTGTTATTTATTTATTGATTTATCTATTTTTATTTTATTTATTTTATATTTTTTATTATTATTATTATTTTATTCACGTCTTTTAGGCCTATTTTTAGTCGAAAATCTCATGCCTGTGTGACCAAAATTGCTTTGCTCCTATTTACTAATCCAGCAAAGGAAAAGGTGGCCTTACTACTAGTACTTGGCCCTATATCACAAACCAAATGCAGGAATTGTGGTCAACGCTAGTCTTGGCCAAGACCAAGCTAGCTAGCCCGTTCATTATTTTGTTCCGCGGCGCGCCGTCCGTATTATCTGGGATTATTGAGGGCGCCCTTTATTATCGCCATAATTCCTGGATCTCTTCCATCCACTAGCTTGGTCTTGGCGCATCGGTCACGTGAACCCGGAAAATTCCGAGGACATTCCAAGCAAAGCTCAAATAGCTACTCGCCCCCGCATGCGCACTAAGTCGTTTTTGTTTAATGTGGTGTTCGATTATTATAGTCTGGTTCCCAGACCAAATATTTCTGACTATTTGTGATTTTTCATTTATTATTTAGCCGTTAATGTCACGTGACCAAAAACTGGAGGAATTGCTTAACGTTCGCGATGTTCGAGTGTTTCCAGGTTTTTATAAAATAAAACTCAAAGGTCAACACCAGACGAAATGCCTAAGACTATCACGGTCATTGTAGTCATTGTGCTATTTTTTTGGAAAGAGCCGTTAGAATTTGAATTGTTGCGTCGTCATAGCTACGCTGCTTGTATCATCGCGTCATTATCTATTTTTTGTCGCCGGCGGCTACCTGACCTACATTTACACTACAATTTAGACGTATAGCCAAATGTGGTTTCTTACACGTCCGGTCAGGTAGCAGCCGGCGACAAAAAATAGATAATGACGCGATACAAGCAGCGTAGCTATGACGACGCAACAATTCAAATTCTAACGGCTCTTTCCAAAAAAATAGCACAATGACTACAATGACCGTGATAGTCTTAGGCATTTCGTCTGGTGTTGACCTTTGCTAATGTGAGTTTTATTTTATAAAAACCTGGAAACACTCGAACATCGCGAACGTTAAGCAATTCCTCCAGTTTTTGGTCACGTGACATTAACGGCTAAATAATAAATGAAAAATCACAAATAGTCAGAAATATTTGGTCTGGGAACCAGACTATAATAATCGAACACCACATTAAACAAAAACGACTTAGTGCGCATGCGGGGGCGAGTAGCTATTTGAGCTATGCTTGGAATGTCCTCGGAATTTTCCGGGTTCACGTGACCGATGCGCCAAGACCAAGCTAGTGGAAGAGATCCAGGAATTATGGCGATAATAAAGGGCGCCCTCAATAATCCCAGATAATACGGACGGCGCGCCGCGGAACAAATGAACGGGCTAGCTTGGTCTTGGCCAAGACTAGGTCAACGCTTGCTTATGTTAGCTGTGAACTTAATATGCTAATTAAGCCATGCAATACATGCTATACAAGCACATATGTAGGCCTAATATATTTTCTTAAAGAATCAGAAGCACAATGACAGGTGCAGACAGGTGCACACAGGTGTAACCAGGTTATTTAAATGACAATAAGTCATAGAATAGCTTGCCTATAAGTGGCAAGCTTGAATGCGTTCGCGCCACTCACGCCTTTCGCATACGCAGTCAGGACATACTAAATTTGTTGCTGTACTGTAACGTGCAACCGATGACGGAAGAAAACCACCCGAGTACTGCGGCAGGCCACGCCCCGGCCGGGCCGGCTCAACCAGCGTTCTCTGCCCTGCTTGATTCCTTCAAGAACTATTTTGACGACAAACTAAGCACTTTCAAGAAACAGATAACGGACCAAGCACCGGCTTCACAAGATATGCATCCTCGGCCCAAACCGGCTGCACAACCCACGTTTAAATTTAAGGGGAACAAGAAGCAGTGGGAATTCAATAAGGAGATTTCCGACAAGGTAGAGGAAGCACAGCGCCTAGTCTCTAAAGCAAAGTACGACGAAGTTGGGCAAGCACTAGATCCTATAATTAAAGATATAAAGAAAAGAAATAAATTGATACGCCTAGCAGATAAGAGTGAGGCAGGGTGGGGCGCAGTTGAAGAATACGAGTCTGACGAACTTGCATCCGATAGCGACGATGACAAGAAAATACGAGCAGCCCAAACAATTGTTTGGGCTGCTCGTATTTTCTTGTCATCGTCGCTAGAGCCTTGCGCAAGAAGCGACAACTTGGCCAAACAACAGCGTCGCAAAAACGGCAGGCAACGACACCATCTCAGTCTCAGCCTATTTCTACTGCTGAATTTTTTCGTGGCCCTCTACAATTCGACAGAAGGGTCTTTGGCCGCACACAAGCCAACACATCCGACATCTGCTTCGGCTGCGGCCGTTCCGGTCATTGGAGACGCTTCTGCCCACTCGGACGTCCAACCCGCGGGCCGTCTGCACTCTTGCAGGCAAGCACCAGTAAGCGCTAAGACCCCAACAATAGCAAGCAAGGAAGAGAGAGATACAGGTTGGTTTGGATACATTGTTTGTATATGAATTCAGAATTAATTGCGTCGTGCCAGAGTTACTAGATCAGTAAATAGTACGGAGAAGTAGTATAGTGGCAATTGAGTCAAATAGGCGGGTAAAGATGATACATGCCTAACAATATTACAATGCGAATTATTTTGTTAGTTCATTTAACTTATTTTCATAGTTAGTGATCAACCAGAAATACCCGACGCCAGCGAATTACGCGACGATCCCGAGTACAACCGAATTCTCAACTTCGAATCCCGAAAGAAGAATTTCCACAAATATGAACACGAACTCTCAAAACCAAATGTAAAGGGCTCACTTAAATCGGCTATAGAATTTTGGAGATACATTGGAACAAATGAATATGTCATTAGTGTTATCGAACAAGTATACAAACTACCACTAATTACTACACCCCCTCCAATACTCCAAAAAAAATAATAATAATAAATCCGCGCTTGATCAATCGGAATTCGTAGAACAGGCCATAGAAGACTTAGTGACTTCAGGCTTAGTGTCTGAAGTTTCACACGCACCTATAGTTCTTAATCCACTTTCTGTTTCTGTTCAATGTAAACTCAGATTAATATTGGATTTAAGACATGTTAATGCACATATTTGGAAAGAGTACATCAAGTTCGATGACTGGAAAGTTGCATTGTCGTATTTACGCCAAGGTGATTACATGTTCTCTTTCGACCTCAAATCTGGATATCACCATATAGACATTTTTATCCCCCATCAAACCTATCTTGGATTTTCTTGGACAATCAATAAGATTACTCGGTTTTACGTGTTCACAGTCCTTCCTTTTGGATTATCATCTGCACCCTATGTTTTCACTAAATGTCTCCGACCGCTAGTTAAACACTGGAGATCCCAAGGTATTTTCATTGTTGTATACCTAGATGACGGCTGGTGTAGAGCCCCAGATGAAACTGCGGCTACTATTACCTCTAAGAGGATTAAGAATGATTTGATTAGGACTGGTTTAGTTCCGAATAAAGAGAAATCGCACTGGCCCCCAACACAAAGCATAGAATGGTTGGGCATACGTTGGGACAGTCCTAACGGCACAATTGCTATTACGGACAAAAGAATCCGAAATACCTTAGACGTAATAAATACCCTGGTAAATTTACTACCACACACTACGGCCAGAATTCTGGCATCAGTCACAGGCAAGATTATATCATGCATGCCCGTGATCGGTCCTATGATTAAACTAATGACGAGGTTTCTTCATCATGAAATCAACAACAGAACAGGTTGGGACAACAATATTACAATTTCTGCAGGTAGCCTGGCCATACAAGAATTATTCTTTTGGAAGTCTAACCTAAAGGTGTATAATAACCGGAGCCTGATCACTCACACGGTTCCAAATGTCATGGTTTTTAGCGATGCAAGCAACACGGGTTGCGGAGCGTTTATTCAGGGCACAAATGTAATCAATCATAGAACTTGGTCAGAAACAGAGGAACGAAAAAGTTCAACTTGGCGAGAGTTGGAAGGTGTTGCAACTGCACTTTTAGCCTTTAGACGTAACATTATCACTATGAATGTAAAAATGTTTACCGATAACCAGGCCGTTGTCGCTATTTTGCAAGGCGGATCTATGAATATCGAACTCCACATGCTGAGCGTTAATATCTTTAGGTTTTGCAAAGAGAACGGCATTGTCCTAATGCCTCAGTGGATCCCTAGAAACGTTAATGAAACCGCGGATGAGATTAGCAGAATAATAGATTTCGACGACTGGGGCGTTTCCCATTTATTCTTTAAATTCACCGATTCCATTTTTGGTCCCCATACCATTGACAGGTTTGCCGATAATTTAAATGCTAATTTAGCCAAATTTAATTCCAAATACTGGTGCCCAGGTACGTCCGGAGTTGACGCATTTTCTTCCCACTGGGGAAGTGAGAACAATTGGTTAGTCCCACCAATACACTTAGTTCCAGAAACCATTTTCCATATGAATGCCTGTAGAGCAGCTGGTACGTTAGTCGTACCTCATTGGCCATCGGCAGTTTTCTGGCCTATTCTGTTTTCAGATTATAGTGAGTTCCGCTCACTTGTAAAGAAAGTAATTAAAATTGATAATCCACAAGGCGTTTTTGTACAAGGCAGGAATTCGAGATCCATTTTTGGATCAGACTCATTTAATAGTCCAGTATTGGCCATTAGATTAAATGCTTCTTACTGATACCGATTGGTGAACTACAATGTAATAGTATACGTAATCAGAATAACATGAAAGCTTTTTCTGTCAACTCACAATGTATATTGAACTCCTTACTGAAGGAGTTGTTCCTGAGAGGAACAGGGAAGATGTTTTGCTTGTAAATTAAAAAGCTTTATGACAGATTATTAAACCAATGTCTCCTGAGAGGAGAATGAGAATGTGAATGTAACTTAGACTGCTTGTTACCCTACGTAAAAATGACATAAATTGATAGCATTTTCATAGAGAAAAGCAAGACTGACATTTACAGACAGGGTGCACATGTCATTGTTGCTTCCACTGGGAAGCCCACATGCCCTATCTCGATGCTTTCACGATATTTATCCAAGGCAGGTCTACTTGAAGCTAGAGATTCCGATCAGTTTATTCTTCCAGGACTGTCCTATTGTAAAAAAGATGACTCTTATAAACTTAAATCGAAACAACTCTCATACACTAGGTGCAGAGAAATTCTGAAGCAAGCAGTGAAAGCTATCGGCGAAGATCCCAAACAGTATTCTTTGCACAGCCTGAGATCGGGTGGAGCTTCTGCAGCGGCAAATTGTGGAGTACCAGATAGACTGTTCAAAAAGCACGGACGTTGGCGCTCAGAAACTGCCAAAGACGGATATGTACACGATTCAATTGATTCAAGGATGTCAGTCTCCTTAAATCTGGGAATATGAAAAAGTAATAAATAAATAACAGAAACCAGCATATTGAACAGACTGTTGTTTATTTCAAACCCGTTCTTTAATCCTCAGAGGGAAATTGCGGGTCCTGCGCTGCTGCGGTAAAGCGGAATTCCTATTCAGAAGGTCAAATATTGTATTTCATTGTTTCTATTTCAGGTGCGCAGGTGCGTCAGAAAATAATTTATTCGCGTTTAAGCGCAGCGAATTAGACAATAAATATATTTTCTTAAAGAATCATAAGCACAATGACAGGTGCAGACAGGTGCACACAGGTGTAACCAGGTTATTTAAATGACAATAAGTCATAGAATAGCTTGCCTATAAGTGGCAAGCTTGAATGCGTTCGCGCCACTCACGCCTTTCGCATACGCAGTCAGGACATACTAAATTGTTTGTTGAAATAATTTATGTATCAATTTTCTTAGTTACAGGACATCCTTTTGAGAGCACAAACCTTTCATAAAGCTGAAAACTGTAGTTCACTTTATGATCCGTATCTAGTGTATAATCTAACTAGACGGGGAGAGACTTGGTAAGTAAATGATCTTCATTAAAAAGGTGGTATAGAGACATGTAAGCGATTTGCTATACCCGAAGTTGACATGCCCCACCCAGTCACAAACGCACCGAGCTGAACCTGTCCTGCGCTGCTGCGGTAAAGCGGAATTCCTATTCAGAAGGTCAAATATTGTATTTCATTGTTTCTATTTCAGGTGCGCAGGTGCGTCAGAAAATAATTTATTCGCGTTTAAGCGCAGCGAATTAGACAATAAGGCATATTGATACAGCCTAGGCATAGCCTGTCATTATTATTTCAACTAGGGCCGATGAATGAGTCTACCCAGTCTATGGCCATGCACATTTGTTAGAACTCAAACGTAAAATCAAATAGCCTAGGTAGCCTAGGGCTAGGCCCATGTACTCCTCAGTATTCCGAAAACCTTGTTTAAATTTAGGCTATCCCTTGGAACTATTTTTTAATTCAACTAACTTGTGTAATTCTAACTAACGTTAGACGAACAGGCATGTGCAGCTTAACATAATTTTTTGTCATGTTTTCCGGTTCAAAAGCACTAATCACAAGAGACTTATTTGCGCCAGTTAAGCCGTGGCAGCACAGCCTACATCAAGTCACGTCACTGTCCGACAGTAAACACGGACAATGACGGACGAACTGCAACAACAAAACATTGCCCAGACTGCGGGCTAGACTTATGATAATTGGAAAACCCTCACCTCGAATTCCACAAAATTTGAGATGCTTGAACTTGAGTTGAAGCTATTCTGTATTCACGCCACGATGAACTCACAAGTGAGAAAACGTCACTGAAGAGCCCACCACTCACTAGGGTTGTAAGTTTTTGAAAATGAACCATGCATGCTTGCTCCGAGTGGCTCGAACAAGGTGGGCACTGGGCGTGCGAACACACGCCGACCGTCGACTGCAGCTATGAACGGCGGTGCGTAGACCGGGGCTGTGACGCGGAGTACATCCGCGTTTATTACGGGATCCATCGGTGGTCACAGTTTTGTTTGACTTATCAGGCAGCGACGACCACTAACCAAGAGTAAGCCTATGTGACGGCTTCTTCAGCTGGAGCAGCATAATTGGAGCATCCCAGGAATCGAAAAGAAGAGGAATTCAAGTGACAAAACGTGTAGGCTCTTTACGTTTACGGTGTTTTTCTGCGGCTGTATCGCCCTACAACAAGCGGAGCCCAGCTTAGGCCTAACGGTAACCGGCAACTGGGGAGGTCCATACTCGATGCCTTCAAAAGGTCACGAAAGCCACTGATAATATCATCAAACCCGATAATATCGTTCCTTGGATGTCTATGAGACACTCTACTCAGTACATTTTAAAAGAAAACGAAACAACAGTAGAAATCCGACCGGATATTTTGCTATCTACGGAGAAAATGTTTCTTTTGATAAAATTTGCTGAACAAAAATTGAGATGTTGACTCTGGAATCGGCTGTGACAGAGTGGCTATAAAACTCTAACCCGCCAAAAGCCCAGCTTACCCACGCGGAACCCATGATTCTCATTGGCCAAAAGTTAACTGTACAAATTTGCATACTGCTGACCTTTTACCTTTTGCATAATTAACCCTTATATGGCGATAGCATGACATGAACTAAAATTCAATTTCTACCGCCGGCCCAGGCAAGAGTTTGTTGACCTTGCACTTAGTGCTAAATTCGATGAGGGTGTAAATGTCAAAGAAATGCCATGAGAGGGTAAGGAGGCCGCATGAGCTTTCGCTGTGTATAAAACCTTTTACCGTGTAACGGTAAAAGGAGTTACATAGTACATTTCACTGTTCTGAAAGCACACACATTTTACGTTTTCTTGACTCTTTCTTGCACTTGTCACATTTCCATGTTGATTTCCGTTTACTTAAGAAGAGTTATTGTCCAGTAAGTCCTACACAGGAATAATGATACCACAAGTGACACTTGTCACATCCAATACTTTGGCGACGATCGTCAATGGGATCGCCCTCACAATCGTCCCCACAAATCCCACATGGATACAGAGAACCACCCAATGACAACATTGTTGAGCTGGATTTGTCAAGTTTCTTTAGCATATTTTCCATTGTTTTTTGTACTGCATTCTTGAGTACTTGTTCCTTAACCTGTCCAGTCATCAATTCTGGAACGATTGCATTGGAAAAGAAGAAACTAAATTTAGGCATTAATACATTCAAGTATTGTTTATCCAAAAGGACTCGCTCAACATGCATGTTGTCATTGGGTGAACTTGTGTGAACAACAAAATCGCACCACTTATACCCTGTTGTATGTAGCTGGGTTTGAATTTGGGCGTAATATTTATGGAGCCTGTGTAAATGCACCACATCATTCTCACAAATGAGACCAGATGATTCCTTCTCTTTTACAAGTTCACTTATTGTCGTGTGTCTATGTGTATAGGGATTTTTAATTTCAAGAAGACCATGCCCACATTCTTTGCAACTGACGATCCCATCTGGTGATGCTGCGACATAAGGAAACTTTAGGCTCACCCAAAGTCCAGTGTCTGTACACGAGACACCTGAATGTTTCCGATGTAATCGGTGATGTGCTACGTAATGTTTCCTGGCCATTGCTTCGCGATTCTTTCCCCACTGCATAGCTGGGGATGTAGTGTTTCCATAATATCCCATAATACGTGCTACGCAGGAATGAGAGGTTTTCAGTTTTGGAGGAATGCCACTTACTGCAGCAGCGCAATCTCCAGCCACACTTGAGGTGATGCGTCCCTTCCTGTGTTTAAGCCACTTGTGACTTGACGCCTGCTGCGATGTGGCATGAGCAAGCACTTCCTGCTGGTGCTGGTTAATAGTTAAATTGTCAATAACCTGCTCGTTTACAAGCCTGGAGCCAGGTTCAATTTTGGAGAATGCTTCACTGACTGTTGGTGCTTCCACAGTTGTGTTGACGTCAACATGTTGCTCCACCTCAGAAATGTTGGGTGTCTCTCTTGATGGGTCAGGCTTCACTTTTGAGTACATTAACAAACCAGTTTTCCCATTGGTAATTTGGGCCAAACGATCCAAGTCAAAGTCAGAAATAGGGTGATGAACCCTGTCTGCAATTACCCGTGGGTCGTAGCTAGACCTGTACCCCCTACTTGCAACAGTGTTCTGCAATGAAACATCTTGTTTCACTTTGACAATTTTAATGTCCTCAGCAAATTTGGCCCTATAAACCTTGTCGCCCTTTTTTGGAAGAGCATTCCACACCATCTTCTGTGAAGTTGAAGACTTGTTACGCCCTTGTTCCACCGCTTCAGCTACCGCAAACAAAAGGGCTGTGACGTGCTTGCATCCAGCTTGAATCCTTAACAATGAAAAGGGAAAAATTAATACTATATGTAAGTGCACTTTTTTGAACCAAAAATCATACATTTAGTAGTTTTAGCAAAAGTTCGACCATTTTTTGAGCAAAATTGGTTTCTTGTTTCTCAGACGTCAATTGACCAACATAAACATTTTTCATTCATTTAGGGTAAAATAAAACAAAAAGAAATCTGAGAACAATATCAAAGTAAACGTCTTTCCTCTTACCACAATCGAGTTTGATAAATTGTTGCAATAAAAATGCAAGTCAAAACAAGATAAATTAATTGACCCTGAACCTAGATTTATGGCATTTTAGTTAAAATAACCAGAAGATTGTTGGTTAACCATACAGGTTTTAACTTGCCCCACTATACAGCTACACTCCGCCGTCGTAACTTGCCCACTGTCCTTGTCCAGGACCACCCATGAAAAATATGGATCATCATTGGTATTGGTCTGTGGTATAACCTGCATAAAAAGTAATAGTAACAAGGGAAATAATAAGTTAGTAGATAAGCTTAAAGATAAATTACCTCATTGGCTTTTTATTACAATTTTACAAAATTAGCCTATAGAATAACGCCAGGTACAACATTTTCACTGGATACTTGGGAATAATACACTACTCAAAAAAAGTTAAGGAACACTTTTTTCTTAACTTGTATTTTTTCCCCAAGCAATGAGTGAGGTCTAGTTCTTTCATTTTTTGTTTGTCTAGATGGTGTTCTCATTGGAATAAAAAATTAAAGAAATGATTCAAAACTTCAAATGCACATTTTTATGATGAGAACTTGGGCAATCACAAAATAGACAGTTTCAGGGAAAAGTCAAATGACAAATTTTTCAAAATGTTCAGTCTGAATGTCTTTCAATCGACTCAGTAGCGAGTATGGCCTCCTCTTGCAGCAATAACGGCTTCACACCGCTGTCTCAGGGAGTTAATGAGGCGATTGACGTCTCTGACGGCCAGCGCATCCCATGCAGCCTCCAGAGCTACACCCAGCTGCTGCAGTCCATAAGGCTATGCTTCCAGCTGCTCGATACTCCTCCCCATCATGTCCCAGACATGTTCTATGGGATTAAAGTCTGGGGACCTCGCTGGCCAGTCCATGCGCTCGATCCCATGGTTCTCCAGGAACTGTGTCACAACCCTTGCTCGGTGGGGACGGGCATTATCGTCCATGAAAATGAAATTTCCCGCCGCATTTTCAGCAAATGGCACCACGATAGGTTCAAGGACTTCATCCCTGTACCTCACTCCTGTCATTGATCCCCTTGGGACCAGGTAGAGACGAGTGCGGTTGTCATAGGCGATGCCTCCCACACCATGATGCTGCCTCCCCCATAACGGTCATGTTCTGCAATACAGGGGTTGGCAAATCTCTCTCCTGCTCGCCTCCAGACTCTCACACGTCCATCATTGTGGTCGAGGGAGAATCTGCTCTCATCTGTGAACAGAACACGGCGCCATTGCTGTTGGGTCCATCCGACATGCTCCCGAGCCCAGTTGAGACGGATTCTTCTGTGAACAGGAGTAAGTGGGACGCACTGTGCTGGCCTTCTGGCATGCATATTGGCTCTGTGAAGTCGGTTACGGATTGTTTGAGTGGAAACAGTCACTCCAGTGGCAGCAGCGAAGTCATTATTGAGTTGACGTGCACTGTTGAAGCGGTTGCGGAGGCAGAGATTCGTCAAGTAGCGATCATCTCTTAGGGTTGTTGCGGCTGGTCGGCCACTGCGGGGTCTCTCCGAGTACAGCCCTGTCTCCCGGTGTCGTTGGTTTGCTCTGCTGATGACACTGTTAGACACACCCATCATTTCGGCTGCTCTTCGCTGACTGAAGCCAGCTTCCAGCATTCCTAGGGCTCTGGCAACCTCTGGTTCACTCAGGTGGCGTCTTGGCATTGCTGCTGTCACTAAGTTGTCTGAGTTGTGGAAACCAATGACAGAAAATGCTTTTGCACCCACTTTTGTACCATTTCATGTGGTCAGCTGATACCCCTATAAGCCCACATTTAAGGATGTGCAACGATGCAAGAGACATTATGCAACAACTAAAACCAACCACCTGTGAAATTGATTACAGTGTGTTTGAGGTCATTCAGGACAGTTGTACTGGGGGTATTTTCAGCAGTAAAATATCTCATATAAAAAAGTATACACAAAATAAAAAGTGTTCCTTTACTATTTTTGAGTAGTGTATAAACTTTCAATCAAGAAATTTGTTTGGGGGAAAATTGGAAGTAATTTTATGTTCTATCTGCAAATGATATAATCTCACTTTAGCATGTGAAAAAAGTCATGCTTGACACATCACTCTTTCTTAAATGTCCAATCATTCAACCAATGTCGTTAATTGCTTGCACCATAAAGGGTAAAATGTTTCATCCAGTCCATTAAAAATCAATGTTTATTTATTACACTAGTCAACAAATCAGTTGATGGAATAAGGACAGGCTTATGTACCTTTCCACGTACATAACAATAGCTGATGTTTGGACTGATGCCATCGTAAGCCATCCCTCTCACATGGTCAGACATATATAGACCTTTTCCAAGTCCTAGAGTTCTCACACCCTCGGTGTTTTGAAGTCCAACTTTACGTCCAGCTGTAAAACAAAATGTGGGAAAAATGCACAAACTCATAAAGTAAATTTATGAAAATATATTCAAACCACCCAAGGAGAAATTGTGTAACTATTCACATGTTATGTTGTCGTTCACAAACAGCTGACATGTATGCAAACAAACATCTAACATGTCTATAATACTAACAAATACGCAAACATAAAGTTGATCACAGAGACAGTATTTTTATAGAAAAATTCAAAGGGATGAAGCTTTGCAGACAACATGGCACTGAACTGTAACGTTACACATAACTAGTCAACATATCGCAAAAGCTTTTGTAAAATTATCCGAAAGCTCAAAGACAAAATGACACAGTTTCAGGCTCTATTTTAGTCAGGTAGCTTAGGGATGGAATCGTGACCGACTGGCCCAAAGCACCAAATTTGGTAGGTACCTTCTATAGGCCCCAGAAATAAATTTTAGAAGGGGTGACACCAAAAAATATTTTTGGAAGGTACCTAATTTGCATAATTTCAAAATGGCTGCAAAATCCTATACTTAAGCACTAATTTCGGTACATTTTTATCATTTGAAAGCAAAAGTAATTTTGAAATATTTACTTCGGTGGTTTTGTTTACATATTCTGCACTTAAACAACATTAATTAGCTGATGATGTGCTTAGGTAATTATGTTTAGTCAGAAATCCAAGATGGCCACGATAATAATAAATTAAGTATCGTGTTTATTGGGAAGCAGCGTAATCATACATGTCACTCACCGTTTTAAAAAATTTTTAGAACGATTCTCGGTCACCTGGGAAGGACATTAACGTGAAGGACGTGTAATACTGGGTTTTGTGGAATTTTCTTTCTTTTTCTGTGAGGCTATTAGGTTTTTTAATTCTAATGGAGTGCTTTTGCAAGAAGGTATAGCTCAGAGAAACCGGTGTATGCAGGCATGATCAGTAAAAAAAAATTGGTTTTTTTTATCAATTCTAGAGTTAGCTGCAGTGAATCAGAACTCATTCTATGTGGGAAGGGGAGGGTGTTTATGGGAGTTGTCACAAGTCAGAACTTTTTCTCATCGTTTTTGTGTTTTGTTTTGGAGATGCTGAAGCAGTTCTGCTGCGTGAAGTATCATTAGATTGTAGGTGTGTGGCTGGTCTACAGAGATAGATCTGTATAATTTATGATGTGCTGGTATGCCAGCACTGAGGTTGCGTAACTATACCGCCCAGAGCGTAATTCTTAATTTAAGTTTTTTTTGCTAGTGATATACGCTTCATGGGAGGTCAGTTTAGGCCACATTTTTTTCGCGAGATTGCAGTCTGTAGGAATGGTTTTTCGTTCACACATTGATTGATTATTACCGGTGATAATATGCCGTCCCCTCTTTTTTTCCCCTTTTTTGGAAGGGGAGCAGGGCATATTTTCTGTGCTATATCATGCACTTCATCAGTCACCTTCTTATCATTTTCCCTTCCTTGTTTTTAGGACGTGCCAAGGACAAGGGGGGGGGGGGGGGTGGTGGTGGGGTTTGACTTATTTATTTTGTTTTAGTCTTGAGATCCAATTCTTTGATCATTGTTTTGTTCTTTCAATAGTTCCAATGGAATTTGCAGATTCTACTCATCAAGATTTTGTTCCTCTTGGTTGGATTGTGGAGATGTTTTAGTCCTAGATCGAACAAGTTCATCTTTTATGTTTTTGTGCCGTTTGTATGCCAGGATGGGTTGGGTATCAAATATCCTATTCAGATATTCGTTTTCGCTAATCAAGGGCCAGTGTTTGAGGATAGCCCGTTTGAGGGCTGGGTGCGCGACATGTGGGTACTAGGACGAACACCAGTGGGATATTGTTTTTGGTTTTTTCACGCTTAGGGTCCGCGGGAGTCTTGCCCCTTTGAGAAAGGAGGGCTAGGTCTTCGTTTGTGTATCCGCGCTTTTGAAGTTTGTCTTTGAAAAATTCAACCCTCTCCTCAAAGTCTTTTAAATGGGTACATATACGTTTGTATCTGGTCACTTCGCCCTTGATTAATCCGCCAAATACCGACTTAGGGTGTGCTGAATCTCGAGCTAGGTACTGAAATGTATCAGTTTTTTTGGTAGCGACTCGAGTATCCAATATCCCTTCATGTATGAATCGTTCGCCTTTGTAGATAATAAGGTCGAGAAAAGTGACTTGGCGGTGCGAGATCTCAGACGTGAACTTCAGCGTGGGATGAATTTTATTAAGTGATTGCACTAGGTCAGCAGCCTGCTTTTCATTTCCGTTAAAGATTATAAGAACATCGTCTCTATATCTCATGTAGCTCACAATTGAGGGATTGTGAGGGAGGATTTTGTCTTGTTCGTATTTGAATAGGGTTATGTCACAAATCTCCGGACTGCATTCGCTGCCCATGGCCACGCCAATTTGTTTTCTGAAAAACCTGCCATTGAATTCAAACGTGTTTCGACGCATAATGAGTTCAGGGAGACTTCGCGCGTGGTCTGTCGTGGGCTTGGGTATTGCGTATAGTCTGTCATCGGCCATTGAAAGTGCGTCACAAACTGATTCAATTGCCTCATCTTGTGGGCAGTTAGTGTACATGGATACTATATCCAGTGTTATCAATAAGTTATCTTGCTTCAATGTCAGGTTATTTAGTTTTTCAAGCACATGCCCGGAATCGCGTGTGCACGTGCTTTGCTGTTTGACAATTGGGAGTAAGAAATAGTCTATGTAGGCCCTATTTGGATAAGGATTGGGTCGGTCCTCCGCAACCACTAATGATTGGCCTCCCCACGAACCGTGTTCCTTCTGGTACTTTTTTTGTGAACTTTCGGTAGGAGGTAAAGGCAAGGTGTTTTAATGTCGTGGTTGCGGGGGTTAAGAAACTCAGATATGTCTTTCGATATGAGTCCGTCCACTTAGAGTTGGCGTATGGCTTGAGAGACTAATTCCGCGGTTTCATCGGTCAGATCCATGTTAATTTCTTCATAGTGGGGGCCTGTTAATTGTCGTGTCCCTTCACGTATGTAGTCTTGTTTGTTAAGGACGCACACACCGCGGCCTTTATCGAATTGATGAGAATATGTTATGTACACCCTATGGTATCCCTAAGTGGGGCATATGACACATATTGTTTTCTTCGTTAGGTGATAGTCAATAGGTAAGAGATATAATTACAAGAACATGTGTCGTGGATTTCGAGCTCAAACTTTCTTTATTTTTTGAATAGTGTCGTAATCAAAAAGAATGAAATAATAAAGCAATCTCTAAAAAATAAAAATGATATAATAATTTGTTTTTAAGAGTAATGGTAGAAACCGGTGTGTGCAGGCCGATATTAAGAGATATCCTTTGAAGAAGGATAAAAAGGGGGTTTGTGCACGTGTCGGTTGCACCACAATTAACCCCGTATTTCTTTTGTTTTTTGTTAGCTTTGTATTTAATGGGGGAGGTTCTGCTGAAAAGGGCGCCTTATTAGGATTCCTGATTAAACGTGTGCAACAAGAGTGCCTTCTTTTTAAGATTTGTTTTGTTTTTTATTTTTACAAAAAAAAGAATCGTGTTAAGTAAAGCTGTTGAAAAATAAAACCTTGTTTTTATAGTTAAGGTTAAATTGTCTTTTTAAGATATTTTTTGTTTTGTATTTTTACAAAAAAAAGGATTGTGTTAAGTAAAGCTGTTGAAAAATAAAACCTTGTTTTTATAGTTAAGGTTAAATTGTGTTTCGAGATGTGTGGAGTGAGGAATAGCTATATTCGTTTCTTGTGAGTTTAGGGAATAGGGCTACACCAAATATTAATACTGTTTTTGTCAAGGAAAGGAAACTGAAAAGAAGGTAACATATTGGGTCGAGAGTAAAGAAAGATAATCTCCCCTAGCGATAAGAGAATAACTTTTCCAAACATACGACAGGAAGGATAAAAACAATTTTTGAATTGGCAAATTGAAGCCCACCTCTAAATTGTAGGTGCAAATAATAAAACAAATATATACAATTGTACACTGATTCTTTCTAAATGAATTATTCATCAAATCACTAATAATTATGTTGTAATTAGTCTTAATTAGTGATAATTAGTTATAAGCATGAGTCTACTTTGACTTTAAAGTAAAACATACATAACTCGAACACTATCAATAATTAATATAGGGCTGAATACAGCACTCAACTGAAAACAAATCGCCACATAATTTTTAAAAAGATTTTATATGCAAATTAGGCACGAAATTAGATTTATGCAAATTAGGTACCCTTCCAAGATAATTTTCAGGTGTCACCCCTTCTAAATATCTTCTCTAGGACCAAAAGAATATATCTACCAAGTTTGGTGCTTTGGGCCAGTCGGTCACGATCTCGTCAAAATTTGGACCAAAGCAACCTGACTATATGTTATTTTTGTTTGTTCGCGATCGCCATCCGGCGATCGCAAATTTGTCTTTATAACATTTTATTTTTCGGAATAATTATAGGATATCTAGCGCAATCCTTTTGCTGGATGCCTAGAATCATTATTTACTTTCAAATGAGTAAGATATTTCTTAATAATTTGGTAATGAATATTTTCGATATCTGCAAATGGTGTATCATACCTTTAAGGGTGTATTCCAGTTAAGACCACCTCAGACAAAATACACAGAGGTCTGGGACGTCGGTATCGTATTGAGATACTCAAAGACTCTGCAGACACTACAGGGTTTAACTGTAAAAGAACTAACTTTTAAGTTAGTTGCTTTAATTTTCTTAGTATCGGCACAAAGATGCCAAACTTTTCATTTGATGAATATTAAGAAGATGTAACTGATTCAGTTTATACCTTCTTTTTGCCACACTTAAGCAGAGCCGTCCGTGTCTGCATAATGTTAAGGTTATTCTGAAGCCTTATTTGACTGACGCAAGTCTATGTGTAGTTAAGACTCTAGAAGAGTACTTAAGTCGAACAAGACCTCTAAGAGGAGAGGAAACTCAGTTGTTTATTTCTCACGCTAAACCTCATAAAAAGGTTACAAAGGAAACCATAAGTAAATGGATCAAATGTGTTTTGTCAGAAGCTGAAATTGACGTGTCAGTGTTTAAACCACACAGTACAAGATCAGCTGCAGTGTCTGCAGCAAAAAGAGCGAATGGTAGCATAAATGATATACTAAAAACTGCAGGCTGGAGCTCAGAAACGGCACTACGACAAACCTATTGTCACCCCAGTCAATGACGCATTTGCCTGGGGAGTACTTCACTTGTAGTGAATTCTTGCATACAACTATATTTTCAAGAAGTTTATTTTATTTATGTCCAAGCTTATCAGATTGTGGAGTCGAGTGGTAAATACCAGTGTAACAAAAGTACCAAATGGAAACTATAACAGGCAGGTGAATTGAATTTAATTTTGTAGCAAGAATGCTCAACTGTTTATTGTGACGTTGTAATCGTGAATATACGCTTTTTCTGTGGCTTTGGGTTGGGTGGGGTCGGGTCGGGTGGGGTCGGGTCGGGTGGGGTCGGATCGGGTGGGGTCGGGTCGGGTCGGGTCGGGTCGGGTCGGGTCGGGTCGGGTCGGGTCGGGTCGGGTCGGGTCGGGTCGGGTCGGGTCGGGTCGGGTCGGGTCAGGCCGGGTCGGGTCGGGTCAGGTCGTATAAAGACCAATGATATTGCATTCGGTTTGGATACTTCAACATGTAAAATCAGAGAAAACGATTGTTACTTAGAGGTGCTCTTTAACACACTAATCGGGCTAATCTGATGGAACTATTGTACGGGAAGTTTCTTTCATAAGCCAGTTTTGACCATTCACTTTGCAGAAAATGTTATACAGCTTTGAATAAAAAGACCGAAAATGTCAGCTAAGTCTGGCAGGTAATAACTGTTTTCACTAAGTGTTATTATGGGACGGTTAGCGAATCAATATCGGCATGATGAAAAAGCGGCCAAATGTAGAGATTATCTTATTGGCCGATTTTAACATCAATATGATCGATACAAACCTGCTTCTATAGAGATGTTTGTCCCTTTTCAGCTGGAATTACGACCAATGAAATGACAATAACTCCGCTCCGCTACATCGTATCTCAACAATCGAATTCTCAAAATACGCAGAACAAAATTAGGCACTGGGTTATTTGCTTCGATTAATCTATACCCACTCGGGCCGTTAATTATTGATGAGTTTAGCATGGATACACACGCGTTTCATACAACTGTTCAAATTATTATTAGAATCACTATGCGTTGCAATTACATTGGGCACGTTAACAGTGGAAAATTGTTCAAGATGCCCGCTGTTTTCCTGCCAAATTTACTTTCATTTCCTGAATAATTCTAAGACAACCTAATTGAAGTGATCACATTTTGCATAATACTTTTTTTTAAACACATAGGGCCAATCTAAATTTGAAAAATTAAACTCGGTTAAGTACATTGTAAGGCAACTGATTAGAATTTTCTCCTAAATAACTCCTCGGGATTCCGTTAATAAATGGCTCATTTTTTAAGTGTCTCAATACTTTTTTGTGATGAGTTTATTTAAAGTTGGGTTGTCCGTGCTTTTTCATTTTCATTTCCGAACAAATTTTGAAGGAAGACCAAGTACTGCATATGAATAAATTAGATTTTTGATTTTGCATTGGCAGGCCTTTACACATTGTTAAACAGTTTTGTTATGATTACCATTGCATCAATTGCGCGCTCCAGTTCAGTTGTGCATACTGGGACGATCGCCAAACGGCGATTGCGAAAACAAATTATATCATAAGAACCACTGCCGGAAGCCGGTTAAAAACGAAAGCCGTTGCTCATGCTTTTCTTCAGCATCCATGATTGTGAAATTTTTGGACAAGTCAGTTAAACGATTTTACTATATTTTACCCCCCCCCAAAATCCACCCAATCATGATAATTAAAGCAATTACCAATGGTGTGTCATACCTTTACAACATCTCACTCAATCATACTGGCTGGCTTCTAGGAACTAAACCTGTGTAATTTCTTAACATTAATGTTGTAAGAGGCAGGCATCTAAATACTTGTAATTGCATTTGTTGTTTTCACGAAGAGACGCGTAAAAGCTGAAAGAGTGTGATTGTTGTGTTTACAAAGGGACGAACATCTTTGCATTTTAGACTCGCTCCCCCTCCTATGACAAATTACACGGCGCTGTGATTTGTAAAAGTGAGTACAAAGTAAGTAAACTGAAACATTAGTTTTCACACAAAAAAGGTATATTTGCTGATATTTTTAGCTAAGAAACTATTTTTTTTCTCAATTATCTCAAAACGTTGACATGCCCGTCTCTTTCTGAAACCAGTGACGTATTAATGCAAACAAGTTTGAAGGAATTTCAATGTGAACAAAAAAATACCAAGGCGGAACTTGAACCTGCTACTTCCGGATCAGTGCTCTACTAACTGAGCTATCTTACCCTAGTATAATGGCGGTCTCCCGAATTTTTTTGACAGTATCTTTGTTCGAGGGCGCTAATCAGAAGTCATAAACACCAGCATTCCGTTTGGCCTGGGATCACGCTTAATTTTACGATACAACCTGGGAAGCGACATTGTGGGGATCACTCAACGAGGATATGACATTTCATCTTCAATACACAAATAAACCTCAAGGGAAACTGACTAGAAACATTTGCATAAATTTGCATAAGTAAACAAAGAAACTGGCAAGGTGGGACTTATGCTGCGTTCCAATCGCGTCGTTGTTATCGTTTTCACCGTGAATTTCTCCATTTTCACGAATGTGTTGCATTCCAAACGCTACTCACCAAGACGCACGCGCACAGTCGAGTTAGTCGTGCGGTAAGGACATTCTTTATCGCGCAAGAACTCGTTCGTGAACCAACACGCATGCGCGAGTATTCATTCGTTTATGAAGTCGTGAACATGGAGAATAAAATTCCACCTCGAGTTCACCACTGGTGAACACGAGTTACCAGGCGATTAGAACGCCATTATATGACTCGTGAACTCGTGAACACGATAAACACGACGCGATTGGAACGCAGCATTAAACCTACGACCTTCCGAATACCAGCCCGCCCTCTACTAACTGAGGTATCTTGCCCTATGTTAGGGAGAGCTCCTAAATTGTTTAGTATTTTTGGTCGTAGTGATTAGCAATGTTGTCAACTATAGATGTTACAGTCATCAGGTAATGACGTTTAATAAAGCCGCACCCCCCCCCCCCCCCAATCAAAATCCCCCAAAAGAGTCATCTCATCTGTCTCACACTAGAACACTATGTGTTCGGTGGCTATATGAGCTATCGAGGGGTTTAAGCTGGTGTATAATGCATAAATGAACGATGCCCTTCAACATAAACTCATTAATCAATGATGATACGATGCGGCATTATATAGATACGAAATGGTTAACACAAACATGACACTGATGCCTCTTATGGAGATGGTCCAGCGAGTAGACTAAGTGGCAGATGTTAAAAATTAACAGGTACCTTCAACAAAGCCATTAATAAAGTACACTAAAAGAATAGACTTCCTGCTCTATATCCTGTAACCGTAGAAACCATACCAGTTCTGAAGAAACGCTTCTGTGACAGGTCATTCGTGCGTAAAACACTGAAGTTATTACACTTTTATTTTGTGTTGAGTTGCTCAAAATATTTCAAGTATGACACAAACGCGCAACTTTTGAAGAAAACGGAGTTAGTCGCAAATGATCTGTTGCTGACGGTCAGCATTGCTTGTCTACTGTTGTTTCAGAATCGTGTCGGACATTCACTGGATCACTGTATTCCTAGTGCGTTTAGTCCCCGGGGTTTGGGCCAAACATAATTCGATTTGTTCAGACTATTATTTCACACGCGTTGGAGCAGTGGCGTAAAATTCCTCTACGTTTGCTGCCAAGGGTGCGTAGTCTTTTCAGATGATTATTATTATTTGTTTTGGTTAAACATTTACCGTATTGTGTTATGCCACATCTTTTTTAACTATTGAAAGTGAAGCTAAAATGCAAAATATAGTCTGGCACAATCCCATTAAACAGTTCACAATTCATAAAACACACACAGGGAACACAACCAAAATGGCTTCCTCTTGAATAAGGTCCATTGCATATTAAACGTTGTCATATAAAACTGTTACATTTTCTTCTCTTTTGTAACTACTCTACACGCGGTGAATACAATCGGCAATCTAACAAAATTAGATTATGAACATGATTACTTTTTGTTAACCTCTTTTTTCTTGATTAAGTGGTGAGTCAATCTGTCAACAGAATGCGTTATATGCTGTTGACGGTAAAATAAACGTAGCTTTTACTCCGGCGACCATATTTGGACTTCTACGAAAAGTAACATTGTTTTGTCAAACACTTTATTAAAATTAGAGTACATTGCTCTTGTAACTTTGACTGTATTTCAAAATTAGCGAAGTTTTATTCACTTTATGTTCTTCATTATTGTTGAATAGAGAAAAACAACTGACATAAAATATGAATATTAAACTATATCAAATATACTTCATTTAGAAATTTGGCTGAAACATGAGTTGACTTAATTTTCTCAATGAAGAACAAGTCATTGGCATTGATAATGGATTTGTGTACCACTAAACATTTTAAAGTCCAAATAAAACTCTCCGGTAAACTTAAATATAGAAAACAATAACGCAAACACTTTCCTTGAGTAAAAGAAACGCATACAGTGGATTATAAATTGGCAAACAAGGCCACTTAGCATAAATTATAGAGGTCACCGCTTGTTCAGAGATGAATACAATGATACAAACGAGCACTAATGTCCTCGACCAATATAAACTATTGTTATATCAAATGAAATAACATACTATAAGGCTTAATCTTGCGTGCGAAGTAAAACAACAGGGGGCTTCAAACGATTGTGCTGTTCGATGTATTGAGACGACCCGCGGACAAAATGGAAAATTTGTGTTGACCTCCATAGCAAAGACACTTTATTGGCCTTTAAACCAATTTTTAAAGCGAAAAGAGCCCTATCGGCTCGGATATAAATGATTTGCAAAGATCACTACACGAAAGGGAATTATTTCAAGTTTAAAATTCCGGACAAGGTGGGTTAAAACCACCCCCTACCTTTCGTGAACAGCGTAAAGTTTGGAGGCACTGTCATGCGAGCCGCTATTTTGTTCTGGCTTATCGGTACATCCGACATTTTGTGACGTAGTGTCTGCATCATCAGTACGCGAAGCCCGATCGATAGCAGCCCTGCACGCGCAATGAATGCACATGAACCCCTTTGTGTACGGCATAGTGAATATTGATTGTACATGTACATGTGGAAGTGGGCTCAAAATCATACAGAGAGGGACCTGATGCCATAATTACTAGCCCACAGATTTCCTATTCTTCTCAGACAATACAAAAATAAACAATAGTTTGTGGCGCGTCAAGTCGACATTCTGCACAGAAATACAATACATGTACTCGCAATAGTGTAGTTGGCCGCGTCAAGGTAGGATACCAGTGCGAACAGCACGCAATAAAACGATGTGTATTGAGGTGCAGACACTACCTCATAATGTCCCGGGTGAGGCGAAAAGTTTGAACAATAAAGACGCGCCCTTGTACTCCTGAATCGTGAATATAATAGGCGCGTGAGTCGTTCTCGATAACAAATCAAAACAAACTCTGCGGAGTCAGCATGTTACCATATATTATTTTAGACTAGGTAAACTATTATTGAGCCTGGAATTTTCTTTTAATCACGTTAAGTACCACAACTATTAATATTTGTGCATACATTTAAGATAAACTGGTATAGACGTGCAGAGAAAGATGTTAAAGATAAATATGATTTGTTTACACGGTACAAGTATTTACATAATGTATTTAGATAAACAAGGATAATAATGAACTACTGAGTAAGACAATACTATTTTAAACTAAAATGGTTTTAAAGTAACCATTACTCCCAAACGATCTTGACAAACGCTTATACTTGAAATTTAATTTAGACGTCTTGTACGAAAAGTACCGTTTTCAAAATTAATACATAAATACTTTTTTTTTTACAAGCTATTATCACACAACGAAATGTTTAGGGGCAATTTTTTGTTCACCGCACACAAACAAATTTTAGTTTTAGTCCTATTTATTGCCTCAATTCGGTCACTTTCGGCAAATATGCGTCCAATATTCGGTTTCGCACAAATTTTAATGCTGGTCTAAATATCGTTCAAATTCGTTTTCTAATTAAGCCAAAAACATATTCTTGCGTCATGCAATTTCAACAAAATAACCATCCAAATTAATAATCTTCTCGAACAGCATTCAGATCCGAAAGAATTAGTAGATCATATTACAACACTAAGTGCTTGCCCATTGCATTAAAATGAGGCCTACAAACTCATTACTATCCAGAGATAAATCGATAGGCTATAGGGCGGAGCCAGGAGGCAATGTTTTGTATCGCCTGGACAAACAAGGGTAAACATCCTGCATTCATCGTTTCTAGAGTCCAAAACAAAGAAAACCTCTGAAATACACTTTTAAAAGTTCCAGGTCGGATTTGATCCGGATCAAGGTCCCATGGGCTAGTATTATAAACACTCTTTCGGGTCAGAATTACTCTTCTTATGCTCCTTTTCTGGGTGATTTGGACCTGGAAAAGTGTCTGTGAAAATGGCTGGAAAAAGTGTCAAGCCCATGGAACCCGGTGTATTTCACAGGTGTTTTTTGTTTTGCTTTTTAGCCACGATAAACACATAGGATGTTTGCCCATGTTAACTTTATCCAGGCGATACAAAACATTGCCGTCTGGCTCCGTCATATTGGGTAGAGTCTATAGCGGTTAACTGGATAGTTTAGTATTGAATTTTAGTTAAAACCTCATTTTAATGAAATGTACATTTAGCACTTAGTTCCAGAATATCACCTATTCAGCCAAATTAAGTAGGGCGACATCCAAGCAACTCCAATTGCAGACGAACATAACGATACCAATCGGTAGGCTCAATGCACACTACAGTCGCGACTACGCTCTTATCAAACAAATAACGGACAGAGTTAGTGTCCTCGGTGTTACTATTGAACTCCTGCAACAAAAGCAAAGAGTACACGTTTTATGATTTTGTATTATCGGGACAATATTGGAGGAGGGCAGGTAAGTCCTCAAAATTATAGGTTTTCCCGACTATTTTACAACAATTTAAATTCAAATTCACCAAATCTCACATTGAACCTCATATTGAATCACACACTTTAACCTTGCGACGTGCGGCCATTTTTTTTACACGAACGCGCATCCGTAATTTTTTCAAAGTCGGTTATATTTCCTGTATAACCACAATGCTGTTCGGTTTTATGGCTTTATATGTCAACACAGTACTTTCCCATAGTGTCTGAATATATTCGATCCCAGCTGGTGATGTTATATGGGACAAGGCAACAATAGCATGATTAATTGCTTGGGTAGGTCTGGTAACCCCAGACTTGAATAGCCCCTTTTATGTACACAAAGTAATAAGATACTCGTGGGGCAGCACTTCCCTTTGTAAAAAGCTGTGTGTCGGGTTCAAGGGCACTTACCATGTTATTCGGCATGCTTTGAACTAGGAATACATGTAATATGATTTTGTTTAACAAATGATAAAAAATCAATTGTTTTTCTTACGGCCAAGCGACTTTGAAAAAAGTGCGGTGCCACGTCGCAGGGTCAGCCAAACCAAAGCATTCATTTATCATTCAATTCCAACGTTTGGTCACCTTTTGTAAACATCATGTCGGAAATATTTGTCATTACAAATCAAAATAGTCTAGCAACGAGTCCCGCGTATCAATTTCGTTTGTTCACTTTGAAATTGAAAGAAATATTCTTGGTTGTTTTTATGAAATATTATTGATTGCTGTGAGGTACGCCATTACCTTAATTTGCTGATAAAAATAAAGGTCAAAATGTTGCGGCTTGAGGTAGCAAAAAGGAAAGAATATTACCGTGACGTCTCCGTTTGAATCGGTCACGTGTTCAAGTGCAGATGTGGCCTGCTTCCGATATGCCACCTTGTACTTCTTTACGTATCCATCCGTCTGGTCCACCCTGCTTTTTGTGATGACACCGGACACCACTGTACTTTCTATCATGTCCACCTGGATCCAAGGATTGCCGTCACTGTGCACCAAGAGTGAAGGGGGAGATAAGAACAATGACGTGAACACGCTCCGCAATCAACCCACGTTAATCAGGAGATAAATTGGCAAACAATTTATAACGATTAAACTAATGAAGCCTCTTTAAGACACTTGATATCAATACATTTGATATCAATGTTACCGGTTGTTTTGTTTAGGTTTACTGTCAGTGCCAGTTTGACTTTCCGCCGTGAACAAGAACATAATTTCATTTGGTATTTTTTTCTCGGACTAAAGTGGGTGTATGCGTTTGTCTTGCTTATGCAGTACGGGGGTGTCTACAATTTTGGCATTTTGTGCGTACATCATTAACCCTCCTATGGTTTCACCTTTCAAAACCTTTCAAAATCTGCTTACTGGGCAAAATGGATATAAAAAAGTATAAACCTTTCAAAACGCTCCAGAATTTGTTGCTACTGCACTACCACACCTTTCAATACCTTTTGAAAGAAATTGAAAGGTAGAAAAACTGGGCTATGGTATACCCTATGATAAAGGTATGGGAAGTCTATCATGGGAAAACGGCCAGACCTTCCAAAACCTTGCGAAAGAAAATGAAAGGTGGAGCTATTGCTCAACCAAATATCAGTACAGTTTCTATGCGGATGTAACCCCGACCCCAAAACAGGTCTTGGGTTATAGTATTATTTAATATTTTCTATTTTTGTATAACTATGTTTCTCATTTGTAAGATTTCCCTTTTCACTCAACTTTTATGGTTCTTTATCTTTTTTTTCTACTGGAGAGCTTGTTCCAGTATAGACCCTTTGATCTCTGCCTACCATTTGTAGGACTAGTCTTTGATCTTTTTATCTTTTATCTTTCTTGGAAGTTCAGAGGATGTTCTTTGTGTCCTCTGCCTTTTATTGGTGGCTGGTACACCAGTGTGTACACACACAATAAACTTCCAAAAGCTAAGCAGGATGTAAGGACTCTTAATCCCTGCTTGTTTATTACATCTTGCAGGAGCTGTTAAAACAACAAGCTTCTGTTGATTTCAGATCTCCCTGGTTACTAAATGACCAATCAGTATAGAGTCATGTGTGACAATTTGAAGTTTGACCAATGAGAGCCTGGGTTTGTCATGTGGTCAGGGCATTGCTTTGGGTGCCAGCTTGCCTCAAATTTTAGCAAGACTTGGCATAACCGATTCTGCCATCGTGCTGACTGCATGTCTGCCATTTTCATCTGCTGTTTTGAGCAAGTTGTTGTTGTTTTGATTGGAGGACCCCGATCCCAAGTTTCCTCCTCTTGCACGAATATTGGCTCTCTGTTTTAGGTGAGTTTGATTTACTATGTATATTGTGTTTAGATTATTATATGTTTAAGATTATATGATTTTTTAGTCATTGACATTTCACTGTGTTCATCCTGACTTCGTAAATTATAAAGAGATTTTTCTGAGTTGTATTTCTATGAAGTCTGGACTTCAGGAATTTGAGAGAGTCCAGACATGCCGGTATTGGTGAAGTAAAAGACCTTGGCGATTAAAATTATATTGTCAAGTTTGACAATGTGCTGAGAGATCCAAAAAGGATACTCTCATGATTTTGCATTTTTTATATTAACTTTAGGTAAAGTGTATTAGCAAGTGTGTAGTAAGGTTGGATTTGCGCCTTTTCTTTACTCTTGCATGAAGCACATGCAAGTGGTTTAGAGTCAAACCAAGAATGAGTAATGCTCCAGATTTTATTCAGCATTGTATAGACTTTTGGTGTTTTATGAAGTCAGGGTGAACAACTGACTATGGTCCCAAATTCTGGGATGATTAGATATTTTTATTGAATTTCTATTACGCAGTTATGATTTACTTGTTAAAGTGTTTGGCGGACATTTTCCTGTGGTTTTGATTAACCCAAGCTTTAAGACACAAACTGTTGTCTTGTGTTAGAGTTTTAGGCTGTATGCGAAAAGATGCATATTCTGTATTTATTTATTTGTAGATTCCGGTCTTTAGTGCCGTTCATATATTATTCTGTTATAGATCGAAACTTAGAGATACAAATTGTTCTCTCATGATCAAGTTTTGAAACTTGCTATTCCTGCATTTGGACAGTTCGATTAAGATTTGGAGTTTCTATTTTTGATTTGTGTCTCACGTATGAGACTGAGAAATTTAGTCCTTTTTATCATGTTTAGTTTTAAAGTCGTTCCAAGGAAATACCTTTGAGTATTTCTGAGAAGTACTAGACAACAAATTGATTTCTTTTATATTTTTCCTATGATAAAGAAGTTCATGTCAATATCGTGTACCTGTACATGTAGGTTGCTATTGTTGAATTTTAAAAGCCTTCCACATGATGGATAGTAATGAAGTGTGTTAAATTTGCATGTAGAAAAGTCAGCCATTTTGACCTGACTCTGTAGTAATTAGATGGATTTAGTAATGTGGCATGGACCCTTATGCAACTCTCTGTTTTAGACTAAAACGACTGGATCGTGCCATTTGAAGGGTAACTTAGACCGGACCGTCTGCGTGTTCCCGACCTGCCCTCCAGGCATCCCATTCCATGCTCCAGCACGTCCAGTACGCCAAACCTACTGCTATCCTCGACGCCCAACGACAAGACGTTCGAGCGATCCATGCACAAGAACAACCCAGCATTGCCCTAGACGCAGCCACTTCATCTTTTCGTCTTGTTCAAGACCCCGCAAGTATCTTACTTTGCTTTCACATGTACATGTAGCAACAAATGACGAGAGTCGTCATTTCTACTTCTATCTTCAATTGAACTCTTCTTCAAGCGCTCTACTTCATCATCGTATTCTTCAACTCCTTCTACCCCATAACTCCGATCTACCGAAGATGGACGAATCGCAAGCGTAATTGTCTTTTAGGTTTTTGGCGCCCTTTTTATCTTAGCTCAAATTTTGTATTTTAAATCATACAGGATCCTGTGTTTTGTGTAAATTATCCTAACCCCTTGCATTTTCATTTATATTGCTATTGCCTGATGTTATTTTCTTCTTGAAATAAAACAATCTCTTTGTGTATGCAAATCCTGAATTGTGTGAAGTCAAGAGTTTTTACCAAAAGGGAGTTAAATCAATATAAATTTGGTTCCTGTTATTTTGGAATGTGAACCACGGGTTACATTTGGGGGCTTGTCCGGGAAACGTTTTAATTTTTTGACTTGACTTCGAATATAAAGGATTTGTGTGCACCTTGATCTTGTTTGGTTTTGGATTGAGAATATCTATTGTTTTCTATTGTTCAGTGATTGATGCTAATGGTCTCTTTCAGATATATATTATTTACTTTGTGATTTGCTGTTGTATTGATTGATTTGTTAACCTGTTTTCCTCAAAGGTACATGTACATTATTTATCCTGCAAATTATTTTTTTGATACTTGCCAAGAGAGCCAACATTTCTGCAATTCCTTTTTTGTGGCCAATTTACCCGTTCTGTGCGTTTTTTCGGTTGTTGCTTAATTGCTCAAACTTCACTTGTCACAAATGGCGGACACAGCACTTCGACAGAATGGTCTGGATTGGTGCAAGAAGGACGATCTCAGGCCCAGTCACTCTTTTTTGTTGACTTTTCAATTGTCTAGTCCATTGGCGGAGACAGATATTTTAGCCTGTTCTCTGCATGATATGTTTCCTTCACTAGAGGGCCTTTCTAAGAAAGAGGATGCAGACAACAACTCCGCTATTTTTATATGTGATTTTTCTGTGCCTATCTCTTCTCTTAGGCTAGGGACTGAGATTCGTTTAAGTTGTCATGCGTCATCGACGCTTTGTCAAGTCATTCGGCTGGACAATTCTACATCAAAGAACCAGCGAGTCACTATTAGTAACCTGCGGCAAAGTGGTGTCCTAAATGCATGGCATTTGAGAGAGAAGACCCCTACGTCTGATTTCCCTTCTACTTCTGCTTCTAGTCCTTCTTCTCAACAAACCCCACCCTCTGACTTCTCCAAATCATTTGCTCGCTGCACCTTGGCGGCAAATTACCGTAAGCTTAGATGCTACTCGGGTTCTACTTCTCCCCCGAAAGATGAAGACGAATATGTAGCTTGGATCGACCACGTCGAAGGTCAGATGGATGAGTGGCAGGACTTGGACGACGCAGAGAAGAGAAAGCGTATCCGCGAAGCTCTGCGGCCACCTGCCCTCAATATCATCAACGATCTTCGACGTGACGATCCATCTGCCACTTCCCTAGAATACCTCAAGGCTTTAGACATCGCTTTTGGTGACACGGAGACGGACGACGAGTTGTTCGTGAAATTTCATGGCTTGGCCCAGACTGCTGGTGAGTCTCCGTCTAAGTTTCTGACTAGGCTTCAAAATGTATTGAAGCGGGCTCTGAGAAGGGGAGTTGTCCCTCATTCCCAGGCTGACAAGATGCGCCTCAGCCAGTTTATCCGTGGTATCTTGTACGACGAGATGATACTGGTAAACCTGCAACTGAGAGACAAGATGAGTCAGCCACCGTCTTTCCTAGCCCTGCTGTCCATGGTCAGAAAGCAAGAAGATGAGGCCAGACTGAAGCTGCAGAGTCGTGGTTGTCCCACCCTCGGGACACAAAAAGCTCGACATCTTCAGCACGCCGCTCACCCTCCGACTCACCACTCTAACTTTGCCCATCCTCAGGCACCATATTCTCTCTCTTCACACTATCCCCATCCTGCCAGTCCTCAGGCACAGTTTCTTCATCAGAATGCCACTTCAGCTACTCCTCAGAGCATTTCGCAGCACACGCAGGCCCGCAACACTCCTCGAGATCAAGCTCGGTGGAGACAACCTCGTCAGAACCCTGACCGAGGCAATGAGAGGGGCACTTTGGTAGATTTTTGTTTTTCGTGTGGTCAGGAGGGACACATCCGCCGGAGATGCATGAACCCTGCCAACGCTGAAGTGGTCAATAGAAAGTTAATCCACTTCATCCTTGGAGGACAGTCGGGAAACGGGCACGGACGTCTGCAGGAGGGGAACCAGATGTCCGAACGCCGGTAAGCCCCAAGATTAAGTATGAGGCAGGAACGGATGTTCCTCAGGGATTGGTCGGTGATACAGTCACACCACGGTGTTGGGTTGATGGACTCGACACCCACTGCCTACTGGACAGTGGCTCTCAAGTCACTCTGATATCTAAAGGTTTCTTTGACCGTCTCAATCGTCAGTTGCACCCCCTTAACGATCTTGTTTTGTTCCATGGAGGTGATGGGAAGATGCCATACTTGGGTTGGACTTATGTGTCTATGGGGTTTGACGACTCCTTCAGTGGGACCAGTAGTCAGTTCGACACCTTTGCTTTGGTCGTCCCAGATGGACGAAACTCCAGTATCCAACCAATTATAGTTGGGACAAATTCAGGTCTTTTCCGCAGCTGTTTTGAGTCATGTAAGCAGCAGGCAGGTCATCGGGTTGTACAGAGTCTGAATATCAGTGCCGCATGCCGAAAGATCTATAAGGACATCGCCGATGAGAACAAGATTCCTGGTGATGGTAGGCTTGGAACGGTCGGGACTCGTTCAAAACGTGTTCTTACCTTTCAGCCTGGCGAGCAGAAATCTGTCAGTGGGACTTGGCGAAATGTCCTGCATAAACCAGTGACTGTGCTGGTTGAAGCTCAGGAAAGGCGTAGACTGCCGACAGGGTTGGAAGTGACACCTATTGTCACTGAACTCCCCGGGAATTCGACAAGCACTGTCAATGTAATAGTTGTCAACCGTACCAGTCAGAAGATAACAGTCCCAGGAAATTGTCCTTTGGCAGACGTTTTTATCCCTGAATGGTGTCATGAAGCTCCGAGTGTGGGGGAACCCATGAAGGCTTCAAGCGCAAACTTTAGCGCCAAGGCTACTACAAGCAACAATGTCCACTCAAAGTCCTCTGATAGTGATTTTGACAACCTTCCTTTTGTCTGGGGTTCGATCTCCCCTGAAAGGAAGAAACAAATTCTCGACAAGATGAGGTCAAGATCTCAGGTTTTCTCTAGACATGACTGGGATGTAGGACAAACAAAACAAGCCGAGCACTAGATCAATCTTGAAGATGGCTCTCCATTTAGGGAAAGATCGCGAAGAATAGCACCAGCTGATCTCAAAGACTTGAGGTTACACTTGCAGCAGCTGTTAGACAACGACATCATCAGAGAATCACGCAGCCCATATGCTTCACCGATTGTGCTTGTTCGCAAGAAAAACGGTAGCTTGCGGATGTGTATTGACTATCGTACACTGAATGCACGCACAATTCCTGATCAGTACGCAGTCCCACTTATACAAGAGGCGATTGATTGTCTGAACGGCAGCTGTTGGTTTTCGGTGATCGATTTGAAATCTGGGTTTTATCAGATACCCATGCGTCAAGAAGACAAGGAGAAAACGGCATTCATCTGTCCTTTGGGTTTCTATCAGTTTGAACGAATGCCTCAAGGTGTCAAAGGTGCTCCTGCAACTTTCCAAAGGTTAATGGAGACCTGCATGTCTGGAATCAACATGACTGAAGTGTTGGTATACATGGATGATCTCATCATCTTTGGTCGATCCTTAGACCAGATGGAAGAGAGACTAATGAAGGTTCTTGATCGTCTTGCCGATTTTGGACTGAAAGTGTCTCCAGAAAAGTGTCAACTCTGTTGTAGGTCAGTCAAGTATCTAGGGCATGTAGTCTCAGAAAAGGGAGTACAAACTGATCCGGAGAAAATGTCTGCTCTGGAGACATGGCCTCGACCTCTGAATGTCAAGCAAGTTCGATCGTTCCTTGGTTTTGCAGGCTATTATCGTCGTTTCATTGAGAACTACTCCAAAATAGCCCGTCCTCTGAATGACCTCACTGTTGGATGTGTTTACCCTAGAAAGCGGGGCCGTCCAGCACCAAAAGCGTCATCTGATCCCAATGCTCGTAAGGTCGGCGACCCACTTGGTGAACTATGGACGACAGAGTGTGAAAAAGCGTTTCTCACTTTGAAGGATTGCCTTGTTTCTGCTCCTGTACTTGCATTTGCAGATCTGTCCAAG
The DNA here is from genome assembly GCA_037893245.1 of Crossaster papposus. NCBI lineage: Eukaryota > Metazoa > Echinodermata > Asteroidea > Velatida > Solasteridae > Crossaster > Crossaster papposus. The sequence goes on along the minus strand of JBAIAA010000251.1, from coordinate 206,610 downwards.
CCCTTTGTGTTACACATTGATGCCAGTCGTGATGGTTTGGGTGGAGTTCTGTAGCAAGATCATGATGGAAAACTTCGTCCTGTCGCATACGGTAGTCGTGGTTTGTCACATACTGAGAAAAACTACCCTGCCCATAAACTGGAGTATCTGGCATTGAAATGGGCCGTCACTGATAAATTCCGTGATTACTTGTACATGGCCAAAGGAACCAAAGTGATGACTGACAATAACCCGCTCACTTATGTTCTTTCCTCGGCCAAACTGGATGCCACTGGGCATCGATGGCTGGCGGCATTGTCAAACTTTGACTTTTCAATCCACTACAAGCCAGGGCGGACTAACACTGATGCAGATGCTTTGTCACGTAGACCCCACTCACCTGAGCTTGATCAGCAGTTCGAGGAGGAACAGCGAGACAAAATAGAGAAACTTGAAGGTCGACTTAAGGGCACTGGTGAGATACAGGATGTCATCTGTCCTAAAGAAGTTGTGGGCGCACTGTATTTCCAGTGTGGTGCCAAGGTATCTGCACGTGAACACGACAGACAGACAGATTCAGTCACATCTTGTACAAATGACAGTGTTCCACTGATCCATTCCTTGTCTGTAGGTGCAAATGCTGTCCCTGACTGTTATGCATCAGTTTCCGAGATGAGCAAGTTGGATTGGGGAGAAATCCAACAAGAGGACCCAATTATCGAGCAAGCCACAACCTTTGTGAAATTGGGTAGGAAACCAGACTCGCAAGCAGACCTGCCAGGTGAAGTGAAGCTGATCCTTAGGGAGTTTGACAAACTTTCCCTTTCCAATGGGATTTTGTACAGATCTGTTACAAACTCATTGGGTAACAAATGCTTTCAACTCGTCCTTCCTTCCCAATTTCGCATCCAAGCAATCCGAGGACTGCACAACGAGTTAGGACATCTCGGCGTCGAGCGCACACTAGCACTCGCACGAGACCGATTCTACTGGCCTCGAATGGCTGCAGAGATTGACAACTGGGTCAAACACTGTACTCGATGTGTGGCCAGAAAGACGCCTCAGAAACCTGCTGCACCACTGGTAAACATTAAGACTAATGGTCCTTTGGAACTGGTCTGCATGGATTTCTTATCTTTAGAGGCAGACCGTAGCAACACAAAGTCTATCCTGGTAGTGACTGATCATTTCACTCGTTATGCTCAGGCTTTCCCTACTAAAGACCAAACTGCTCGCACTGTGGCTAAGGTCTTATGGGAGAACTTCTTTGTTCACTATGGGTTGCCCCAGCGTCTTCACTCCGACCAGGGGCGTGACTTTGAGAGCAAGGTTGTGAAAGAGTTAACACTCCTGCTAGGCATCAAAAAGTCACGGACTACGCCCTACCATCCCCAAGGTGACCCCCAACCAGAGCGATTCAATCGCACTTTGTTAAATATGCTAGGTACCTTGGGAGACGAGAAGAAAGCCCATTGGAGCAAGTATGTCAGTGCATTAGTTCATGCATACAATTGCACTAAGCATGACAGCACCGGCTTCTCGCCCTATTTTCTCATGTTTGGCAGAGAGGCAAGACTCCCCATTGACTTGAGGTATGGGATAAGTGCAGATGACTTCACAACTGCAGACCACGCACAATATGTCAAGGGGCTGAGGGAGCAGCTTACGCGCGCCTATCAGCTTGCAACCAACAATTCAGCTAAATCAGGTGAAAGTAACAAAGTTCGACATGACTGACGTGTCAGAGGACACGAGCTTCGATCTGGCGATCGAGTGTTGATCAGAAACCTTGGCTTGCAAGGAAAACACAAGATAGCTGATCAATGGGACCCTACAATTCATTTGGTCACAGAACGCATCAGTCCAGATATGCCAGTGTACCGTGTCAAGCCAGAGACAGGAGAAGGGCATGTCCGAACGCTGCATAGGAACATTTTGTTGCCTATCGACTACTTCAATGATGAGGAGTCCCAGCATCGTGTCACCAGGCCCAATCGTCCCGTCACGAGAGCAGCGGCTAAGATCAGCCCTCCCCGAGATCAGTCCGACTCTGAAAGTCAACCGTCCAGTGACGATGAGGTTGTTGTGGTTTTTCCTGAGAAATTGCTCAATTCCCCACTTAATGTGGAGGCACCTGAGTTTGTTCCTCAGCAACAACCATTTACTGATCTGTCGGTAGATACCTGTCAAGTAGAGAAACACATTTTAATCACGAAACAACCTTCGTATTCTCACGAAGAAGTATGTGATGATAATGAGAACTCTGTTCTTCAACAGTCTCCATCTCCTTCTGAGAAGACACCCAGTGTCTCAGATAATTTGTTCGCAGAGCAACCTCCACTTTCCCGTGAGCACACCAGTGATGATGCTGGCCCATCCAATGTTTCTGTGGCACCCCTTGCGCCATTAGATTTTTCTTCTCCTGACAATGGTCAGGGACACTCTATGGTGGCCAGTCCTTTAAAATCACCAGCACCCGTATTGTCTCCATTAGTTCCTCAGAACGAAGGAGACGATGCGAAGAAGGAGACCAGTGAAGATGTTTGCTGCATCACTGCAAAGGAGCAATCTCCTCAATGCAACGTTAGTGATGAGGTACATCATGTTACTGCTGGGGGCTCCCAAGTAACTAACGACTCCCCAACCGAAGAGTCCTTGAAAGAAATGTCTGACCCCGAATCAAACTTTGTTAGGCGCTCAGCTCGAGTGTCACGACCCCCTTTGCGAATGAAGTTTGCAGAGAAGGGGAAACCTGTATTTAGCCGGCAATTCCGATCATCTCGGATGTTTGCCGAGTTAAAGAAGAAGGTTTTCGGTCCTTAGATATGTATATACATTGTATTTCCTCGTTTTTCTTCTTTTGTTGCTCCCGGCGGTAGCAAGTTAAGTAAGGGGAGGATGTAACCCCGACCCCAAAACAGGTCTTGGGTTATAGTATTATTTAACATTTTCTATTTTTTGTATAACTATGTTTCTCATTTGTAAGATTTCCCTTTATGGTTCTTTATCTTTTTTTTCTACTGGAGAGCTTGTTCCAGTATAGACCCTTTGATCTCTGCCTACCATTTGTAGGACTAGTCTTCGATCTTTTTATCTTTTATCTTTCTTGGAAGTTCAGAGGATGTTCTTTGTGTCCTCTGCCTTTTATTGGTGGCTGGTACACCAGTGTGTACACACACAATAAACTTCCAAAAGCTAAGCAGGATGTAAGGACTCTTAATCCCTGCTTGTTTATTACATCTTGCAGGAGCTGTTAAAACAACAAGCTTCTGTTGATTTCAGATCTCCCTGGTTACTAAATGACCAATCAGTATAGAGTCATGTGTGACAATTTGAAGTTTGACCAATGAGAGCCTGGGTTGGTCATGTGGTCAGGGCATTGCTTTGGGTGCCAGCTTGCCTCAAATTTTAGCAAGACTTGGCATAACCGATTCTGCCATCGTGCTGACTGCATGTCTGCCATTTTCATCTGCTGTTTTGAGCAAATTGTTGTTGTTTCGATTGGAGGACCCCGATCCCAAGTTTCCTCCTCTTGCACGAATATTGGCTCTCTGTTTTAGACTAAAACGACTGGATCGTGCCATTTGAAGGGTAACTTAGACCGGACAGTCTGCGTGTTCCCGACCTGCCCTCCAGGCATCCCATTCTGTGCTCCAGCACGTCCAGTACGCCAAGCCTACTGCTATCCTCGACGCCCAGCGACAAGACGTTCGAGCGATCTAGGCACAAGAACAACACAGCATTGCCCTAGACGCAGCCACTTCATCTTTTTGTCTTGTTTAAGACCCCGCAAGTATACTTTGCTTTCACATGTACATGTAGCAACAAATGACGAGTCGTCATTTCTACTTCTATCTTCAATTGAACTCTTCTTCAAGCGCTCTACTTCATCATCGTATTCTTCAACTCCTTCTACCCCATAACTCCGATCTACCGAAGATGGACGAATCGCAAGCGTAATTGTCTTTTAGGTTTTTGGCGCCCTTTTTTATCTGAGCTCAAATTTTGTATTTTAAATCATACAGGATCCTGTGTTTTGTGTAAATTATCCTAACCCATTGCATTTTCATTTATATTGCTATTGCCTGATGTTATTTTCTTCTTGAAATAAAACAATTTCTTTGTGTATGCAAATCCTGAATTGTGTGAAGTCAAGAGTTTTTACCAAAAGGGAGTTAAATCAATATCAATTTGGTTCCTGTTATTTTGGAATGTGAACCACGGGTTACACGTACATGGTTTGACCTTTCAAAACCTTTTGAAATGTTTTAAAAGGTAGAATTACTCTCCAGCACATTAAATATAATATCTCTCACATAAAACAGCTAAACATTTCAAAACATTTCATTGGTATGCCCCTATGATAAAGGTATGGGAAGTCTATCAGAAAACGGCCAGACTTTCCAAAACCTGACACCAGTTTTTTCAGAGAGTTGTTTTACCTTTCAAAATCTTTCATAGGTTTCTTTTGTCAGACAGCTTTCTCACCTTTCAAAACATTTTAGTCCAGGAAACCTGAAAGGTTTTGAAAGGTCTGACAGCTGCTCTATGGTAACTGCACGGTATATAAGAGGGTTACGACTCATAGTGATGGGTGTTAATAAGCGACGGTTAACTACAGTTCCCTTTGATACCTACGTCCTTAATGGTACCCAAAAGCCGTCATTCAGTCGACCCTTCCAGGCAGGACAACAGTTATAATTACTGGACGCACTGATCTGACCATTGGTGATTGCATTACTCTCCAATCCAAGAGGCTCCGGACTCTGACACACAGTTGTTGCTTCAAAAATAAAAAAAATAAAACCATATCGGTATATAAATGTAAATTGCCCCCCCCCCCCCCCCCGCCCCTTACCCCACCCCAACGGACTCAAAAATGAGCTCCTGAATTATTATGTTATCAAATGTTATAGGCAGATGAAGCATTGCAAATTTTAAACCTTTTTTTTTTTTTTTTTTTTTTTTTTTTTTTGGGGGGGGGGGGGGGTGTCCAGAACTCTCCTAGTAGGGGGTGTCTTTGGCGCACCTGTCTTTCTCTCCCCCACCAGAGTATGGGCTGTACTCGTCGTGGTCGCCGGCCTCGCCGTAGTCGCCGTGGTCGCCGCCGTAGTCGCCGTGGTCGCCGCCGTAGTCGCCGTGGTCGCCGTCGGACTCGCCGTGGTCGCCGGCCTCGCCGTAGTCGCCGTGGTCGCCGTGGTCGCCGCCGTGGTCGCCGTGGTCGCCGCCGGACTCGCCGTGGGCGCCGCCATAGTCGCCGTGGTCGCCGCCGGACTCGCCGTGGGCGCCGCCGGGCTCGCGGTGGGCGCCGCCGGACTCGCCGTGGTCGCCGCCGGACTCGCCGTGTGCGCCGCCGGACTCGCCGTGGTCGCCGCCGGACTCGCCGTGGTCGCCGCCGGACTCGCCGTGGTCGCCGCCGGACTCGCCGTGGTCGCCGCCGGACTCGCCGTGGTCGCCGCCGGACTCGCCGTGGTCGCCGGGCTCGCCGTGGTCGCCGGCCTCGCCGTAGTCGCCGTGGTCGCCGCCGTAGTCGCCGTGGTCGCCGCCGGACTCGCCGTGGTCGCCGCCATACTCGCCGTGGTCGCCGCCGGACTCGCCGTGGTCGCCGCCGGACTCGCCGTGGTCGCCGCCGGACTCGCCGCCGGACTCGCCGTGGTCGTTCGTCTATAGTTTAAGTTATTTGTGTGCGGTGGGAACCAACGAGGTGGGTTACCAGAGTATGGGCTGTACTCCGGTCCGATGAAAGCGACTTGGGGACATGATGATGCCAGCACTTACGTATGCAAAAAAAATATGCAAAGAAATATAAAAAACAATTATAAAAATTATGCTACTGGTATAAATAATCGAGAGGAGCAATGCTCCTAGCGATTTGTTGGCAAGGTATGCACACCCAGATTTTGAAAATGTGTGAAAGCATTGCAGCGTGGGCGGTGGCAGATTTTTGGGTGTTTTCAATTCGTTTTCAATTTCTTTTACAATGGCCGCCAATATGATTGTTGCTGGATTATTTATGTGGTAACAAGCATTATTGGCGGCCATTAAACAAAACAAAAACAATGATAAAAGCTGCCACTCTTGCATTGCTATCACATTATTTTCCAACGAGGGGCGCATACCTTTCCAACAATAAACATGAGCATTATTTTCATATAATGGTGTGTGGCTAGGTACTCATGAGAAACTCTGATACGCAAAATATTAGCGAAATTCGGTCATCTGTGTAGGAGCTGGAGCAGTTTAAAGTTTTAGAGGGTTTTTCCGCCAGAACCCACCAATCCACCTAACAATACCCCTACAGAATGGTTCGATCTCAGCAAGAGAGGTATCAATGGAAAGAGCACAAAATTCTCTATCCACCAATATGTCACTTGACATGCTTTTATGTGTTGACCCAAATCTGGGCCATTTAAGGTTACCTTGACATTTGACCTTAATTATCTCAAAAGTATATGCTCTGGTTTTGATGAACCTTTTTTATTTGTGAGATAGTTAACCATGGCGCACACGAAAAATCAGCTTGGGCAATTACCAACTTCAGGAGAAAAATGACTTTAAAGGGAAAATCCACCCATAGTTTATAATTGCATAATTTTAAAGAGTGTCAATTGCCATTGTGACTTGATTTTTATTTCATTTTTATCGGTTTCGGTAATCATATAAAACAGAGATTTTCTCGCACTGCGCTTACCGTCATGCGAGCCGCCATTTTGTTCTAGTTTATCGGTACATCCGAAATATAGTGACGTAGTGTCTGCACCATTAGTACGCGAAGCCCGATCGATAGCGGCCCTGCACGCGCAAGGAATGCAAGTGAACCCTTTTGTGTACGGCATAGTGTATACATAATGTGTACTGTACATGTGACAGTGGGCTCAAAATCATACGGAGAAGGGACCTGATGTCATAATTACTAGCTCACATATTTTCTATTCTTCTCAGAAAATACAAGAATAAACAATAGTTTGTGGCGCGTCAAGTCGATATTCTTCACAGCAATGCAAAACATGTACTCGCAATAGTCGGGCGCCGTACAACATACGTCTGCATAATGTAGTTGGCCGCGTCAAGGTGCAGATTACCAGTGCGAACAACGGGCAACAAAGCGATGTGCACTGAGGTGCAGACACAACGTCATAATATCCCGGGCGAGGCGGGAATTTTGAACTCCTGAATGGAAAGAATTCGTGATTATAATAGGCGCGTGTGTCGTTCTCGATAACAAATCAAAACAAATTCTCTGCAGAGTCAGTATGTTACCATATTCTTTTAGACTAGGTAAAATATTATTGAGCCTGGAATTTCTCTTTAACGACCAACAAATGTGTAATATCACTCCTATGAATGCGGATACAGTCACATATTATGAACTATTATGCATGTACATGTATCTCGATCTCGGTATTTTCATTGCTTAACCACCGTGGCTACTGTAAACCGAGTTACTATAAGATTTTGAACAGCCATCAACCAACGTGACTTACATCAAGCAGTTAACACACACTGGAACTTGATCCAAGGAAATGAAATACTCTCGGAAATATTTCCTAAACCCCCGTTCGTTGCCTTCCGAAAAGCCAAAAACATCCGGGAAAAACTAATACGAGCCAAGTTACCACAAGTGCTCAAACCACTCCCATCCAACTCCGGCTTTGAAGAACCTATTGAACATGATCAAACCCTCAACATACTGCTCTCTTTATCAGAGGAACAACACGGAACCAATTAAAAGTACGTGGCTTTGTTCCAAACGTGCTTCCAATTCACGATCATTGATTGGACCACACCTAACCCACACACCCTGCGAGTAAAAACCGATTCCTCACCATGGAATCAACTACCTGCAACTGACGAGTGTCATAAACAGTAAAGACACGAAAGCATGCTATTGCTAACACAAGGGAATTTGCGAATACAATTCTCTCCTCGCACCCCCAAATAAAATCACATTTGATTTATATTATACCAACAACGGCCATCTAGTCTTTCGTGTTCGCCCATTCCATTTATTTTGGACATAACGGGCCTAGACTAATTTGCGCTCAATTAAGCCATACAAGTCACAGAGAGAGAAATGTCACTGGATGGGAAAGCGTCATCATTCTCTAAACCACGCCATAACGGAGTCTACCTACTTCAGAGGCGGGCACTGAAAATACCGAGATCGAATTCAAAAATACATGCATAATATGTTACTGTATCCGCAGTCATATGAGTGATATTACACATTTGTTGGTTGTCATTTTTCTCCTGGAGTTGGTAATTGCCCAAGCTGATTTTTCGTGTGCGCCATGTACAGTTAACTATCTCACGAATACAACAAGTTCATCAAAACCGGAGCATATACTTTTGAGATAATTGAGGTCAAATGTCAAGGTCACCTTAAATGACCCAGATTTAGGTCAACACATAAAAGCATGTCAAGTGACATATTGGTGGATAGAGGAGTTTGTGCTCTTTCCAATGATACCTCACTTGCTGAGATTGATCCAATCTGTAGGGGTATTTGGCAATTTTTAGGTAGATTGGTGGGCTCTGGCGGCAAAACCCCCTAAAATTTCAAACTGCTCCAGCTCCTACACAAATGACCCAATTCCGCTAATATTTTGCGTATCAGAGTTTCTCATGAGTACCTAGCCACTAACAAATTTCATCGAAATCGGATGGGGTCGAGCAAAAAAGTGTGTGGAATGACGTGGAATGACCCATAAGTGATCTTGGTCTCCACTGCTTATTATAAAGGTTTTTGGATCATTGTATACACAAACAAACACAGTGGCGTGGTGGCAGCGTCGGAAACGTTTTAATGCATTTTCACCTCAAAAAGTCAGGTAAAAATGGCCATGAAATGCCTCGGATTGAACCACAGAGCATCTAGAATCTAAATGTTTCCGGAGTCTGGTGCCGCCACTGAATTAAGGGCACATTATTTGTTGATTTGTAATAGTAAAATCATCTAGAGCGATTACATAAAACAAAGTATACCTGGAAAACAAATTAAGTTAAAGTTTGAAGTTAATTTCCCTGACACTTGCAGAAGAAATTTAACTGGTCACGTATAACCACAACATACAAACAAGTCACACTCTTGGACTCATTTTATTTAAAGGACTGACCCGTCTGTGATTTATGATTTAGTTCTTTATTATGTAATTGGAATGGTATGAACTGGTTTCCATTCATCATTCCAATGGTGTCGATGGGGAACCAGAGCGTAGCTTCAACATTATTATTATTTTTAGGAATACATACAAAGGAACCGAGCTATACCTGTTTTGGCCTCCAGTTAATTTGTTTTGTTATTGTTTTTTTGATTTTTTTTTTTTTTTGCAGTGGATGAAAAAATGTCGTTGCTCCGTACACTGTGCGAAAGGGACGAGTTTTCGAAAATGTTAAGACGCATGAAACATATTGTCTTGTTGATACTGTCGAGTTTCCCTTGCCACTCTCTAAATCACCTTGTGTTTGTTTTAGGAACACAACACCTCTTGTTTTGTTAAATTTAAATGGTTTTGTTTCTCGTAAAGTTGACTTTAGTCCGCATACAGTGCTAGAGTTGTGTAAGATTTGTGCGCACAGCGCTAAGTTTATCACTCGTTTATAAACTAATGAACATTTAGAGACAACATACAGGCCCTACATTGTACTGACACAGGCGATACAAAGTTTAGATGAGAAAGTTACTCAAAAATCTCTTCCAATATGACAAATCTGGCATTAAATCCCTATTTGATCCATCTCTACAATCAATCCGGGGCGGATTGCAATAAGCTGTCTTTAAGCGGTCTATGCGCGTTAGCCGGTCTTAAATCTCTGGCTGTCAGTCGGTCTATAAGTAAGACCGTTGCAATTACACAGTCTAAGTGTAAAGACAGTCTTAAGATATTAAGCCTGGGTTGGGCTGGCTTTAAACGGTCTATATAATAGTTGAAATTCACATTTATATAAATATTTGTACTCGAATTATTGCTCTGTAACGTTAGAATGGCTTTTCAGTTAATAGTTATTAATGATTTGCATAGAAGAGCACTGCGTCGAGAGATAATTTTCCGAGATAGATTGAACCCTTTAGAGAAATATGACGACACAGAGTTGTATCGCAAATACAGATTTCCTCGACGATCAATCTTGCAATTGACGGATTTAATTTCGCGTGATTTGAATCAGACGAACAAGAACCATGCAGTTCCCCCGGTATTGCAAGTATGCACCGCGTTGCGTTTCTATGCTACCGGTGTTGTCCACAATGTGTCTGGTGACATGTCAGGTATGAATAATTTATTACAAATACGATCATAAAAAGTAAAACTTATGTTGAAAAGATAGACCTATATATTTAAAAACAAATTGTTATAGACTCTGCATATATCCGCACTAAAAACTAACCATCATTAAAATAATTACGTCGTGGGTGACTGCTGAATCTTTGGAGCGAAGAGAAATGATGTATATGGGTTGGAAGCAGCAGTTATTAAGTGGGAAAATGTGGATTGAAAATACTTTATCAGGAATGAGTGGATTTGGGGTGGGGGGGGGGGGGGGGGGGGGGGTTGTATAGTAAATATCGTTTAACTGACCTTTCCGAAGTTTTACAATCATGGATCCTGAGCAAAAAGCAAGCAGTTGTACTTTTTTTTTTCGCGATCGCCATCTGCCAAAACATTTCATTTTATTAACAAATGTTTTCGGCGATCGCGAGTTTCACCCCCGCCCCCTAACACATAAGATATACGGTTTTGCAACTAATGTGATCACGAATGGGGGGAAAAGTACAAAATTTCAGACAGTTATATACAATGTATACTTGTTTCGTTGTTTCAGGAATACACGAGTCTACTGCCTGCAGAATTGTAAGGAGAGTTTCGCTAGCTCTACAACGTAACCTTGGGCGATTTGTTTCATTCCCTCATGATGAAGGAAGTCTTCGAGCACAAAAGGTCGGCTTCTACAACATCGCTGGCTTTCCAAATGTGGTCGGTGCCGTGGATGGGACCCATGTCAGGATCCAAGGCCCACATGACCAAGAATGTGTGTATGTGAACAGAAAGGGGTACCACAGTCTGAACATTCAGGTGATTTGTGACTGTCGGATGAAGTTTACAAATTGCGTCATTCGCTGGCCTGGTTCAACCCACCACTCCCGCATATTCCGAGAAAGTGCCATCCGAAGATCATTCGAAGAGGGGCAGGTTGACGGCTACCTTCTTGGAGACAAGGGCTATGCTCTGTGTCCCTACCTGATGACCCCGTACATCAACCCTCAAGGTGTGGAACAGCAACGGTACAACCGCAAACATGCTTCAACGCGCTGTATTGTAGAAAGAACAATAGGGGCGTGGAAACGGCGGTTTCGTGTGATGCACGAGGAGATGAGAATGGCACCGGAAAGAGTATGTCCTGTTGTGGCAGCCACCATCATCCTGCATAATATGGCTAGAGATCAACGCCTTCCAGACATTGACGATGAGTGTACCCCTGAAGAAGAGGATATGGAAGATGTCTTCGGTAGTCCAGTGGCAGCAGAGGGGCGAGTAGTACGTGAAATGATTTGTCAAACATTGTAAACTGATTACATGAACATGTACCAAAAGAAACACGGTGCACAATGAAAATCCATTGTTACTTGTTCACAGAGTAATTTCTTTTTTATGGGGGTGATAATTATCTGCAAAAGACTAAATTATTTGGGGCATTGACACAAATTTAATGTATCAAATACATTGTATTTAATAACTGTAAGCTTTCAAAAGTCAAAACCAAAACTACAACCAATTTAATTTCATTTTCTCTAACTGCTGACAACTTGGCGATGATCTTACTTCTTACCCATCATCAAAGAGGAATGTATCTGTACACGATATTTATTACATATATTTACATACTATTTATTACATATTATTTATATTCAATTGATGTATTTTTTTTTAATTTGAAGATATGCTATATAAAATTAATAAATACATGTACCGAGGAGAGTTGATAGCTTCAGAACGTTCATTGTGATTATTCTTCAACTAAAACAACCTTGGTGGCCAAAATAGCGATCTCCATCTGCACCTTCTGCTGCTGCATTTTAATCAACTCTGTCTCTTGTTTTAGCTTCTCTTCTTCCACTTCCATCTTTTGTATTTTGGCCTTGGCTAAGGCTAGTCCCCATTTAATGTATTCAGCGTAGTCTGATGGTGGCCTTTTTGAGGTGGTATGTGCAGTAGGTCTTAAATCTCTTGGGCTGGCAGGTTGACCCTGCTCCGTTGAATTCAACGAACCCAGTTCCCCATCCAGCTGATCTTCAGTTGTACAGGGTTCACTTACAGTTTGACCTGAAAGATTAATCAATGAAATAGCCAACCAAGGGTTAGTTAAATTACCACATAGGATTGGGGCAGCACCATTTCCCTTGTGGTGCCAACAAACTGTCTGTGGTGCATTCAAACTTTTGTATCAATTATGACTTATGATACACATTACTTTAGACAATCATAAAACGATGATAGGTGGTCAGGCCTAAATCAATTTTATATCGGAAATAAAGGGAACGCTTATCTATCCAACTGGTTTTCCAGTGTCTGAGCATTTTGAAAAGGATGAGCCAACATCGTTAATATTGTTTGCAAGAGGTCATGCAGCCTGGCCCATTGGCTCTTTAAAAAACGAGTCAACTACCCCTGGGATTAACTCCAGAGTGCCAGCATAGTGTACAATAGAAACCATATTGAGGGATTATCGGATTACATTACTCGAAGCCTTTGTTTAATTGCCTGGCAAACTCCCCAACTGCCAGGCAGATTCATGCGCAAATCTGTGCAGTGATTCATGTGTGCAGTGACCCGTAGATAATGAGCTCATTATAGATCAGGAAAGGTTAGATAGATATTTGTTCCCTAATTAGGATGGGTTTTAATTGTTCCAAGTGATGTGATGAGCAATTCTCAATGAACAGAAATTACAATACTCACTGCTGTCAAAACCCTGAATGGTGGACTCAATCCCTGTTGTAATGCCGACGAATACCTTACTGTCTATTCCTCCAAAAATTTCTGACACCAGTCGGGATGATTGCGAGAGTTGTTGCAGTGGCCCACCACCAGTTGCTGGACGCTTTATCTAGGGTTAAAATTTACAAAACAAACATGGCTTTGTTTTACATAGTGCACTTGGACCAAGTTTCAATTCGACCAAGTTTCAAAGGAAAACAGTTCCTTCCTCAATGGTCCCCCTTTAAGATGGAATCATGAAAGGTTTTGGGATAAGAACTTGTGCGTGCCATAATAATGTTTGCTCACCATTCCTACTTTAAAAAAATCAGTTCCACAAAACTTCAATTTTTAAGACTTTTTTTAACGATTATACCCATAGAGCATTTAATTTAAAAGGCAGCGTCCATTTTAGCCGGCGCCAGCTAAATAATTCAGTAAAAAATATTTTGCTGGCTATGTACTGAACATGCGCAGTGACTTTTTTAAAAACCTTAAAACACTAGGCCACATCACGGATTGTATAAATGATGGTGGTAATTTATTACCTGTTTAATGTAAAGGGCGCTGCACAAGCTAGCCGGCAAAATAGTTTTTATTTAAATTTAGCCGGGGCCGACAAGATATTGTGGCGAAACAGGGTACAGGTATATGCCGACTTGTAATGAAGTCTAGTTTGTTAATAATTAATGCGCGCGGTCACTGCAACCAATCAGCAGCGCGTATTGCACCCGACCTGGGGCCTGCTGAAATGTGGTTGTGTTGGCCTGATTGTCAGTTGTACGGAAGACAGCGTCTGTGCGGAGAGTCATACGTTGAGTTCGTTGTTCGCAATCTAATAATCTGAGTAGCGCTGAACTGACGGCAGAAGCTGCACACCGTTGAGACCGGTAGGTGGAATTGTACTGGGGTATAACTAGTAATTATTGTGTCGAGATTGGTATTACAGCAAGTGGGAGTAAGGTTTGTAATCCGAGGTTTTGTTGGCTAGTGGGACATTGATTTGTGTGGGTTGCCAGTCGTTGTTACTGCGAGGCGATCCTGTAATCATTGAGCTAGCTTGAGGGTTACCCAAACTTATGCGAGGGTTACCAAACTCGTGAAGGATTACTGTTCCCTGCTCTGAGCTCTTGTGAGGGTTACCCAAACTTGTGTGAGGGTTACCAAACTCGTGAAGGATTACTGTTCCCTGTTCTGAGCTCTTGTGAGGGTTACCCAAACTTGTGTGAGGGTTACCCAAACTTGTGTGGGGGTTACCAAGCTCGTGAAGGATTCGGCCTACTGTTCCATATGCGGAGTTCTCGTGAGGGTTACCCAAACTTGTGTGAGGGTTACCAAGCTCGTGAAGGATTAGGCCTACTGTTTCCTATGCGGAGTTCTCGTGAGGGTTACCCAAACTTGTGCGAGGGTTACCTCAACTTGTGGAAGGTTACTATTTCCTAGGCTGAGCTCACTTGAGGGTTACACAAGGTTGTGTAAGGGTTATTATTGTTATTATTGTTATTATTGTTATTATTAAGTACCCCAAAGTACAATTCATGTGACCATGTTGGATTTATTTGTGCATAGGTAATCAGCCTACCTCGTTGTTAATTACCCTACTTATTTTGTCGTCATTTATATTGTCACATAAGGATAAGGATTATAATTGTATTAACTGTTACAGGTGTGAGGGTTATCACACGTGAGGATTATATTGTATAAGCCCAGTGAGGATTATATTGTATAAGCACAGTGAGGATTATCACAAGTTATAAGTTTAGTTAAGTGGTGCAGTTGACCACTGAGGTTTATTAGTATAAGTTAGCCTAGCCCGTGGTGCAGTTGACCACGTGAGGACCATTGTATTTAAGGATCATTGTATTTAAGTATTATAATTGAAGCTTGGATCAAGAGAATAAGACCAATTATTGTTCGTCTTCGGAATACTTGTCACTGTGAGGTTTATTTGTATTGTGAGGTTTATTAGGACCAAATAATTAGTGTTCTGTTATATTACATTCAAGTTACCCTCTCAATCACAGAACGGTGGTATATTTCCACCAAACGAACCGCCCCTAGGCTAAGGCCGCCGTTCGTTAATTGTCCCCCCTTGCGTCTGGATAGCCGCTCATCCTTGCGCGAGGCTAATAAATATATTTGTTGGATAATAGGAGTTGGTTGGAGTCCTGGGATATTAAGACCAGTCCCCATCTAGGTCCTCCGCCGGTTCCGCCACAAATGGTGTCAGAAGTGGGATCTTTTGTGATTGATTAGTGTAATTTAAGAACTTGTAATAAAGACATTGTATTCGTGTTGTTGTCGGCAGTGAACCTCGCTGAGGTACACTGCGAGGATTATCAGTGACGAGTTGGTCACTTGCCCAGTGTAGAGAGTTGGGTTGAGACCAAGTTTCCTAGCCAGAAGGAAACGTCAGTATGAATAAGGACGGGGGTGTCACCTCGGCTGAGGCTGACACGAGTTCTGTCCAGGATGAGCTGAACCACTCTAGAATGGAGGTTCAGTGGTTGCGGTGGGAGAAAGCACGTCTTTCTTCGGAATTAGAGGCTGTCAAGAAGGGGGCACAGCCAAAGTTGGTGAGTGAAGGTACCCCTGAAAGAAGGGAGACACCTTTGGTGAAGGTAGATTCGGAGATTAGCTGGAAGTTGCCGGAGGATACCTCAGGGTATGCCTCATTGAAGGCACGAGAGCGTTCCAGTGTTGGCACGTCACCTGATCTGGGTTCATGGGGAGAAAGGCATGCTGGGAGTACACCTGTGAGGTCTATTCTCACGCATAGTCCTCGTGTCAATCCCTTCAGGAACCACGAGGATGATTGTGCTAACAATGAGCGAGATTTACACAGTGAGTTACTGAGTTTCGCAACTCGTCCTACTGTGGGGAAATCCAACGAGGTAGTTGGTGAGGGGGACTCGCCTGGAGTGGGCCCACGGCCACTAAAAAGGGAGTCGAGGATGGAGGGTAATGAGGAGTGCGGTAAACCTCATGGTGGTGGGCCTCGCAGGCCTACAATTACCCCTGACCGATACAGTGGTAAGGTTCTCTGGAACGATTATTACCGTCACTTTGAAGCATGTAAGAAAGTGAATCAATGGAGTGAGGAGCAAGCAACCGAGTTTTTGGCTGCTAGTCTCCAGGGGGAGGCCCTCCGAATTCTCGGTGATGGGTCGAAGAAGTTCACTTATAGTGAACTTGTCAAGGTGTTGTCGAAGAGATTCGGTCCTGGTCGACAGGCCGAAAATTATTTGGTGGAGTTAAGGCACCGACGTCAGGGGCCTAAGGAAACTCTACAGGAGTTGGGACAGGCAATCCGTGATTTAACGTTGAAGGCCTACCCTGAAATTCCCGAAGAGGCACGAGAGCGCCTGGGAAAGAACCATTTTGTTGATGCGGTGATGAGCCAAGTAGTTAGGGAAGGCGTATATCGCGATCGCCCAAAGACATTGGACGAAGCTATACGTGCTGCCCTTGAGACCGACAACTTTGAGAGAGTTGAATGTGAGCGAAGGGCTGAAGGTAAACCCGTGAAGTTTACAAGGGCAGTCGACTCTGACACAGAGAGGCGTCTTCTTAAGTTAGAAGAGGGTGCTGGTCAACAGTCGGAGAAAATGGACCAAGTGGTTGAGCTGCTGACCGAGCTTACCAAGCGAGGTCCAGGTCCAGCTGAAAAGGCGAGGGTTCCTCAGAGGCAGTCACCCCAGCCTGGAAGGAAAGCGCCTGGTGGGTTGAAGTGTTTCAGGTGTGGAGAGGTCGGTCATTTCGCCCGGGAATGTGCCAAACCTCATAGGGAGAGATGGCCGCAGGGAAACGCCAGCCAGCCGACCGGTGGACCCGCGGGCAGGCTGGACATTTCCGAGGGTCTAAGCGAGGACAAGAGTCGCAAGCAGACAGCGCCGACAAGAGGCGAGAATCAGAAGGCAGAGAGCCAGTAGGCACTCGGCCAAGCCTTGATACTCGGCCTAGGTACGGGCTGTTTGTTAGTGGTGTTGTCAGGGGAGAAAGGTGTAGGTTCCTGGTAGATTCAGGGTCGACTGACACACTAATTAGTTGTCGGGTGTACCATAGAATTGCCAGAGAACAGAGGCCTGTTCTGGAAGCTGAAGAGTCCAGCATTCAGCAGGTCGATGGGAGTCCACTGGCTGTGATGGGCGTTGCCTGGGTGGACATACAGTTGGGGAAAGCAGTTTACCCAGTTCGGGTAATTTTTGCTGATGTCAAGTATGACGGCATATTAGGCATGGATTTCTTGTTACCTACTGGAGGTAACTTGGATTTCCGTCGCCTTGAGTTGAGGCTAAACGGAGAGCAGGTGAAGTGCACAAGTGGTGCAGGAGAGCCGTTTGTGGGAAGAGTTATGGTGGCCGAGACCACTGAGATTCCGGCAGGCCATGAGGCTGTTGTGCCTGGTGTGGTAGCAACCACATGTGAGGCATCGGGACAGCCGGCGATCATTGAGCCCGTGGAAGGTGGCGGCGAGTTGGCTAAGCGAGGGTTACTTCTAGCCCGGTCGCTGGTAGAGCCGCAAGCCGGGTCTCTCCCACTGCGGATATTCAATCCGAATGAGGAGAGACGGATTGTTCGAAGTCGGACGACGGTGGGCACGATTGCTGCCGCTGAGGTGGAATCTGTGGTGGTGCCTTGTCAAAGTAGGGGGTGTGAGGTTTATGAAGACCTGCCGACTCCCCTGCATGATTTATATGACCGAAGTAAGGTCAACCTCGGTGAGGAGTATCATACAGAGGTGAAGTCTTGTTTGGTGGACTTTCAGGATGTATTTTCTTCTGGTGAGGGTTATTATGAGGTTGGCTCTGACCTGCCGATTTCTGAGGCAAGGGTGAGGGGTATTTTTGCCCAACCACACTTGCCTAGAAATGGGGTCAGAGAGGCTCAACTTGGTGATCCAAATATCGGTTGGATGATTAGGACAAAAGAGGAGTCGGGCAGTCGTCCCAGTTGGGAGACTGTGTCAGCCGCTTCCTCGGCGCACAAGACCCTCTGGTCTTTATGGGATCAGCTAGAGGTGCGTGACGGTGTCATGTACAGAACTTGGGAATCCGATGATGGAAAGTCCGTGCGGTTGCGACTGGTACTTCCTGACAAATTGAAAAAGGTTGTACAGCAGGAGCTACATGGTGGTCGGACTAGTGGCCACCTAGGGGTCACGAAGACTTTGGCCAAAGTTAAGTTGCGGTACTATTGGCCGGGGATGACCGCGGATGTGAGGTCGTTCATTAGAGGTTGCGAGCTATGTGGGAGAAGGAAATCTCCTGCGAAAAGGAGAGTTTCCCCGCTCCAACAGTATTTGGTGGGCGAGCCCATGGAAAGAGTGGCTGTGGACTTGCTGGGGCCACTCCCTTAGAGTGACAATGGCAACGTCTGGATCGTGGTAGTCGGTGACTACTGCTCCAAATGGATGGAGGCGTATGCTCTGCCTGATGCTAAGGCAGAGACGGTGGCGAACAAGTTTGTCAGTGAGTTTGTCTGTCGGTTTGGCATTCCCTTCGAATTGCATACCGATCAGGGTACAAACTTTGAGTCAGCTGTGTTTGGCCAAATGTGTAAGGTCCTGGGTATTTCCAAAACGAGGACCACAGCGTACAACCCGAAGTCCGATGGGATGGTTGAACGCTTTAACAAGACATTGGTCAACATGGTGGCTGTAATGATTGAGCCAAGGAGGAGACAGCGTGACTGGGATGAGTGCCTGCCGTATGCATGTTTTGCTTACCGGTGCACTCCCCAAGAGTCAACTGGCGAGTCTCCAAACATGATGATGCTTGGACGGGAGACGAGGCTCCCCGTTGATTTGCTGGTTGAGTGTCCTACAGTAGAGGACACCACAGTAACGGATTTCGCTCAGAGGTTGCGGCAGAATCTGCAGGCGGCTCATGGCCGGGCCAGAGAGTGCTTGAGGCAGAGGGCCAGGAACCAGAAGCGAAATTATGACCGCAAGGTGCATGGCGAAGGCCTGAGGCAAGGCCAGTTCGCCTGGCTGTACAATAAGTCCAGGAAAAAGGGAGGTCCCAGAAGCTAGAACTTCGATGGGAAGGACCATACCAAGTGGTCAAGAGACTTTCCGATGTGACTTACAGGATCCAGCTAAAGCCTGGGAGTAAGGCTTGGGTAGTCCATGGGGACAGGCTGAAGCCGTACGCTGGTGAAGCGTTAAAGGCGTGGAAATATCAGCCACCAATGGTGGAAGAACCATTAGTCGATGAACCGGTGTTCGAGGTGCTAGAGTCCACGCCTAGTCCCGAGGACCGAATAAGTGATGAGCCTCTTGAGGCTCAAAATGTCGTTCCTAGTAGTAGTGGGGAAGGGGAGGCCATGGTAGATAGCCCTAGGGGAACCCAAAGAAGGTATCCCCAGAGGGAACATAGACTTCCCGCTAGGTACAGATAGTAGGTTAGTCACCTAAGGGGGTGTGTTGCTAACCAAACCGTTCTGTTGTTTGTTTTATTTACAGACCAAAGATGACTGTGAAGTGCTACCAGTGTCAACAGGTCTTCAGCACCAAGCAGGGCCTCTGGCGTCACCGGAAGTTGACACACGGCCCCCCTCTGTATTTTTGCTGCGGGCACTGTGAATACAGAGACAAACGTCGAGACAACTTGACCCGACATTACCGGTGTTGTCATCCCGACAGTATGGCGGACTGTTCCAACATCAAGAAAGTACCACTGGGAGGGCCAAAGGGAGGTATCAGCATGCCGGTGGCGTTGGAACGAGAGCTGTTCACCGAGGAGTCGGGATGCGAGCCACGAGCAGGGACTCCAGCACCAGCTGCCGCCAGTAAGCCACCAGACAGTCCATCAAGGGAGGCAGTAATCAGTCTGTCCCCCTGCCCAATATCCCCTTTGGTGGGGCGGTCGTCCCCTGTGATTCGACTCAGCGGGAAACCGAGGTCGTCTATTCTGAGCCGGATGATGGGAGGGGCGCTGAGCACGTCAGTCCCAGGGTCCCCAGCAACTCTGCTACCCCTCAGCCCCATGACGACGGTGAGCGAGGAACCCATGACAGCGAACCCCGAACCAGAACCAGTGAGCGAAGATCCCCCGCGTAAGAAGATGAAATTGGCCATCGTGAAAGAGAAGATCTCCCGCTGCACGTACCTGGACGGGGAACTGGTCCACGAGGAGGTCATCCACAACAAGTTCCGGAAACCGGTCGACGCCAACTGCTACCATGTGCCGACTTAGAGCAAGGGAAAATCATGGACTCTTGATCAAACCCAATGACTCCGAAGTTGTTTGTAGAATATTTGTGATTTTGAATAATTGTGCGCGATTTTAAAGTACGTAATGTTTCCTGCCAGATTTTTGTTGAAAAGTTCATATACTGTTATTTAACCACTTTGTATAATTTGAAGTCGTTCTGAAGAAGTTGTGTTTTATATAAAAAAGGAATTCATGTAATTTCATGTTAACTTCATGTGCAGTAGAGTTCCTCACCACAGTGAGGGTTATAAGAAATGTATAAATTCTACAGCACTGTATAAATTACGTGTGAGTGTAGGTAAACCTCACGTGTGCAGGATTTCAGGTAATCCTCACGCGGTTTTATTTGAAAAATTAGGTTAACTTTATCATTATTATTGTATAGAGATGTTGTCACCTGTTTCTTATTTTGTTTATTAAGCTGTTTAGTCCGAGACGGACTAAGCTTAGCTGGGGCCTATGTGGCGAAACAGGGTACAGGTATATGCCGACTTGTAATGAAGTCTAGTTTGTTAATAATTAATGCGCGCGGTCACTGCAACCAATCAGCAGCGCGTATTGCACCCGACCTGGGGCCTGCTGAAATGTGGTTGTGTTGGCCTGATTGTCAGTTGTACGGAAGACAGCGTCTGTGCGGAGAGTCATACGTTGAGTTCGTTGTTCGCAATCTAATAATCTGAGTAGCGCTGAACTGACGGCAGAAGCTGCACACCGTTGAGACCGGTAGGTGGAATTGTACTGGGGTATAACTAGTAATTATTGTGTCGAGATTGGTATTACAGCAAGTGGGAGTAAGGTTTGTAATCCGAGGTTTTGTTGGCTAGTGGGACATTGATTTGTGTGGGTTGCCAGTCGTTGTTACTGCGAGGCGATCCTGTAATCATTGAGCTAGCTTGAGGGTTACCCAAACTTATGCGAGGGTTACCAAACTCGTGAAGGATTACTGTTCCCTGCTCTGAGCTCTTGTGAGGGTTACCCAAACTTGTGTGAGGGTTACCAAACTCGTGAAGGATTACTGTTCCCTGTTCTGAGCTCTTGTGAGGGTTACCCAAACTTGTGTGAGGGTTACCCAAACTTGTGTGGGGGTTACCAAGCTCGTGAAGGATTCGGCCTACTGTTCCATATGCGGAGTTCTCGTGAGGGTTACCCAAACTTGTGTGAGGGTTACCAAGCTCGTGAAGGATTAGGCCTACTGTTTCCTATGCGGAGTTCTCGTGAGGGTTACCCAAACTTGTGCGAGGGTTACCTCAACTTGTGGAAGGTTACTATTTCCTAGGCTGAGCTCACTTGAGGGTTACACAAGGTTGTGTAAGGGTTATTATTGTTATTATTGTTATTATTGTTATTATTAAGTACCCCAAAGTACAATTCATGTGACCATGTTGAATTTATTTGTGCATAGGTAATCAGCCTACCTCGTTGTTAATTACCCTACTTATTTTGTCGTCATTTATATTGTCACATAAGGATAAGGATTATAATTGTATTAACTGTTACAGGTGTGAGGGTTATCACACGTGAGGATTATATTGTATAAGCCCAGTGAGGATTATATTGTATAAGCACAGTGAGGATTATCACAAGTTATAAGTTTAGTTAAGTGGTGCAGTTGACCACTGAGGTTTATTAGTATAAGTTAGCCTAGCCCGTGGTGCAGTTGACCACGTGAGGACCATTGTATTTAAGGATCATTGTATTTAAGTATTATAATTGAAGCTTGGATCAAGAGAATAAGACCAATTATTGTTCGTCTTCGGAATACTTGTCACTGTGAGGTTTATTTGTATTGTGAGGTTTATTAGGACCAAATAATTAGTGTTCTGTTATATTACATTCAAGTTACCCTCTCAATCACAGAACGGTGGTATATTTCCACCAAACGAACCGCCCCTAGGCTAAGGCCGCCGTTCGTTAATTGTCCCCCCTTGCGTCTGGATAGCCGCTCATCCTTGCGCGAGGCTAATAAATATATTTGTTGGATAATAGGAGTTGGTTGGAGTCCTGGGATATTAAGACCAGTCCCCATCTAGGTCCTCCGCCGGTTCCGCCACAATATCCACTTCTAAAATAGGCCTCTAAAAATAAAGTCTGAAGAATTCTGTAACTTTTGTCACCTATTTACAGATGCAGTTGTTCTGAGGTATGTGTACATCACATATAATGTATACAACAACAAACAACTTACTGACGCTTGGCTCAATTGTTGTAGCCAAAACAAAATGACTACTGACCGCAAATATGGCAAGGACTAGGCATAGCACATGACAAGGCCAACCGTGAATAATTTTAATTTTTGTTTTGTTAAATGCATTGGAAAATTAGGCTAGTCATGGTTGGTATCATCACAGTTGAAGGTCTGTAACTGCCTACCTTACTGACATCCTTCTTTGTATCAGCAACTAGGTTTTTCCACTTCTTCTTGATTTCATCCCGGGTCCTTACCACCGCCGGATTTACGGCATTCACAGCTAGCGAAATGTCGTCCCATGCCCTTCGTTTGGTTTGCAGTGTTACTGCGTTAGTCAGCTGCGACTGTAGAGTGACCCCGTTACTTGCAAACCCATCTATTAATGCCAGCTTCTCAGCCTCCGTGAAGGCTGGACGGCGTTGTTTCTTGTCTTTGCTTGCCATTACGCATATGCAGGAATATTATGTGATAAGTTGATGTGACGAGAAGTCCTCTGCATGTATTATTTTATTCAATGTTTACAAAGCGCACAATGCATAGCTCATATGCACCGTATTTTTACCGTAACCACGGAGCGTTTGTTTGTAAATCATTACTCTTGGCAGGCTTAGTAAAGACCGGCTTAATGCAATGGGCTAAGTTTGGCGTCTTATCCAAGACCGTCTAAGAGTGATAGCCGGCTAATATCGGGCTGGCTAAGCCGGCCGGCTAAGACCGCGGTATTGCAATCCGCCCCAGGATACACACAGTTTACTCATAATATCCAAATAGTCGTGTTAATATAACGTAAAAACAGATTAATTACCGGATGGTTTCCGGCGGCAACCAGTGACTTCCAGGCTGAATGTAGCCTTTAAACAAGGCCACATGTCTGATAGACGCCGAGCGACTAAAAAGAGACTAATCGCGAACACCTGAGTGAACGCCGAGCGACTAAAAAGAGACTAGTCGCGAAAACCTGCCCAGACAAGTGGCCTTTATCAATCTGGTTTGGATTTCTTATGTTAACCTTTGTTTCGACTGGAATTTGCTACCGAAATGGTAGCGTCCAATCAGCGAACGTATCTCCGCGTGACGTCAGCTTATATTTGGTATGCAAATTTGAACGCTCATGACCAAAGATCGTAGAGCGCCGTAGGCGCAAGATAGATTACTTCACCTCCAAAATGGAGGTACGACATGGAGCGTTTTGGGCGCCATTTTAATAAGCGAAACATGAAAAAACTCCCGGATGTGCCGTTTGTTTACATGTAAATCATCGCCGTCTTCGGACCACAAGTTCGGATGCTTAAACCGCCAGAATTGTCAATCTTCCAGATCAGAAAGAACAAGCAAAGCTCAGTGCACTGAATAAAGTTGGTTTTTAATAAATTGTTGGTATTTGACACGTAAATTTTCCATTTGTCGACCCGACCAAAAATCGTTGATGCGTCGACCGGAGCGCGCACAGACAACTCGACGGATAAGACAACTCGACTGCGCACGGTTCGCGTCATTGCGGCCGCGAACTGCTGTTTTGGCAGGGC
The DNA here is from genome assembly GCA_037893245.1 of Crossaster papposus. Lineage (NCBI taxonomy): Eukaryota > Metazoa > Echinodermata > Asteroidea > Velatida > Solasteridae > Crossaster > Crossaster papposus. The sequence continues at coordinate 182,726 of JBAIAA010000251.1, read as the reverse complement.
TCTACCACATCACGGTCGAGTTGGCTCAACGGTCGAGTTGGCTCGACTTGGCTCGACTTGGCTCGACTTGGCGCGACTGTCGAGTCTGTCGAGTTGGCGCGACGGTCGAGTTGGCTCGACCTTCCTCTGCAGCAAGGTTTAGCGTTTGATTTATCGATTTCTTTGTTTGTGTTTGTGATTTTATCACTAGCAAAATGTTTGCCTAATTTATTTATAAAATAAGTATGACTAATGACTGTAAAGTTAGTCTAGACCCAAGGGCTAACGTCAGGAGCGATAGCAATTTTACATTATGACGTTGTATACATCATTGTATAATTGTATTCCACACAAAGAATTAAAACTCATTTGCACAGTTGTTTTTGTATAATCTTTAGTTGCAAAATATTATTAACATCTTGTTTTCACAAAATAAAATAACAAATTATGAAAGATTTAGATGTCGATAAAAGTACAAATGAAACATTAAATAAACCATTTACAGCTGTCGAAAAGAAAATTACTTTTGTTAAGTTTTCTTGGTTTAAATTTAAAGGTAGGATACACCATTGCAGATATCGAAAATATTTACTACCGAATTATTAAGAAATATCTTACTTATTTGAAAGTAAATAATGATTCTAGGCATCTCGCAAAACAAAGAAGATAAAACAATTGCTGTTTTTGGTGCTTTTCTCGGCATCCGTGATTGTAAAACTTCGGACAGGTCAGTTAAACGATATTTACTATAAGATACAACCCCCCAAATCTACCCATTCATGATAATTCAAACAATTACCAATGGTGTATCCTACCTTTAAGTAGTGATACTAAAATAAATTTAAATCAAATAAGTTAAGATGGCCTAAGAGTAAGACAATTAAAGCTGTTTACTACTGGTGTATTTAAGTAATTAAACAAAAATAAAAATAACTTTTTCTAAAGATGAGCCCTGTGACATTTGTAGTTGGATGAATCTGTAAATAGATAAAAATGTTGATGTTGGCTACATTTGGTCGATTTGTGTGATATCCCAATCGCACTATGTGAATGGGAAATCTATTGTTTATGCAGCCATCCGTAGTTCGACTATAAGCAGAGAAATGTTTACACCATCGACAGATTGTGCAACAAGACTTGCGTTTTGCTCGGCCGCGCAAAATCCTGATCTTGCAGCAACATGTTTGCATGATCGGTCGATAGCACAATCACGCAAGTCTTGCGTTGCACAATTTGTCGATGGCAAATGAACAAATGATACCTGTGCGAACGATATGGGTTCAAGGTGACTATGTCCAAGGGCCCCCCCCCCTTATTTCGATTTGCACACACACAATATAATAGTTGCCATTTAGTTCCCCCCTGAAAAATTGGTGCACCCCCAAGTTGCCCTTTAAAAAATAGACCATGTAGTTACGCCACTGGATAGATCACCTGATAGCCTCGACCAGAAAATATCTTTACACTACGAGTTGGCGAAAGGGTATTTCATGACAGTTCTTAAACAAAGGAAATTGTTGCATGCCTTCATCACTCATCACGCCAGGTGCCATTACATGTAGTTGAATCCAACTGATCTATCTTGGCAGTCTTTAAAAAGTTGATCTCGTCTGTACATAAAGACAAAAAATGCAAGTACAAATTTAACAATGTTCAAAAAGGTATTTCTGCCCCCATTCCACTGACCTTCCTGGACACACGAGCCTACTTGTAATTAATCGTATGACAGCAAACACATTTTACAGTTTCTCAATCAAAACATGCATGGCTTGAATTTGTACTAAAGGAGATGTACTGGTACATTTGTTTGGAGTTGAGGTCAAAATCTATTAAAGTTAAAAAAATAGAAATCTACATAAATGCCACAGTGAAAAGATGTGAAGGAAGTGGTAGGCTGTTCATTTTCGAATCATTTAGTATTCGATATTCGAAACTGCGTTATGAGTTATGACCGAATAGTCAAATATTCCAAACTTGGGTTTAAAAAGAAAACAGTTTTTGAAAGGTATAAGTTACTGGGCAATGATATTAAACTTTATTTGTGGGTGAATATTGTTGCTTGTACCTGCTGATTTGTGTAACTTTCTGGTACATGATTATTGTGTTTGATTCTCTGAAAAAAGCATGTGCAATACAGTTGGTATAACACGGGAAACTTTGGTTGCCTAGAGCCCTGGCATGGTTGTCTGGGCCCGGGATTTGTCAAGCTCTGCGACCAAATAGCTCACCTCTATAAGCACACGGCAGTATGTGATGTGTAGTACACCGGCACACGGCATCTTTGTCACTGTACATGTCTAACAAAGGAATGGGCATGGTAAGAAAAAGAAGAAACAAATGTTTTAACGAATATTCAAACTAGCAAAATGGTATTCGAATATTTGGTTGATATTTCAATATTCGAAACATCCCAAGAAAGTGGGACTCAATAAGCCAGTTCAGTATCTCAATGAAATAGTCCAAGTCAAAGGTTATTCAGGATAAAATTGCTGATGTAATGTCACGCGATGCCAAGCAAACTGCCCATTCTGATTGAATTTAAAATGATTGAATTTAAGATGGTGCGACCATTAATAAAGCGTGCGTTAGTTATGCGGAATGACCTGTGACCCATTTAGTTGAAATGACAAATTGAATAATTTGTATCAATATGGTCTAGTTTGATTTGACACTGCATATTACAATGTACCTTGAAGTCCAAGATGGTCATCAATTCTACCATGGCTGTCAATCTTTTATCCTACTGTGGTCATAAGTTCTTCACTCTAACCTAGCCCACATCTCTTCGTCACATCCTGGTCGTTGATTCTACGCCCAATCCTCGCTGTCAGTTCTTCCTGGCTGTCATATTTCTAGTTTCAATTTAAGATGTAATTCTTGTTATACAAATATTGTTTTAGTATTTATTAGTAATAATTAATTTATCACATGAAGTCAATAATAAGTTTATCCGGTCTTGTAACTCATCATCAGGTTCATATTTGCCTAGTTAAATGAATCATTACAATTGGCATTCCTTGGTCATAATTCTTTATAATTTGACTAAATTAATGACCAAAATTATGATCGACTGGATGCTGTGTTTTGACTTTATTACAACTTCACTGTCCAAATGAAATTATAATTGCAATTCATGTGCTTGATGCCTCCTCAACTACTAGGCCCTACATAAATTGTATAAAAATGACCACTCCTTCGAACCAGCACATGGCCTATACTAGATTAAACATTCCTATAGCTTGTGAGCTATGGCCCTCGGTTCAAATCACAGCGTGACGCTATTTGCAGATTATTGTATTTTCTTCCTAAGTTTCATTGATCTGGAGTAGTCCGAGTTACTGACTGGACTCTAGTTATCGCTTCTTTAACATTTGGACATCGTCAGATGATGTCCAAATGATAACAAAGCGATAACTAGAGTCCAGTAACTCGGACTAGATCTGGAGGATTTATTTTTTAATTGCACTTGGTTTGATCATGTTTGATCATTCATGGAGCTATAAAAAAGGCTGATGCCCATCTCATGAATGCAAAGTCACAATGAAATTGAAGGTAGCATTAAATCATTATGGTAAAAATTTCTAAGTCTATAAACAGTGCCTTGGTTAATATTTATAATTGCCAATTTCAGTGCAACATGACATTGGTCTAGCTACTGCCCGTTTCTGCCCAATTTCCGGACACCAAGCAATCAAGTTTGATTAACGAATTGTAGGGCCTTCATGTATAATTTTATCATGGTCAACAATTTTAACTGAATTAATTGGAAGTCTATCCAAAAGTCAGTAGGAAATGGTGGAACTAGAATTAGTAAAGTAGCCTAGGCCTACCGTTTACATTTGAGAAAAGTCGGAAAGACGTATTAAAGACAGTCTGTGAAACTGAAAGGACGTCGCCAGCTTGTCTGGTTTATAATTCCGTTTCTAATCACCCAAAATATTTGACCTAAAGAAACACATTTTCATACACCTAAACAAAATGCATACCTGCAAATACTTACCAAATATGCTTCACGTCATTATGACTGCCGATCATTTTTAGAATGCTATCTGATTTGTTTACTTGTTTTGTACGTGTTGTCAACTTGTTTACTACACGTGGGGCGATGTGTCACACACAAGTTCGCTTACCAAAATGGCGGCCGATCTGCTCCATGCCGTACTACCATCAGCCAATGGGCGTTTAGTACACAGTAAACTGTCTTGCGCCGCTGCGCGCTCTAGGGTCTTTGCTCATGACTCCGGTTGCAAAATGGCGACGTTTTCTACTACGTGATGAGCGACGATTTATTGCTGAAAAGTACGGAATATGCAGCGCGAAAGCTGAAGATTTCAGCCTTCAAAGACTTACAACTGAAAGCAATTCTCTCAGTTCTTCGAGGACAGGATGCGTTTGTTAGTCTCCCCACTAGATATGGCAAAAGTGCCATCTTCCAGGCTATCCCCTTGTGTACGGACTATCTTCGCACGCAAACTGCTTGCGCTACCACCGACTTCACATCCCCGACGCCGACGGCTGCTTCGGGCTCCGGTACCGCTGCATGGAGTAGTATGATAGTCGTTATTTCACCTTTGGTCTCGCTCATGAAGAGCCAAGTCGCTCTGTTGAAAAAAATCGGGCTCACCGCAGTTCACTTCGGCGATTCTTCTCCAGAGGACGATGAAATGGTAAAAGAGGGGAAAGTTTCTTACGTTTTCATGAGCCCAGAGAGTGTTTTTGAGCGTGGCTTTGACCTCTTCCAATCTTCCTCATGGCATAACAATCTGTGCGCCATAGCAGTTGATGAAAATCATTGTGTGATCAAATAGTAAGTAAATGCGTATTTCACTTAAATTCTTCTTATATTACAATTGAAATGTCAAATTAAATATTCAACTTATGTGAGTAGACTTTTGAACTTTTACTCTGCAAATCTACAGTACTGTACATGTGTAAAATTTGTCCCAAAGGATTTTAACCACAAGTTGATTTGTATGCCTAAAACTAGTGCACATGTCTTTGTTCAAGGTCAATTTTTTTTTAATAACTGCAATTTGGCATTGTTTTACATTTGGTCTTTGCAAGCATGAGGTTTCAGAAGAATGTCTTTCCACTGACATTATAATTCAAAGATATTACTACTATAGTACTAGTGTCTACATTGATAAAATTAGAAGAATATTCATGTACATGTACAGTCCGTCTATATCGTGTTAAAGAGAAGCTTGAGTTCTGGGAAGAGGTGAAAAATTATTTGTGAGCGTTATCATTCTTATTATGCAAGTGTGGAAGAACATCAGATAAGACATGTTCCCTAAAAAGCATGGCTCTTCAAATGCCTTCGTATTCTAAATATGTCATGTAACATCGTAAACATCCAGGGTAGGATTTTTACGCCACGTGTTCGTGGCGTCCCATATACATCTTTCTTTGTACAGTGTTTGTAACTTTACCAACTCTTGGCCAAATTTCTTATCATTTTGATGATTCCAGAACCTTGCAATACACACAAATTCTTATATGCTAGATGATCAACCTTTTCTGGTCTATTCCACACCGTTTCTTTCACAATGCAATCGCATGACTAGAACTCAACTTCATCTTTAATAGAAAAAGTGATATTGAAACAACAAAAGTGGTCGCAGCTCTGCCTCTTGTACTTCAAATCATAATGAGTTTCACAACATTCAGCGTCACACATGCTTGTACAAGTTAATGTATCAAAGTACATTTTTCAAGTATGTCAGTAACCTTGAATAAAACAAAAGATTGGTATTATTTACCATCATCATCATTCTGACTATTAGCATATGTACATGTATGCTGTATTCTGTATTCTGTTTTACATTTGGTCTTTGCAAGCATGAGGTTTCAGAAGAATGTCTTTCCACTGACATTATAATTCAAAGATATTACTACTATAGTACTAGTGTCTACATTGATAAAATTAGAAGAATATTCATGTACATGTACAGTCCGTCTATATCGTGTTAAAGAGAAGCTTGAGTTCTGGGAAGAGGTGAAAAATTATTTGTGAGCCGCAGAGCGTTATCATTCTTATTATGCAAGTGTGGAAGAACATCAGATAAGACATGTTCCCTAAAAAGCATGGCTCTTCAAATGCCTTCATATTCTAAATATGTCATGTAACATCGTAAACATCCAGGGTAGGATTTTTACGCCACGTGTTCGTGTCGTCCCATATACATCTTTCTTTGTACAGTGTTTGTAACTTTACCAAGACTTGGCCAAATTTCTTATCATTTTGATGATTCCAGAACCTTGCAATACACACAAATTCTTATATGCTAGATGATCAACCTTTTCTGGTCTATTCCACACCGTTTCTTTCACAATGCAATCGCATGACCAGAACTCAACTTCATCTTTAATAGAAAAAGTGATATTGAAACAACAAAAGTGGTCGCAGCTCTGCCTCTGGTACTTCAAATCATAATGAGTTTCACAACATTCAGCGTCACACATGCTTGTACAAGTTAATGTATCAAAGTACATCATTTTTCAAGTATGTCAGTAACCTTGAATAAAACAAAAGATTGGTATTATTTACCATCATCATCATTCTGACTATTAGCATATGTACATGTATGCTGTACATGTAGGCCACAGTGGTCATTCTGTCCATTTATTTACTTTAAATTTATGTTTCTTTTTTTAAAGGGGTCGAAATTCTAAGAAGCTTGGTGCCTTTCGTAGCAGCTATGGAAGGTTAGCAGAGGTACGATCGGTCATCCCTAGTACTGTTCCAGTCATGAGTTTGACAGCGACTTCTACACTGGCCTTGAGGAGTGAACTTATCACCAGCCTGTCACTAACATCACCAACAATCATCACAGACTCACCGGACCGGCCAAACATTTTCTACAACGTCGTACACACATCCCAGAAGGAGAACCCACAGATTTTCCACAGCCTTGTATTGGAGCTGAAACAAAAGAAGCAACAAACGACAAGATCTATCATCTTTTGTCGCACCCACAGGCAATGCCGTTCTCTCTACGGTTATTTCCATGATGAACTTGGCAATGAATACAAACAGTATTTTGCAATGTTTCACTCTACAACAGATGACAATGTGAAAGAGTATGTCTTGAAATCATTTTCAGACCCAAATGGTCCAATTCAAGTGTTGTTTTGCACGATTGCATTTGGTATGGGCATCGATTGTAAGAACTTGAGAACAATATACCACTACGGCCCATCAGAGGATGTTGACGACTATGTGCAGGAAAGTGGGCGTGGAGGACGTGGTGGTGAACCATGCACTGCAACGCTCGTAGCATACCGTGGATGTACACGCCATGTGTCCAGTCAGCGTATGAAAGATTACATCAAGAATTCATCGCAATGCAGGAGAGAACTTCTACTAACTCCTTTTGGTGTGAAGCTATCAACACAAGCGCTAGCTCACACTTGTTGTGACGTTTGTGCAAAGAAGTGCAAGTGTGGTGGAGCAATGTGTGCTGAGCCAGAGTACGGTAACTTTGTCATCACAGATCGTGAGGCTAGAGAGGATGACAAAGAGCGATGCCGAGTGCTGACGGAGGCAGAAAAGGCTAGTTTGAAGAAGCAACTTCTTGCAGTGAGAGAGGAAACTTTTAAAACGCAAACTTCTGCTCTTTACTCGGGACATGACCTCACCGGAGCTTTGCCATTGCCAGTGATTGATATGCTTGTGAGAGACAGTGAACTATCGGGAGCCATAGCATTTTAGAATCCAAATATCCCATTTTTGGCGACATGTCTAGAGTTTGGGACATCATATCCACTTCAGGAACGAGTGTAGGCAGTGGTGGAATGAGAGCTGAAGGCTCAGCTACATGTACCCTTTCTGACTCAACTGATTCGTCTGACTCCACTGATTCAGCTATTGCGCACAGAGGAGTTTTGTTTTTTTCAGATTCAGATTAACCCTAACTCCCTGCACAACAAAGGAAGTTGGAGGATTTTAAAGGAATTGTATTGTTCAATAACAATGGTGAGGGAGTTAGGGTTAAATGTTATCAGAAATTTGTGTACTGATCGAATTAGCACTAAAGCATTTTTATATAGTGTAACTTGTTAAATAATTTAGTTCATACACTGTATGGGGTACCAGAGTAATTTTGCGCCCTCATATTTCCTTTCAGTGATTGCTATCTCATTAGTTTCTGCAAATAATATTTTACCTAAAATTGAGGGGGATGATCTGTGGCCATTTTCTTTAAATATCTGTAATTCAGTAGGCATGTCTTCAAACTTTAAAAGGATACACATGTACTTACATGTACTATGCAGTCTGCACTCTGTTCATTTGGATGTTGTGTACAACACAAGTACGTATACATGTACATACTGTATAGGTATATTGTAAATGATCAATGGATATTTACATGACATGAACCCTGTATCATTAACTTGAAAGGCTTACATAGTGCGTCAAACTTTGTAAAATTACTTCCATACTTCATCATACATTACTCATGGTAACGTTTACATGTACATTGTATGTACCCACTCAGTTTGCAAAATTCATGTCATTTTAATTGGAAGTGCTCTTTTAAATGGAAAACTGTTTTACAGATGAATTACAGTGTAAAATAATTCCTTTTAGTGCACACAGTGTTGTACATATTACATGTACATAATAAAGAATATAATGAATGTAAATTTCAAAGAGGGTCAATATTTGCTTTGTTGAATGCTGATTTTCAAGACTAATTTAAATTGTTTTGTTTTCAAAGGAACAATTGACACACAAATCAATGTGCAATGGATAATATTAAATCATTAACATAATTCAAAGAATGAAATACATGTAGAGCACCAAAGAGTGGCGTTACAGCAATTTATACCCTTAGAAACTGACTCTAAATAGCCCAAGTGTCTGTGAATGTGATGAGGTTGTTAATGATACAAGTCCCAGGCTCTATCCAACAGGCCATAGATTTATTCCTGGCGCAACCTGTTCTTCTTTGGAACCATTGCTATGCCATAACAAAAGACCACCTTTTGGTACTCTACAGTAGTATGTGTAGACTAAGAGTGTGGCAGATACAGGAGAACAAACATGAAAGCAAATTACATGTCCTGTACATGTAAGTTGGCAAACCGCATACATTTCAAAGCATAAGAGATTACATCTTAAATAAGAAGACAAAAATTAATTTCTTCCTAATTGATGAGTTGTATATTAATATTGAATTTTCAAAACTGATTATCAGAGTAGATTAGATTGATGCCAATGGTTGCTCTAAAAAATGGAGAAACAAAATAAACAACACCACCAACTGAAAAATAACAACATCAAACAAAGGTTGAGAAAAGTTACTTTTGATTTAGTATAAACATGCAAGTACAAATTGGACGGGTGTTGCTATGCACTTGGCAAAACTCTCTTATAAAGCTCTTGAATACATCTGGGCAAGATATTTTGAAAGTGCACACACAAAAACGGCTGAAGAAGGCAAGTACAGTTATAATAGGTCGAGGTTATACATACTTCTACTTTTCACACATTTCATATTTTGATAAATTGCACATATATATGCATTTTCTTTGGCGATATGATGAACACTTCTTTCAGTAAAATGCTGTTGTACAGTAAAACCTTGTTAAAAATAGCTTGAGAGTATTAAATAACTAAACCCTGTTATGAAATCAAGGTGATTATGATCTTTCTAATTTAGGATTTTGCCATGATATAACAAAGGACATTCTTTTTTTGGGTCCAAATCCTCACAACAAAGTGGTACTGTATACGTAGCACTTTGCATACAACGACACATATACCTTAAAAAAACTGTACAATGAAATTGTGCAAATTGAGGACATACTGTAGACAGTACAAATTAGTTTCTCATAACATGATTGGGTAAATCATAGAACCCAATACACTTTGTTGTGACTAAGTGTAACATATATATATATACAATTTGATTCCCCCAAATCACATATAATGACTGAAGGTAAATCCAACCCTAATGGCAAGTTGTCCTGAAGTAGGATACAAAAACAGAGTAAGGCAAGTTGGTGAAAGATTGAACAAAATATGACAAGCAATTAAGAAAGTTGTAATCACTGTACATGAAATTTCAAATTGGCCAAATTTGCTTCAAGACACTAAACAACTAAAATGTCATTTTTGTCAAAATGATTTACTCAGAACTATCTTTTTCTACTAAGAGGACCTATAACAATAGGCTTTACAGTATAGTGAGTATTGAGTACCTACTGTCCAAGGAGAAAAGGTGCTTTGGAGAACTCTTAAATTACTCCACTATGCTCAATATATTGCCAATTTGAGATTTACATAGCTTTACGGAACTCATTTTTCAAATATCCATAAATCTCTTCTTTTTCCCCATTTATGTCAAAGTTTCATTATCCTGTTTTTTTAATTTTTCTGCGTTCACACAAATCATGTTATTACAAAGGTAGGATTTTCCTTTAAAATTGTTCATCCCAGACTTGTTTTGTCACATGCATTTCTTACTTGTTGATAGATTTTTGATTTATGTAAAATAATTTTAACATAAAATTAACATATACAAAAATATAATCTAACATATAAAGCTCTTCACTTGCACAAATGTTGACTTACTGATAATGCATACAAGTATTGCAAGGAAATGATTTTTTATATGTGAACTTTCCATGTAAAGAGCAGTAGTATGTTACAGTTATGATTGAAAAAGCATCATCAAATATCTGACTACATTATCCAGTTTATTCACTATAGTCATCCACGCAAACACCATGCAAAATGTAACTGATTATCAATGAATATTGGGTCTTTATAATCCCATACACAAACATATACTGTTAACAGACATCCTAGTATCTTATCACTTAAAGTAACATCATAGATTACAAACACAGTAGATTGTGTACACTGTTTCATTGACATTGATAAGCAAACTGTACTAAACACCTTGACTAATTTCACAACATATTTTGAGCAAGCGTATCTTTGCCACTTTTTTAGTCACAACATCTGCACATTCATTACATTTTAACTCTTCTCATGATTAGAGGAATGGAGGAATCGTTATGAATTGTATCAAGCTGAAGAAAAAAAATATCTGTAGAACAGGCTGGGATTTCTCACCTGACAGCAATAATGGATATAGTACATCAAATGCAGAGTACTAAATCTTGCAAAACAGGGGTCTGAACTCTGAACTAAATCTGAAATGCATTAAACAAAACTTAATAGTCATCTCGCCGTGTGCGTATAGTCTGTCCATGAACTGGAGGTAGAATCAATGCTTTACAAACTCGTTTAATTTAGATGTCATCCATTGCTGCAACGCTGGGAGATCCAATGTGGTCAAGGGGTTTTTGGCAAATGATGGATAACCATGGTGATGGCGTGGTATCTTCTCTTGGAATATGCATTCTTTCTTCATGTGCATTGCCAGCTTCTTGACATCTGCTGACACATCCTTACTCTTATGTTCTCCTCTTTGTAACCGCACATGTGATTCCTTGTCACATTTTCGCAGTACTCGGTCACATGCTTGAGCTGAATGGCCGATCCTGCCTACAGAGGCATCACTGATTTTGCCATGGAAGTGACCACACTCACATTTGAACACTCGGTTGTGGTGCTCATTCTCTCGGTCAACTTCACTATTTGTGTCTTCATGCCCTACATTGTTAACACATCGATTCCAGATGAGTTGATGTGAGAGCCTAGGAGATAGAATACACTTCACTTGAGCTAGAAGTCGAAGAGAGTGGTAAGTGTACTTTGTTTTGTTTGCTAGCTTGAAATACAGCATCAAGAATTTGTACAGTCTTATGGTTCTTTCTCCGTCACCATGCTTACGGGCATCCTCAAAATCCTTCCAAAGAAGACACATACTGAGGGCAGCACAGCTGTAGTTAAATATGCTATCTTCTTTACCTGTGCTAGATTCAACTGCAGTACCTGATGAGTTGTGTTTGTTCTTCATGTGTTTTCTCAGTCCCTGTAGCTGCAAGTACTCCTTTTTGCAGTGAGGACACACCAATTTGGACGGTTCTGCAGTAAAGTCTGGCCCTTCATGGATGGCAAATGTGTCAACTATCAGATTCAGCTGTTTCCTGACGTATTCTGTTGGTTCCATGGTGTCCTTGTGACCTTGTAATACACATTTTTTGTTGGCTCTGAATCAACATCATCCATGCCAAAGTGCTCCAGCACTGCACATACAATTAGAGAATCTGTGTACTTGCTCATAAACTCAACTGATCCATTAACATCTTTCATTGGATGCGATGAAACCTTATGGGCTTTGAAAAAGTTTCTAGCTGCGTACATTGTTCCTGGATCCCGAGAGGAACTTGTTGAGTATAGGAATTTCCAAATGACCTGCATTAAATGAAAAACAGACCAAGACAAATCTTATGATTAAGAGTTCATGAAAGAAAGAAAAGAACCAGTCATAATAACAACTGGGGAAGGAGGATATCCTTTGCTCACACATGTCCTACAGTTTCAATAGCCTTCATGAAAACATACAACAAAGTATTAATGCTGATTACTACACAAATGATGTAAATATGGTTTCTGTTTAATTTGTGAAAACTGTCACATGTGCCTCCAACATTTTGCAGGGTGGATTTGGTGCAATATAAGTTATATTTATTATTATTTATTGGTTTATGGTTAATTTTGTGAAGGTACCCAAACAATTTATATTTTTCATGAAATTAAAAAAAATGAAATATTGGAAAGAGTATTATCAAAGATATAAACAGTTTATCTTAATAGGAAACAATTCATGTCACTGACTAATGAAACTGGTAAGGCCCAAAGCATTATTATCTTGAATTATGATTATACATTTAATATTTTACCTCCAAGTAATTTACCATTGTGTGGAAATCGTCGATGACAGGAACCGTACCATCCCACTTTGCTGCTGCAGAGGTGCTATCCTGTCGATCCAACTTTGTGTTCATTTGTCTCTCGCAAGTAAGAAGATCACCACCAGAGATGATTGGCAGTTGCTGGTCAGCAGCAACAACAGGAATGTACTTGTTCATCTCATCAAGGATTGCCACCATTCCTTCGTTTGTGTTCTCATTCTCAGTTATGACTCCAAGATTTTCCTAAGATGTGAGAGTAACAAAAAGATCACATAAATTAAATAAAATGCATTATTTCATAATTTGTGTACTTGGAATTTACTTACCAGGGTGTGGTGGTTATTGTACAATAACTTATGAATGTGAAAATGCATCCTGAAAGAATAAATAAGTAAAAGTAGAACATTATTTTATCACGGCAATCTCTGCCTCTCCCTGTTACAAAACTGACTGAAAACATGGAGGGACTATGATAGGCAAAGAGGAATCACTGATTTACAACTATAATAAGTGTAAATTAGCTACATATTATTCTCTACTGAATGATGATAAATGCATTAGATAAAAATTAATAATAACAGTTTAAAGTAAATGAAGTAAAAGCAAATAATTACCACATGACTCTTTTTCTTTGTCTCGTTCATGTACTGGTGCTGAATATGACTAGGGACGAAATATCCCATCCAGTCTAAGGAGGGAATGTTCCTGGCAATGCAATGGCCAATTAATGTGGCCCACTCATTCCTGAGGTGCTCATTGTCTTCCAATGAGGGTAATAATGTTGTCAATGGAACCTTCCTGATGTCCGCTGGAGGTGGTGTTTCACTTGAGAGATTGTGGTCTACTATTCTATTTTCAACTGTAAGCAAGTGGTAGTAGTGAAGATCTTTGGTTTTGTCCATCATAGTTGATTGTCTTGGCTGTATACGCAGGTCCACATTATCCCCATTAAGCATATATCCTGGATGCCTACTTTTGTTCAGTTCTTCGAGATCATGTTGTGCACCACTATCCCCACCTTGAATCTTTTCTTGAAGTTCTTTTTTCAGTTTTGTATTCTTCTTCTTGCTTTTTCTTCCATTGAAGCACAGTTCGGTCATAGTCTTTACCATAAGTCACCTGCTTATGTAAAACAGTTTCATATGCAACACTGACACCTCGTGAATGTAGTCATTTGATACATTTTGCGCTACCCCTACCTTGCTTTACTGTCAGTCCAGTCATTGTTTGATGTGCATTAAGCTCTCTATTTCTAAGGTAAAGTAGTGTTCCTGCTGCTGACATTATTCCTGGCTGGATGGTTTCATAACTCTTCTTTTTTCTTTTTTGCAGCCGTGGGTTTACTGCTGCAGCTTTTAAGCAAGTAAGCAATAGGGGTGCTCTTTCCTCAAGTTCTTTCTCTTGCGCTTTGTAGGACCATTTCTGAAGTAAGAATTCAAAGCGATAAAGAAAGTTTTATATTTGGGAAATGAATATATGATAAAAAGATTTAAATAAATACTTTCATTGATATTCTATATTTCAAGATACATTCTTTCTTGTTTTACCATGAAATGTTTTGTTTTCTTTGCCCAAGTATAAGTTTGATCCACACAATGTGAATTTTTAATATGAATTACTTGGTAATATATAAATATATACAAGTTGTCTAAGGCTATTTGGTGATCTATCAAATTATTATCTATTCCATTATTCACATTGTAATTAAATCTACAACAGTGCATGGTCCAGGCAAAATAAAAAAAATTCTCCCAAAACATAACATCCTCAGATTTCTGTTAAAATTTAGTCCAAAGAGAGAAAAGGTAGCGGTAACACAGACGAAAACTAGAAATAGCTATATGTAATCACTGTAATACATTTGCTGCTTGTACATGTAAGTGTCGGCTTGCATGGTGATGTAGATATACAGTAGGCTTGCGGGTGCACCATGAGAGAGAGAGAGAGAGAGAGAGGATTGAGGAGTCTTGAAAAGGACTCTGACTCGGTAATATTTCTTGGGGGTGTGTAGTCCTGAAAAGGACTGTTTATCTTTCTTAGCTTATAGTTCTAAGGAGAACTATAGTGCTTGGAGAGGACTCCTCAATCCTCTCTCTCTCTCTCACATGGTGCACCCGCAAGCCTACTGTATATGTAATACATTTATTGGTGATAGACACCTTGATCACTACTGCAAAACAATGTTTTTTCTTTTTAATCTGAGCTTTAAGTTTTGTATTAATTATTATATTAACTAATTGAAGGTCACACTCTTCTTCATTTGAATACTAACCTCTAATGCTTCTTTGCTTGAATCCCGAAAGGAAGACGGTGTTGCGGAACTACACAATACTGAACACTCTTTGGAGATCTCTTCAGCGACATATTTGTGTATGTCTCTTATCCCATATTCAGTTGTCTGTATTGCAGCATCTGCAGGCTGAAAGGATAGACAAAAACAAATCATTCATCACGTGGAAAACAATGCTAGTAATATACTATGTCTACAGATGATACAGAAAACATAACCATACAACTATATTTTATATAACAGCAAAGTGGTGGACTAATCGTCATAGTCCCAAGTCTTCTTCTTGTTGATGGTTTATAGTGGGGCTGATATGTAACAAAAATTGCTCGAGATGTTCACATCCGGCAGAAAGTTTGAAATTGTGCATACAGGGGTATTTTGACATGCTGAGTTCAAAAATTGGCGGATCCAAGAGGTCTGACCAATGGACCGGTCGCCATCTTGAATTCCAATATGGCCGCCATGACGAAACATGGAACCTTACTATCTTGGGTTCCAAGTGACCTATGGCTCTGAAATTTGGAACACAGGTGCATTTTGAGATAATGAATTCAATAATGGAAAATATGAAATGTCTGACAAACCTTATGGCCGCCATTTTGAATTCCAATGTGGCCCCCAAGACGAAATGTTGAAAATCTCTATCTTGGGTTCTAAATGACCTGTGGTGCTAAAATCTTGTACACAAGGGTATGTTGACATGCTGAGTTCAATAAGGCAATCATTTGAAATGTCTGACAAATGGCATGGCCGCCATTTTTAATTCCAATATGGCCGCCAAGACAAAATGTTGAAAATCCCGGGTTCTTTGCAAAAGCAATACCAATTCAATGGATCCCTAGTTGACGAATCATATAACAAGTCACCACCCAAGATTCCCGGGAAATCATAGGTTCTAAATGACATAAGGCACAAGTATATGTTGTTATGCTGAGTTCAACTGTTCAATAGTTCAAAAGAGCTCATTTCAAAGTATACTTCGTACCAGTTGGCAGCCGTAACATGCTGCCAACTTTTTCCATCCGTTTTACTTCTCCTACTGCTCATGTTGTTGTGTTCATTGGGAAGTAGCGTAATCATACATGTTGCTTACGTTTTCTTTAAAATAATTTTTAATTATTAGAACGATTCTCGGTCATATGGGAAGGACATTAAAATAAAGGACGTGTAATACTGGGTTATGGGGATTTTGTTTCCTTTTTCTGTGAGACTATTAGGTTTTTTAATTCAAATGGAGTGCTTTTGCAAGAAGGTAGCACGGAAACCGGTTTATGCAGGCATACTTCAAGGAATGATTAGTTTATTTTTTCGATTTTTTTGTTGATCAATCGTAGAGTTAGCTGCAGTGAATAAGAACTCTTTCTATATGGGAAGAGAAGGGTGTTTATGGGAGTTGTCACAAGTCAGAACTTTTTCTCATAGTTTTCGTTATTTTTTTGGGAGATGCTGAAACAGTTCTGCTGCGTGAAGTATCATTGGATTTTAGATGTGTGGCTGGTCTGCAGAGATAAATCTGTATAATTATGATTTGCTGGTATGCCAGCAGTGTGGTTGCATAAACTATACTGCCCAGAGCGTAATTCTTAATGTAATTTTTGTTTCTTTAGTGATATACGTTTCATGAGAGGTCAGTTAAGGCCACATTTTGTTCTGCGAGATTGCAGTCAGGAGGAATGGTACAAGTTTCAAAAGAACCCCTCCGTGCTTTTCTTAATTTTTTTGAGACGCGGAAAAGGTTCTGCTGACAAACAAGTATCATATGGATTGTATTTGTGACTGGTCTGCAGCGATAAATCTTTTATTGTGCGTTATTCACTTTTTCCGCGTCTCAAAACAAAATAACGAAAAGCACGGAGGGGTTCTTTTGAAACTTGTACACGAAACACCCCCCCCCCCCCCCCCCCATTCCTTCTGACTGCAATCTCGCAGAAAAAAATGTGGCCTTAACTGACCTCCCATGAAGCGTATATCACTAAGGAAAACAAACTTAAATTAAGAATTACGCTCTGGGCAATATAGTTACGCAACCACACTGCTGGCATACCAGCAAATCATAATTATACAGATTTATCTCTGCAGACCAGCCACACACCTAAAATCCACGCAGCAGAACTGTTTCATCATCTCCAAAAAAAATTACGAAAACGATGAGAAAAAGTTCTGACTAGTGACAACTCCCATAAACACCCTTCCCTTTCCATATAGAAAGAGTTCTGATTCACTGCAGCTAACTCTACGATTGATCAACAATAAATTCAAAAAAATAAACTGCTCATTCCTTGAAGTATATGCCTGCATAAACCGGTTTCTCTGTGCTACCTTCTTGCAAAAGCACTCCATTTGAATTACAAAACCTAATAGTCTCACAGAAAAAGGAAGAAAATTCCCCATAACCCAGTATTACACGTCCTTTATTTTAATGTCCTTCCCATATGACCGAGAATCGTTCTAATAATTAAAAAAAACGTAAGCAACATGTATGATTACGCTACTTCCCAATAAACAGACTGAATGTTCAGTTCCGGCAGAAAGTGTTAAATTTCGCATACAGGGGTATTTTGGGGCGCTGAATTTTCCAAATTTCTACTGCCTTCGACAAAATTACAAACCCATCAGTAGATTTGAGATGCAACAATTTTCCTTTTATTATAATAATGCTCAAATGATTTAACATTATGACATCATCGTACACTGTGCTATTAAAGCAATGAAAACATCGATGTTTGTCTTGGCGGCCATTGGAATTTAAAATGGCGGCCATACCGTTTGTCAGACATTTCAAATTATTGCTTTATTGAGCTCAGCATGTCAACATACCCTTGTGTACCAACTCTCAGCACCACAGGTCATTTAGAACCCAAGGTAGGGATTTTCAACATTTCGTCTTGGCGGCCATATTGGAATTCAAGATGGCGGCCGGTCCATTAGTTAGATCTCTTGGATCCGCCAATTTTTGAAATCAGCGCCCCAAAATACCCCTGTATGCGAAATTTCACACTTTCTGCCGGAAATGAACATCTTTTTCACATATCAGCCCCACTATTAGTGCTGGAAAAAAACATATAGGCCTAGAACAAACATGATCAACTTTTACCATAAAGTCTGATTTGAATTGAATGAACTAAGGTACCAGATAAATTTGTTATGCAAGTTGGCAAGTATATACTGTTTATTTTAATAATGAAATATTTGATTGGAATTACAATTTCAAAATTGGTGAAAATTATATATGATAAAAAAATTGCTATAATTATGTGCTTACTAATTCTGTGCTTTATTTTGTAAGGCAATCTGATAAACTTACTGCTGATGAAAATGCTCCAGTTGAAAAATTAAGTTTCTTTCTGGTACTGGCCGCTACTGTGATCTTCTGGGTTTTTGCTGTGCGTTCTAGTGAAACCACAGGACTTTCACATGTCTTGCTCATCCTTTTCTTCCGCACGAATGGAGTGGAAGACTTGCCCGAAGAGATGGAAATATTGCCTGTATTGGCTTCATTGTTATACTGTACCCTTGACACTGCAATGGGTGCCGAGACTGAAGCTGAAACTGCCTGATACTGATAGTTTTCCTCGTGCTGCCAATGGAAGGCATGTTTCAAGATGGTGGCCGTTTCTGCTGCTTTTTCAACCTTCTGTTTACAGGGGACGCAGATTTTCCTAGCAGAAGCAGATAAATCTATGCTTTTGTCTTGGCCAGCCACAACTAAAATCTTTTGTGCTAACTCTTTAGTTAGTTGTGTGTATTTCCTGAAAGTCACAAGTTCTCGGCCACATACACAACACCCACGAAACGATGACCTTGTACTACTACTACTACCACTAGTAGTAGTAATCAGTAGCGTACCTACGGGGGGGGGGGGGCAGGGGGGGGGCAGTCTGCCCCCCCCTGACGAGTGACAAGCAAGCAAGCAAGCAAGCAAGGAAAAAAAAAAAAAAAAAAAAAAAAAGACTTCCAAAAAAAATCCTCGTAAGAGCAATTTCAATACAAAAGGGGTCATCAACTCATTATCGCCATGGCTGAAAGGTAGACCAATGTCTCAACGTCTGATTGACAAGCAAAAAAATGAAATAAACATTAAAAAAAAGGTAATCACTATCACAAGCAAACACCAAACTGACGGAGGGGAAGGGGGTTGCATCATTTTGCATGAACTATGTACTTCAAGCTTCATACGTAGTACGCCAGCACGAGATCGTCGATTGCTAGTACAACGACCTGCATACAGACGCCTACAATGTTATGAGCACGTGGCCTGGGCTAGGCTGCGCCGCCCCGCGCTAGGATTCGTAGGCCGGCCAGCCGGCCGGCGTGATTTTTTTCCCAGCATGGTAAAGGCCAATTATCATAACTGGGCATGTCTAGACCCCACTGAATGGAAGATACTTAGGTTCTTAGAACCTTGCTTCCCCTCAAATTAAACTCGTCCCACAATAAACTTACAATCCAAAAATAGTCAATGAAAAATGAGCACCATCCAAGGGCGGCGGAACGAGGGGGGCCGGGGGGGCCGTTGCCCCCCACTTTTGAAAAGGTATCTATTTTTCCCCCCTACTTTCTACCAATAACCAATCGACAGTTCACTGTTAACGGCGTTTGGAATAGGTAGGCCATATCCATTTATTTTCAGAACGGGCATTCACTGTAATTTCACACACAATTTTGACTTTCAGCGCTACAAAAATGATGAAAATCGGCATGCGAACTGTCTAGTGGCGCGCGATTTCACCGCTTTTTCGGCCATTGTGTAAAGCGACATAAGGTTGTGCGCATGTGCCATTTTCAAAACCAGGTCAAGGAACTAGGAAACAAACCGTACCAGTTCTTTACAGTGTATAAGTTAATAGCAGTTCTTTGATTTTGGGTATAACGGGACCTATAATAAGTGCTATTGAAAATCCGGGGAAAAAAGCAAAGAAAAGCAAAGAACTTAGGGCCTCCATTGAGGGGAGGGGGGGGGGGGGGGCGGGGGCACGTGCCCCCGGGTAAAATGATTAATAAAAAAAACGGGGGTGGGGGTAAAGAGGGGGAGGTGAGGGAAAAGGAAAGAAGGAGGAATGGATCGGATGATCTGCTGTCTAATTTTTGGCATAAAATAATACTGACAAAAAAGGGTTATCAATCCATGGAACCCCAGTTTGCGACCCGCACCCGTTCAATTACTCCATGCACATATCATGAAGCCCTCTCAGGGTCTCTACTCGCAGAGGTCGAGGAGGCTGGACATTGGTGTTATCCGCAGAAGACAAACAGGCCTGAAGGCCTGGCGCGCATCTAGTCGCTCGTTGGTATCAGAGGTGGCTCCGTTAATCAACGTAATACATAACCTCGCGCCTGGTGGACATGTGGTCATTGAATTGGCAGTAATGTCCCCTAATTGCCAATTACCCTTTTATTGCAGTATATCTGGATGAATGTTTATGTTGTTAATGACCTTGTGTAAGAATGTTAGTTGGTTGGTTTGTCCATGGAGCTATGGTTTGTCTAACCCAAGCTAGGACATTGTCCGAAAGCTCATCTTTTTGGCGACAGTTTTGCTAAATATATTTATTTTCTCGCATGTTCTAGTTTTGGGTGTGGCCCACATTTATATATTTATAATATATTTATAATCTCCGTAATTCTTCATTTTATCTCCATATAATCTTGAAAACTTTTGCTGAAACAATCCGAGGAAAGAGGCCAGGAATCGCCTCAGATTGCACCACAAAGCATAATAGAATCCAAAATTTCCCGGGGCCCTTAAGCGGGCCCCGGACCCCACGCCGAAAAGGCTTCGCACCCCGCGCTCACATTTGCAAATTTTGGGTGTGCCCCACATTCCTCACAAAACGTATATGTAATATATATTTATATATATATACACATTCTCTATTATAATCTCCATAATTCTCCATTTTATCTCCATATCTTTATTTTACATTTTTGCAAAAAAAATTGCAGGAAAGTGGCCAGCAATCGCCTCAGATTGCACCGCAAAGCATATAGAATCAAAAATTGTCCCGGGCCCTTAAGCAGGCCCCGGACCCCACCCCTCAACCTTCTGACATTCCTCCCAGTGAGTGATTTCTCTTACATCTAGTGATATATCATTTTACTGTTTCATTTTTTTCTTACTTTTTATTACTACATTTATTTTCAATGAGTGAATAGATGCATATTCTGAATATTCTTTTAAAATTTTAATTGTGCATGTGAAAATGAAACAAATGCAAATCAATGCAATTCAATTCATTGTCAAATACACTTTTTTACATCTCCAAATATGCAGAATTGGGAACATAATATGTCAAAAGCTTCTTCAAAAAGGAATAATAGAAGTAGGTTAATAGAAACATTGTCATTACCAGTGATAAGTTAACCACTGATTTTGTCAAAATTCAATACATTTAACATTTAAAAAAAATGGTAATTCCTTCTTTTAAATCAAAATAGACCAAAGATATACAATCACCCTATCGCAAATATTAATATCAACAAAATCCCTACTGTGTTATTGGGACACCCCCTATTACCCCTTCACCCATTTCCAGTTTTCTACAGCCACCCCCCCCCCCCCCCCCCCCCCCACCCACTTGCTTGTCCAAATCGCTTGCCCCCCCTGACGAGGTATGCCAGGTACGCCACTGGTAGTAATAGCTGTAGTACTACTACTAAACCTAGTCGTACTCACTGAATCATGCTCTGAGACCGCGGAGCAAGCACTTGTAATTGTTGAAGGAGGCTGCTGCCGTGAAGTTTCCTTAGAATTTGAAGAACTATCCAACGCTGAAACGAGCTTTATGGGAGTTTCTTCCATGATAATTTGACATTTTGTGAAAAGTTATGTAGAATCATATTCATCATGACAAAATTACGTAGTCACAAACTTGTGAAAGCATGGACCCAATTTGCCTGTCTTCGAGACGTCACAATTTTGAAAGCAACCAAAAACATCGTCAACCTGCCAAATGTAAATAAACTGCACGTGTTAATTTGCCTTTATTCGAGACGTCACAATTTTGAAAGCAACCAAAAACATCGTCAACCTGCCAAATGTAAATAAACTGCACGTGTTAATTTGCCTTTATTCGAGACGTCACAATTTTTTTGTCAACACTATCATCCATCACGCACAAAGTAAACTCTACGTAGTACGAATGCCGTAAAGCAATTGCTTGTACAAAAGGACTCAAACTAAGACTATAACATTGAACGAAAATGAGTTGGACTAGTTCATTTTACAAACAGGGAATGTCCAATCATGTCACTTACAATATTTAGCTCAAATCATTAGTTGCTTCCTAATTTATTGCAATTTTGCATGTAAAATATATTTAAATGTGATATCTTGTATTTATCGTTCATATATTCAACTCAGAAGCAAAATTTATATACGTTTTTTTACCTTTTCTTACATGCTTTGATATTGAACGAATCACGAACGAAGCCAACTGGGAGATCGCCGTTCTGATTGGTCAATAAATAAAAAGTAGGCGTATTGGCATGCTAATATGCATCTATGAATAATTCATGCGGAGCAGTGAAACCTACATTGCAAAATGCCTCGTGACGTTCGTCACTCGGTCGCGCGTTCACCCCGGGTATCTAGACTCATCTCAGCCGCTTAACCAGAGTCACGAGGCCTTGTCAAAAGGCTAGGCTGAATGTAGAAAAGGCACAGACATTTAAACACATAGGCCGCCAGGTGCTATAAGCCAATTAGGTATTCCGATTTATTCCAACTGCGCATGTGCACACAAAGATTTAACATTTTTTTCTCAAGGGTTAAACACGACAGACAAATGCACACGAGGCTATGGGGGACGTGGTAACCAAATCTGCATTATCTGTATTTTCTTGTGAAATCGAATAGACGATGGGCACTTTGTTCGAACAAAAGTTTGGCCACACAAAACACCTGAAAACACCAAAATATAAAACAAAAAAATATTTAGTAACTTTAGAAAACGACGATTTCTTTAAATTTGCTGGTACCCGCTATGCTTTTGCACGCAATCGATAACATATTTATCCCTTGAGAAAAACTGTTGAATCTTGTTGTGCACATGCGCAGTTAGAATAAATCGGAATACCGAATCGGCTTATTCAAAACTACAGGATGATTTCGTGATTTCGCGGCGCCCGACAAAAATACCAACTATGGGCAAATTTAGCCTCGGTACTAGACTTGGTGCCAAGTCGGTAATAGCTAGCGGTCCGCTCGGTATGTACACGGGGGAGGTTGCGGTTGCCTCGTTTCCAATGTGCAGAGTTCGAAGTTAAATTTCCGACTTGGACAATTCGTTTTCAGTTTTGTACACAACCTATGACAATCGCTAGCGAGTTCTATGCGAGCACTCTGATTGGTTCAGATTCCAGAGGGGATAAAAATGTATGAGCAGCTTTATACAACATGTATTCTACGCTGCTTCGCGTATTGTACCGGTACCCGGTACCACTGATCTTTACAAACTGGATAGGTCGAGCGTACATTGATAGGATAGCGAGCCGTGAAGTGTTGCCTTCGTATCGTGCATGCGTACCGTAGACCGTCGAGAGTGACACAGTGACACAGTGGCACTGGTGGCAGCAGCAATGGTGGGTAAAATTGCATTAAAATCCTGTGTAAATAATTTAATTTATTGTATAAACTCGCAGACTGTATGATCAGTGATCTATCAGTGTAACAAATGTCAGGACTACGGTTTGAAGTGAGATTTAGGAGAACATTGCTCTAGGCGAAAACGTTATTTTCGTTTCCAGTGGGATTTTCCATAATATTACTGTCAGTAGATTTATCGAATCAGTTGGTCTAGGGTACCATTTACATAAGATTGAATTCCACAATACAGGTATTTTCAGACCAATTTTGTGCACATTGCACGTCTATGAGGCGCCCTTTATGACGTTATTATTGTAACAAATATATAGAGGATCAAACAAATAATATAAGACCAAACAAATATATATAGGACGAAACAATTATATACAAGACTAAACAAATATATATAGGACGAAACAATTATATATAAGACCAAACAAAAATATATAGGTCCAAACAAATATTATAAGACCAAAGAAATATATATAGGTACAACAAATATTATAAGACCAAACAAAAATATATAGGTCGAAAAAAATATTATAAGACCAAACAAAAATAATGGGTCGAAACTAAATATATATATATAAGACCAAACAAATATATATATGTGGTTCGACAAAAAATATTGTAAGACCAAACACAAATATATATAGGACGAAAGGAATATATATATATAAGATCAAACAAATATATATATGAGTCGAAAAAATATTATAAGACCAAACAAAAATATATATATAGGACGAAAATATATATATATATATATAAGATAAAACAAATATATACGGGTCGAATAAATATTATAAGACCGAACACATATATATACAGAGCGAAGAGTTTCAATTTTATATAAAACGAAGCGCCACCAACGACGGCGGGTTGCAATATTTATAGAACGAAGCGAATTCCATATAAGGAAGAAAAAGTGATAATATATAATTCGAGTTTGCAAATATATAGGACGAAGCGCCATCTACAGCCGACTACCTGCGGTCGGTGAATGTCTGGTTTCCTGAGGTCTAGGAGGTTAGGTGGGCGCACGATATAGCGCGGCGCCTTGCCAACTAAAGTTGACATCACTGACCTCTATAAACACGTCTATAATCATGGCGCGAGAACTTAACGCAGGCCAACAGTGTACGAGAAGTTGTGGAGAATCTTCTCCAAAACCCAACGTTTCACCAATTAGTCGCCACAGCAGGACCACCGGTAACTACTTGCAGTGTAAATGTCGGCCAGGTGGACATCGCCCTGTCAGTATCGTCAGAGTTATCGCGACTGTTCCCTAGTGTCGGCGGTCATGGTAACGTAAGCGGTAGTACTACTGGTGGTACTGGCACTGACAGTGGCAGTAACGTAAGGGCTAACGTTAGACCTAGGGCCAGAAAGAACGCTAGGCCATCTTTTTCAGCAAGGACTGCTACTTCGCCATCATCACCTGCCAGTGCCACTGCCACGTCCGCTGTAAATAGCAGTAGGATGCCTGCCAGCACCGCAAGATCAGGAAGGAGTAGGATGCCTCTGGCTCTACCTAGTACTAGTACTATTAGTATTAGTACCACTCCTAACTCAAGAACCCCACGGTCTGTGGCCGCTTCCGCTACCGCTACGTCCTCATCAGGCTCATCAGACTTGCAGTCCAGAGGCCGGTCACCTCATGCTTTTTCTCCACGCTTTCAAGTAAGTGGACAACAGTCATCGTGTTTAGTATGGGGGTCCCTAGTCAGAGTAAGAACCTTGTCGCTTTTTTAACATCTTGACATGATCTGGCGATAGTACTACTACTAGGGTCCTCCTATTCCCAGGGAGTTCCATTGGGGTTTTTACATTTCACCAGTTCGCGCCGGGATTATTTTAACATCGCCGAGCCGACGGGCGGGATTATTTTTAACGAAACTCGATCCGAAGCGTGTTCAGGCCGATAGTTCTGGGTAGCACACCCACGCATTTCCGGTCTTGCGCGCTGCTGACATACATTTCCGAACTTGGACTTGGCGTGTTTATGCGTCATCCGTTTTGAATTTGGGGAAATTTTTGCGTTTATATACGTCATCCGGCGCGAACTGGTTAAATCAAAATGCCACTTTTTCCAAATGTTTGCCCAAAGAAACATCAGATTTCGCCCTCAAAAACGGCCACATAAGTACTCGATAAGCCATCTGAAATACAAGTACACATCGTCGATTAAGATTGTGGTACTAAGGTTTACTTACGATTCGGATTCCAGCTTAATTCCGCAAGCTGCCTCGGCATTTTGCTGCCGTGTCGGTATGCGAAGCGTTGGTCCCACGCGCGTCCCATGCGATGTGTGTTGGTCGCGCGTGGTACATGTACTAAACATAGTTTCGGGCCAATATTGTCGTTGTGAATTCATTTTTTTTCATGAAACAGGAATCAGACCACTTTACAATTTCCTACATTTTATATTAACCCTTGCTCTTGTTTATCCTCCAACTCACTTCAACATGCACCAAAACAACTATACCCAGCACGATATGTGGCAGAGGGGTACCCCCCTCTTATCCCTATACTTTATACGCACTCAACACTATTGTAACCTAACCCATCCCCCCTTGAAACCTAAAAGGAATTCCTGAGATTCCGGGAACACAATGGTCAACACAAAAGAGGGGGGGTTTTCTCTGCCACATATCGTGCTTCATATGAAAACAACCTATGTATGAATCCTTCAGTGCACACAGCTGGGGTAAACTGGCATGTACCACTGGCATGTACCACTGCCATGCAGTGATCTGTCCCCATAGAGGGAGGGCTAAAAGAAGATAATTGTTAATATTTCTGGATAAAAAAAAAATGAATTTGTTTGGGCTACTGCCGGGAATCAAACCTGGGGTCTCTTTCATGTCAGACCAAATGCTTTCCACGAGGCCACAGGTCTTGCTCAAACGATGCTGGTAATTTAATTACAGTTGATATTTAGCTAGCGCAGGCTTAACATTAATAAATTCTAGTTTGCTAATTGCATAGTACTGAACAACAGTGCAATAAACTTAGGGTGCGTTCATTTTGAATAGCTCACTTGAGTTGACACTGGTTATACCTGGGTTGGTCGTTTAGCTCTGACGTCATACTCGGGTCTCACCTGGGTCAGCCACCACAGACCCTGCTCGAGGAGCAGAGTCACTGGTGGAAGACGTCACACACATGCGTTGTTCATTTCAACTATGGCGGCCGGGTTGCGGATAACTTCAAGTCGGGGCTTAAATTTCTGAACTCTAAACATGTATTGACGGAGTGTATTGTGACATGTATTCAACTTTGACGTTGTTACTTGTTTGCGATAAACGGAAAAGCGGTAAATTTGAAAGGTAAACCTCATTCCGCAAAGGCCGTTTTGTCAATGGCTAAAGACGTGGCTACGAATATTACGTAAGAATCATGATGACCCCCCCCTCCCCTCACCCTCCCTCCTCCCCCTCCCCCTCCCTCCCCCCCCCCCCCTCCCCCCCTCCCTCCCCCTCCCTCCCCCCCACCCCCCCCCCTCCCCCTTCCCTATCCGAGCATTCGTTTAGCATGGGTGTCGTGGCTAACCCTTCGACCCACAATTTTATCCATGTTGACTCGAGTGAGCTAAACGAACGCACCCTTAGATTTGTTTACAGTGACAAATCTGACATATTCAGGTTCCATGCAAATATTGTTGTTGTGACTTCACGAAACATGAATCGGACCATTCTACAATTTTGGACTAATAGGTCTATTTTCTTATTTTTTTTAAATATTCTAGAGCCACAAATAATGAAAAAGATAATATAATTTAAACAATTAAATTTACAATTATTAAAAGAACACCATTTTGTGCTTTGATATCCTGAGATAATGGCACTGTACAAATTGTTTCTTTTCAAGTACACTGTACAACGTCGGCGATAAGGTGTCAAGAAAGAACATTTTCAAAGAGATGTGATTCTACTGTTTGGTCCTGATGACAAAACTGTTCCTCGAGGTGCATCCAGAACCTCCTTATGTGAAGCCGGCCACATCATCCATGGGTTTCATTTCGAAAAGTACTGGAGTAATTCAGAGGTTGTACAACACTTACAGCAGTGTTTTTTAGAACAGTTCAGAACAATCGACTCTCCTGTAAAGTAAGTACATGTGTGTACAGTATTGGGTCATTCCGTGTCAAGTCACCCCTCTTTACATTTGTTAATTTTTGTTTTATATGCTTGTTCGCCTGAAAAAGAAAAAAATTCAAATGTTAGTGGCATCCAACCAGCATTTGTTGTGGTACCGCGTTTTGTTCTTCTTCAAATTTGCCTCTCTAAGTAAAAAGAAAAGAACATTTTCAGTTAATCGTTCAGGTTTTAAACAAAAAGGATGATGATGGACTTTTTATTTTCTATTTTGTATAGTTTTTTCAAGATGGTCACCAAGTATTTTAATTTGAAATGGCCGCTAACATTTAAGTGCAAATTGACAGCCATTTCTTTATTAGTTATCCTATTAAAGTACATGTAAGCATGTATTTGTCTTGTAAAGCATAAACTCGGAGAATATATTCCAAGTGGCTGGTAAATGTCTTCAATATTTCGCACGCGTGAAGGGAAGTTTATTTCAAGGCGCCGCGCTATATCGTGCGCCCACCTAACCTCCTAGACCTCAGGAAACCAGACATTCACCGGCCGCAGGTAGTCGGCCGTAGGTGGCGCTTCATCGTATATATTTGCAAACTCGTCCTATATATTTGCAAACTCGAATTATATAATCACTTTTTCTTCCTTATATGGAATTCGCTTCGTTCTATAAATAATGCAACCCACCGTCGTTGGTGGCGGTTCGTTTTATATAAAATTGAAACTCTTCGCTCTGTATATATATGTGTTCGGTCTTATAATATTTTTTTCGACCCAAATATATTATTTTTTGATCTTATATATATATATTTTCGTCCTATATATATATATTTTTGTTTAGTCTTATAATATTTTTTTGACCCATATATTTTTGTTTGGTCTTATAATACTTTTTTGGACCTATATATATTTCTTTGGTCTTATAATATTTGTTTTGACCTATATATTTTTGTTTGGTCTTATAATATTTGTTTGGACCTATATATATTTATTTGGTCTTATAATATTTTGTTCGACCTATATATTTTTGTTTGGTCTTATAATATTTGTTTCGACCTATATATTTGTGTTTGGTCTTATAATATTGTTTTTGGACCTATATATTTGTGTTTGGTCTTATAATAGTTTTTTCGACCTATATATATTTCTTTGGTCTTATAATATTTTGTTGGACATATATATATTTTTTTGGTCTTGTAAATAATTGTTTCGTCCTATATATATTTGTTTTGTCTTGTATTATTTGTTTGATCCTCTATATATTTGTTACAATAATAAAGTCATAAAGGGCGCCTCATACACGTCAAACAGTTCATGGTGGTAATTTGTGTACACAACATATTGTGTCATGACGTGCATAATGTAATGTTCTGTAGAATTATCCCAATATCGCAATGGTCACAGTTTGTTTTCTCTCACGATTCTCGAAGTGCAGAGCCACCTATTATTACAATGCACGGTGTAGTAGGCCAAGGCTATCATGGTGGAAGGATGTAGACTCATATATTTCCAATACTTCAGAACAAGTTTACCCACAAATCTCTCTTAAAAACGTAGTCCTGGCATTCCTTACAGTTACAGTGCGCAAATAATATTTCACTCTCCTAGTCTAAAGAAATGACTGTGCCAAATAGATTGAGAATTTTGTGTTTCTATAATAGCGACATGTTGCAACATTCTTTCCTTGGCGTTTAATTTATACCTGTATATTATCTTTCTTTGTACACTACAGCTAATTGGTTTACCCAATTCCACTTCTTGCTACAAAGATGTCAGGCTGTACAGCTTATTAATATGGCTGCACAGGTCGCAGGACGAACTGCTCCCATCATGACAGAGGGATAACAGATGACAGCGAATGTCAAAACTTATTTTGTTTAACAATCTGTAAACTACGGAAGCTTAATCGACCAACTACATTTTTCAAGATAAGCTATCTCTGTGTTCCACATTTCTTAGATGTGCTGTAAAAATATCGCAGAACTTTGCATCTTGGCATGTCATGTTTGAACAATATAATAAAGCAGTCGCAAACAGTCACAAAATTATCTTGGTAACATGAAAGTATACATAATATTCTTTAAGCTTTATGTGTTTAATGAAAACTGACAAATCTGGTTACAATTGTATTGTTAATATTCAAAGCAAATTATACAGATGTTATAAAGACATGGATTTACCCTGTCAGTGTAGTGTCAGTGTTCTTCACAATCAATTTTAGCAGGGTAGCCCGGCCTGTGTAAATGTTACGCTGTTCTGTCATATTTTTATGCCGCCCTGTTGAAATGTTATGTCGCCTTGTCAAATTTTGCTTTTCAATCACGGTTTTATTTTGCTTTCTTACAAAACAAAAATTGTGGTGTAAAAATCTTTAATATCGTGTTCATATCGCACAAAATCACTCACAATTTGAGGTTAAAGCCGTACAGGGTGTCCTATCAAAATTTGGCCTGTGAAGAACGCTGCCAAATGTATCTTAACATAGTATGAAAATGTATTATTCGCAGGTTTTTATTTTGGATTTAAAGTAAACAAAACATCAGTAAACAAAACATAATAAGTGTATTATTATTACTATGGCAGTAGTTATTACGTGTTATCTGTAGTGTATCAATGCAAAATAAAAGCAAGCAAAATTGAATCCATTGTGTAACTTGTATGTTATTATTTACACGTGTGATTGGTATTTTTAATTGTGATGTATTTAAAGTTTCTCAAGTTCATAATTTAAGTCATAGAGCTGAATCTTTATTATACAGCTCTATGGTTTAAGTTCGTACCACATAATTGTTTTTTTTTTCTGTCCAATTGTCCAGCAAGAATTGTTGGGGCCCTTCCTAAAATATTTACTAAACATTAGGTTGATTTCAAATCACTGCCTTAAAACCCCACGAACAATTAATGTGCCAATTGAATTTTCCTGAAACACACTGACATTTTCTCTGTTTAATTTTATCATAAAACTGGCACTTTTTTATTGTCTGGATGTAAAATTAAATCAACAATTTCAAAAAATGTCTTAAACCAAAATATCTCGTTTTGCCTTTTTTTCTCTGGTTTTTGCATAAAGTTATCATGCGGAATTACCCCCCCCCCCCCCCCAAAAAAAAAAAAAATAATAAAATAAAGAATTTATAACAGTCTATGGGATATACTCCGACATATCCCATAGACTTTGCACTGCATTGCATCTTCTTACGCGAATGTCTTGTATCTTTTTCCCAAAATAGGTCTATTTAGCATTCAAACTTGGCGTAAACATGTAATTCTTGGGTGTTATAATTATGTTTAACCGAATTTTACTCATCAAACTGGATTGTTTTTGTGATATATACTTCGTTTCTTGCGATATTAAATTCGTTTTCTCGGTCGTGCGCTATACGACTTCGTGTACGCCGGCAGTGTTTTTAAACCACCTTAACAGATCTCGTACAACACATGCGGTTAAAAGAGGTGTTTAGTATGGTGGCCCTGAAGGGACTACGCAGATTGTGAATATTGACGTCAATATTCACGACAATTTTCACGACTTTCTTCAAAGTCGCGAATATTGACGTCAAATTTGACGTCAATATTCACGACTTTCCCAAAAAGTCGCGAATATTGACGTCAACTTTGACGTCGATATTCGCGTCAAATTTCACGACTTTCGCCCTCAATAAGCCCGTTTTCTGAGTAAGGATGACCGATGAACAACTGCATAGACCGACGGTGCGCCCCGGACAAATGAAAAACTCGGTCTTGGAGCAAGACTAGCCAAAACCTAGCTTGTGGAAAAAAATTCGCGTCAAAATATTTGCCACTTTGGGGGCAAGTCGCAAATATTGACGTCAAATTTGACGTCAATAATCGCGACTTTTTGGGAAAGTCGTAAATATTGACGTCAAATTTGACGTCAATTTTCGCGACTTTTTGGGAAAGTCGTGAATATTGACGTCAATATTGACGTCAATATTCGCGACTTTGAGGAAAGTCGTGAAAATTGTCGTGAATATTGACGTCAATATTCACGATCTCCGTAGTCCCTTCATGGCCACCATAGTTTAGCAACTATTCTTTTTTTACGTAGATCATTCTCATTACTTCAATGTTCGTAATTTGTATTGTGTAACATTACAAAGGTAATAATAGAGCATACACAACTCAAATAAATCGAGTGTATCGCAATGATACATTTTATTGCAACACGCAATTGACCTAGCTGAGTGTGATGGTCGTTAAACATCACCAGATCTAGAAACATGTTCCCAAAGTATTGAGAAGAACTCCCCATGTAACGGAATGGATGAGTCAACATTTGCATAGCAGCGCGCCATTGGATCTCACCGCAGAAATACATTGCATATGCATTGCGATGCACGCATATATAAATAACGGTGCGATAACGTATTGATCAAGTCGTTAGATCTGTCGCAACTCGGCACGTTACTAGTCTTAAACCATCCGTGCCAATGAATTTCGACTGAAATTCACGGATGAAACACGACTATCTAACGACTTGTCATCAAGTCTACCTCGGTACGGAATTTGTACACACCCGAACTGTTCCAGTCAAATAATTATATGAAAGCATTTATC
This sequence comes from Crossaster papposus, assembly GCA_037893245.1. Taxonomy (NCBI): domain Eukaryota; kingdom Metazoa; phylum Echinodermata; class Asteroidea; order Velatida; family Solasteridae; genus Crossaster; species Crossaster papposus. The sequence continues at coordinate 150,358 of JBAIAA010000251.1, read as the reverse complement.
GATTTAAATGAAAATTACAAAAGGTTATACTATTATGCCATGTAGATTAAGCATATCCAGTGTCAATATCGATACCCTCAAATAAAGACTTTTACTAGGCCTATTTTTGTGTTAAGCGCGTTGCCCGGTATGCGCACAGGGCGTAAACAAACGCGCGGTGTGTTACCCGTCGAACGAAAGATAGTGTACACAATTATATAAACGCGCATGCAAAGTGCGTTGCACGACAGGCGCGTAATTATACGCACTTGGCTTTGTATAGCTACACGCGCATGCCGTGCAGCCTACGCGTCGTTTTGCCCATACTTTGCAGATCACGGTTTTGTACACACGACTGGCGGTCTATAGGTTTATATGTCTGTGAGAAAAGGACATATACAAAGTGCGCCCTCTCGGGGTCATAATGAGCATCTAGTGGGATCCCCACATTAACTTCATACAACAGAATTGATATGAATGACCATTTGTATCAATGAATATAAGCACTTGGCGTAAGTAAAGCTAAAACTGTGGATTTAGTACAAATTTTAAAACTTAGGTGTTTTTTTTTCAGAATGGAGATTTCATATTCATATAAAACACTGTATATATCCACATTATAACAGACATTATAGCATTAATTCTGTAGCACGTATAGTTTAATAAGTTTAGTGTCTTTTACAAACAAATATGTTTTTTGTATAATTATGTTGACTGTCGGTTACTATTTTACAAAATAAAATATTGTTTTTTGATACTTTATACAACAGGATTTATACTTTATTCACACGCATGCTCGTTGAATTTTAACTATTATTGTTATGAAATCGTTGCTGCTTCTCGCACATTTCCTGAAATAGTTGTTGGTAGGTAAAAAGCAAATAATTATACATGTTTCATTTTTCTTTGTAGGGGTGATTGTTTATTTATTTATTTTTTTTCGGGGGGGAGGGGGGGGGGGGTGGGGGTATGCTGGGGTGGGGGAATACGTTTTGGGTGGGAGGGGGGGGGGGGGGGGGGGGGGGGGCAGGGTGACTAAGTTAAGAAATTGCGGGGAAGCATTTGAAACAATACCTTGAAGCTGGTATGTTTTTGTCAGAATTATTAAATAATTATGACTGAACGTACGACCTATTGACCATAAGCACGCAAATGGATTTCCACTATTTGTAGTCGTACAAAAAATAATAGAAGTTGAAAACTGGTTTCGTGGGTTAGGTTTTCACGTGTACGTAAATTGCGGAGGCGAAGGGTGCAATTACTGAGTGTGGAAGCTATCTAGAACTAGAAATGAAAATGATCGCCGGAGACGGCCGGATATATAGCAACGAGAAACGGGTTGGTTTCGCGTTCAATTAGCAGTCTATATCCGCCTGCGAAAAAAAAGTCATTTTAAAACTAATTGGGTAATTGGTTTCCCGACAGCCAATAATTATTTTCGTTACTATAGTTTGGACTGAGGCTCAGAGGATAATCGCAGTTTTATTAAAAATCCACACGACAACACCTGAAGCGAATCATTCAATTAAGACATCATCACGGGAACGGGTTCTATTGTCATTCTGCTGAATGTCACACACACAATTATGCTTGTGATTTTCTCCTCAATTTTACATTATAATGAGCCATACTCTCACATTCAATTTCGTCCGAGAACAAAAAACCCACACGCTTGTACCAAACCAATTCAGTCATTTATCATTCGTTTTCAAATGTTGATCACTGTATTTAAAGGTAGGATACATCATTGGTAATTGCCTGAATTATCATGAATGGGTGGATGTAAAGGTAGAATACACTATTGGTAATTGCTTAAATGGTCATGAATGTGTAGGGGGTTGTATTTTATAGTAAATGTCGTTTAACTGACCTGTCTGAAGTTTTACAATCATGGATGCTAAGAAAAGCTAGAAAAACGGCGTTTGTTTCCGGCGTCGGCAGTGTTTTTTATGTTAATTCACTGTGCGAAAGGGAAGTGTTTTCGAAAATTTACCGACGCATGGGACATACGTCGGAGGTCCCCCCCCCCCCCCCCCCCCCGTTTCGGCTAACAGTTTGCCCACAGAGGGCGGGGTTATGAAAACGTAACGCCAAGTTTGCATGCTTTACGACGAGCAGAACACGTTGAAACGCCCAATTGAACGGCCATATTGCCGCTAAAATTATATACCAACAACAGATGGCCGATTCTGTTTTACAGTGTGTGCATCCAAAACTGAGGATTGTGTTTAAATCGTTTCATGCAAACAATCATTAACATTCTTATTTGTTTTTGTCCTGGTTCAGTATTTTACCTCTCTTTTAAATGTATATATAAAAATGACATGTTTACGCAACGCGACTCGTCAGTGTACTAAGATTTCACGGGTTTCATATATTAGTGCGAAACATCGAAGTGAACCGATTTGGACTGTGTATATCGGCTTTCAGTACGCCTGTACTTTACTCGCGGTGTACACGTATGAACATGTACAATCTTCAATTACATATTTATATGTACAGAACAAAATAACCTGCAAGTAAATAAACCGACCGGGTCTACTCAAATAAAACATTCAAATACGATAGTGTCTTGTTAATACTGTCGAGTTTCCCTTGCCACTCTCTAAATCACCTTGTGTTTGTTTTAGACACACACAATCTCTTGTTTTATTTAATGTTATTATTTTTTTTTTTTGTAAAGTCGCCTTCAGTCCACATACAGTGCTAGAGTTGTGTAAGATGTGTGCGCACAACGCTAAGTTTAACACTCGTGTATAAATCAATAAACATTAAGGAACTACATACAGGCCCTGTATTGTAGTGACACAGGAAACACATATAGATGCAATACGTGCGTCGCTGTACTGTGTGATATTCTATCACAGCGAGTTGTCAACTTTTTAGCTGTTTCGGCATTTCAGCCGCAACAGCTTTTGTTTCCGTTAATTAGCTGTTTCGGCAATTTAGCCGAAACAGCTATTGTTTTCGTTAAAGTTCTTTTTTTTTTTTTTTTTTTTTGGCTTTTTCGCAATTTTGCGAAAAAGCCTTTGTTTTTGTTCTGATTTGTTTTTTTCTTTTAGTAACCTAAACCCCATAGACTTTGTACACGTTTTTTTGCACAAGTACTTTTACCAGAAAACAAAGTCGTATTTCCATAAAACTTAACCCAGGTGAAGACCCTATAGTGAACTCGTGTCTCGCAGAAATACGTCATGATGACGTCATCAGGGGTCACGTGACGTCATCTTAAAGGTGTAATTGATTTAATCTTTGAAATTCAATAACAAATCAACCGCAAAAGACCGAAACTTAATTCTTGTGGCAATAGATAGAATAATCCAGGATCTTAATTTTATCTCGTGTGCGTGAAATCACGTGACCCTTCCTTCCGGTCTAAACCGGAAGTGCCTCATAATTTGAAAGTGAAAAATGATATGAACTTACTTTCAACGATGTTAGTGTCTGGCTACAATGTATTTTTCAAAAAAAATATTGGTGACGTCATAACATGTTATAGCGCCCTCTAGCGGCAGTTTGAAAAATTGTTAAAATGAATAATCTGTTGATGTGGGTGGCGAAGTTTGCTGAAATCACTTTATAACCCTTGTATTTAATCAGCTTCATGCTAGGAACAAGTTGACAGGAAGAAAAAATATGACGTCACCAGACCGGAAGTTAGAATGAAAAGACTCGTTTTCCTTTGAAAATTCCTAAAAAATTAAACCTAACAGATACAATCTTGATTTTTGCTCTAAAGGTTAATGTAAAAGTAGTTCTCGAACTTCCCTGTGTTTTGGGGCAAAAAACGAACTTGAACATACCCTGCTGCACCCTTGAAATGTAATCGTTTTGGCCTAGGTGCAAAAAGCATTGACCCCTTACGTGTGCATGGCACACGTATAATATACATGCTAGTACATGTACGTATACACTGATAGTGTATTATGTATTGAGCGAATGTATCACCACTGACATCGTTGGTGCAAGCACATGTACGCTCACCCAAGAGGACACTAGCCGCCAACATGTGAAACAGGATGACGTCATCAAATTGCCCATGGGGAAGGGCGCCGCGTACGACAGGTAGGTAAACACGCTTTCGGCTACGCAGAATCCAACCCCGTAGACTTTGTAAACGTTGCTTGCACAATTCAAAGCACTTTTAACGGAAAAACAGAGTCGTATTCCCATAAGCTTGACCCAGGTGAAGACCCAATAGTGAACTGGTGTCTCGCAGACTGACGTCATGATGACGTCATCAGGAGTCACGTGACGTCATCTTAAAGGTTCAATTGATTTAATCTTTGAAAATCAATAAAACATCAACCGCAATTGACCGAAACTTGAATTTTGTGGCAATTAATAGAATAATCCAGGATCTTCATTTTATCTCGCGTGCGTGAAATCACGTGACCCTTCCTTCCGGTGAAAACCGGAAGTGCCTTATAATTTGAAAGTGAAAAATGATATGAACTTACTTTTAACGATGTTATTGTCTGGCTAGAATAAACTATTCAAAAAAATTTCGGCGACGTCATAACATGTTATAGCGCCCTCTAGCGGCAGGTTGAAAATGGTTAAAATGATTAATCTGTTGATGTGTGTTGTGAAGTTTGCTGAAATAACTTTATAACTGGTGTATATAATCAGCTTCATGCTGAGACCATATTGGGAAGGAGAAATATTTATGACGTCACCAAACTGGAAGTTACAATAAAAAATCCTTTAAACATTAAAAAGTCGCTTAAAAATCAACCGCTATAGATATAATCCAGATTTTTGCTTCAAATAGCAAAGTTAAGACTGATCTCGAGCTTCTGTTAATTACGTCACAATGACGTCATCAAGTGTCAGATTACAAGCAACCAAATATTTCTAAATTTAATCTTCGAAAATCAATATAAAATCAACTGTAAGAGATCTGATTTAGATTTTTAAGGAAATTGATAGATTAATCCATGGTCTTCATAATTTGTATTACATGCAAAACGACCTGAAACTTCCTTCCGGTCCAAAGTGCCTTATAATTTAAAAGTGGAAAACGATGCTAACTTGCTTTCAACGATGTTAGGCGCTGGCTAGGTTGTAAGTAACAAAAAAGTTAACAGTGACTTCATAAGCGCCCTCTAGCGTCATGTTGACAAATGTTACGTCATATTACGATTATACTTGAATTATTACGTTTTTAGACGTTGAAGGCATATCTCAGCAAAGGATCGTGTTAACATAACACCTCATTGTGTGTTGTTAGGTGATAGATAGTTGCACACAAAGTTCACAAACGTGTGACGTCATCGTTTTAATCAGTTTGAATTAACTTAAATTCGTTTCCAATGATTTTAAATTGTTTTGATGGTATAAAAGTTCAATTTTTGAAATATTTAATCTAAAAAATTGAGAATGCGAAAAAGCCCTATGTTCTGTTCCTCGAACAGACGTAGTTCTAGTTTTTTAGCTGTTTCGGTTTTTCACCGAAACAGCTTTTGTAATCGTTAAAGTTTTTTTTAGCTGTTTCGGTTTTTCACCGAAACAGCTTTTGTTTTCGTTGAAGTTTTTTTTTTTTTTTTTTTTTTTTTTAGCTGTTTCGGTTTTTCACCGAAACAGCTTTTGTTTTCGTTAAAGTTTTTTTTTTAGCTGTTTCGGTTTTTCACCGAAACAGCTTTTGTTTTCGTTAAAGTTTTTTTTTTTCTTTTTTGGCTTTTTCGCTAAAAAGCGAAAAAGCCTTTGTTTTTCTTCTGTTTGTTTTTTTTTTTCTTCTTCTTGTTCTTGTCCCATAAATCGCATAGACTTTGTACACGTTTCTTCTGGAGGTCACTTTTGTCATTAAACATACTTCAATTTCAACTCATACTGAGCTAGTGCCTAAAACTCGGATGTCATCATGACGTCATCACGTGACACGTGACGTCATCTTAAAGTTTTAATAATTTAATCTTTGAAAATCTATACAAAATCAACCGAGAAAGACCGTAACTAGATGTTTGTGGGAATCGATAGAATAATTAAGGATCTTCATTTTATCTCGTGTGCGTAAAATCACGTTACCCTTCCTTCCGGTCCAAACCGGAAGTGGCTCATAATTTGAAAGTGGAAAATGATTTGAACTTACTTTCAACGATGTTAGTCTCTAGTTAGGCTGCGCTCTCCAAAAAAGTGACCGGTGACGTCATAAATTGTTTTAGCGCCCTCTAGCGGCAGGTTGACAAATGTTTAAAATGAATAATCAGTTGATGTGTGTGGCGAAGTTTGTTCAAATCACTTTATAACTGATGTATATAATCAGCTTCATGATAGGAACAGGTTGACGGAAAGAAAAAAATATGACGTCACCAGACCGGAAGTTATAATGAAAATACCTCTTTTACTTTAACAATTCCTAAAAAATTAACCCTGACAGATATAATCTTGTTTTTTGCTCTAAAGGTTAATGCAAAAGTACTTCTCAAACTTCCCTGTGTTTTGTAGCAAAAGGCGAACTTGGACATACCCTGAGACACCCTTGAAATTTCATGTTTTATGTCCTTGATTGCAAGGCGCAAGTATACGTGTACATTGTATTGAGCGTACTTGTACGTACGATGTCAGTACGCTCCATACATTGTACAATAGAGAAGGGAAGGCGGGACACTGGTATCCATTTGTACGGTGACATGTGAAACACGAGAGTCATCAACATAGGCCATGAGGAAGGGCGCCGCTTACGGCAGGTAGGTAAACGTGCCTTCGGCAACGCAGAACTACGCGTGAATTATACCATAATTATAATAGATGTACGCGAACTTTTGCACAAGTACTTTTAACAGAAAACAAATTGGTATTCTCATCAAACTTAACCTCCGTAAATACTCTATAGTGCACTCGTGCCTTGTGGACAGGCGTCATGATGACGTCATCATGGGTCATGTGACGTCGTCTTAAACGTGCAATAGATTTAATGTTTGAAAATTAATAAAAAACCAACCGCGTATGATCGGAACTTAAAGTTTGTGGGAATTGATATAATATTAAATCCAGGATCTTCATTTTATCTCGTGTGCGTAAAATCCCGTGACCCTTCCTTCCGGTCGAAACCGGAAGTGGCTTATAATTTGAAAGTGGACCATAATGTGAACTTAGTTTCAACGATGTTAGTCTCTGGCTAGTAGTGCTTTTCACAAAAAATACTGGTGACGCCATAACATGTTACAGCGCCCTCTAGCGGCAGTTTGAAAACTGTTAACAATGAATAACCAGTTGATTTGTTTTGCGAAGTTTGCTCAAATCACTGTATAACTGGTTTATATAATCAACATCTTGTTAGGAACAAGTTGGCGAAGACAAACAAATATGACGTCACTAGACCGAAAGTTACAATGAAAAGACCTTTAAACCTTAAATAATTGCTGAAAAATCAACCGCGATAGATATAATTCTTTTTTTTGCTTTAAATAGACAAGTTCAGACAGCTCTCGAGCTGTATGTTAATGACGTCACGATGACGTCATCAAGTATTAGATTGCAAGCAACTAATGATTTGTAGATTTAATCTTTGAAAATCAATATCAAATCAAAAAAACCAGATCTGATTTAGATTTTAACGGGAATTGATAGAATAATCCAGGGTCTTCATATTCGTATTACATGCAAAATGACTTGACCCTTCCTTCCGGTCCAAACCGGAAGTGCCTTATAATTTGAAAGTTGAAAATGATATGAATTTACTTTCAACGATGATAGTCTCTAGGTAGCCTGCACTCTACAAACAAAGTTACCGGTGACGTCATAAATTGTTATAACGCCCTCTAGTGGCAGGTTGAAAAATGTTTAAAATGAATAATCAGTTCATTTTCGTGGCGAAGTTTGCTCAAATCGCTTTATAATTGGTATTTATAATCAGCATCTTGTTAGGAACAAGTTGGCGGATAAAAACAAAATAATATGACGTCACTAGACCGGAAATTACAATTAAAAGACCTTTAAACATTTCTGAAAATTAACCGCGAGAGATATAATCCAATTAATAATTTAAAATTTGCAGTTTTGAAAAAATTAAATAAAGAAATTTATTAAATGAAATCATAAATGTAATGAACAATACCAAAAAAAATGCGAAAAAGCCATATGCTCTGTTCCTTGAACAGACATATCTCTAGTTTTCCTTTTTTTTCCTCCACTTTCAGTGTTTTTACCCATAGGATTTACACACGTTTGTTCTGCCAATACACTTTGGCACTTTGGTGATTCCAATCTACTTGAGACTTGGTGTACACTTAGACCTCCACCCACAGATGGTCCTAGAAGAAATTTGGCTCGATTGCGTCATTCAAGGTCACGTGACGTCACGTTAAACGTTTAATTTTCCCCATAGGTTTTGTACACGTTTTTCTTCAGACTATTGACTTTGGCACTTCGGTAAATCCGACCGACTTGAAACTTGGCATAGACTTAGAACACCACCCCCAGATGTTTCTGAAAGAAATTCGGCACGATTGCGTCAATCAAGGTCACGTGACGTCACATTAAAGGTTCAATTTTCTCCATAGGTTTTGTACACGTTTTTCTTCAAAATATTGAATTTGACACTTCTGTAAATTCGATCGACTTGAGACTTAGCACAGACCTCGACCACCATCCTTAGGAGGGCCAAGAAAAAAATAATCAAGATGACGTCATCGCGGGTCATGTGACGTCACATTAAAGGTGTAGTTTTTAAGACCCTCTAACTCTGAAAGTACAAGTCCGGTTGGGGTCAAACTTGGTTTGCAAGTATTCGAGGGTGTGTTATAGACGAAAATTAAGATGACGTAATTATGACATCACCGGGTGTCATGTGACGTCACATTAAAGGTACAATTTTCTCCATAGGTTTTGTACACGTTTTTCTTCAAAATATTGAATTTGACACTTCTGTAAATTCGATCGACTTGAGACTTAGCACAGACCTCGACCACCATCCTTAGGAGGGCCAAGAAAAAAATAATCAAGATGACGTCATCGCGGGTCATGTGACGTCACATTAAAGGTGTAGTTTTTAAGACCCTCTAACTCTGAAAGTACAAGTCCGGTTGGGGTCAAACTTAAAGGTTCACATTTATCTCCCATTGGTTTTGTACACGTTTGTCTTCAGACTATTGACTTTGACACTTCTGTAAATTCGATCGACTTGAGACTTAGCACAGACCTCGACCACCATCCTTAGAAGGGCCAAGAAAAAAACTAATCAAGATGACGTCATCGCGGGTCATGTGACGTCACATTAAAGGTGTAGTTTTTAAGACCCTCTAACTCTTAAAGTACAAGTCCGGTTGGGGTCAAACTTGGTTTGCAAGTATTCGAGGGTGTGTTATAGACGAAAATTAAGATGACGTAATTATGACATCACCGGGTGTCATGTGACGTCACATTAAAGGTTCAATTTTCTCCATAGGTTTTGTACACGTTTTTCTTCAAAATATTGAATTTGACACTTCTGTAAATTCGATCGACTTGAGACTTAGCACAGACCTCGACCACCATCCTTAGAAGGGCCAAGAAAAAAACAATCAAGATGACGTTATCGCGGGTCATGTGACGTCACATTAAAGGTGTAGTATTTAAGACCCTCTAACTCTGAAAGTACAAGTCCGGTTGGGGTCAAACTTGGTTTGCAAGTATTCGAGGGTGTGTTATAGACGAAAATTAAGATGAATTAATTATGACATTACCGGGTGTCATGTGACGTCACATTAAAGGTTCAATTTTCTCCATAGGTTTTGTACACGTTTTTCTTCAAAATATTGAATTTTACACTTCTGTAAATTCGATCGACTTGAGACTTAGCACAGACCTCGACCAACATCCTGAGGAGGGCCACAAAAAAAATATCAAGATGACGTCATCGCGGGTCATGTGACGTCAATTTCAATCTACTTGAGACTTGGTATACACTTAGACCTTCACCCACAGATGGTCCTAGAAGAAATTTGGCTCGATTGTGTCATTAAAGGTCACGTGACGTCACGTTAAAGGTTTAATTTTTCCCATAGGTTTTGTACACGTTTTTCTTCAGACTATTGACTTTTGCACTTGGGTACATCCGACCGACTTGAAACTTCGCATACACTTAGAACACCACCCCCAGATGTTTCTGAAAGAAATTCGGCACGATTGCATCATTCAAGGTCACGTGACGTTACATTAAAGGTTCAAAGTTTTCTCCCATTGGTTTTGTACACGTTTTTCTTTAGACTATTGACTTTGACACTTTAGTAAATCCGATCGACTTGAGACTTGGCACACACTTAGACCACCATCCACAGACGGCCCTAGAAGAACTTCGGCACGATTACGGCATTCAAGGTCACGGGGCGTCACGTCAAAGTTTCTATTTTTTTCCCATAGGTTTTGTACACGTTTTTCTTTAGACTATTGCCTTTGACACTTTAGTAAATCTGATCGACTTGAGACTTGGCACACACAAAAGACCACCACACACATATTGAAAGTAATTTTAGACACTCGAAACAGCTCTGTGTTTGTCCACAAACACATGTCTATTTGTTTTGTTTTTTTTCCACTTTCAGACTTTTTCCCATAGGATTTGTACACGTTTTTTCAGCCAATACACTTTGACACTTTGGTAAATCCGATCGACTTGAGACTTGGCATACACTTAGACAACCACCCAAGGACGGTCCTAGAAGAAATTCGTTGCGATTACGTCATTCAAGGTCACGTGACTTCGCGTTAAAGGTGAAATTTTCCCCATAGGTTTTGTACACGTTTTTCCTCAGACTATTGAATTTGACACTTTGGTAAATCCGACCGACTTGAAACTTGCCATATACTCAGAACACCACCACCAGATGTTTCTGAACGAAATTCAGCACGATTGCGTCATTCAAGGTCACGTGACGTCAAGTTAAAGGTTTAATTTGTCCCCTATAGGTTTTGTACACGTTTTTCTTTAGACTATTGACTTTGACACTTAGTAAATCCGATCGACTTGAGACTTGGCACACACTTAGACCACCATCCACAGACGGCCCTAGAAGAACTTCGGCACGATTACGGCATTCAAGGTCACGGGGCGTCACGTCAAAGTTTCTATTTTTTTCCCATAGGTTTTGTACACGTTTTTCTTTAGACTATTGCCTTTGACACTTTAGTAAATCTGATCGACTTGAGACTTGGCACACACAAAAGACCACCACACACATATTGAAAGTAATTTTAGACACTCGAAACAGCTCTGTGTTTGTCCACAAACACATGTCTATTTTTTTAGCTGTTTCGGTTTTTCACCGAAACAGCTTTTGTTTTCGTTAAAGTTTTTTTTTTTTAGCTGTTTCGGTTTTTCACCGAAACAGCTCTTGTAATCGTTAAAGTTTTTTTTTTTTTTTTTTTTTTTTTTTTTTTTCTTTTTTTTTTTTTCCTCTTTCAGACTTTTCTCCATAGGATTTGCACACGTTTTTTCAGACAATACACTTTGACAGTTTAGTAATTCCGATCGACTTGAGACTTGGCATACACTTAGACAACCACCCAAGGACGGTCCTAGAAGAAATTCGTCGCGATTACGTCATTCAAGGTCACGTGACTTCGCGTTAAAGGTGAAATTTTCCTCATAGGTTTTGTACACGTTTTTCTTCAGACTATTGAATTTGACACTTTGGTAAATGCGACCGACTTGAAACTTGCCATACACTCAGAACACCACCACCAGATGTTTCTGAAAGAAATTCAGCACGATTGCGTCATTCAAGGTCACCTGACGTCAAGTTAAAGGTTTAATTTGTCCCCCATAGGATTTGTACACGTTTTTCTTTAGACTATTGACTTCGACACTTAGTAAATCCGATCGACTTGAGACTTGGCACACACATAGACCACCATCCACAGACGGTCGTAGGAGAAATTTGGCACGATTACGTCATTCAAGGTCATGGGGCGTCACGTTAAAGGTTCAATTTTTCCCCATAGGTTTTGTACACGTTTTTCTTTAGACTATTGACTTTGACACTTTAGTAAATCTGATCGACTTGAGACTTGGCACACACAAAAGACCATAAACACATATTGAAAGACACTCGAAACAGCTCTGTGTTTGTCCACAAACACATGTCTAGTTTTCTTTTTTTTTTTTTTTTTTCCACTTTCAGACTTTTTCCCATAGGATTTGTACACGTTTTTTCAGCCAATACACTTTGACACTTTGGTAAATCCGATCGACTTGAGACTTGGCATACACTTAGACAACCACCCAAGGACGGTCCTAGAAGAAATTCGTCGCGATTACGTCATTCAAGGTCACGTGACTTCGCGTTAAAGGTGAAATTTTCCCCATAGGTTTTGTACACGTTTTTCCTCAGACTATTGAATTTGACACTTTGGTAAATCCGACCGACTTGAAACTTGCCATATACTCAGAACACCACCACCAGATGTTTCTGAAAGAAATTCAGCACGATTGCGTCATTCAAGGTCACGTGACGTCAAGTTAAAGGTTTAATTTGTCCCCTATAGGTTTTGTACACGTTTTTCTTTAGACTATTGACTTTGACACTTAGTAAATCCGATCGACTTGAGACTTGGCACACACATAGACCACTATCCACAGACGGTCGTAGGAGAAATTTGGCACGATTACGTCATTCAAGGTCACGGGGCGTCACGTTAAAGGTTCAATTGTTTCCCCCATAGGTTTTGTACACGTTTTTTTTTAGTCTATGACTTAGACACTTTCGTAAATTTGATGGACTTGAGACTTGGCACACACTTAGACCACCATCCACAGACGGTCCTAGAAGACATTCGGCACAATTACGTCATTCAAGGTCACGGGGCGTCACGTTAAAGCCTCAATTTCCCCCATAGGTTTTGTACATGTTTTTCTTTAGGCTATTGACTTTGACACTTTAGTAAATCCGATCGGCTTGAGACTTGGCACACACATAGACCACCACACACACATATTGAAAGTAATGTAAGGCACTCGAAACAGCTCTGTGTTTGTCCACAAACACATGTCTAGTTTTTTTTTTTTCCACTTTCAGACTTTTTCCCATAGGATTTGTACACGTTTTTTCAGCCAATACACTTTGACACTTTGGTAAATCCGATCGACTTGAGACTTGGCATACACTTAGACAACCACCCAAGGACGGTCCTAGAAGAAATTCGTTGCGATTACGTCATTCAAGGTCACGTGACTTCGCGTTAAAGGTGAAATTTTCCCCATAGGTTTTGTACACGTTTTTCCTCAGACTATTGACTTTGGCACTTCGGTAAATCCGACCGACTTGAAACTTGGCATAGACTTAGAACACCACCCCCAGATGTTTCTGAAAGAAATTCGGCACGATTGCGTCAATCAAGGTCACGTGACGTCACATTAAAGGTTCAATTTTCTCCATAGGTTTTGTACACGTTTTTCTTTAGTCTATGACTTAGACACTTTCGTAAATTTGATGGACTTGAGACTTGGCACACACTTAGACCACCATCCACAGACGGTCCTAGAAGACATTCGGCACAATTACGTCATTCAAGGTCACGGGGCGTCACGTTAAAGCCTCAATTTCCCCCATAGGTTTTGTACATGTTTTTCTTTAGGCTATTGACTTTGACACTTTAGTAAATCCGATCGGCTTGAGACTTGCCACACACAGAAGACCACCGCACACATATTGAAAGTAATTTTAGACACTCGAAACAGCTCTGTGTTTGTCCACAAACGCATGTCTAGTTTTTTTTTTTTCTTTTTCAGACTTTTCTCCATAGGATTTGCACACGTTTATTCAGACAATACACTTTGACACTTTGGTAAATCCGATGGACTTGAGACTTGGCATATACTTATACAACCACCCAAGGACGGTCCTAGAAGAAATTCGTCGCGATTACGTCATTCAAGGTCACGTGACTTCGCGTTAAAGGTGAAATTTTCCCCATAGGTTTTGTACACGTTTTTCTTCAGACTATTGAATTGGACACTTTGGTATATCCGACCGACTTGAAACTTGGTATATACTTAGAACACCACCCCCAGATGTTCCTGAAAGAAATTTGGCACGATTGCGTCATTGAACGTCACGTGACGTCACGTTAAAGGTGGACATTTTTTCCCCATTGGTTTTGTACACGTTTTTCTTTAGACTATTGACTTTGACACTTTAGTAAATCCGATCGACTTAAGACTTAGCACACACTTAGACCACCATCCACAGACGGTCCTATAAGAAAAACGGCACGATTACGTCATTCAAGGTCACGGAGCGTCACGTTAAAGGTTCAATTTTCCCCCATAGGTTTTGTACACGTTTTTCTTTAGACTGTTGACTTTGACACTTTCGTAAATTTGATCGACTTGAGACTTGGCACACACATAGACCACCACACACACATATTGAAAGTAATGTAAGACACTCGAAACAGCTCTGTGTTTGTCCACAAACACATGTCTATTTTTTTTTTTTTTTTTAGCTGTTTCGGTTTTTCACCGAAACAGCTTTTGTTTTCGTTCTGTTTTTTTTTAGCTGTTTCGGTTTTTCACCGAAACAGCTATTGTTTTCGTTCTGGTTTTTTTTTTTTTTTTTTTTTTTTTTTTTTTTTTTTTTGCCTTTTGTTCTCCATAGGATTTGTACACGTTTGTTCAGACAATACACTTTGACACTTTGGTAAATCCGATGGACTTGAGACTTGGCATACACTTAGACAACCACCCAAGGACGGTCCTAGAAGAAATTCGTCGCGATTACGTCATTCAAGGTCACGTGACTTAGCGTTAAAGGTGAAATTTTTCCCATAGGTTTTGTACACGTTTTTCTTCAGACTATTGAATTTGACACTTTGGTCAATCCGACCGACTTGAAACTTGCCATACACTCAGAACACCACCACCAGATGTTTCTGAAAGAAATTCAGCACGATTGCGTCATTCAAGGTCACGTGACGTCAAGTTAAAGGTTTAATTTGTCCCCCATAGGTTTTGTACACGTTTTTCTTTAGACTCTTGACTTTGACACTTAGTTAATCTGATCGACTTGAGACTTGGCACACACATAGACCACCATCCACAGACGGTCGTAGGAGAAATTTGGCACGATTACGTTATTCAAGGTTACGGGGTGTCACGTTAAAGGTTCAATTTTCCCCCATAGGTTTTGTACACGTTTTTCTTTAGACTATTGACTTTGACACTTTAGTAAATCTGATCGACTTGAGACTTGGCACACACAAAAGATTACCACATACATATTGAAAGTAATTTTAGACACTCGAAACAGCTCTGTGTTTGTCCACAAACACATGTCTAGTTTTTTTTTTTTTTTTTTTTTTTTTTTTTTGCCTTTTGTTCTCCATAGGATTTGTACACGTTTGTTCAGACAATACACTTTGACACTTTGGTAAATCCGATGGACTTGAGACTTGGCATACACTTAGACAACCACCCAAGGACGGTCCTAGAAGAAATTCGTCGCGATTACGTCATTCAAGGTCACGTGACTTCGCGTTAAAGGTGAAATTTTTCCCATAGGTTTTGTACACGTTTTTCTTCAGACTATTAAATTTGACACTTTGGTCAATCCGACCGACTTGAAACTTGCCATACACTCAGAACACCACCACCAGATGTTTCTGAAAGAAATTCAGCACGGTTGCCTCATTCAAGGTCACGTGACGTCAAGTTAAAGGTTTAATTTGTCCCCTGTAGGTTTTGTACACGTTTTTCTTTAGACTCTTGACCTTGACACTTAGTAAATCCGATCGACTTGAGACTTGGCACACACATAGACCACCATCCACAGACGGTCGTAGGAGAAATTTGGCACGATTACGTCATTCAAGGTCACGGGGTGTCACGTTAAAGGTTAAATTTTCCCCCATAGGTTTTGTACACGTTTTTCTTTAGACTATTGACTTTGACACTTTAGTAAATCTGATCGACTTGAGACTTTAGTAAATCTGATCGACACACAAAAGACCATCACACACATATTGAAAGACACTCGAAACAGCTCTGTGTTTGTCCACAAACACATGTCTAGTTTTTTTTTTTTTTTTTTTTGCCTTTTGTTCTTCATAGGATTTGTACACGTTTGTTCAGACAATACACTTTGACACTTTGGTAAATCCGATGGACTTGAGACTTGGCATACACTTAGACAACCACCCAAGGACGGTCCTAGAAGAAATTCGTCGCGATTACGTCATTCAAGGTCACGTGACTTCGCGTTAAAGGTGAAATTTTTCCCATAGGTTTTGTACACGTTTTTCTTCAGACTATTAAATTTGACACTTCGGTCAATCCGACCGACTTGAAACTTGCCATACACTCAGAACACCACCACCAGATGTTCCTGAAAGAAATTTGGCACGATTGCGTCATTCAAGGTCACGTGACGTCAAGTTAAAGGTTTAATTTGTCCCCCATAGGTTTTGTACACGTTTTTCTTTAGACTATTGACTTTGACACTTTAGTGAATCCGATCGACTTCAGACTTGGCACACACATAGACCACCATCCACAGACGGTCGTAGGAGAAATTTGGCACGATTACGTCATTCAAGGTCACGGGGTGTCACGTTAAAGGTTAAATTTTCCCCCATAGGTTTTGTACACCTTTTTCTTTAGACTATTGACTTTGACACTTTAGTAAATCTGATCGACTTGAGACTTTAGTAAATCTGATCGACACACAAAAGACCATCACACACATATTGAAAGACACTCGAAACAGCTCTGTGTTTGTCCACAAACACATGTCTAGTTTTTTTTTTGTTTTTTTTTCCACTTTCAGACTTTTTCCCATAGGATTTGTACACGTTTGTTCAGCCAATACACTTTGACCTTTTGGTAAATCCGATCGACTTGAAACTTGGCATATACTTAGAACACCACCCACAGATGGTCCTAGAAGAAATTTGTCGCGATTGTGTCATTCATGGTCACGTGACGTCACGTTAAAGGTGCAATTTTTCCCCATAGGTTTTGTACACGTTTTTCTTCAGACTATCGACTTTGACACTTTGGTAAATCCGATCGACTTCCGACTTAGCACACACTTTGACCACCATCCCCAGGAGGGCCAAGAGAAAAATCGTCATGATGACGCCATCGTCGGTCATGTGACGTCACATTAAAGGTTCAGTTTTTGGGACCTTCTGTCTCTGGAAGTACAGGTCCGATTGTGCTCAAACTTGGTATGCAAGTATTCCACGATGTGTTATAGACGAAAATTAAGATGACATCATGATGACATAATCGGGTGTCATGTGACGTCAAATTAAAGGTGCAGTTTTTCCCATAGAATTTGTACACATTTTTGTTCAATCAATATATTTTTGGCACTTTGGTAAATCCGATCGACTTGAGACTTGGCACATACTTAGACCAGCATATGTAGATGGTCCTAGAATAAATTCAACACAATTGCGTCATTCAAGGTCACGTGACGTTACGTTAAAGGTTTAATTTTTTCCCCATAGGTTTTGTACACGTTTTCTTATAGACTATTGACTGACATTTTCGTAAATCTGATCGACTTGAGACTTCGCACACACCTCGACCACCACCTCCAAGGAGGACAATCATGACGTTGTCGTGGTCATGTGACGTCACATTAAAGGTGCAGCTTTTAGGACCCTCTATCTGCCACTGTTCAAGTTGTTTGGTGCCCTCATTGCTGCAAGTGGTCGAGTTTACTTGTGCTACGCTCTATATGCAACTGTTACAGTTGTTTGCTGCCCTCATTGTTGCAAGTGATCGAGTTTACTTGGGATGAAACGAAAGTGTCGGTACAAAATTGGGTTGGGTACTCATAATTTAACTGTTACCGGGATGCGAATTTTTTTTTCCCAAACAGGTTTGCACAATTTCATGAATTATTCAGTAGTTTGGATGAGAAGTTATGTTTATTCATCGGAATAAAACATGACGTCACAGCATTGTTGTTATTAGTTAACTAGTTACAATAAATCACTTTAAAGAACAGCTGTTGTCGAGCTGCTATACGTAGTGTAGTGGATAGTGGTATTGGCTATGGATCAAAGATCCCGGGTTCGAATCCTGCTGTAGTAGGTCACCTCGTTTTTCCTAGTCAAATTGATATCTTTAGAGTATTTTTAATTTAAGGGGAAAAGGAGACCTAGAACCTAAGGCATAAAAAAAAAATGTTATGTTGGCGTAACGGGCCCAAAAAAATAGGGTAGATAGGTCGGGATTCTTTTTTTTTTTTTTTTTTTTTTTCCTCCCAGCAATGAAAATGATATGTTTTCTAATTGTTTCAGCCGGTAGTGATACACGATAGCGTGTCCAGGTTCAATATATACACAATCCACACACACAACAATGAGAAACGGTCAGAAATGGTTTCAAACGTATTTATAACTAGATTTATATAGATTTTAATCATTAAATTTCGTCCCTTGAAAAAAAAAAATATCCAGGGTCGGCCGTATTTTTAGGGTCGGTCGGGTTACGCCAACATAACATTTTTTTTTTTATGCCTAAGTGTTGTACAGCGATCAACGCAACTACTGAATAATTCATGAAATTGTGCAAACCTGTTTGGGGAAAAAAAAAGGGTTTGTACACGTTTTTCTTTAGACTATTGACTTTGACACTTTCGTAAATTTGATCGACTTCAGACTTAGCGCATACCTCGACCACCATCCCCAGGAAGGCCAAGGGAAAAATCGTAATAATGACGTCATCGTGGGTCATGTGACGTCACATTAAAGGTTCAGTTTTAAGGACCCTCTATCTCTAGAATGTCCGATTGGGGTCAAACTTGGTATGCAAGTATTCCAGGATGTGTTACAGACAAAAATTAAGATGACATCATGATGACATCATCGGGTATCATGTGACGTCACATTAAAGGTTAAATTTTCCCCATAGGATTTGTACACGTTTTTTTTCAACCAATTTATCTTTGGCACTAAATTCGATCGACTTTAGACTTGGCACACACTTAGACCACCACACAAATATTGAAAGGCATTGTAGACATGCGAAACAGCTCTGTGTTTGTCCACAAACACATTTCTAGTTTTTTTTTTTTTTTTAGCTGTTTCGGTTTTTCACCGAAACAGCTTTTGTTTTCGTTAAAGTTTTTTTTTTTTTTCTTTTTTTTTTTTTCCACTTTCAGACTTTTTCCCATAGGATTTGTACACGTTTTTTCAGCCAATACACTTTGACACTTTGGTAAATCCGATCGACTTGAGACTTGGCATACATTTAGACAACCACCCAAGGACGGTCCTAGAAGAAATTCGTCGCGATTACGTCACTCAAGGTCACGTGACTTTGCGTTAAAGGTTAAATTTTCCCCATAGGTTTTGTACACGTTTTTCTTCACACTATTGACTTCGACACTTTGGTACATCCGATCGACTTGAAACTTGGCATACACTTAGAACATCACCTACAGATGGTCTTGGAAGAAATTCGGCACGATTGCGTCATTCAAGGTCACGTAACGTCACGTTAAAGTTTCAATTTCCCCCCCCCCATAGGTTTTGTACACGTTTTTCTTTAGGCTATTGACTTTGACACTTTAGTAAATCCGATCGACTTGAGACTTGGCACACACATAAGACCACCGCACACATTTTGAAAGTAATTTTAGACACTCGAAACAGCTCTGTGTTTGTCCACAAACACATGTCTAGTTTCTCCTTCAGACTCTTCTCCATAGGGTTTGTACACGTTTTTTGTTCGGACAATACACTTTGGCACTTTGGTAAATCCGATCGACTTGAGACTTGGCCTACTCTTAGACCACCACCCACAGATGATCCTAGAAGAAATTTGTCACGATTACGTCATTCGTGGTCACGTGACGTCACGTTAAAGGTGCAATTTTTCCCCATAGGATTTGTACACGTTTTTCTTCAGAATATTGAATTTGACACTTCGGTGAATCCGATCGACTTGAGACTTAAGACACACCTCGACCACCATCCCCAGAGGGGCCAGAAGAAAAATCGCCATGATGACGTCATCGTGGGTCATTTGACGTCGCATTAAAGGTGCAGTTTATAAGACCCTCTATCTCTGGAAGTAAAGGTCTGATTGGGGTCAAACTTGGTATGCAAGTATTCCAGGATGTGTTATAGACGAAAATTAAGATGACGTCATGACGACGTCATCGTGGGCCATGTGACGTCACATTAAAGGTTCAGTTTTCCCTATAGGTTTTGTACACGTTTTTCGTCAGACTATTGAATTTGACACTTTGGTAAATCCAATCGACTCGAGACTTAGTACACACCTCGACCACCATCTCTATGAGGGCCACAAGGATAATCGTCATGATGACGTCATCGTGGGTCAGGTGACGTCACTTTAAAGGTGTAGTTTTTAAGACCCTCTATCTCTGGAAGTAAAGGTCTGATTGGGGTCAAACTTGGTATGCAAGTATTCCAGGATGTGTTATAGACGGAAATTAAGATGACGTCATGACGACGTCATCGTGGGCCATGTGACGTCACGTTAAAGGTGCAGTTTTTCCCATAGGATTTGTACACGTTTTTTGCAACCAAGATATATTTGGCACTTTGGTAAATCCGATCGACTTCAGATTTGGTACACACATAGACCACCACTCACATATTCAAAGTCATTTTTAGACAAGCGAAACAGCTCTGTGTTTGTCCACAAACACATTTCTAGTTTTTTTTTTTTTTTTTTTCCACTTTCAATGTTTTTACCCATAGGATTTACACACGTTTGTTCTGCCAATACACTTTGGCACTTTGGTAAATCCAATTGACTTGAGACTTGGTATACACTTAGACCTCCACCCACAGATGGTCCTAGAAGAAATTTGGCTCGATTGCGTCATTCAAGGTCACGTGACGTCACGTTAAAGGTTTAATTTTCCCCATAGGTTTTGTACACGTTTTTCTTCAGACTATTGACTTTGGCACTTCGGTAAATCCGACCGACTTGAAACTTAGCATACACTTAGAACACCACCCCCAGATGTTTCTGAAAGAAATTCGGCACGATTGCGTCATTCAAGGTCACGTGACGTCACATTAAAGGTTCACATTTTTCTCCCATTGGTTTTGTACACGTTTTTCTTTAGACTATTGACTTTGACACTTTAGTAAATCTGATCGACTTGAGACTTGGCACACACTTAGACCACCATCAACATACGGCCCTAGAAGAAATTCGGCACGATTACGTCATTCAATGTCACGCGGCGTCACGTTAAAGTTTCTATTTTTTCCCATAGGTTTTGTACACGTTTTTCTTTAGACTATTGCCTTTGACACTTTAGTAAATCTGATCGACTTGAGACTTGGCACACACAAAAGACCACCACACACATATTGAAAGTAATTTTAGACACTCGAAACAGCTCTGTGTTTGTCCACAAACACATGTCTAGTTTTTTTTTTTTTCAGACTTTTCTTCATAGGATTTGCACACGTTTGTTCAGACAGGGCACTTTGACACTTTGGTAAATCCGATCAACTTGAGACTTGGCATACATTTAGACAACCACCCAAGGACGGTCCTAAAAGAAATTCGTCACGATTGCGTCATTCAAGGTCACGTGACCTCACGTTAAAGGTGACAATTTTCCCATAGGTTTTGTACACGTTTTTCTTCAGACTATTGATTTTGGCACTTCGGTAAACCCGACCGACTTGAAACTTGGCATACACCTAGAACACCACTCCCGGATGTTTCTGAAAGAAATTCGGCACGATTTCGTCATTCAAGGTCACGTGACGTCACATTAAAGGTTCACATTTTTCTCCCATTGGTTTTGTACACGTTTTTCTTTAGACTATTGACTTTGACACTTTGGTAAATCCGATCGACTTGAGACTTGGCACACACTTAGACCACCATCCACAGACGGCCCTAGAAGAAATTCGGCACGATTACATCATTTAAGGTCACGGGGCGTCACGTTACAGTTTGTATTTTTTCCCATAGGTTTTGTACACGTTTTTCTTTAGACTATTGCCTTTGACACTTTAGTAAATCTGATCGACTTGAGACTTGGCACACACAAAAGACCACTACACACATATTGAAAATAATTTGAGACACTCGAAACAGCTCTGTGTTTGTCCACAAACACATGTCTAGTTTCTTTTCTTTTTTTTTCTTTTTCAGACTTTTCTCCATAGGATTTGCACACGTTTATTCAGACAATACACTTTGACACTTTGGTAAATCCGATGGATTTGAGACTTGGCATACACTTAGACCACCACCCACAGATGATCCTTGAAGAAATTTGTCACGATTACGTCATTCGTGGTCACGTGACGTCACGTTAAAGGTGCATTTTTTCCCTTAGGATTTGTACACGTTTTTCTTCAGAATATTGAATTTGACACTTCAGTAAATCCGATCGACTTGATACTTAGGACACACCTCGACAACCATCCCCAGGGGGGCCAGAATAAAAATCGTCATGATGACGTCATCGTGGGTCATTTGACGTCATATTAAAGGTGCAGTTTATAAGACCCTCTATCTCTGGAAGTACAGGCCCGATTGGGGACAAACTTGATATGCAAGTATCCCGGGATGTGTTATAGACGAAAATTAAGATGACATCAGGATGACGTCATCGGGTGTCATGTGACGTCACATTAAAGGCGCAGTTTTTCCTATAGGTTTTGTACACGTTTTTTGTCAGACTATTGAATTTGACACTTTGGTAAATCCAATCATCCAATCTAATCGAGAATTAGTGCAAACCTCGACCACAATCTCTAGGAGGGCCACAAGGATAATCGTCATGGTGACGTCATCGTGGGTCATGTGACGTCACTTTAAAGGTGTAGTTTTTAAGACCCTCTATCTCTGGAAGTAAAGGTCTGATTAGGGTCAAACTTGGTATGCAAGTATTCCAGGATGTGTTATAGACGAAAATTAAGATGACGCCATGACGACGTCATCGTGGGCCATGTGACGTCACATTAAAGGTTCAGTTTTCCCCATAGGATTTGAACACGTTTTTTTCAACTAATATATCTTTGACACTTTGGTACATCCGATCGACTTCAGACTTAGCACACACCTCGACCACCATACCCATGAGGGCCAAGGGAAAAATCGTCATGATGACGTCATCGTGGGTCATGTGACGTCACATTAAAGGGGCAGATTTTAGGACCCTCTATCTCTGGAAGTACAAGTCTGATTGGGGTCTGTAGTGTCTTGAGCAAAGACTAGTTTATAATGTACATGTACTATCATGACCCGGGAAAGGGTCATCACGTGACCTAGGGGCTTGCGTGAATGGAACCAAGGAATAAACAAGCATGACAACGGACTCGTAACAGTTGGCTTGTTAAAGTGTTTTATTGGAGTCATATCTTGAGGAGAACACTTCATCTGGCGACGAGGATGGGATACTTTGTGACTTGAAGGATGTCAAAAACGGCTCTGAACGACCTACCGTCCGTGCCAAACTTTGATCCGCATGATGTGCGTGGAGGCTCTACAGGTCAGACACAAACCTGGAAAAAATGGCTGCGTTCGTTCGAACTGTACGTAACCGGTAAGGGCGTAACAGATCTGGAACAGCGTAAAGCGTTATTGCTCCACTGTGCAGGAGTAGCGGTGCAAGATATTTACTATTCATTGCCGGAGGAGGATGGTTTGGATGTCTATGTGAAAGTTAAGAATACTTTGACTGCATACTTTGAGACAAAAGTGAATGTGCCATACGAAAGATATGTGTTTCGCACTCTAAGCCAAGCCAATGATGAAACTGTGGCAGAGTTTGTAATTCGATTACATCACCAAGCAGCCACATGTGAATTCACCAATGTGGATGAACAAATCCGAGACCAAGTCGTGGAGAAGTGCAAGTCGAACAGAGTGCGGACCAAGCTGCTGGAAAAGGGACATGGCCTGACTCTGCAACAACTGCAGACAATCGCATCGACATTCGAGATGACTGAATCCCAAACCAAGCACATGGCAGAGGGGACATCAACGTCATTTAGCAGAGAGACTGTTGCCAGTGTTAAATTCGCGTCAAGAGGACGGGGCAGCAGTTCACACCAAAGATGGTCAAGTGCAAGTGGCGGTCGTGGTGCTTTCACAGCCAGTCGTGGACGATATCCTGGAGGAAGCTCGCGTGGACGTGGAGCTTCAGGTGCTACCGTCGGTCAGCGAGGAGGAAGATGCTATCGCTGTGGAAATGAAGGACATTACGCCAAGGACAAGTCCTGTCCAGCGAGAGGGAAGGAATGCAACAAATGTGGCAAGATCGGACATTTTTCTTCCTGCTGTAAGACCAAGCTGTTCCCACAAGGACAGAACAATACCAAAAAGGGGACTGTACACAATGTAGACAATGATAACCACGATGATGAGCATGATGGTGAAAATTATGATTTGTATTCATTCAGTGTTAATACGGGTCATGTGAATGAGACAAAAGTAAAGGTTGTAGTAGATAAGCAGGAAATTGACATGATTGTTGATAGTGGGGCCACGGTAAACATAGTTGATTATGAAACCTGGGAAACATTGAAAGCTAACAGGATCAGTTGTCAGTCAGAAAAGACCACTAAAAAGTTGTATGCGTATGGTTCAAGACAACCACTAGATTTGAAAGGCAAGTTTATCACAAGCGTGTCACTTACTGGGTCAGAAGAGTGTATTAAGGCAGAGTTCTTTGTGCTCAATGGTAAGGGGCCAGCCTTGCTAGGTAGAGAGACAGCTATGAGGCTAGGGGTATTGAAGATTGGATTAGGTGCAGATATGAGTGGAGTAGGCAGTGTACAAAGTGTACAAGACAAGTACCCACAATGTTTTGAGGGCATAGGTAAACTAACAAATTACCAACTTCATTTGCATGTAGACCCCGATGTCTCCCCAGTAGCTCAAAACATGTACCGTATTCCGTATAGTTTGAGGGCTAAAGTGAATGACAAGTTAGATGAATTGGAAGCTCTTGACATAATTGAACATGTAAATGAGCCAAGTTCATGGGTAAGCCCAGTTATTGTAGTCCCAAAACCCAACGGTGACATCCGTCTTTGTGTAGACATGAGGCAAGCTAATCAGGCGATCAAACGGGAAAGACACCCGATCCCAACAGTGGACGAAGTCTTGTATAAAATGAATGGCAGTGTTGTGTTCAGTAAACTAGACTTAAAGTATGGTTTCCACCAAATCGAGCTAGATGAGCAATCTAGGGATATCACAACATTTGTAACCCACAAGGGATTGTATAGGTACAAGCGACTTATGTTCGGGATTAATGCAGCCCCAGAAAAGTATCAACATGTCATAAGTCAGGTGGTCGGTATGAGCGAAGGCATAGCAAACATATCAGATGACATAGTAGTCTATGGCAAGACACAGGAGGAACATGATCAGTGGCTAGACTGTGTCATGAGAAAATTGAAGAAAAGAAACTTGACCTTGAACAAAGATAAGTGCAAGTTTGGAGTTCACAAGATCACATTCATGGGCCATACTCTGTCTAGGGAAGGCATACAGCCGACAGAAGACCGTGCAGAGGCACTGCGTAATGCCAGGAGGCCATCTAATGCTGCTGAGGTCAGAAGTTTTCTCGGCTTGGTGAATTTCTCAGCTCGCTACATCCCCAACCTTGCTACGGTGGCAGAGCCATTGCGGAGGATGGTACGGAAGAATATACACTTTCATTGGGGAAAGGAGCAGGAAGACAGCTTCACCAAATTGAAAGAAGCCTTGACACATACAAATACTCTGGGATACTTCAGGCTCGATGCAGACAGTACCCAACTTGTGACAGATGCAAGCAACGTCGGCCTAGGAGCCGTGCTTCTGCAAGAATATGATGGACAAATTCGGATAATATCCTATGCCAGTAGAACATTGACTGATGTTGAGAAAAGATACTCAACAACTGAAAAGGAGGCGCTTGCTGTAGTGTGGGCATGTGGGAAATACCACACATACCTGTATGGGGTGGATTTTGTTTTGTTAACAGACCATAAACCCCTGGAAGTCCTGTATGGGCCGAGATCCCGCCCAAATGCCCGGATTGAAAGATGGGTGATGAAGTTGATGTCGTATTCCTTCAAGGTGAAATACCTACCGGGAAGATACAACATTGCAGATGTTCTATCGAGGCTTTCTAAGATGACTCGGACGAATGAACAAGGGACACTGCAGGATGAAACGGAACGCTACGTACGTTGGGTAGCAGGTGAAGCAACCCCCAATGCTTTGTCAACCAGAGAAGTGGAAGAAGCTTCAAGAATAGATGTTGAACTAAGTGCTGTCCGGAGATGCCTCCAGGAGGACTCATGGGAATCAGACATCAGAGACTTTTTCCCAATGAGAAATGAACTCTCGTGTATTGGTTTTCTTGTCTTGAGAGGAACCAGGATTGTAGTTCCCAAAAGTCTGAGACTTCAGTGTGTTCGGTTAGCTCACCAGGGACACCTTGGAATAGTCGGGACTAAACAGAGGTTAAGGACTAAGGTCTGGTGGCCACACATGGAAAAGGATGTGGAGAACTATGTGCGGAGATGCCACGCCTGTCAGATAACAGGGGCAATGCCTGCCCCCGAACCAATGAATCCGACATCATTGCCAACTGGCCCTTGGCAAGACATTAGCATTGACCTGCTTGGACCATTGCCATCACAGGAGTATGTGCTAGTGATAGTGGACTATTACAGTCGATACTATGAGGTTGATTTTATGAAGGTCACTACAAGTGAAAGGGTCATCGAGTCTTTGGAGAATGTGTTCGTCCAACACGGCTTACCAGTAACTTTAACGTCCGATAATGGCCCTCAGTTTACGTCGGACAAGTTCGAAGCATACCTCTCAGAAAATGGGATCAATCACAGAAGAGTCACCCCCTTGCATCCTGCTGCCAATGGAGAAGTGGAAAGACAAAACAGGTCTCTCATGAAAAGAATACGCATTGCACATGCAGAGAAGAAAGACTGGAAAAGAGAGGTGCGGAATTACATGTTTGCATACAGAACAACACCTCATAATACTACAGGTGTTACCCCAGCAGAAATGATGTTCAAGCGCAGACTGCAAACCAGACTCCCTGAAGTTGAAGAGATGGCCAGGCAGGATGAAGAGATAAGAGATAGAGATGCCCTGAGAAAGGAGAGGAATAAAAGATACATTGACATGAAGAGAGGAGCTAAAGAAAGAGATCTAGAGAAAGGAGATGAAGTCCTAGTAAGACAATCTAAACATGACAAACTAAGTACACCTTTCTTCACAGAGCCATACAAAGTAGTTGAGAAAAAAGGGAACAGGGTTGTTGTTAAATCACCAACTGGTGCCCAGTACCAAAGAAACAGTACTCATGTTAAGAAATACAACAAACCACTAAACGATCACGTGTGTGATACACCAGATACACCAGATACACCAGACACACCAGACACAACAGACACGGAAAGTGGGGGTAGAAACAACCAAAAAACCTCGGAAAGGGTTACACCCCTATATTCCGACAGCCCTATGTTCCGACAGCCCTATGTTCCGACAACTAAACCCATGTTCCGACACCCCTATGTTTCGACACCCCTATGTTCCGACACCCCTATGTTCCGACAACTCAACCTATGTTCCGACACCCCCTATGTTCCAATACCCCTTTGTTCCGACACATTATACGTATGTGCCTTCACCCTACCATAATGGGAATTGAGTGACCAATCCACTGTTTGTCATCTCTTAAGTTCTAGCTTATCTGTGTCATTCCTGTGTTATAAGGTTCTCTTAAACAATTAAACACATTGTTCTTAATTTCGGAATGAAAATCGGGGTGTCCAAACTGTACTTTCTCGACCTTCACAGCATCCCAGACAGAAATATTTATATGGGGAAATTGTACTGGCGTGAACTTAATAGTGTTTAAATCTCTCGCTTCTGATTGGTTAACGCCAACCTCGTTTCACGCGATCCGACTATAGTTGCATTTTAATTATAACTTAAAATACAATTAATAAATCACGCTCACGTCAACCAAATACGACAGAGATTTTGTTGTCTTTACCAAAGTTATAAAGTGTTCCCACTCTATCAACATATCAAAAGACTATTAATATGGTTTCAAAATCAGATCTGTATTGAAATTTGTGCCATTGTAATGCATTGTTTGGAATCGTTTAATTTGTTTTGTCTTGATGTTAAAGAGGTTACATGAGCCTTCCATTAAAATGTCAAGTTTGGATATGAATAAAAATGCTATAATACAAGTTAGTGTTTTTATTCCCTGGTTTTAAGGCATACAGATAGGCTTGATTTATCAAGCTAAACGTCCCGAGCTCCCGCCTCGGGGTCTTTGCACCCTGGACACCCGTTGTTTTAAACTAAGGGGAATCCGATCATTTTTCTTCGGGGACAAATCGGAGGCGGTGTTGTCCTTTTTTTCCGCACCGCTACTTGCAAGGATTAAACTAGTATAGGCCTAAGTATCAGAAGAGACTTGACGATTCGAAATAAAAAAGAAAAACAAACACCAAGGAATGTGTTGACAAACACAGATGCCCCGCTGACATAAATCACATTCGATGACCGTTTTTGCACACAGGAAAAGTACAGTCCACTTTTAATAAAGAATGTTGATTATTATAATGAAGGAGCCACATCATGACAACCCTATAGCCTATGGGTACAATTTTTATTTATTTTTTTGAGTTGTCTAGTTTCTTCATCAAAAGTCAAAATACATTAATTTGAATTTTCTGCACACCTAAAGCTTAAGACGCGGGCCTTAAATTTAAAGACAAAACTGACATGGCTCATTGTACTTTTTGCAAGCAAGACTGTCTCAACCACCCCCACCCCATGTGCATTGGCTACCAGTACCGGGCCTTCAAAATAATAACGGGACCCGCCTGCAGAAATAACAAAATAAACAACAAATAAACAAAATGACGCAATATGCCTTTGCCAACATGGTGGACCCATTTTTTATCGCTGCTTACCGCTGAATTGTGTGCTTGCGATCACTATTTTTTGCTTAAGAGGCAAGCGCCGAAATTGTGCGTTGGTTGTGTAAATGCCTTGTTTCGTTTAGTGCGCACGCCCACAAGTTGCAACATTACTTGCAAACCTTTAAAATACGCTTAAAAGCCTTCTGTAAGCGTCGATTTTTGGCAGTCCACACGCGCGATGTGCAATTTACATTTTTTATTAGAAAGGCCCATTCTATAGGGCCACAATTGACGTTGTACTTTGTTTATCCACAAGGCCTACTTAAGAAATTCTGGCACTAAATTCATTGCTTTCCTTAGCCAGCTTGCCCCCGTTTCATGGCCGAGTCAACCGCGGAATTGTGCGCTTACGTTTACCATTCTGCGCGGGCAAGCGCCGAGTTCATATTAAGCGAAAACCTTTTAACGCGAAACACACATGCGCACTGACAAACAATTCTCGCTAACTGATGTATGTATAATTAATAAAGCGCAACTTTCCCTTCTTCGGCGAGCGTCGATTCTTTATTTACGATGAGAGCCATGAATGTACATGGGCCCTCCTGTCACCAACATATGTAACAGGCCATTATAACCTCATTTTCGGGTGTCGGAACATAGGGGTGTCGGAACATAGGTTTAGTTGTCGGAACATAGGGGTGTCGGAACATAGGGGTGTCGGAACATAGGGCTGTCACCTCGGAAAGAAAGACTGAGAACATGCATACTCAGGTTGAAAGTAGGCCGGCTAGGGAAAGAAAACTACCCCAACGGTTTGATGACTTTGTAATGTACCGTTAGACTTTGATGATGTTAAAGAAAGAATTGCCAGTTTTGCCCAATTTGTTGAGTTTGTTCATGTTTGCGACCAAATAGTCGTCTTTTACAATTTGTTTATCAGTACTTTACTTTTCATTGATAAATAACAAATAACTCATTTGTTTAATGGAAATACTTGTTCTGCCAATCTTGCTTGTGTTACATGGAAACAGAAAATATATAGTATGTTGAATAGTACATCATTAGAAAACAAAACAAATTCCTCAAGTTAAAATATATTAATTCTTCAGTGTTGCCATAGTTTGCAGAATTGTTTTAAAAAAAAAAGAGTCCACATTTAAAAAAAAGAAAATTGAATGATTTATCAAAGTTAGACATACATGTATCGAAAACAGTTTACAAAGGGATTCCGATGTAATTCACTTGTCTTGTTTGATAATCGAAAGCTTGTTTACAAAAAAAAAAATGCATTTGATATTATCTGTAGATTCAAGATCTAAGAAAGGGAGGAGATGTAGTGTCTTGAGCAAAGACTAGTTTATAATGTACATGCACTATCATGACCCGGGAAAGGGTCATCACGTGACCTAGGGGCTTGTGTGAATGGAACCAAGGAATAAACAAGCATGACAACGGACTCGTAACAGTTGGCTTGTTAAAGTGTTTTATTGGAGTCATATCTTGAGGAGAACACTTCAGGGTCAAACTTGGTATGCAAGTATTCCAGAATGTGTTATAGACAAACATTAAGATGACATCATGATGACATTCCCAGGTGTCATGTGACGTCACATTAAAGGTGTAGCTTTCCCAATAGGATTTGTACACGTATTTTTCAACCAATTAACTTGGGTAAATCCGATCGATTTCAAACTCGGCACACACATAATAAAGGTCATCTTAGACACCCGAAACAGCTCTGTGTTTGTCCACAAACACATTTCTATTTTTTAGCTGTTTCGGTTTTTCACCGATTTTTCAGACTTTTTTCCATAGGATTTGTACACATTTTTTCAGCCAATACACTTTGACACTTTGGTAAATCCGATCGACTTGAGACTTGGCATACACTTAGACAACCACCCAAGGACGGTCCTAGAAGAAATTCGTCGCGATTACGTCATTCAAGGTCACGTGACTTCGCGTTAAAGGTGAAATTTGTCCCATAGGTTTTGTACACGTTTTTCTTCAGACTATTGAATTTGACACTTTGGTAAATCCGACCGACTTGAAACTTGCCATATACTCAGAACACCACCACCAAATGTTTCTGAAAGAAATTCAGCACGATTGCGTCATTCAAGGTCACGTGACGTCAAGTTAAAGGTTTAATTTTTCCCCCATAGGTTTTGTACACGTATTTCTTTAGTCTATTGACTTTGACACTTAGTAAATCCTATCGACTTGAGACTTGGCACACACATAGACCACTATCCACAGACGGTCGTAGGAGAAACTTGGCACGATTACGTCATTCAAGGTCA
Organism: Crossaster papposus; assembly: GCA_037893245.1. Taxonomy (NCBI): domain Eukaryota; kingdom Metazoa; phylum Echinodermata; class Asteroidea; order Velatida; family Solasteridae; genus Crossaster; species Crossaster papposus. Next base: position 119,228 of record JBAIAA010000251.1, on the reverse strand, counting down.
CGGGGCGTCACTTTAAAGGTTCAATTTTCCCCCATAGGTTTTGTACACGTTTTTCTTTAGGCTATTGACTTTGACACTAGTAAATCTGATCGACTTGAGACTTGGCACACACAAAAGACCACCACATACACATTGAAAGTAACTTTGGACACTCGAAAGAGCTCTGTGTTTGTCCACAAACACATGTCTAGTTTTTTTTTTTCCACTTTCAGACTTTTTTCTATAGGATTTGTACACGTTTTTTCAGCCAATATAGTGAGGTGGATTAAGGACAAAAAACACGAAGATCGTGACACGGTGGACAAAAGCACCAATTTTTTTTTAAAGACTCCTATGGGTATGTAGATTAATAAAATCCCATGCTCCAAAAAAATTGCAATGACCTTGACCTAATTATGACGTAATATATTCAAAATGGCCGCCATTTCCTTAAAACGGCATGTTTTTAGTTATATAATGCCGAGGCAAGTGATTTTAGTAGCGAATTATATGTATCAAAGGCCAAGGAATCGCATGGCAACGTTTGTGTTGCACTGAAACAAACAGTTTCATCATTTTTGTATTAAATTTGTCTATATTAGCATATGATGGTATAAAATACTTCATCATCACCGTGGGAAAATCAGTGGTTTGTATTAAAAATCGTCTCTTCCGGTCAATCCAAAATACCATCAATGGACATGCTGCCTAAAGTCCACAAGTTGAAAGAACCACCTTCTCCCCATAATGAGAAATTACTTAAAGGCAGGCCCATTATAACTGCACATAGCTGGATCACCTCCCCTGTATCCAAAACATTAGGCTTCTACCTAAACATCTTACTGTCCAGATTTCAAGATAACTTTTTTGAAAAGGACATTCCTTGGCCAATCATCACCAACTTCCTTCAATTAATAAATTCACTTGATTCTCTGGAAGTATCTTACGACGATGATATCTCATTTATTTCTTTTGATTTTGAGAGCCTATACACAAACATCACACCATCACGATATCCAAGAAACACTTTTCAAGATAAGCGCTGCCTGTGAATACCCTCACGAATACTATTCCTATTTTTCTAAACTACATAACTTCACCAGTGATTTCAGCCATTTTTAAATCGGTAAACACCTCTTCAAACAAACTAAAGGAGTTCAAATGGGGAGCTATCATTCCGCACAACTCGCTAACCTTGTATTAGCTTATAGAGAATTCCTGTTCTGGACCGCACATAGATCCCCCAATGTACTGCTCTTCGTTAGATATATCGACGACGGCTTAATTATTTTCGCAACGACCCCACTTCCTCATATCAAGACATAATCAAAACGCTAGCGGGCCTCTATCTGAAATCCATTCCTGTCAACTTCTCTGTGAACAACAAAACTATGAATTTTCTGGATCTTACTTTGTCTATTAACTATTTCACTCTAACGAATAATAAAATCCAATACCGTGTCTTCCAAAAAGCCTTTCATAAGTTCACCTATGTCAATTACAAATCTAATCATAACCCCTGTATCTTCAGAGGCATCATCAAAGGAGAATGCCATCGCTACAAGACTCACAGTGCAGACGAGAATGAATATAATCACATACTCCAACTTTTCAAACTCCGACTCAAAAGGTGTGGCTACCCTAATAGATTAATTCGAGAAAATTCCCTAGATTACAGAGACGAAGCCTGCACCAAATTACACACTTTTAAAACGCCGAAACGCGCAATTCTTTGCAAAATTCCCTTCAACAAAGCCAGCTACAACGTCAGACAAGCTAAACGAATCCTTAATAAATACACTGGTCTACTAGGCCCCAACTACGGCGTTAACATCTCTATCACCAACAACCCTAAGCTAAAACAGTTGTTGTATACCAGCCGCACACTGCACAGGAAGATTGCTAACTTCAAAGTATAATATTAATATAACAACAAGAATATAATAAAACAAAACAAATCCTCCCACTATCACAAGTTTGTGACGCGCAATTCCTTCTCAAAAATATCCCCCGAGAGCCACTGGTATTGGACGCGTAATTTCTTCTTAATAATATCATCCAAGAGCCACTGGTTTGTAGACGCGTAATTCCTTCTTAAAAATATCCACCAAGAGTCACAGGTTTATGGACGCGTAATTCCTTCTTTATAATTTACTACAAAAGCCACTGGTTGGTAGATACGTAATTCCTTCTTAAAAATACCCTCAGACAGCCACAGGTTTGTGGACGCGTAATTCCTTCTTAGAAATATCCTCCAAGAACCACAGGTTGGTGGACGCGTGGTTCCCTCTTTAAAATATCCTCAGACAGCCACAGGTTTGTGGACGCGTAATTCCTTCTTAAAAATATCCTTCTTAAAAATATCCTTCAAAAGCCACATGTTTGTGGACGCGTAATTCCTTCTTAAAAATATCCTTCAAAAGCCACATGTTTGTGGACGCGTAATTCCTTCTTATAAATATTCTTCAAGAGCCACAGGTTTGTGGACGCGTAATTTCCTCTTAAAAATATATTCCAAAAGCCACAGGTTTGTGGACGCGTAATTCCTTCTTATAAATATTCTTCAAGAGCCACATGTTTGTGGACGCGTAATTCCTTCTTAAAAATATTCTTCAAGAGCCCCTGGTTAGTGGACGCGTAATTCCTTCTTATAAATATTCTTCAAGAGCCACAGGTTTGTGGACGCGTAATTTCCTCTTAAAAATATATTCCAAAAGCCACAGGTTTGTGGACGCGTAATTCCTTCTTAAAAATATCCTCCGAGAACCACAAGTTTGTAGACGCGTGTTTCCTTATAACATTATTTCGCCGACAGCCATTGCTGTACAGGCATGTATGCCTATATTAAAAAGATCACTTTTTACTCAATTAATTAACAACTATCAACTATATAACGGGCAGCTGTTCACTATGTGAGACGTAGTGTTTAAGCTCTACCCATTTTAAGTTAAGTTTTTAAGTTACGCATACATATCGGTTAATGTTTTCATAATTTTCCGATAATTTACCACACGCCCTTATACATAACAATTGTTCTTTAGTATTAAGTCTAAATTACACGATATGTTTCTTATACAATTCATTATTAAAGATTGATTTATGTCAATTAAAATACACATTGGTTATACACTCTGTATAATTTTAATTCATTTCTTTATTTTTGAAACTCATCTTTTGAGTTTTTAATGTAATAAGTGTTACAGGCTCGAGAAATATCTAAACCATATCTGCTAACTTCCAAATTGAACACAATTGTTTATATCCTTAAACTATTTAATTCATATTTCTAATTTATTATGTTAAATATAATATTTTAAAAAAATGCGAATTAATACCGTAGTTCTTTTTAGAGAAACAGAATTCCTTCACCTAATTGATTTAAAATATAGTTGTATCGAAATGTAATAAATTATAACCATAGAACTGTCCGTACTTCGCGTGCATTTTGAGTTCTTACTGTTTCCTCTATGTGTGATCTCTGTGTCTTTGAACTACCTATCCCCTCGTGCCGGGTTTGACATTACTGGATCTTTTATAACCGGTCGTCAAGTCCACCAACAGGCACATTCCCGAACGGTTTTTAAATCTCACTTTCTTCCACGGCGACTGTCTGAACGTCGGGCGTATCGTGGGGTACGCTAGGGACTGTAGTTGGACTTTAGGTTCACTATATAACAATACATTGTGTTAATGTGTTATTGTTTTGGTTGATAGTTATTGTTTATTATATCATAATGGCATCATGGTATCTTGTAGATCAGTGCCACGGTAATTATACTGTTACAATTTTGAACACAAAAGAAATAGCATTTTGGTGACAAAACGGCAATAAAATCTGTTTTTTTCAAATTGTGTGTTATTTGTGTAGTATTGACGATGATGACATCATATTTACATCAATATACATGTAGTCACCATAAAGGATATTAATTTTTTACAAACTAATACCACCCTCATTGAATTCCTTGACCTCAGAAACATAATTTTGGCATGTAGAAATCCCACCATGGCATTTGCGTTTGCTTTATTACATAACAAGAGGTTATGACGTCATAATGACGTAATTCAAGGTTAACAATTCTCAGATTTTTTGGAGCATGACTTTTTTGAAATCTATGGGTCAAACTGATACTTTGGTGAAAAAATGGTGCTTTTGTCCACCGTGTAACGATTTTTTCCTTAATCCACCTCACTAATACACTTTGACACTTTGGTAAATCCGATCGACTTGAGACTTGGCATACACTTAGACAACCACCCAAGGACGGTCCTAGAAGAAATTCGTCGCGATTACGTCATTCAAGGTCACGTGACTTTGCGTTAAAGGTGAAATTTTCCCCATAGGTTTTGTACACGTTTTTCCTCAGACTATTGAATTTGACACTTTGGTAAATCCGACCGACTTGAAACTTGCTATATACTCAGAACACCACCAGCAGATGTTTCTGAAAGAAATTCAGCACGATTGCGTCATTCAAGGTCACGTGACGTCAAGTTAAAGGTTTAATTTGTCCCCCGTAGGTTTTGTACACGTTTTTCTTTAGACTATTGACTTTGACACTTAGTAAATCCGATCGACTTGAGACTTGGCACACACATAGACCACTATCCACAGACTGTCGTAGGAGAAATTTGGCACGATTACGTCATTCAAGGTCACGGGGCGTCACGTTAAAGGTTCTATTTTCCCCCATAGGTTTTGTACACGTTTTTCTTTAGACTATTGTCTTTGACACTAGTAAATCTGATCGACTTGAGACTTGGCACACACAAAAGACCACCACATACACATTGAAAGTAACTTTGGACACTCGAAACAGCTCTGTGTTTGTCCACAAACACATGTCTAGTTTTTTTTCCTTCCGTTTCAGACTATTCTCTATAGGATTTGTACACGTTTTTTTCAGCCAATACACTTTGACACTTTGGTAAATCCGATCGACTTGAGACTTTGCATACTCTAAGACCACTACCCACAGATAGTCCTAGAAGAAATTCGTAACGATTACGTCTTTTATGGTCACGTGACGTCACGTTAAAGGTTCAATTTTTCCCCATAGGTTTTGTACACGTTTTCCTTCAGACTATTGACTTTGACACTTTGGTAAATCCGATTGACTTTAGACTTAATATAAACCTCAACCACCATCCTCAGGAGGGCCAAGAGGAAAATCGTCACGATTACGTCATCGGGGGGTCATGTGACGTCACATTAAAGGTTCAATTTTTTGGACCCTCTATCTTTGAAAGTACAGGTCCGATTTGGGTCAAACTTGGTATTCATGTATTCCAGGATGAGTTGTAGACGAAAATTAAGATGACATTATGATGACGTCATCGGGTGTCATGTGACGTCACATTAAAGGTGTAGTTTTTAGGACCCTCTATCTCTGAAAGTACATGTCCAATTGCGGTCAAACTTGGTATACAGGTATTCCGGGATGTGTTATAGACGAAAATCAGGGTGACGTCAGGATGACATCATCGTGGGTCATGTGACGTCACATTAAAGGTGTAGTTTTTAAGACCATCTATATCTAGAAGTACAAGTCCAATTAGGGTCAAACTTGGTATTCAGGTATTCGGGGATGTGTTATAGACGAAAATTAAGTTGACGTCATGATGACGTCATCAGGTGTCATGTGACGTCACATTAAAGGTGTAATTTTCCCCATAAGATTTGTACACGTGACTGTGATTGCGCAACGCTGACGTACCGTCCATTCTTAAAATAGGGGGGAACAATTTTCTCACGCGAAAAATAAAGAGTTTTTGGCATCCAATCTTAACATCTTGTCTTTTGTAGTTGTAAAAGGTTGTTATTTACCTTAATTTTTATCATCCAATGACAAAAATTGTATTGAAAATAAAAAAAAGCAGTCGAAAAAATTAAGCGTTGACGTACCGTTGATGCACGTAGAGATTGTGCACAAATACTAAAACGACGTTGACAAATACCTCCCCTAAAAAGGGCAATAATAATCGATAAATTGTGAAAAATCGTGCTTCGAACCCACTCACTTTTTTCCATGGATACGTTTAAAAAGGATGTAGCAGTGATATACTGAATTTTAAAAAAAATCTGCCTGTGAACCCCTTGCGTTTTATCGTGTTGTTTTCGAACGAAAATGGCAGAAAATGACATCGCCCCAAAACAAATTCGTGTAGATCGTGCCTGTGTACCTGGCTTTGCGGACGTTATATGAATCACTGAATTCGGGGAGCGAGCGCGGAGCAAATTTGTACGTGTTTCAATGGCGCGCTTCGCGCTAGCGATCTATACGTATTTACTGTGTGAGATGTGTGGCTCATGAGCGTGGAAGAACGAATGAGATACATTTCAACGTTGGTGGCGCACTTTGTTGGCCCCCCCCCCCCCCCCCCACCCCCTGAGTCACACAAGGTCTTTGAAGGTAGTATACACAATTGGTAATTGCTTGAATTATCATGAATGGGTAGATTTGGAGGGTTGTATTTCATAGTAAATATCGTTTAACTGACTTTTCAGAAGTTTTACCCATTATAACAGACATTATAACATTAATTATGTAGCACGGTGGAGTTTAATTAGTTGGGTGTCTTTTACAAACAAATATTGTTTTTTTCTTCAAGTTGACTGTCGGTTATTAGTTAAAAAAAAAAAAAAAATGTTTTGATATTTTATACAACAGGATTTATACTTTATTCACACCCATGCTTGTTGAGTTTTCCAGTATTATTTTTATGAAATCGTAGCTGCATCTCGCACATTTACTAAACAATTTGTTGGTGGGTACTGGGTAACAAGCAAATACTTGACGATCGACCCAAAATCTGCCTGAAATTGGGCGGTAATTCTCCAACGGGCCCCACGTTTTTATGAATGACAATTTTTATCAATGAATAAATTAGCACTTGGCGTCAGTGAAGCTATAACTATGGATTTAGTGAAATATTTTTAAACTTACAGGTTTTTTTCAGAATGAAGATTTTGTATTCATATAAAACAATGTATATCGTCACATTATGACATATTCATGCTTTGAAATGTTTACATTAATTATGAAGCACGTGCAGTTGAATTAGTTTGGTGTATTTTACTAAAACAACAAAATACAAATTTGTATAATGTTTTTAATAATGATTTACATAATGTGACTGAGAATACATATTTTAACTCCTTCAGAAATGTTTTTTTTTTTTTTTTTTTTTTTTTGGGGGGGGGGGAGTACGTTGGGAGTGGGGGAATACGCTGGGGTAGGGGAACAGGGTGACTAAGTCAAGAAATGGTGGGGAAGCATTTGAAACAACATCTTGAAGCTGGTATGTTTTTGTCAGAATTATCTAATAATTATGGCTGAACGTATACAACCTATTTGCCATATAGGCACGCAATTTATAGTCGTACAGAAAATAATTGAAGCTAAAAACTGGTTTCGTGGGTTAGGTTTTCATGTGTACGTAAATTGCAGGGGCGAAGGGTGCAATTACTTACTTATCTAGAACTAGAAATGAAAATGATCGCCTGAGACGGCCGGATATAGCAACGAAGCGGGTTCGTTTTGCGTTCAATTAGGTGTCAATTTCCGCATGCGAAAACGTCATTTTTTAAACAGTGATATTTTACATTGGATAACATGGCTGTTGGATTCAGATTTGAGTGGTGCCTATTAATTTGTTTGGTATCCAAATGTTATATTGGTAGTGCAGAATTTAGCCCTATGTTGAGTGAGGATAATTTGCGAACTAGTGACTTAGATACACCCGGATCAACTATAACGTTAACACTAAATAGCAGCCAACTTAGCAACAATAAGCTTAGCAAAGTTTTATAAATATCGCTTAGCTTCCAACTAGGCTCAGCTGTCAACTAGGGGCCATTTTAGCAGCCACCTATAGGCTTGCAGGCTTTCATGAGTATCGGCTCAGGTCTCGAGACTTACAACACTGTTAACAGTGCGATCATCTTTGGGTAAATTATCCGTTTTGGGGGCAGTAAAGTCATTAAAGGTAGGGTACACCATTTACAAATATTAAACAATTTTACTACCGAATTATTAAGAAATATCTTACTTATTTGAAAGTAAATAATGATTCCAGGCATCCAGCTAAATGACTGCGCTAGATATCCTGTAATTGCTCCGAAAAATTGAATTACCTACGTGTATACTACCTTTGAATAGATTGTTGATGAATATTGCTTTAGAAACGAAAAGTTCACACACAACAAAATGAGAGGGAATCAGGTTGGCGTAGTGGTTCTTCATTCGCAATTCACCGCTGTGACCCGAGTTCGAATCCGGCCTGGGTAAATGTGGATTGGGTTTTTAGTCCCTGCCTGATTCTGTGAGATTTTTCCCCACCTCAAAAACTGTACTTTCTTCTCATTGTCTTCTCTCTGCTGGTTTCTTCAGGTTTGCGAGCTACAGTTCTTAGGGCGTTTTTGAGGAATCCTTAGTTTCATTACCAGAAATAATTAATAACAATAACACACCACGTCCCTGACCCTGATGGAGATTGTCTACAAATGCTCACAAACAGGTCAAGGATTCGAGGAAATACCACATGTGACAGATAATACATCTTACCTGTCATTGTTGACAACATCAGCACCAAAGCTGTTGCTTCCTCCATTCTCCAAGATGTCCGTGAATTCTGAGCACCAATCCGCTAGGGTGTAATTATCAACGACTCACACGCCAACGACAACTAAAGTGCTACTATACGCGCGTTTATAACTCGACAACCATCGGAAAGCGTCTCAACTTTAAACTAAACCGAAGCTTTGCCCGATAATGCGAAGATCGAGATTTCGTTTTGGACTAATTCATCAGCGACTTCAACGATCGATACACCAACGCGACTGTAATGGGCAGCTACACCTGTAGAGCACTGAACGACGATCAAACTGACAGAAAAGAGACTAATATATCGTAGCTCGAAACCGTATCTTATAGACGAAATGCTGAACATTTCGTTAGCGTTCATTGTATATTACATTATCGGCAAGTACTTTGCCAGTTTGCCACGTCAGCTAAGTAGCCGCAGACCACAGACCACGCTGACGTCATAGCCAACCTACATCCAATCAAGAACGAGCCTGCACTTGCGATGATAGTAGAAACATTTATAATTGGCGCCAGTTTACAGCATGGGTGGAGCTAACGCTAGAAGCGGTCAACGTAACAGCCAATGAGCATTCCCTGGTAATTACACTGTTTCTAGCTAAAGCAAAACACCGTCTTGAAACTAACGGAAATATCACCTTGGACTGAACAATGAATACCATCTCGTTCGTAAACAGTCACGAATCGATGATACAGCGCGGCACTGCGTACAAACGAACACGGCTTCTAGTAACAAACTCCGCAGTAGCAATCAAGGTTGGTCTAGGCAATTCCACAGACGTGTAAACAACGAACCTTTAGAAAACGAAACGTAGCCAGACAGTCGAAATGGTTAAAGATGATGCAATGAAGGCAACAAGTCAGTTGGCGTGAAAAACATTAACTTATGCCTTTTACATTAATGGGATCCCCACCGTGTATCCTAAGGAAAATATTACCTTAAAACTGAACAACGAACGTGTACACAACGAACCTTTAGAAAACGAAACGTAGCCAGAGAGTCGAAATGGTTAAATGAAGGCAACAATTCGCTAGCCAGCCACGTGCGCTTGGATTCCTCAGTATCGGTTTGACTGTTCTTCTTGGCGGCTCCTAAAAATAAAAATATAATATAAAAATAAACAAAACCAAGAAAAAAATAGGGTCTGAAAGAGGTATGCAATTTGAAGACTCATCAAGCATTTTAGCTTTCAATGTTTTCAGTCACGAAATGTCCTAAATGTAGGCCAACAAGAACTTTAAAATAAGAACAGTCAGCATGATTAAGTTCAAAATTGCTGATCGGAGTTGCAATCCACAAAGATGGTTGTCTCTTCCTTATTCTCATTTACAATTATTTTTATGATGCCAAAATATAGCCGTTTGTTGCATGGAAATAAAATTAATTAATAGGTTGATCTGACTCACAGATCAACACTCCATCAAAAAGCCATACAGCAGTGTAACATTTGAAGTAATCTTAACCGTGTCGTAAAACTTTACAACTAGAAGGTTTGGCATAAAATTTGAATAAAAATGTACTTATACCAGTTAAACAGAATGTTTCTCTGCACGTAACTTAAAATTCCTTTTAAAGAAAGCTATAGTCATTCAGCAAAACGAAGAATAAGTTGCTAAATTTTGCAAGAAGGTTCGCCATCATGGTCGATAGGCTGACATGCAAAATTATGACAACAGAACAAATCTGGTTCTTACCCTCTGTTGTCTGATGTTCTGGGAAATCATTTCCCCCCTGAAAAACAAGTGCATACATGAAAATAATAGCATATTCTGTATATTTTCAAGCATAAATACAGGGTGTCCCCAAAAAATGTTGCAAGTGGAACGCGTCATTTTGCTCATCATTGACGTTTGTATAAGCTTCAAGAAAAGTAAATTAGATTTCAAATTCTAATTTCAAATGCTAATAAGGTTTGGATCGGAGATTTTCCCGAGGACTCGGCTCAGGTCCTCTGAGCCATTGTTATCACTAATCCCCTATTGTCCCAGGTCCTCCGTTTGAATGGAAGACAAACTCCAGCAAACAATCTACAGGGGTTTCTGAATGAAATCGGAAGCTAAGGTTGCTGCTTAGCAGTCATGCTGTCCCTTTATATCCCTATAACTTTTCAAGAAATGATCTGCCATCTAGATCTCATTTCTTTCTCTAAACCCAGTACAACTGCTTGTATTTTGATCAAAGACATGTTCATACATGTTTTTGTCTACCTTACCACATATAATAATACTAATGATGTGCTATGCTTATATAACACTTTATCACCAAAGTCTTAAAGCGCTTAACATTATTACCCCGGTCACTGGGCCATTGAAACATTCCAAATACCATCTCAGCTCCCTGGGGAGTATACAGCTCGATGCTGCCATTTCAACACAAAGCAGCTAAATCAACCACAATAACCATCTGCCCTCATGGGTACCCATTTACTCCCAGGTGGAGAAAAGCAATGAGTGACGAAGTGCCTTTCCCAAGGGCACACGCACCATAGTCCCAGGCCGGATTCGAACCCACAACCTGTAGCTTTACCTACAGATTACAAATTCAATGCTCCAGACCACGAGCCCACGGCACTCCACATTTATAAAAGCTCCTATTTTGCATGTAATATATGCTTCTCTTTTTTCAAGGTAGCCCCGGCCAAACCTTAGAGGTATTTTACACCATTTGTAATTGCTTGAATTATAAAGACTTGGTGAATTTGGGGGTTGAATTTTATAGTATTAATATCGTTTAACTGACCTGTCGAAGTTTTTACAATCATGGATGCCGAGGAAATAAGCAGAACAAATGGCGTTCGTTTTTAAACGGCGTCAGGCTGTTGTTCTTGTTTTTCTTATATATATATATATTTTAAATAACAATTATTTATTTTCGGAACATTTACAGGATATCTAGCGCAATTGTTTTGCTAAATGCCTATTACCATTATTTAATGACTTCCGCATAAGTTGGCGCTGACATCCGGGAGCTTCATAGTTACGGCTTGAACGTATTATGCTAAGTGTGAGGCTGCTTAAAGATTTAAACCAAAAAATTTAATATTTGAGGTTGGAGGGCCCACAGCATTTAGGTCTAAAAAATCAAAAATATACACCGATACTCCCACGCTAAATAAACACGGGCCACTAACAGTTAATTTACTGTGTTGACTTTACATCTTAATTGTATTTTGATGTATTTTCTATCCCATTTCATTATAGACAATATTTGGTACCAGTTTGTTTCAAAAGGCTATACCGTGGCTTTGTTCCCAATATTAAAGGGACACTATGCCCTCAAGCGCCCAATTGGGCTACAAAACGCGTTTTGAACGAAATAATGTTAATCAGAAAGAGCATCTAAAATACATCCTTTTAAAAATGGTCGTTTTGTGTTATTCTTGTGTAAAACGAGTTCCGGGGTCCACTTTTAAGACCCCAAAAACTTGAGATGTTTGGGTGTAGTCGGGATTCCAGCCGTAAAGTATTCGTTAGTTTGCGGACGTGCAAGTAACAACATGTTGGGCATTGGTGATGTGTTTAATTATTTCATGGATACTCATAGAGTGTATCGTACATTTAAATAAATCGACAGTATTTGTACTCCGTTTTGTCCGATGTAAACACCTGCGTTTTTCGTTCAAAATAATGACAAGTAAACAATCCAAAACATGAAGTTCCCGTATATTTCAGAACTTAGTGCCCCCTTTAAACACTTAAAAATTTCAATACTTGACCATGCAAGTTTGCATTAAAAAACACTGCGCGGAAAGTCGGCTGCACATTTTTGTTACGAAATACATTTTTGATAAATTAAAAGGAACACAGGTTTGCGGATGTGCATTTGAATTCGCGCTGAAATGAATTATCAAGATACTAAATTCGGTGCACATTCGGGAAATCGTACGCCGATTTTAGTTTATTTTTACGACTGTATACACTTTCACGGGAATAGAATTATCGATTGCTAAACGAAAATACAAAAAATATATCTTTAATTTACAAAATAAAATGCACAATTTGTGATATCTTTCGGGAAAACCTGTATTAAATTGTGATGAGTTTAATATTGAAAACCGATGCGCCCAAGCTTACATTTGTATGCACCATGCGATCCTCGAGACAATTTCATAAAGCACCAAAATGCCACAAAAACAGCTTTGCTCAATACAAACAGGTTACCAGCCTTCATGTTCTTTTTATGCTAAGCAAATGCCAGCTGAATACCAGTCACAAACAATAAACATCATATTAAAATTAAATTTGTAGCCCCTTTTTTCCCCCACATTTGAACCCCCCCCCCCCCCCCCCCTATTCATATGCCGGAAAGAGCATTTCTTCACAGGCTCCCTAATAATTAAACATTAAACGTGTAAACATGCTCCGAATTTCAGATACTGGTAACCAACCTGAATAAATAATAACGTCGCTCTTTAGTCTACAAGGTTACATGAACGTGAGGCGTACTCTTCACAATACATATATGTATTATTAAAGCATCCACGACGGCTACGGTCTGCGATCGCTACATCAAGGCCAGGCAGTGTGGTTAATTGTGTTCCTTCAACATCCCCACTGCACGAGCAGGAAACCATGTCTCGCCTGATCGCCCATACGGATATTTACTTCATTATGTACGGCGTGGCTATAATAACACTTACACCAGCTCCCGTGAAAAAAAAACAAATTAATGGAAAAAGCCGCCAGACACATGTACACACATAAACTAAACTGATGAATTCTACATTTAATTTGTTGAATTCATCAGTTTAATGGTTGAAATTCCATCTTTTATAGAGTAGTCACTATAACTGACCGCATTATAAGATTGATTCAACACTTTAGTTTTTAGCTTGTATAGACAATATGCCCTCTGTTTACATGTGTATGTGCCCGGCAGTATGCGCACGCATCATTTTTGACATAAATTTGGTTAAGAGATGACATCAGAGGTTACATAATTCAAAAGCGATCTGACCTGCGATTTATGTAAACACGATGTGTGCGCATACTGCCCGACACATTTGAATACAGATGTTAACACGTGACGTCAAAGGGCACATCGTCTATATGTGTGACCTGCTCCCAAGAAAACGGTGTAAATCTCGCTATGCTATATTAAGTTATGATTGAAAATAGGCGATTTGACAGCGGGGAATAGGTTTTGGGTTTTTTGGCATGATACAATTCCCACATATGTTTTCTTTAGAACTACTAAGTATTTTTTGCAAAAGATTAACAGAAACAAAAAAATATTTTGATTTTACTGAGCGTACCCAAGAATTAAAATTTACCGAAATTAATGAAAATATGAACATATCATGATAAAATTATCGTATGTTCACATCAAAAACCGCGGCATTAATGTCCTATTATCCAATGGCAATATTGTATCAACGAAAAGATCATGATCGCAGCTTTCTACGTTAGATCTAAATTAACCTGAAATATTATTTTGTTAATATCCAATGAAATGCAAGATTGTAAAAGGGTTTGGTATAAACAATGGTGTCAAGGCCCGTAATTGGAGCGCGGTGATTAGTTCAATGGCGTCATCTGATCACTGAGTTTGCGCAGTGTGTCAATTGAAGATCAGCTGATGGGAAACCTCCGACGAACGTTACTCACATGCATTGTTTACCTTGTTCGTGCCGGCGTTCTTAATTTGACTTGTGTAATGAGCGCTGTTTTTGCTCAATAAAATATATTGTTTAAATACCATACATAATAAATTATATATCATTTTAAAGATAAGCATAAGGGATATAGAAATACTAATATTTCAAAATGTCAACTTTACTCTAATCTCGTGGGAGCAGGTCATATTATGTTGTTATACAGGTCGTTATATCTTATACGTCAATGGTTTCCATCGCTGCTGATCGTTAGCCTACTGTCTTTTATCTTGTTTGACGATGACACGACAATCAATTATTTGCATCCTAATTTCGCTTCCTTAGCAGATATCCTCAATACTGAGCGTTCTGAAGTTTCTACCTGGTTCGAAGCACAACATATAGCGCGAACAGCGACCTCACACAGCCATTATTAATGCAATTTAACTGAAGACGACTGAGCGCCGTGTTTCAAAACATCCATAAAATATTATGTTTTTCGTTATTTGCGCTATATTGCTCGTACTCGTATGAAAATACAGATAATGACAGGCGGGGCTAAGAGATGTGGAGTGTTCAATCACACCTTCATTGACCATTTGCGTGTTAAATTTGAATAATATCTGGTACACTGACTTGTTCACACAGCTTCGCACCGTTTAAAGGTAGTTACACCATTTGCAGATATCGCAGATATTTACTACCGAATTATTAAGAAATATCTTTCGCGATCGCGAAAAAACCCAAAATAACTTAAGAATAACTGCTCGACGCCGGTTGAAAGTAAACGCAGTTTTTCGTGCTTGTCTCGCCATCCATGGTTGTAAAACTCCTGACAGGTCAGTTAAACGATATTTACTATAAGATACAACCCCCCAAACCTAAACATTCATGATAATTCAAGCAATTACCAATGGTGTATCCTACCTTTAGCATTACATTCTCCAGATCAAAGACAATGTTGCTATATCACGTGATTCGGGGCAAGCTCTTGCATATAGTTACGTACGATACGCTCAGCACAAATACATTGCTTACAATGGTTGAGAATGGCACAAAGACACCAGACCATTCCAGAGCTGGGGGTTGCTAGTGAAGGCTTGCTCCGAATCACGTGACATAGCAACATTGTCTTTGACCTCAAGAATTTAAAGTTTCTGTGCCATGCTGTGTAAACAAGTCAGTGTACCAGATATTATTAATTAATTACGAGCCATACTGTACATTATTTATTGAAGATTTTCAACACAAGCATCAGAAGGCCTGAGAAGCATTTCTTTGTGGTCACGTTTTCATTTTTTCATTTATTATTTCTCAGGTTTAAATACATACACGTTAAAGACCCAAAGAACAGTACAATCAATTGAACAAAAATGATTGTACACAAACAATATTGATGACACAACTGAAGGATTGCCAAAAGCGAACTTAATCACTATATAGTGGCTCTCTTGAAATGCTATCAAGTACAAAAACAAAACACTAACATTTCTATGATACAAACACTTAGCGACTAAGATAACATTTAACAGGTAGAACAAAAGCTAAATTTACACATACAAAACTTTAACGATTAAAACCTTTAAAACTGTATTGTTTGTTTGTAAAAAATGCACCCTCATCAATTTTTTTATAAAAAAATATATGCAATTGGTACAATTATAAAACCTAAAACGTTACAAATATAAATTCTAAGCAATTTGTATTAGGGTATCAAGTGAACCCGGGATCAATAAATGTTGTCTAAGCGAGGTTCTAAATGATGATAACCCGAAAACAACCATGACTTGGACATTATGTCGGTTATGCCTTCCATGAATTGGGCAATCTATGAAAAAGAGAATGATGAGCAGTAGTGTAGGCTGTTATGTAAGATTTCAAAGTTGTGCATTTTGTTTTGCTAAGGATGCTTTTTTTTGTTTTATTGGCAAGAGTAGACATCCAGGTTTCAGAAAAGTATTGGTAACATTTTTTTCCCATTAACCGTATGGCCGCCATTTTGGATTTCAAAATGGCCGTCATTGTTTTACCAAATATTCAATAAATCAAAGTAATAATGCTATACGAAGTTCATTTTACTGACAATTACATCAATTTATTAAAGGTAGGATACACCATTGGTAATTGCTTGAACTATCATGAATGGGTGGGTTTGCGGGGTTGTATTTTATAGTAAATATCATTTAACTGACCTGTACGAAGTTTTACAATCATGGATGCCGAGGAAAGCACGAAAAATAGCGTTTGTTTTCAACCGGCGTCGAGCAGTTATTCTTTTGTTATTGTTGTTTTTTCGCGATTGCCGCCCGGCGATCGCAAATTTTTCTTTATAAAATTATATTTTTCGGAATAGTTATAGGATATCTAGCGCAATCATTTTGCTGGATGCCGAGAATCATTATTTACTTTCAAATGAGTAAGATATTTCTTAATAATTTGGTAATAAATATTGTCGATATCTGCAAATGGTGTATCCTACCTTTAAGCCAAGGAGTTAAAGATACAATTAGTATTGATTGATACCATCTCACTGGTTGATAGCCATCTTGAATTTCAAAATGGCCGCCACTTTAGGCCAATGTTTTATAACCCGGGAGGGTCATTCCACGTCATTCCACACACTTTTTTGCTCGACCTCCTCCAATTTAGATGGAATTTGGTGTGTGGCTAGGTACTCATGAGAAACTCTGATACGCAAAATATTACCGAAATTCAGTCATTTGTGTAGGAACTGGAGCAGTTTGAAGTTTTAGGTTTTTTTCCGCCAGTAACCACCAATCCACCAAATACCCCTACAGAATGGTTCGATTTCAGCAAGTGAGGTATCATTGGAAAGAGCACAACCTTCTCTATCCAAAAGTATGTCACTTGACATTCTTTTTATGTGTTGACCCAAATCTGGGTGATTTAAGTTGACCTTGAACTTTGACCTGGATTATCTCAAAAGTATATGCTCTGGTTTTGATGACCCTGTTTTTATTCGTGAGATAGTTAACCATACATGGCACACACGAAAAATCAGCTTGGCCAATTACCAACTTCAGGAGAAAAATTAATTTAAAAGGAAACGTCACCCATAGTTTATAATTGCCTAATGTTAAAGAGTGTCAATTGCCATTGTGACTTGATTTTTATTTCATTTTTATCGGTTTCTGTAATCATATAAAACAAAAATGTTCTCGCACTGCGCTTATCGTCATGCGAGCCGCCATTTTGTTCTGGTTTATCGGTACATCCAAAATATTGTGACGTAGTGTCTGCACCATTAGTACGCGAAGCCCGGTCGATAGCGGCCCTGCACGCGCAAGGAATGCAAGTGAACCCTTTTGTGTTCGGCATAGTGTATACATAATGTGTACTGTACATGTGAAAGTGGGCTCAAAATCATACGAAGAAAGATCTGTTGCAATAATTACTAGCTCACAGATTTTCTATTCTTCTTAGAAAATACAAAACTAAACGATAGTTTGTGGCGCGTCAAGTCGATATTCTGCACAGCAATGCAACACATGTACTCGCAATAGTCGGGCGCCGTACAACATACGTCTGCATAATGTAGTTGGCCGCGTCAAGGTGCAGATTACCAGTGCGAACAACGGGCAAACAAGCGATGTGCACTCAGGTGCAGACACTACGTCATAATGTCCCAGGCGAGGCGGGAAATTTGAACAATATGGCCGCGCCCTTGTACTCCTGAATGGCAAGAAATCGTGAATATAATAGGCGCGTTTGTCGTTCTCGATAGCAAATCAAAACAAATTATCTGCAGAGTCAGTATGTTACCATATTCTTTTAGACTAGGTAAAATATTATTGAGCCTGGAATTTCCCTTTAACGACCAACACATGTGTAATATCACTCTTATGAATCCGGATACAGTCACAATTATCAACTATTATGCATGTACATGTATCTCGATCTCGGTATTTTCATTGCTTAACCGCCGTTGCCACTGTAAACCGAGTTACTATAAGATTCCAAATACTGCCTTTTTACGCCATAACGGAGTCTACCTACTTCAGAGGCGGGCACTGAAAATACCGAGATTGAATTCAAAAATACATGCATAATAGTTGATAATTGTTACTGTATTCGCAGTCATAGGAGTGATATTACACATTTGTTGGTTGTTAAAGTCATTTTTCTCCTGGAGTTGGTAATTGCCCAAGCTGATTTTTCGTGTGCGCCATGTACAGTTAACTATCTCACGAATACAAACAGTTCATCAAAACCGGAGCATATACGTTTAAGATAATTGAGGTCAACGGTCAAGGTCACCTTAAATGACCCAGATTGGGGTCAACACATAAAAGCATGTCATAAGTGACATATTGGTGAATAGAGGATTTTGTGTTCTTTCCAATGTTACCTCACTTGCTGAGATATCATATAAATTTGGCAATTTTTAGGTAGATTGGTGGGTTCTGGCGGCAAAACCCGCTAAAACTTCCAACTGCTCCAGCTCCTACAACAAATGACCGAATTTCGCTAATATTTTGCGTATCAGAGTTTATCATGTATGGTGGCTCTGAAGGGACATCGCACATCGCACATTTCTGCGCAGATTTCTGCGATGTCGCCGATTTTATCGCACATTTCTGGGCCTTTTTCTGCGATATTGCAGAATTTATCGCACATTTCGGCGCCGATTTCTGCAATATTGCACATTTTATCGCACATTTCTGCGCCGATTTCTGCAATATTGCACATTTTATCGCACATTTCTGCGCCGATTTCTGCAATATTGCACATGTTTTCGCACATTTCTGCGCCGATTTCTGCAATATTGCACATTTTATCGCACATTTCTGCGAAGAAATCTGCAATATTGCAGATTTTATCGCACATTTCTGAGCAGAAATCTGCGATATTGCACATTTTATCGCACATTTCTGCGCCGATCTCTGCGATATTGCACATTTTATCGCATATTTCTGCGCAGAAATCTGCGATATTGCACATTTTATCTTACATTTCTGCGCAGAAATATGCGATATTGCAGATTTTATCGCACATTTCTGCGCAGAAATAAGCGATATTGCAGATTTTATCGCACATTTCTGTGCAGAAATCGGCGATATTGCAGATTTTATCGCACATTTTTGGGCAGAAATCTGCGATATCGCACATTTTATCGCACATTTCTGCGCAGAATTCTGCGACATTGCAGATTTTTTGGCACATGTCTGCGCAGAAATCTGCAACATCGCACATTTTATTGCACAATTTATCGCACATTTGTTTCAACATTCGAACATTCGAAGGAGCTGGTAGTATGTATATTGAACGTCGAATGAGGACGTGCAAACAGCTTCGTACAGTATACGTTCAGATTTTGACCCTTTATATCTGTTACCACACAAAATCATTTCATTTCGAATGCAGAATACTATGGAACTATTGAAAAATATTCAAATAAAATTAACCACCAGGGATGTGCATTCTTAGTTGTTGTCCTTTCTTTTTGACTTTTATTTTATTTTTAACTCAACAAAATACACAAAACAAAACAAATTATATAGAATTGTTATTATTCAATCTGCACAAACTAAGCTTGAAAAATTTGCAATTTTAGATAAAAACCTATGCACAGTATTTATACTGACAAAGGCTATCTTTTTTTCACATAATTGATTCTGAATAAATACTTAGGGGTAGGCACCCGATGGTTAAATCTACAGTTATAAATAATAACAAAATAATGCAAAGATTCAAAATAAAATCAGGATGATCAATAAATTGTATCTAAAACAATAGATTTATAACATAATTATGTTAAAACGCACCTTAGCATGGCTTCTTGGCCCACCAGTTTTTAAATTAAATCCATTCCTTTTAACTTGTTCACAATCAAACAAAATATGCTTCATTGTCTCTGAAAGATTTGAACAAAAATAAGTAAGAATCAAGTCTCGTCCACACGAAAAGCCTAACATTTGTCATTAACCCTAAACATCAAAAATCCTCCAAAATCCTCATTGCAAAATGCAGGACTTTGCAGGGAGGATCACTGAGGTGATGCATCGAAGGACTTGAGGGCTTTGGGTTTTTGCCACTGGAGGATAAAGCAGCATCCAGGTCATAATGCCTAAACTCTGATGCTGAATGATTTGGCAGGATTGAGGTTACTTGGGTATATATCCAAATAAGAATTTTGAAGGATTCAGGTTATTTGTTACTTTGTACTTTCACACTGCTTGTGCAAATTTGGATGCAGATTCTGGGTCAATCTGACCCAGGAGTTTAAATTAGTTCATACAATTACAAGATGGCTGCTGCATACCCCAGATGGTTTTGTAAAAAAAACAACCAATTTGAATTCTCGTTTGTATATCTTTCAGAAATTATACTGCATGAAAACGCCTGGGGTGGCTTTCTAAACATGCAGTACGTCATGCATGCAGCAGGCTACCTAAATTTTAAAATGGGCTTTTTGGGACAGATCCTCTAGGTCAATAGCAACAAGTCTAGATTTGAAGTATTTAAAGTCATTTGTCTCTTTCATGTCAGCTGGTAGGAGATTCCATTCCGGTATGGTGTATGGGTAGAGTGAGAACTTGTAGCAATCTTTGTTTACTGTAATTCTTTTTAAGTTATTTGGGTGATCATTTCTGGTTTGTCTGTTATGGGTTGTTTCCTCATTTGTCACCTTGAGGTGGTCAATGTTGGATGGAGCTAGATGGTTCAGTTCTTTGTAGACGACAGTTAGACGGGATCTTAAACGTCTAACATCCAGTCGTTCCCACTCAAGTTGTTGGAGAAGTTGGGTGACACTGCTTTCTCGTCTGTAATCATTTGCGACAAAACGTGCCGCTCTGCGCTGAACCTTTTCAACTGAATCTATGAGGGTCTGTTTATGTGGGTCCCATATGCTGCTGCAGTACTCCAATTTGGGTCGAACAAGTGTCTTGTAGGCAATGGCTTTGGTCTTTTCATCACAACATCTCAAGTTTCTTCTCAGAAGGCCAAGAATCTTATTTGCTCCAGAAGTAACTTGGTTGATGTGTTTGGACCAAGATAAATCTTTTGTCAGCTCCACTCCTAGGTATTTTTGTTGACTCACCTCCTGTAAAGTGGCATCCCCCATTGTATATTGATGAGTGATCGATTTATTTTTATGTGTCATATGCATTGTGAAACATTTTGAAGCATTGAAGCTCATTTGCCAAGCTTTCTCCCAGTCACACAGCAAGTTGATGTCTTGTTGCAAAGTAACACAGTCATTATTTGATGTTATTTCCCTGTACAAAATGCAGTCATCTGCAAATAGACGTACCTGAGAGTTTATTAAGTCCGGTAGGTCGTTAATATACATATACAAAAGGAATAATAACGGACCTAAAACTGTCCCCTGCGAAACTCCCGAAGTGACAGGTGAGTTTGAGGATTTTTCTCCATCAATGATGACAATTTGATGACGCATGGTTAGAAAACAATTAATCCAGTTTTTGATATTATTTCTTATTCCAAGGTGATGTAGTTTGGTGAGTAAGCGTTTGTGGGGAACCGTGTCAAATGCTTTACTGAAGTCCATTATTATGAGGTCAACTTGGCTTCGTTTGTCAAGAATCCTAGCCAGATCTTCAGTTAAAGCTGCTAATTGAGTTTCACAGGATCTTTCTTTCCGAAATCCATGTTGACGGTCATTCAGTAGGTGATGGTTATCAATATGTTCCATTACGTGACTATGTATGATGTGTTCAAGTAACTTGCAGATAATGCAGGTCAAGGAAATCAGACGATAATTGGCAGGGCTGGTCCTATCACCTTTCTTAAAAATCGGCGAGATGTTTGCACTCAACCAGTCCTTAGGCATCCTCCCACTGTCCATTGACTTCTGAAAAATCTTCTGAAGTATTGGGGCAATTGTTGCCGAGCACTCTTTCAAGACTCTGGCAGGGATATTATCCGGTCCGGATGCCTTGTTTACCTTGAGGTTCTGAAGCAATTTCTCAACTCCAGGCGTTGTGATGATCAATGAAGGTATGTCTGGAACTGAGCTGTGGCCAATGTCAGGGATGTTTGTCGGATCTTCCTTCGTAAAAATGGAACAAAAATGTTTGTTCAGTGTCTCAGCCTTGTCCTTTGCACCAGAGATGGTATGCCCAGCAGCATTCAAGGTAGAAATTCCAAACACTTCTTGTCTCTTGGTTTTTATGAAATTCCAGAATGGTTTGGGATTTTCGGAATGTAGACTGGCTCCTATGACATCCTTTATGTAGGTCTTGTACTGTTTCTTGATTTTTCGGTCAGTGCGACGTCTCAGTAGCTTGAACTGGTCCCAGAGTACTTTGCTGTTTCTTTTACGAGCTTTCTTGTAGAGGCGTTGTTTTTTCCGGATTTCTCTCTTAGTTGCACCAGTTATCCAAGGTTTACTAGGTCTGGATGAACTCAACTTAGATGGAATATGCTGATCCATCGCTGCTTGTAAGGTATCCCTAAAAGATGTCCATAGGTGTTCAATGTCCATTTCGGCAACTCTTTCATGCGAAAGCTGGTCATTGAAGGATTTCATCTCATTGGCAATGTCAGTATAATTTCCCTTGTTGAAGAGAAAAACCTTCCTCCGGGGGTGTTTGACAAATTTGGCTCTGATGCTGGCGTCGATAACAACAACATCGTGGTCACTAATTCCAGCTTGAACATTCACTTTGTTAACAAAAGATGGACAGTTCGTGAAACAAAGATCGAGGATGTTGTTGTTTCTGGTTGGTTGATTCACAATCTGCGATAAGTTGTTATCCATGGCGATGTCTATCATGATGTTACTTGGACCAGGATATCTGCCACTAGGTTTTAGGCTGTTTGTTATCCAATCTACATCAGGCAAATTAAAATCACCAAGCAACCATATGGCTGCCTGCCTGGGGATTTTTTCAATGCTGATTTCCAACTGTCTTAAGTAGACATTGTCTGTTTGTTGTGATCTATAAAAGGCTCCGATGTACACGGGGGATACTCCTTTCACATGAATACTCGCCCATATCGCTTCGCAGTCACTTTGGAGTTTTGTTTCCTCTTGAGCAACCACAGTATTTTTAATCGCTAAAAATACGCCACCGTAGGAGTCAGATCTATCCTTGCGATAAACGCTGAAGTTAGGTGGAAAAACTTCACCTGAGGCGATGCTTCCATTTAGCCAGGATTCTGTACCCACGATAACATCTGGGTCCTCAGTATCAATTAGGTTATGAAAGTTTGGGAGTTTAGCTCGTAAACTCTGGCAATTTATGTTCAAAATCTTTAAAGGCTTTTGTCTAGGCTTCTTGACAGACTGTTGCGGGGTCTGCCTAATAGGAGTTGAGGTAGCAGTCGGGTCACTGCTACTTAAGTTTGAATTTGAGGTGGATGTGGTGTCATTGCTATCCAGGCTAGAAAGCGATTCAAAACTGTTGGAGGTACTAAAACTACTCAGCGATCCAAAAAAAAAAGTGTCGTAGTTTGGTAGACCGCAACTGCAACAAATCCATGAATAGGATTGATGAGCCTCAAGAATTTTGTAAATGTTTCTGTCCATTTTCATGCATTCAACATGAAACCAGCCATTGCACTGATCACATTGGAGACATTCTTGACCCCATTTCGCTGCTTTATTACAAATCAGGCAGGGAAACTTTGGTTGGTAAGGACCAGGGTTTAATGCAACATCTCCTGCAAGAACGATGAGAAGTGCGATTTTAATGCTGGTTCGATTGTTCAAGTTTAGCACAGGAATGATCAGCTGCTTCGTCTTTGAGTACTGGTATGACTTAGAGTTCAGGAAAACATGGAGCTGACTCACCGAGGTCTGTAGGCTAAGGTTATCCGTCACAGCCACAGGTGCTGTCCAATGTTCCACAAAGTGTTGGTCCGGTATCACTGGTAAATTTCCGTTACATAGTCTCAGCATCATGAGCACAATTGCAGACACAACATAAGTCAAGGATGCTTGAGGAACTCCCATTATTGCACTATGCACGACACGTCCAGCGAAAAACGTATGTCAGATACTTGTACATATGTAGTGTGACGCAGTTTAAATGGGAACCGTTAAAATACCCGCCTTCCACGTTTCAAGATGGCCGCCGGCGGCACGAAAAACACGAAGAAGAAACAAACTCTAAATTACTCCACCAAAAATTGATTTAAAAACGCTGATACACAGACCAGCAAAGACTGAAGTCAATAATTGACAAGTAGAATATAAAAAAGGATCAAAACTAATGATATAATTATAAAAGGTTAAAAACGTAAAAAATCACAGAGCTAAAAAAAAGGCTGCCTGCAGCCTGCATGCATGACGCGAGCGACGCAGATCGAGTGTGTAGCCCGTGCGAAGCATGTATAGCGCCCTATTGCGATAAGTGTTGTTTTACAAGTTCTTGCCAAAACAAAGCTAATTGTAATTGTTCTAATCAAGCCTGTGGCTCTCAGGTAAGATGAAAGGAAAATCAAATATTCGGGGGTGACACAAACTCGATATATATATTTTTTAGGGATAGACTACTCCGTTTAATTCAGTGGGGTTATAATCACATGTGCATAGGGTGACTTTTTAAATGTACACGTACAACTTGAATAATTACCATTTCATAAATCAATGGCGTGGTTCCTTGTATTTTACTTACCATAAAGATAAAGGGAGGTTAACTATAGGATTGTTCCCATGATTCTAGTGTTTGAACTTGGGAATTGTTATGTTATGTATTACATTACATTGTTTTTGTGCTGGATCATTATAACACATATAGCCTATAGGGGTGTGTCATAGCTAGGTTAATTGTGTTTTGAGGAAGCCCACCAGTCGGCATACATAATGTTATTGTGTGCATTTGTGAGCAAATCGCATTTGTGGTACATATGTGGGCAAATCAGTTTTTAGGAAATGTCTTGGGACTGAATATGTATGGAGGGTGCATTTATTATTGTTGTGCTCTCTTTCGCTCTCAGTTTCCCCCTTTAGATTGTGATTGAGGGAACACATTCAACCTACATCATTGGTGTAGAACTGTCGCCTCGTGACATTGGAGTCAAGACGTTGTACCTTAGCTGGTGTACGTGTTTAGAGGCACTCTGGTTTGACCTCTGCCCTTTAGCCTGAACTGTGTTCGGCAGGAACTACAGACCAGGCCTTGCAGTCCAGTGTGACAGGACCTGCATTGCGGTACCCGACTGCAGATTGGGAATCATCCGGCAATATTTCTTGGATCTGGACTTGGTGCACCTGCTAAAGTCAAGGGACTCTGGAACGGAGGATTGAACTTGGACACTGACGGTAGAGTCGGAACAGTAGCTTATTAACCGGGTTATACTTGTTGTTATACTGCGCGCAGAAGTACATGGCCATATCCTTTGACTTTAATAATCGTTATTTTGCATGAAAAATAAAAACATGTTTCTTGTCCTATGAATTTGTGAATTTAGTTGGTGATTTAATTTTGTTGGGTTACCGCTAAACACACAAAATAGTCCAACGGCTTACATTTTGGCGACTTTGCCAGAACTCTCTCACCTAAATTTAGTGAGCTGATTCTGTGTGTTTTAATTGCCGAGCAAAACAGACTGACAATCACATATGTTGATTTGTATTGTATACTGAGAGCCATTGGTTTGAAGGGAATTATTTTTCTTTTTCGTGATTTACTTCATTCAGTGTATTAAGTAAGTGAATTATGTGACCTCTGATGTTACTCTTAACCAAATTTATGTCAAACATGATGCGTGCGCATACTCTGCCGGGCACATTTGAATGCACATGTAAACAGAGGGCACATCATATACAAGCTAAAAACTAAAGTGTCGACTCAATCTTATATAAGTATGCGGTCAGTTAGTGACTACTCTATAAAAGATGGAATTTCAACCATTAAACTGATGAATTCAACACATTTGAATTCATCAGTTTTAGTTTATGTGTGTACATGTGTATGGTGGCCTATTTCCATTAATTAACTATGTTGTTCACGTGAGCTGGTGTAAGTCTTATTATAGCCGAGCCGTACATAATGAAGTAAATATCCGTATGGGCGATCAAGGAAGACATGGTTTGTTAAAGGAATATAATTAACCACAGTATATGGCTTTGATGTAGCGATCGCAGACCGCAGCCATCATGGATGCTTTAATAATTCACATGTATTCTGAATAGTACGCCTCGCGTTCAGCTAACCTTGAAGACTAAAGAGCAATTTTGTTAATTATTCAGGTTGGATACTAGTATCTGAAATTCGGAGCCTTTTTAAACATTTAATGTTTAAATTATTTAGGAGCCTGTGGAGGGGGGGGGGGGGGGGGGGGGGGGGGTGGGGGGGGGGGGGGGGGGGGGTCAAATGTAGGCAGATATACCATCTCTGTATCAAATTCCCTGTAATTTGTAATATTTATGTTAATGTAATTGTCCCGGTAACGTCATTACTTTAAGTGTTTGAAGGGGCACTAAGTTCTGAAATGTCCGAGAACTTCATGTTCTGGATTGTTTACTTATCCTATTTCAAACGAAAAACGCATGTGTTTACATCGAACACAACGGAGTACTGTGGCGGAACCGGGGGAGGACCTAGATGGGGACTGGTCTTAATATCCCAGGACTCCAACCAACTCCTATTATCCAACAAATATATTTAATAGCCTCGCGCAAGGATGAGCGGCTATCCAGACGCAAGGGGGGACAATTAACGAACGGCGGCCTTAGCCTAGGGGCGGTTCGTTTGGTGGAAATATACCACCGTTCTGTGATTGAGAGGGTAACTTGAATGTAATATAACAGAACACTAATTATTTGGTCCTAATAAACCTCACAATACAAATAAACCTCACAGTGACAAGTATTCCGAAGACGAACAATAATTGGTCTTATTCTCTTGATCCAAGCTTCAATTATAATACTTAAATACAATGATCCTTAAATACAATGGTCTTCACGTGGTCAACTGCACCACGGGCTAGGCTAACTTATACTAATAAACCTTAGTGGTCAACTGCACCACTTAACTAAACTTATAACTTGTGATAATCCTCACTGTGCTTATATAATATAATCCTCACTGGGCTTATACAATATAATCCTCACGTGTGATAACCCTCACACCTGTAACAGTTAATACAATTATAATCCTTATCCTTATGTGACAATATAAATGACGACAAAATAAGTAGGGTAATTAACAACGAGGTAGGCTGATTACCTATGCACAAATAAATCCAACATGGTCACATGAATTGTACTTTGGGGTACTTAATAATAACAATAATAACAATAATAACAATAATAACCCTTACACAACCTTGTGTAACCCTCAAGTGAGCTCAGCCTAGGAAATAGTAACCTTCCACAAGTTGAGGTAACCCTCGCATAAGTTTGGGTAACCCTCACGAGAACTCCGCATAGGAAACAGTAGGCCTAATCCTTCACGAGCTTGGTAACCCTCACACAAGTTTGGGTAACCCTCACGAGAACTCCGCATATGGAACAGTAGGCCAAATCCTTCACGAGCTTGGTAACCCCCACACAAGTTTGGGTAACCCTCACACAAGTTTGGGTAACCCTCACAAGAGCTCAGAACAGGGAACAGTAATCCTTCACGAGTTTGGTAACCCTCACACAAGTTTGGGTAACCCTCACAAGAGCTCAGAGCAGGGAACAGTAATCCTTCACGAGTTTGGTAACCCTCGCACAAGTTTGGGTAACCCTCAAGCTAGCTCAATGATTACAGGATCGCCTCGCAGTAACAACGACTGGCAACCCACACAAATCAATGTCCCACTAGCCAACAAAACCTCGGATTACAAACCTTACTCCCACTTGCTGTAATACCAATCTCGACACAATAATTACTAGTTATACCCCAGTACAATTCCACCTACCGGTCTCAACGGTGTGCAGCTTCTGCCGTCAGTTCAGCGCTACTGAGATTATTAGATTGCGAACAACGAACTCAACGTATGACTCTCCGCACAGACGCTGTCTTCCGTACAACTGACAATCAGGCCAACACAACCACATTTCAGCAGGCCCCAGGTCGGGTGCAATACGCGCTGCTGATTGGTTGCAGTGACCGCGCGCATTAATTATTAACAAACTAGACTTCATTACAAGTCGGCATATACCTGTACCCTGTTTCGCCACACAGGCCCCAGCTAAGCTTAGTCCGTCTCGGACTAAACAGCTTAATAAACAAAATAAGAAACAGGTGACAACATCTCTATACAATGAGAATGATAAAGTTAACCTAATTTTTCAAATAAAACCGCGTGAGGTTTACCTGAAATCCTGCACACGTGAGGTTTACCTCCATTCACACGTATACAGTGCTGTAGAATTTATACATTTCCTACAACCCTCACTGTGGTGAGGAAATCTACTGCACATGAAGTTAACATGAAATTACATGAAGTCCTTTTTTATATAAAATATATATAACTTCTTCAGAACGACTTCAAATTATACAAAGTGGTTAAATACAACAGTATATGAACTTTTCAACAAAAATGTGGCAGGAAACATACGTACTTTAAAATCGCGCACAATTATTCAAAATCACAAATATTCACAAATAACTTCGGAGTCATTGGGTTTGATCAAGAGTCCATGATTTTCCCTTGCTCTAAGTCGGCACATGGTAGCAGTTGGCGTCGACCGGTTTCCGGAACTTGTTGTGGATGACCTCCTCGTGGACTAGTTCGCCGTACTGTCGGGATGACAACACCGGTAATGTCGGGTCAAGTTGTCTCGACGTTTGTCTCTGTATTCGCAGTGCCCGCAGCAAAAATTCAGAGGGGGCCGTGTGTCAACTTCCGGTGACGCCAGAGGCCCTGCTTGGTGCTGAAGACCTGTTGACACTGGTAGCACTTCACAGTCATCTTTGGTCTGTAAATAAAACAAACAACAGAACGGTTTGGTTAGCAACACACCCCCTTAGGTGACTAACCTACTATCTGTACCTAACGGGAAGTCTATGTTCCCTCTGGGGATACCTTCTTTGGGTTACCCTAGGGCTATCTACCATGGCCTCCCCTTCCCCACTACTACTAGGAACGACATTTTGAGCCTCAAAAGGCTCATCACTTAGTCGGTCCTCGGGACTAGGCGTGGACTCTAGCACCTCGAACACCGGTTCCTCGACTAATGGTTCTTCCACCATTGGTGGCTGATATTTCCACGCCTTCAACGCTTCACCAGTGTACGGCTTCAGTCTGTCCCCATGGACTACCCAAGCCTTACTCCCAGGCTTCAGCTGAATCCTGTAAGTCACATCGGAGAGTCTCTTGACCACCTGGTATGGTCCTTCCCATCGAAGCTCTAGCTTCTGGGACCTCCCCTTTTTCCTGGACTTATTGTACAGCCAGGCGAACTGGCCTTGCCTCAGGCCTTCGCCATGTACCTTGCGGTCATAATTTCGCTTCTGGTTCCTGGCCTTCTGCCTCAAGCACTCTCTGGCCCGGCCATGAGCCTCTTGCAGATTCTGCCGCAACCTCTGAGCGAAATCCGTTACTGTGGTGTCCTCTACTGTAGGACACTCAACCAGCAAATCAACGGGGAGCCTTGTCTCCCGTCCAAGCATCATCATGTTTGGAGACTCGCCAGTTGACTCTTGGGGAGTGCACCGGTAAGCAAAACATGCATACGGCAGGCACTCATCCCAGTCACGCTGTCTCCTCCTTGGCTCAATCATTACAGCCACCATGTTGACCAATGTCTTGTTAAAGCGTTCAACCATCCCATCGGACTTCGGGTTGTACGCTGTGGTCCTTGTCTTGGAAATACCCAGGACCTTACACATTTGGCCAAACACGGCTGACTCAAAGTTTGTCCCCTGATCGGAATGCAATTCCAAGGGAATTCCAAACCGGCAGACAAACTCACTGACAAACTTGTTTGCCACCGTCTCTGCCTTAGCATCAGGCAGAGCATACGCCTCCATCCACTTGGAACAGTAGTTCCCAACTACCATGATCCAGACATTGCCACTGTCACTCCGGGGTAGTGGCCCCAGCAAGTCCACAGCCACTCTATCCATGGACTCGCCCACCAAATACTGTTGGAGCGGGGAACTCTCCTTTTAGCAGGAGATTTCCTTCTCCCACATAGCTCGCAACATCTAATGAACGACCTCACATCCGCGGTCATTCCCGGCCAATAGTACCGCAACTTAACTTTGGCCAAAGTCTTCGTGACACCTAGGTGGCCACTAGTCCGACCACCATGTAGCTCCTGCTGTACAACCTTTTTCAATTTGTCAGGAAGTACCAGTCGCAACCGCACGGACTTTCCATCATCGGATTCCCAAGTTCTGTACAGGACACCGTCACGCACCTCTAGCTGATCCCATAAGGACCAGAGGGTCTTGTGCGCCAAGGGAAGCGGCTGACACAGTCTCCCAACTGGGACGACTGCCCGACTCCTCTTTTGTCCTAAATATCCAACCGATATTTGGATCACCAAGTTGAGCCTCTCTGACCCCATCTCTAGGCAAGTGTGGTTGGGCAAAAATACCCCTCACCCTTGCCTCAGAAATCGGCATGTCAGAGTCAACCTCATGGTAACCCTCACCAACCCCATCGGTCTTGGTCTCTTTGGCATCACTCGATGTCTCAACGGTCCCTGACGCTTCATCAGCGTCAGCACGACCACATTGCTTACAGGCCTTCCGGGACAACCCATCAGCATTTCCATGCTTACGCCCAGGCCTGTGTTGAATGGTCACATCGTACTCGCTAAATACTTCTAGCCACCGGGCAAGCTGACCCTCGGGGTCCTTAAAATTAAGCAACCACCTAAGAGCAGCATGATCGGTTCGGAGTAGTACCTTCTGACCATACAGGTACTGTCTAAACTTCTTAAGGTAGACCACCGCCGCCAGAAGTTCCCTCCGAGTAACACAATAGTTCCTCTCTGCCTTGCTGAGTTTACGGCTCGCAAAGGCGAGGACCTTCTCCTCCCCATCATGGATCTGAGACAAAACTGCCCCAATCCCATCTCCACTAGCATCTGTATCTAAGATGTAGTCACTGTCTGGAATGGGATACGCCAATATAGGCGAGGTCTGCAGCCTCCGTTTCAGTTCCTCAAACGCTTGCTGACAAGCATCTGACCAGAGGAACTTCCTTGACTTTTCAGTCAGCGCATGCAGAGGCGACGCCACCTCGGCAAATCCCCTGATAAACTTCCGGTAATAGGAAGCGAGGCCTAAAAAGCTTCGAACTTCCTTTACACAATTAGGTGTTGGCCAATCGGCCACGGCCCGAACCTTTTCAGGATCGGTAGCCACACCTTCAGACGACACAATATGTCCCAAATAACCAACTGATCTCTGAAACAAGAAGCACTTGCTAGGCTTCAACTTCAAACCAGCTTGCCTCAACCTAGAGAGAACGACTCGCAGTCGCTCAATCTCCTCCCTCACGGTCTTGTCAAACACAATGACATCATCCAGGTATATCAGCAAGATGTCCCACTGAAGACCTGCCATCACCCTCTCCATCAACCTTTCGAACGTTGCAGGGGCGTTGCAAAGGCCAAAAGGCATGCAGCGCCACCTGTATAAACCGTTCCTTACTACAAAGGTTGATTTCTGGCTGGCGTCCTCATCGAGGGCAACCTGCCAATACCCGGACGCTAAATCCAGAGTGGAAAACCACTCTGCATCCCCCAACGCATCAAGTGTCTCGTCGATACGAGGGACAGGGTAAGCATCTTTGATTGTTACCCTATTCAGACCTCGGTAGTCGACACAAAATCGCTTAGTGCCGTCCTTCTTCCGGACTAGCACTACATTTGCAGCCCAGGGACTATCGGACGGCTCGATAACCCCTCGTTTCTGCAAATCTCCAACCTGTCTCATTATTTCCTCCTGGTTACACAGGGGATGGCGCCGAGGCCTCTCCTTGACAGGCCTTGCATCACCTGTACTGATGGGGTGCTTCACCACATCAGTCCGCCCTATGTCACCCTCACCAGAAGAAAATACATCCTGAAAGTCCACCAAACAAGACTTCACCTCTGCATGATACTCCTCACCGAGGTTGACCTTACTCCGGTCATATAAATCATGCAGGTGAGTCGGCAGGCCTTCATAGACCTCACACCCACTACTTTGACAAGGCACCACCACATATTCTACCTCAGCGGCCGCAATCGTGCCTACTGTCGTCCCCCTTCGAACAACCCGTCTCTCCTCATTCGGATTAAAGATCCGCAGTGGGAGTGACCCGGCTTGCGGCTCTACCAGCGACCGGGCTAGAAGTAGCCCTCGCTTAGCCAACTCGCCACCACCTTCCACGGGCTCAATGATCGCCGGCTGTCCCGATGCCTCACATGTGGTTGCTATCACACCAGGCACAACAGCCTCATGGCCTGCCGGAATCTCAGTGGTCTCGGCCACCATAACTCTTCCCACAAACGGCTCTCCTGCACCACTTGTGCACTTCACCTGCTCTCCGTTTAGCCTCAACGCAAGGCGACGGAAATCCAAGTTACCTCCAGTAGGTAACAAGAAATCCATGCCTAATATGCCGTCATACTTGACATCAGCAAAAATTACCCGAACCGGGTAAACTGCTTTCCCCAACTGTATGTCCACCCAGGCAACGCCCATCACAGCCAGTGGACTCCCATCGACCTGCTGAATGCTGGACTCTTCAGCTTCCAGAACAGGTCTCTGTTCTCTGGCAATTCTATGGTAGACCCGACAACTAATTAGTGTGTCAGTCGACCCTGAATCTACCAGGAACCTACACTTTTCTCCCCTGACAACACCACTAACAAACAGCCCGTACCTAGGCCGAGTATCAAGGCTTGGCCGAGTGCCTACTGGCTCTCTGCCTTCTGATTCTCGCCTCTTGTCGGCTCTGTCTGCTTGCGACTCTTGTCCTCGCTTAGACCCTCGGAAATGTCCAGCCTGCCCGCGGGTCCACCGGTCGGCTGGCTGGCGTTTCCCTGCGGCCATCTCTCCCTATGAGGTTTGGCACATTCCCGGGCGAAATGACCGACCTCTTCACACCTGAAACACTTCAACCCACCAGGCGCTTTCCTTCCAGGCTGGGGTGACTGCCTCTGAGGAACCCTCGCCTTCTCAGCTGGACCTGGACCTCGCTTGGTAAGCTCGGTCAGCAGCTCAACCACTTGGTCCATTTTCTTCGACTGTTGACCAGCACCCTCTTCTAACTTAAGAAGACGCCTCTCTGTGTCAGAGTCGACTGCCCTTGTAAACTTCACGGGTTTACCTTCAGCCCTTCGCTCACATTCAACTCTCTCAAAGTTGTCGGTCTCAAGGGCAGCACGTATAGCTTCGTCCAATGTCTTGGGGCGATCGCGATATACGCCTTCCCTAACTACTTGGCTCATCACCGCATCAACAAAATGGTTCTTTCCCAGGCGCTCTCGTGCCTCTTCGGGAATTTCAGGGTAGGCCTTCAACGTTAAATCACGGATCGCCTGGCCCAACTCCTGTAGAGTTTCTTTGGGCCCTTGACGTCGGTGCCTTAACTCCACCAAATAATTTTCGGCCTGTCGACCAGGACCGAATCTCTTCGACAACACCTTGACAAGTTCACTATAAGTGAACTTCTTCGACCCATCACCGATAATTCGGAGGGCCTCTCCCTGGAGACTAGCAGCCAAAAAATCGGTTGTCTGCTCCTCACTCCACTGATTCACTTGCTTACACGCCTCAAAGTGGCGGTAATAATCGTTCCAAAGAACCTTACCACTGTATCGGTCGGGGGTAATTGTAGGCCTGCGAGGCCCACCACCATGAGGTTTACCGCACTCCTCATTACCCACCAACCTCGACTCCCTTTTAAGTGGCCATGGGCCCACTCCAGGCGAGTCAACCTCACCAATAACCTCGTTGGGTTTCCCCACAGTAGGACGAGTTGCGAAGCTCAACAACTCGCTGTGTAAACCTCGCTCCTTACTAGCACAGTCATCCTCACAGTCACCAAAGGGATTGACACAAGGACTACGCGTGGGAATAGACCTCACAGGTGTACTCCCAGCGTGCCTTTCTCCCCATGAACCCAAATCAGGTGACGTGCCAACACTGGAACGCTCTCGCGCCTTCAATGAGGCATACCCTGAGGTATCCTCCGGCAACTTCCAGCTAATCTCCGAATCTACCTTCACCAAAGGTGTCTCCCTTCTTTCAGGGGTACCTTCACTCACCAACTTTGGCTGTGCCCCCTTCTTGACAGCCTCTAATTCCGAAGAAAGACGTGCTTTCTCCCACCGCAACCACTGAACCTCCATTCTAGAGTGGTTCAGCTCATCCTGGACAGAACTCGTGTCAGCCTCAGCCGAGGTGACACCCCCGTCCTTATTCATACTGACGTTTCCTTCTGGCTAGGAAACTTGGTCTCAACCCAACTCTCTACACTGGGCAAGTGACCAACTCGTCACTGATAATCCTCGCAGTGTACCTCAGCGAGGTTCACTGCCGACAACAACACGAATACAATGTCTTTATTACAAGTTCTTAAATTACACTAATCAATCACAAAAGATCCCACTTCTGACACCATTTGTGGCGGAACCGGGGGTGGACCTAGATGGGGACTGGTCTTAATATCCCAGGACTCCAACCAACTCCTATTATCCAACAAATATATTTATTAGCCTCGCGCAAGGATGAGCGGCTATCCAGACGCAAGGGGGGACAATTAACGAACGGCGGCCTTAGCCTAGGGGCGGTTCGTTTGGTGGAAATATACCACCGTTCTGTGATTGAGAGGGTAACTTGAATGTAATATAACAGAACACTAATTATTTGGTCCTAATAAACCTCACAATACAAATAAACCTCACAGTGACAAGTATTCCGAAGACGAACAATAATTGGTCTTATTCTCTTGATCCAAGCTTCAATTATAATACTTAAATACAATGATCCTTAAATACAATGGTCCTCACGTGGTCAACTGCACCACGGGCTAAGCTAACTTATACTAATAAACCTTAGTGGTCAACTGCACCACTTAACTAAACTTATAACTTGTGATAATCCTCACTGTGCTTATATAATATAATCCTCACTGGGCTTATACAATATAATCCTCACGTGTGATAACCCTCACACCTGTAACAGTTAATACAATTATAATCCTTATCCTTATGTGACAATATAAATGACGACAAAATAAGTAGGGTAATTAACAACGAGGTAGGCTGATTACCTATGCACAAATAAATCCAACATGGTCACATGAATTGTACTTTGGGGTACTTAATAATAACAATAATAACAATAATAACAATAATAACCCTTACACAACCTTGTGTAACCCTCAAGTGAGCTCAGCCTAGGAAATAGTAACCTTCCACAAGTTGAGGTAACCCTCGCATAAGTTTGGGTAACCCTCACGAGAACTCCGCATAGGAAACAGTAGGCCTAATCCTTCACGAGCTTGGTAACCCTCACACAAGTTTGGGTAACCCTCACGAGAACTCCGCATATGGAACAGTAGGCCAAATCCTTCACGAGCTTGGTAACCCCCACACAAGTTTGGGTAACCCTCACACAAGTTTGGGTAACCCTCACAAGAGCTCAGAACAGGGAACAGTAATCCTTCACGAGTTTGGTAACCCTCACACAAGTTTGGGTAACCCTCACAAGAGCTCAGAGCAGGGAACAGTAATCCTTCACGAGTTTGGTAACCCTCGCACAAGTTTGGGTAACCCTCAAGCTAGCTCAATGATTACAGGATCGCCTCGCAGTAACAACGACTGGCAACCCACACAAATCAATGTCCCACTAGCCAACAAAACCTCGGATTACAAACCTTACTCCCACTTGCTGTAATACCAATCTCGACACAATAATTACTAGTTATACCCCAGTACAATTCCACCTACCGGTCTCAACGGTGTGCAGCTTCTGCCGTCAGTTCAGCGCTACTGAGATTATTAGATTGCGAACAACGAACTCAACGTATGACTCTCCGCACAGACGCTGTCTTCCATACAACTGACAATCAGGCCAACACAACCACATTTCAGCAGGCCCCAGGTCGGGTGCAATACGCGCTGCTGATTGGTTGCAGTGACCGCGCGCATTAATTATTAACAAACTAGACTTCATTACAAGTCGGCATATACCTGTACCCTGTTTCGCCACAGTACGAATACTGTCGATTTAATTAAATGTACAATACACTCTGTGAGTGTCCATAAAATATTTACACACATCACCAATGCCCAAATGCGGTTACTTACACGTCTGCAAACTAGCGAATACTTTACGGCTGGAATAACGACTACACCCAAACATCTCGAGTTTTTGGGGTGGCAAAAGTGGACCCCGGAACTCGTTCTACACAAGAATAACACAAAACGCCCAGTTTTGAAAGGATGTATTATAGAGGCTCTTTCTGATTAACATGATTTCGTTCAAAACGCGTTTTGTAGCCCAATTGGACGCTTCGGGGAGAGAACATGTAGATTCAACACAGTAAATTAACTGTTCGTGGCTGCTGTGTTTATTCGGCGTGGGGGTATCGGTAGAAAGAGGCGTGGGGGTCGCTAGTTGGTAGAGAGGAGAGCTATGAAACGAAAGGTCTGTGGTTCGAATCTGACTATCGTTAACGTTTGTATTTTTTCTTCGACAAATGCTCTTATGGGTTTATTTCAACCATAGAACAAAGTTGAAGGGAAAACCGGGTTAGGGTACATAAGTGCCTTGAAAAATACAACAAGAACGCTACACTGGTTAGTTTTTAGTGACTTCCCATCTATACTGATTATATGTTATAGATAATGCCCGAGTTACTCGCCATTCGTGGGTATTAATGGCCCGAGGGCGAAGCCCGAGGGACATTATTACCCACGAATGGCGCTTTAACGAGGGCATTATCTGACTTAAACTCTTCCCTTAACGTCACCACCTATTGTCCCAGCGCTCCATTATTTTGCACAAAAGGAGCGTCTTTGTTCAGAAGACACTTAATACTAACCGGTGTAGTGGTTCGTGTTTAAAATATTCATGAGAAAGAGCAATGGCAATTCATATACAATAAATAACTATAAAGAAATATAAAGAACGACTTCTTCCACCAACTCGTCAATAGCACAGTTGGTAGAGAGGAGAGCTATGAATCAAAGGGTTTGTGGTTCGAATCCGACTATCGTTAACGTTTGTCTTTTTCTTCGACACATTTTTGTATGGGTCAGTTTAACCATAGAACAAGATTGAGAGGAAAAACGGGTTAGAGTACATTGTTTGTTTTTTAAAATACAACGAAAACCGCTACACTGGTTAGTTTTAGTGACTTTGTTCACTTGCGTTACCTTCCCAAAAGAATGGGGATAAATCGCCCCCAACGCTCCATTCGTGCAAAATAATGGAGCGCTGGGGTGACGTCACGGGTGAAGTTTAAAGAGAAAGAGATTAATGGTAAACCGTACAGTTATCGTCATGCCAACACTGCGCGTAGGATGAACGCTAGAGTAAAAACCAATATTTTCACTTGCTTGTTAAGAGGTTTTTGTGTATGCGTTCGTCACTGTACCCTGATAAAGTCTTGCGTCATTACTGTTCCCAAATCTATATTGCATAAGTCTACATTCATTGATAACACCAACGTTTGGGAAACAGGGAGAAATGGGTGCAATAGCCTCGGATTTTGGAGGGTTGTCGGTCTTTAAATATGCCAGCAACTTATTGGTGGCGATTGCGGCGTGCGTACCACTAGCAGCAACTGTTATGTCGACAATGGAAAGTATCTGTTAATCTATTTTAACAGCTTACGTTTTTCCTTCTGTTAATTCGTCACAAACTATGTGCGTAACACCAGTTTACTCAACTGTATAAATATTTGGTTATATAACATTTATGTATAAAAGTACTGGGCCTTTGGGTACTCGGGGTCTGTGTCCCTCAACGTGCCACCGGGTTGCTCGCGGCCATAAGCTTGTGTATATTTGTGTTGTCAACTTGTAGTGTGTTACTTATTATTAAATTCTCTATTATCTGTGGTTGCCACAATCTATGTTTGCAAGCTGTGTATTTCTTGTCTTGTCGATCCCTTTGGGTGTGGCGGTCTTGCCATGTTAGGCTACCGCGCACAACCATAACACAACCGTCGCGTGTACCTCAGCCTGGCGGTGGCAAGACGCATCGTACGCGGCCCAAGAGCACCGCAAGTTGGCCGGTCACTCCATCGGGAGCTACTCCGGGTTGACACGGGTCTGGTGCTCGGTGCTGTGCCTGAGGGAAGGCGACGCCCGTTGCCGGTCCTTCAACTACGGCGAGGCCGGCGGGAGCTGTCAGCTCAACGGCGCCAGGGGGGAGGAATTCCCCGAGAGTTTAGTGGAGGATTTGGACTTTTACTACTACGGTGCGGAACTTCAAACAGTGAGTTTGTTTGATTTCTGCTAATTAAAACAAAATTCGAAACAGGATTCATCGTATACATTCTTTATTCAAATACGTGTATAGGTTTTTTTCAGCCAAAAACAAAACAACATTCGAATTCACCAACTCTCACATTCAATTTGGTCTGAGAAAAAGAATTCCACACACTCTTAAAACATGTATTGTAAGTTGTATACAATTTTAATCAAAAATGTTTACAATTTTCTAATTTGACCAATGTTGGGTACACAGTACCCAACGTTGAGCAAAATATGTAACAAATTTTGTTAATTAACTGTTGTGTGGTTCACCTGGTAACCCACGGTTGGTAACATTGAGTCATTTTACATAACGTTGATTAAATATAACCAAATAATTTAACCAACGATGTGTCAATTTACACATTTTTATCAACCTTTGGTTACCAGGTGAACAAACCAACAGTTGTTTAAATAATTGGTTTAGGATTTTGCCCAATTGGATAAAATGTACTTATTGTTGATTACAATTTTAACCTACTTTTTTTAACCAACCAAATGTTAATACATGTTTTGAGAGTGCACGAAAGGCAGTATTCAGAGCTCGAATTTGTCTTATATCAATCAACTAAATAAATGGACGTTTGCCGGATTTAAGCAAACAAATGTATTTACTTCAAGCATTCGCTATAGAATATTATTTGCTCCGTTTGGTAAAGGCCAGTTCATACTTCACGCGAAAGCGACTCCGACTGCGATGCGAATTTGGCGTCACAAAGCGTTTGCTGCGAAAATTCGCCCAAGTTGAAATGTGTTTAACTTTTGCAATTTCGCAATGCGAAAACTAATTGACGTCACAAAATCGCGTTCGCGTTGGCTTTCGCGCCGAGTATGAACAGGCCTTTAATGGTTCATATTTGCACCTTTTACTCGTCGTATTTTAAATGTAAGATACACAATTTGCAAATAACGATTTTATTTTACTAACAATAATACAAAATATCTTAGTTATTTCAAACTAAATAATGGTTATGGCATCCAGCAAAACAATTGCGTTAGATATCCTGCAATTGTTCCAAAAATAAATAAATATTATTTAAAAAAATATATATATAAGAAAATCAAGAACAACAGCCCGACGCCGTTTTAAAACGAACGCCATTTGTTCTGCTTATTTTCTCGGCATCCATGATTGTAAAAACTTCGGACAGGTCAGTTAAACGATATTTACTATAAAATTCAACCCCCCAAATCCACCAATTCTTGATTATTCAAGCAATTACAAAGATGTATACTACCTTTATACTAAGGTTTGGTCTGTGCTATTAGACCACAGGGCATGGCCGATTATCTTGCACCTTCTTGAGGCATACCGTGAATCTATATAAATGTTACCTTAAACTACTTAGGAAGTTGTTGGGAAACTCACAAATAAAATCCCCAAACGGTCTGCGAACCAGTACTCGATAAAATCTCCATTTAAAATTCATGTTTTCCAAGTTTCGATGCTAAAAAAATGCCCAGTAAACAATTACGTCATTATTTTCCAACGACCAATCAACGAGGCCCTTCTGTCGTGGTGCGGCACGTTTGTGCGAATAGTGGGAAAATGGACCAATAGCGGGCATTGTAAAATAGATTCAACTGTGGTCGTGTATATATTTGTTCATACATTTAGATTTTTAAGCCCCCCCCCCCCCCAACAACAAAAAAAAATAAAAAAAATAAAACTAGAACTAAGTCTGTTCGAGGAACAGAACATAGGGCTTTTTCGCATTCGCAATTTTTTTTTATTAAATATTTCAAAAATTGAACTTTTAAACCATCAAAACAATTTAAAATTATTGAAAACTAATTTAAGTTAATTTAAACAGAGTAAAATGAATTAAAACTGATTAAAACGATGACGTCACACGTTTGTGAACTTTTTGTGCAACTATCTATCACCTAACAACACAAAATGAGGTGTTATGTTAACACGATCCGTTGCTGAGATATGCCTTCAACGTCTAAAAACGTAATAATTCAAATATAATCGTAATATGACGTAACATTTGCCAACACGCCGCTAGAGGGCGCTATAACATTTTATGAAGTCACCGTTAACTTTCTTGTTACTTACAACCTAGCCAGCCCCTAACATCGTTGAAAGTAAGTTCACATCGTTTTCCATTTTTAAATTATATAAGCACTTC
Organism: Crossaster papposus; assembly: GCA_037893245.1. Classification (NCBI taxonomy): domain Eukaryota; kingdom Metazoa; phylum Echinodermata; class Asteroidea; order Velatida; family Solasteridae; genus Crossaster; species Crossaster papposus. Next base: position 78,553 of record JBAIAA010000251.1, on the reverse strand, counting down.
CGGTTTGGACCGGAAGGAAGGGTCGGGTCTTTTTGCATGTAATACAAATTATGAAGACCATGGATTAGTCTATCAATTCCCTTAGAAATCTAAATCAGATCTCTTACAGTTGATTTTATATTGATTTTCAAAGATTATATCTAGAAATATTTGGTTGATTGTAATTTGACACTTGATGACGTCATCGTGACGTAATTAATAGAAAGCTCGAGAGCTGTCTTAACTTTGCTATTTGAAGCAAAAATCTGGATTATATCTATCCCGGTTGATTTTTAAGCGATTCTTTAAGGTTTAAAGGATTTTTCATTGTAACTTCCGGTTTGGTGACGTCATAAATATTTACCCTTCCCAATATGATCTTAGCATGAAGCTGATTATATACACTGGTTATAAAGTTATTTCAGCAAACTTCGCCACACACGTTAACCGAATATTCATTTTAACCATTTTCAACCTGCCGCTAGAGGGCGCTATAACATGTTATGACGTCGCCTGGAATTTTTTTGAAAAGTTTATTCTAGCCAGACAATAACATCGTTGAAAGTAAGTTCATATCATTTTTCAATTTCAAATTATGAGGCACTTCCGGTTTAGACCGGAAGGAAGGGTCACGTGATTTCACGCACACGAGATAAAATGAAGATCCTGGATTTTTGTATATTAATTGCCACAAAATTCAAGTTTCGGTCTTTTGCGGTTGATGTTTCATTGATTTTCAAATATTAAATCAATTGCACCTTTAAGATAAGGTCACGTGGCCCTGATGATGTCTTTCTCGTGGTGTCTGTCGGCGAGACTGGAGTTCACTATTGGGTCTTCACCTGGGTCAAGTTTATGGGAATACGACTTTGTTTTTCCGTTAAAAGTGCTTTGAATTGTGCAAGCAACGTTTACAAAGTCTACGGGGTTGGATTCTGCGTAGCCGAAAGCGTGTTTACCTACCTGTCGTACGCGGCGCCCTTCCCCATGGGCAATTTGATGACGTCATCTTGTTTCACAGGTTGGCGGCTAGTGTCCGCTTGCGTGAGCGTACATGTGCTTGCACGAACGATGTCAGTGGTGATACATTCGCTCAATGCATAATACACTATCAGTGTATACGTACATGTACTAGCATGTATATTATACGTGTGCCATGCACACGTAAGGGGTTAATGCTTTTTGCACCTAGGCCAAAACGATTACATTTCAAGGGTGCCGCAGGGTATGTTCAAGTTCATTTTTTGCCCCAAAATACAGGGAAGTTCGAGAACTACTTTTACATTAACCTTTAGAGCAAAAATCAAGATTGTATCTGTCAGGTTTAATTTTTTTGGAATTTTCAAAGGAAAAGGAGTCTTTTCATTATAACTTCCGGTCTGGTGACGTCATATTGTTTTCTTTCCGTCAACCTGTTCCTATCATGAAACTGATTATATACATCAGTTATAAAGTGATTTGAACAAACTTCGCCACACACATCAACAGATTGTTCATTTCAAACATTTTTCAACCTGCCGCTAGAGGGCGCTAAAACAATTTATGACGTCACCGGTCACTTTTTTGGAGAGCGCAGCCTAGCTAGAGACTAACATCGTTGAAAGTAAGTTCAGATCATTTTCCACTTTCAAATTATAAGCCACTTCCGGTTTGGACCGGAAGGAAGGGTCACGTGATTTTACGCACACGAGATAAAATGAAGATCCTTAATTATTCTATCGATTCCCACAAACATCTAGTTACGGTCTTTCGCGGTTGATTTTGTATAGATTTTCAAAGATTAAATTATCAAAACTTTAAGATGACGTCACGTGTCACGTGATGACGTCATGATGACATCCGAGTTTTAGGCACTAGCTCAGTATGAGTTCTGAGTATGTGCAAAGTTTCAATGACATTGAAGTCTGTTTAATGACAAAAGTGACCGCCAGAATGAACGTGTACAAAGTCTATGCGATTTATGGCACAAGAACAAGAAGAAGAAGAAGAAGAAGAAGAAGAAAAAAAACAAACAGAAGAAAAAGAAAGGCTTTTTCGCTGAAAGCGAAAAAGCCAAAAATAAAAAAATCAAAACAATTAACAATTATAATAAACAAATCAAACAATAACAATTAAAAAATGACACTCTATTAAAAAGTTCAAAATATGGCAATGATCAAAATGAAAAATTGTATTAAGACATTAAAACACACCCTAATTCCTCTTTAACAAATTCTGTCTATATGTAGAGTCCCTTTTTAGCAAGGAACTGCAATAAGCAATCTTTTCCCATTGAAAATGTACACAGCTTTGGAATCCTGGTCAATAGAGGGCGCCCGTTATACACAGGTGATTAAAATGCAAATATTGAATTAACTTGTGAACTTGCGATTGGGGATTTTGGTTTTTCGTGATCCACATGATTCCAGCTAACATACTGCATTGATTCCACTTAGATTAAAGAGGTGCGCCAAGGAAATTAATTTCTGAGCACATTTTGCAGCCATGCCCTGTGGTATATATCTTGAAAAAAAAGAGAAGCAAATACTATATGCAAAATAAGAGCTTTTATATATGTGGAGTGCCATGGCCTCGTGATCTGGAGCATTTAATTTGTAATCTGTAGGTAAAGCTACAGGTTGTGGGTTCGAGTCCTGCCTGAGACTATGGTACGTGTGCCCTTGGGCAAGGCACTTTGTCACTCACATACTCTCAAATTTGTATCCTAGTGGGGACATCTCTTTGTTCGCGTGTACAAACTGCTTAAAAAGTCGGGCACCTTTTTCAAAATGCTCCTATTTCAACCTCCGGACCTTTTGTCTCCATTATACACATTGTGTTCAGGTCTCCAGAGGGTACCGAATTTCAGATCATTGCTTCTCTCCACCTGGGAGTAAATGCCTACCTATGATGGCAGATGGTTATTGTGGTTGATTTAGCTGCGTTGTGCTGAAATGGCAGCATCGAGCTGTATAATTCCCAGGGAGCTGAGATGGTATTTGGAATGTTTCATGGGCCCAATGACGGGGGTAATAATGTTAAGCTCTTAAAGACTTTGGTAATAAAGTGCTATATAAGCACAGCACTAATCATTAATATTATTATTATATGTGGTAAGGTAGACAAAATGTATGAACATTTATTTGATCAAAATACAAGCAGTTTTACTGGGTTTGCATGGAGGAAGAAATGAGACGTAGATGGCCGATCATTTCTTGCAACATTCTAGGGATAGAAAGGGACAGCATGACTGCGAATCAGCAACTTTAGGTTCCGATTTCATTCAGAAACCCCTGTAGCTTGTTTGCTGGAGTTTGTCTTCCATTCAGACAGAGGACTTGGGACAATGGGGGATTAGTCATAACAATGACTCCGAGGACCTGAGCCGAGTCCTCGGGAGAATCTCCGCTCCAAACCTTATTAGAATTTGAAATTAGCATTTGAAATCTAATTTACTTTTCTTGAAGCTCATACAAACGTGAATGCTGAGCAAAATGACGCGTCCCACTTGCAACATTTTTTGGGGACACCCTGTATTTATGCTTGAACATTGATATAAAGTTTATGCTATTATTTTCATGTTTTTCAGGGGGGAAATGATTTCCCAGAACATCAGACAACAGCGGGTAAGAACCAGATTTTTCCTGTGTTGTCATAATTTTGCATGTCAGCCTATCAACCATGATAGCGAACCTTCTTGCAATATTTAGCAAATTATTCTTTGTTTTGGAAAATTGAATGCGATATGGGACGGTAACATACCAATCTAACCCCCTGATGGTTCATCGGGACTTACATCGGGTCTGCTCAATCCAACACAGTCCAACTGAACTCATATGACTTTACTGCTCAATCAAACACAATTCAACTCACCACGACTTCGTTTTCACAAACTGCTTTTCTGCAACAAAGCGGAAAAGCTCTTCAAATAGCATTTGAAGCCAAGCAGTTTCGATAGTCTAAAGGTTCGATGGTCTGAAGGTATGATGGTCCAAATGTTCGATAGACCAAACAATTGACAGCCCAAAGGGTTCATTATTCTAAAAAATAAATAAAGCTTAATACTCTGAAGGTCGATAGTCCGAATCGCCAATTATGGTTCGATAGTTCTAATCGACGATATGGTTCGATAGTCCGAAACGACAGCGAGGTTTAAGAGTGCCAATTCGGACTCCGACTAGTGAACCTTTTGTGCTTCTGGATTATTGAACATTCTGACTATTAAACCTTATTTTCATTTCGGACTATCGAACCTTCGGATTATCAAACCTTCGGATTATCAAACTTTCGGACAATCGCATCATCGTTCGGATTAACGAAACTTATCTGTTTTTTTAACTAATGAACCCCCGCTTATGAAACATGTGTGTGTTCGGACTATCGAACTTTCCGACTATCGAGTGACATTCGATCGAGACAATCTATACATTGTACATGTATACAGAAATATGCGTCCCCTCATCTGTTTGTACGCCACAGATTCGGAATGGCAACTCGTGTTTAGAGGCATGGCGGGAAACACTGTGAAGTTGTACGACATGTGGACCGCCGCGACCTGGGACGCAGCTACGATGGGCGCCGGAGGAAGCTGGCGGAACGACTCGCTGTACTTGAGCTGGGACAGCGGTCATCTGAGCATAGGGCGAGTAAGTAGGTTACTGCGTCATTTAACCCTGCGTGGATTTTGCAACATGAATATATATTAACTATAACTTCAGCAATGTAAAGGCCTATCCACTGAACATGATCTGTGTGAATGTTATCGTCACGCTCCCTAACGTTCTTGATCCAGTTCTTAACTTAAACCTTTGACGCCGGTGTAACATAAAAATACTTCTTTGAAAATCGCACTTCTTTGTTTCCCCTATTATTGGTTAAACTCTCTCACGTGACCGGTCACTCTCCTCATTTATATCTCCAAGTTATTCACGCTACACCTTGTATTATTCCTCACTCATCGGATTTTGCATGACTGCATGTGGCAGCCTCAGTCAAGCAGCTGCACTGCACAATAAACCTGAGCGTACACCTGACATACAGTGTTTGTTTATAGTTTAAATGGAGAATACATCCCTGACCCCTTGGTGGATCGAGGTTAGGTGTGTAATCGAGGACGTCCTAGATTAAGATTCGTGTACAAAACCAATATGAGCCGTCGGGAAAAGTTCAAGAACAAACAAAGAAAATCGTCGAGAGGAACAAAATAAATCCTCAATTTACACTATAAACAAACACGAATGCACAGCTTCCAACAGCCTTTCATATCGTCACCGTTTTCACGAAGAGGCAAATTGAGCCTTTCACGGTCTGAACAAACTTTCGAGATAATCGCTTGTAAAGTTTGTCCTTTTTTCGTTTGGCAGTTTGAAACATAAATATCCATAGAATATACAAGATTAAGGTATCATGGGAAAGAAGAGATTTCAATCTTCTTAAATATAGCAAACGTTAAGAAAAATAGGTGATTAGTTTTGCAGAATTAATCAATTAATAGAATTGCCTCTTCGTGAAAACGAAAAAAACGATACATTAGCAAATTCGCCCGTGGCTGTAAGAGTCAGAATGTATACATTTCCCCATTGCGCCCCCAATTTGTCTCTTCGTGAAAACGCTAAAAGCCACTTCGCGACCAATTCGCCCAATTCGCCTCTTCGTGAAAACGCTAAAGTGACTAAGCGCACCAAAGTGCCCTTCATAAACACGTTGAAGTCAACGCTATTTCGAATTTGCCTCTTCGTGAAAACGCTAAAAGCCACTTCGCGACCAATTCGCCCAATTCGCCTCTTCGTGAAAACGCTAAAGTGACTACGCGCACCAAAGTGCCCTTCATAAACACGTTGAAGTCAACGCTATTTCGAATTTGCCTCTTCGTGAAAACGCAAAAGGGCACTTGAGGACCAATTCGCCCATTAGTTAATTAGGTTAATTGTGATTTTAATGATTTTGTGGATGTATAACTTCACCAGGTTGTAGAAATTGCAATATTTAATCGTTTTCATCAAAAAAAATAATTTCGATAAATAGACGATTTTCCATGAAATTCGCCTCTTCGTGAAAACGGTGACGATATGGATTATGGTGCCACGGCCATAGCCGCGCCCCGGCGTCATAGGGTTGAGTGATTAGAGCCATTATTCCCATAGTCTATTATTTGACCTAATTTCTTTACCTAAAACATAATTATACGGTAACCACAGGCTTTTTGCAATTGGTAAACATTGGAAACCTCTGAGACTCTTGGTGGCAGCAAACATACGTATAAGCTAAATGTGCGCGTGCTCAAAATGAAATCGAAGGGTCTGTGTGTTTGCTGCCACCAATCGTCTGGAAAATTCCCATTCTGGCCAAGTGCAAAAGGAAGTCACTGTTCAACGGAAACCAAAACTACATCGTTGTGCGGCATTGTTAGAGTTATTAAGGCTAGGGCAGCCCAACTAGCATGGACTCATTGGGGCTAGGGTTAGGGTTGTCATTTTTGTTGCGCTCCTTATGTGTTTTCATATTGCAAAAGGTCGCAGGTCAATATGCTGCACGCCAGGTTTTGTTCTTAACGATCCACTGTCTGATATTTACCGTTCAACAAATACTTATTTTCACGTCTTTGTTCGCATTCAGGTCAAATTGTCCGTGTGTGATTCCAATAACGTCAGCAGAGCCGAGTTAATCTTCAACGGGAGCGATTCAGGTGTTATCAGCTGGTTTACCAAAGATCGCCTCATCTCGAGCCCCTGGCAGGACCTAAACGGCTCGTCGGATACTAACTACTTCAGTATTGCAGGGCATGTTGGAGAGTACGTACGTCTTCTGTGGTCTGGTTTCATCACAATATTCTGAATGGACCGATTACATACACACAATTGCAATTCTTCTCACGAAAAGACGAATTTGGCTAAAATCATTATTTTGTATTAAATCGATTATTAGTGAATAGGTTTTAATGAGAGAAAATGAAGAAAAAGACAAATTAGGGCGATGTTGAACATTTTAGTTCGAAAGAATTTTTAGAGTTTGAGTTTAGAGAGATTTCCCATTTGCTAGGTTCCCACTATTACGATTCGCGCTACGATTGAAATCGTGGTCTAATCGTGGAGTAATCGTGGTGGTCCTATCAGATCTTGAGGTCAGTCGTGGCAATCGTGTTGATCGTATAACTTTTTTGGACGGTTCCAAAATTGTCTACGATCAACACGATTAATTTGTAATCGTGATCATCGCATCAGATCGTAATGGATTGTAACAAAGCGTGACAGATCGCTTCTAATCGTGCTTCTAAATCGTGTTGATTGGAGTCAATCTTGGACAAGACAAACACCACCTCTGTAGAGATGCGCTGCGATCTGATTGTGGGTTCTAGTCTTCACTCTCTAGAAGTTCAAGAAACAAGGACGTCCATGGTCAGTCGTGCTGTATATTTACCCGTCTGGATCCAATCGTAGCTAAAATCGTGATCACTCTCGATCCCGATCGTGAAAGACATCGCAACCACAATCGTATCCGATCGCAACATAGTGCATCGGTTCGTGATAATCGTATCGTAACGTATCGGGACGTATATGCACGTACCAAATCGTCCTAAATCGGGGACCCCGATCGTCCTAAATCGGGGACCCCGATCGTCCTAAATCGGGGACCCCGATGGTGCTGATCGTGTCAGATCGGGACCCAATCGTGGACTCAATCGGGACAATCCTATAGTAACGTATCTGATCGTATCTGAACAGGAAACCAGATCGTGACAGATCGTGTCATCTGAAATTTACCAATCGTGACTATATCGCATCCAAGTGCACCAAACTGTACCAGAACGTATCGAATCGCATCAACTTGTATCCAAACGCAACATTTCTGAAAAGGAAACAACAATTTCAACACAAACCCTATGAAGTGTCCCCTAACATAATGTACTGAAATAAAGTGTGCGTGAAGCGGCCATTTCACCAAGGATTGTTTTGGTCCCGATAGTACCCGATCCTTGTTTTGGTCGATCGGCCGCATTTTTAAGAAAATAGTTGGGAGCCTGCGAGCACTGTCGGGCACTGTCGAGCACTACCCTATACCTTCGGGGGAAGATCTGGCGCGACCGCCTCAGTCCGCCGAGGGTCGGGTACCGAAAAAGTGATTGGCTACTGTTTTAAACATTTTGGAAAATAGTAGTCTGTGATTCGTCCCCCGCCGTGGTCCATTGGTAGGGACTCAATCGGGTCAAAAAAGGAGACGACAGGGGACGATTGGAGGCGATTCAGGACGACAATCGGGCCGATCAAATCAATTGATTCATCAGGAACAATCTGGACCAGATCGGGCCGATTGGAAAAAACAATCCTTGGTGAAATGGCCGTTTTATGGGTGTTTTTAAAAATTATTATTGCAAAACTACTAATTATTTCTGAAACATTTCTGTGGAAGGAGTAGAATGTCCTTTGTCCATTGGTATAATGTTTATTATGTCATTGTCGTGGACGACTGAACAAACAAGACAGTTATGAAAGGTACAGAAATTAGCACTGTGACAAGTTTGGGTGATAAATCGGGCATTAAGAGACACGAGACGAAGATGCCAGCTATGCATAGATAGCAATGGTGGCCATGTAGAGGGAACATCACCTTAAATTTGCCAGGTAAGTGTACCACAAAAAGAAAGGGATAAGAACACAAATTGATTCATCGACCCTGCCTTCACTTTTCTAATGTGTTCAAACCGCAAACGATTTTGTCTTTAAAACATCTGCCTGAGCTTTGTCACTCAAGTAAAAACAAATTATCACATTGCTGATTTCAGTGCCTTTTACATGTCGTGTTTGTTCAGTCATCTATGGCAATGACATAATACTATTAGACAGAAAACCTTTCCACAGACATTTGTCTTTTTCTGAGATACTCGGTAGTTTTGCTATAATACGATTTTAAAATGGGTATAATTTTGTTCAGATATAGGGCCTACACCAATAAGTACGCATAATTAATTATTATTATTATTAAAACAAAAACATAGGAAAACCTATTTTTTTTCTCCCGCTTACGACACGCTCAGATATCGCCGGTTCTACATCAATTGTGATTTTAATGGATGCCAAATGGATTCCGGCTGGCTGGTTGTGGTGGACGCCGACGCAGGGACAGACTGCGCATACGAGCGTGCATCAACAGAGTACCCATACCCGGCCGGCAAAGTAGTGTGGCACAACATGTTTACTGCAAGTACGTCTATAATGTCCTTTTCGAATTCCTGGCTTCGTTTCGTCGACTGTTTAAGGCGATTTTAGGCTCCCAACTGCAAGGAACTCCAGTCACATGCATGTTGTCCTTCAGAAACATTCAATCAGGAGTCAGGTTGGCGTAGCGGTTCACTAAAAACTAACCAGTGTAGCGGTTCTTGTTGTATTTTTCAAGAAACATATGTATTCTTGACCTGGTTTTCCCTTCAACCTTGTTCTATGGTTAAAATAACCAAAATTTGTTGAAGAAAACAAACAAATGTTAACGATAGTCGGATTCAAACCACAGACCTTTCGACCCATAGCTCTCCTCTCTACCAACCATGCTATTGGCGAGATGGTTGAGGAAGTCATTCTTTATAATTCTTTATAGTTATTTAATGTATATATGAGTTGCCATTGCTCTTTCTCATGAATATACATCCACGCACCACCCAGCTCCTGACAAAAATATTGCCAACCGCTACATCGGTTAGTATTAAGTGTCTTCCTCTTTCCTCGCCTTCCACTACTATGACCCGGGTTCGAACCCGGCCTGGGCCGATATGTAGACTGGGTGTTCAGTCCCTGCCTGACTCCGTGAGTTTCCCCCAGGATATTATTCTGGGGTTCTTCTCCCACCTCTAAAACTGTACCTTATTATCATTGTCTTTTCTCTACAGGTGTCTTTAGACTTGCGAGCTACAGTGCCTTGGGCAATTTTGAGGGATCCTTGGTTTCATTACCAGAAATAGATAATAATAATACTAATAATAATCGGTTGATATGAATGGATAGGTTCGGAGATACTTGAAAATAAAGTATTAAGCATTTCCATTTGCGTCCACGTTTTCTATTTGCTTCTCTTCGATTTGGAAGTCGGAGGCGCAGCCGGATCCGAAGACGAAGCAAAGGTTTTTAAAACACCCATAGACTAATCCGAGAACAGCCATTTTCTGCGGTGGCACATGGGGCCAATTTCATAAAACATGTAAGCACACACATTTGCTTAGCACACAAATTTTAGTTACCAACCAAAACTCCATGTGCTTTTATAATGCTTAGCAAAAACCAGCTGAATATCAGTCACAAACAATTATTATAAAAATACCCTGAAATTTGATTTGTAACCCTTCAAGGAAGAATTTTCATGCTAAGCAAATGTGTATGTGCTTACATGTTTTATGGGATTTGTCCCAACTCGCACATGTCACGTTCAGGTGGTACGCGCGCGCTCCGAGCTCCTTTAAACGATTGGTTGTAAAAATGCGCGCGCGTCGTCTTTAGAAACGCATACAGCGTGCGCGTGGCCGGTGGCGTTACAGGTACCCAAAGTGTTTAAGTTATACTTGGGTTTATTCTATACATGGAGATTATAACAGGTATAACGGGGCTCAGGCGGGGCATTCGGCCATAGTCGCTGTGTCAAAGACTGTAAATTTGATTCTCTTTGTACGATTTTATGATATGTGCAAATAGACTTGAAAAATGCTCGCGTGAGTTTAAAAACAAATTATATACCCGTTACATCTGACGTAATATTTGTTTTAAAGCAAATTCGTTGTTGCTTTCTATCTTGAAGAGTGATTAAATAAAACATAGCGACTGCAAAACAAACAAAACAGTTTAAAGTCAATTTGAATGCCACTTGACGCTTTTTGGCCCCCCAAACCGGGCAAACATATCGCAACGGACACGCATACTTCCACCACGCTAATGCCCGAACTACTTATACCAATGGATGGAGTATCTTTCTAACAGAAAAATTATACCAAGATATCTCGATTTGGGCTTGTAGTTTTAGCTCCAGACCCATTATATGAGGTAAAGTCAGTGGTCCGAGTAATAACTAAACCATTTCATGTTAAATTACGTAGGTAAAGCTACAGGTTGTAGGTTCAAGTCATGTTTGGGACTATGGTGCGTGTGCCCTTGGGCAAGGCACTTTGTCACTCATTGCTTCTCTTCAACAAGGAGTTAATGGGTACCTGTCAAGGCAAAGATGGTTATTGTGGTTGATTAAGCTGTTTTGCGCCGAAATGTCAACATCGCGTATACTCCCCAGGGAGCTGAGATGGTATTTGGAATGTTTCATTGGCCCATTGACCGGGGTAATAATGTTAAGCGCTTTGAGACTTCGGTGATGAAGCGCTTTATGAGCACCGCACATTATTATTATGGTATACATTTTCTCCATGTAAGATTATCCATCCATTGGTATATGTAGTGCTGACCTCGGGGTAGTGGAAGTATGCTTGTCTGGTTTTTTTTAAGGGCCACCCTGTATACAAGGTCAAGTGTAACCAGGACACAAACAGATCACACTGTTGGACCCCGAATTTACGGACTAACGCTTCTCATATTTCAAATTGTTATTTTATGTTTGGTTTTAATTTTGACATTACAGATGATGTCACCGTCGGGCGTGCTGACTACCTAACCATCCACATCGATGTGGAGTAGCGATTCCAGGGATCGATCAAGGCCTACAAGAGTTGACAAACAAAAACCGTTTTCTTTGAGCTACATTCAATTTACTGCATTTAATTAGACCGCATTTTGTTAGCAAAGAACGGGGGATAAGTCGGCTATATAGACTGGTTTCATGCATGACCGTACAATTCCCCGACAATTGTGTATTTTGCTCAGTATCATTATTGTAGTCAAGGTGAAGGCCATTCCAGTTGATGTGCGGGATCTGAGTACCATTCCCTGGTCTCTGGGGAAACATTTCGGAACTGAAGAGATTCTACGGAAGACTATGAGGCGCCATTCACGTTGTTTTCTTTCTAGGACGAATGAGGCCACTTAAATGGGCGTATCTACACCACACTGAGTGGAAGACACTTAGGTTCTCAGATCCTTACTTTCCCCTGAATTAAACTCACTCATACAATAAACTTAAAATAGTCAATGAAAAATGAGCAGAGACCGAATTTGTACCCCAGTCGAACGATCTATAACCTATCCCAGTATCCACTAAGCTACCATAAGAGGTCGACAGAAGCCGTTTTTCAAAGTGCTTGAATGTACCTCTGGGCTACGTGTAACTAGTCGAATGAGCATGTACAATGTATTAGCATCATTGCTAAAATTACTGAATAATAATGACGCAAGTAGTCTAGAGCCGCCCATGCATGATAATTATCCCTAACCCTCGTAGGAAAAAAGTACGCGTGCCGTTCCTGTCATTGAAGCGCCCTTCCTATTAGTCAAGAAAAGGAAGTTGCGCGTAATTTGAACAGATGCATTATGGGGTTCCATGGTGCATTGTGAATGATAAACATGCCCGGACCGTACGTACGGTACGTACCTACGTGTGGACAAGATGTTCCAACGATTAAAAAAAAAAAAATGTAAAACCATTTTTCCTTCGATGATTTAGATCATCTTCCCTTCGATGGTTATTGAGTTGCGCGCAACCACTCTTGACTAATAAGGAAGGCGCTTAAATGACATGAACGACCTTTCATTCTAAGGCTGCAAGACGCAGCTTGACTCGAATTGTTCCAACGAATAAGCATAATATCTCCTTTCTCGTATAATGTGCGTAAACAAAATAATAATGGTATTAAAAATACTAATAATACTAATAATTGTTTCGTCGAGTTTTGTTTCCCTGACGACTTATTCTTCAGTGCGCTATCACATTTCATCTCGTAGATCGACGCATCAGAAACTGGACGTCAAGAGGGTTTCACTGGGCTAAAAGGTTAGCTAAATCAATGTTTCTTTAACTGATACCGTGTTAAGTTACTGAATAGCGTTGAGGGTGAGTGTTCTAGAATTGTGTTATCATGTTAAATATGTTATATTCACAGTAGATTTTGCATAACGATTGATAATTCAATGTATTTTGCTAACATGTTGAGATTCTTTGTTCAGGTGTTGTTGTAGGACTTGTAGCACGCTACGGTCAAAAGTCAAATCTTGAATTTCGATTAAAATAAGTGTTTCGAGGTTTTTAAGTGGCGGAATTGAGCTTTATTGCTGGAATTAATCAATGTTATTGAACTAATGTCAACATGTCCTAGAGATTATCCGTTTTTGCTTGAATACTGATCAGGTTCTTGGGTTGTATAGGATTGTAGGGTGTTTATTGTAGTTTTAGGTGAATTTAGTATTACCATGTATTAGAATGCTATCCATCATTAATTTTATGATCACCTACGTACTGAACAGAACTGCACTGAATGTTAACTGAACTACTGTAGTTGCATGCGGTCACAGTAGTACGTTTGATTTTACATGTAAAATGTGTGCTTTATAAAAGATTTTTTTAACTACATATTATGTCTTTAGCTTTCTAAATGGCATTTGACAGATGCTTGCACTGTAACAATAATATTAGTAATTTCATGTGTTAAAACTGTTATTGAGAAGCAAGGTTAAGATCTTGAATTTACACTCAAAACTGCTCTTATTCATTCTTTACGTAATTGAATGCCGATTTTTACAATAAAAATGTTCATACATTAAACACAACGACTTTATTCTTGAATCCTCATGGGCCTTCAAATAATAAGAATAATAATAACGCTTAATGGTATGTTTGGGAGACATCTCTTTAGACGCGTGCACACATTTTGTCAATCTTTTTCACTAATCCTTTTTTCTCATGAAATTTGGTATTTATGCATTTTGGACCCTACTTTATCGATCTAGACTGTTAACAATTATAAAATAGTTCTCCTTTATGGAGTTAGAACATTAGGGACACATCTAAATGTCTCCCTAATGTTAATGTTCCCTTCAGTACTGTAAAACTTACACTAAACTGTCTCCCTAAGGGGTCATTTAGCAAAAAAAATAGCGACAATGAATGGATATAGTGGCACTATACTAGACGCATGCAGCATGCACACATCTTTATTTACTGTCACCTGTGACCTAACAGCCGTGTGATATCACGTCCACACACTGATAGCACATATTTAAGATATACGTTGTTATACACCGAACACGTGATAGTTCTAGACCAATACAAATACAGTATCCAAGACAGAGGTATAACAAATGTAATTATAATCCTTTCTGGTAGTAAATAAGGCAAATCAATACAATTTTACAATATAATATTCGTCAATACAGATCAAATTTGTTTAAGCTGTTGCCGAAAGGCAGTATTCACAGATCAAATTCGTTTTTAATTTAAAACTGATATGCTAACTAAATTAGTCTGGTGTGCAATTGGGTCAAGTACACACCAGACTGATTCATTTACATAATAAGTTTTAAATTGGTTTATATCAGACGAATTCGATCTTTGAACAGCTTTAGAATAATTGATTTGTATTGACGAATATTCTCGAGCCAATGTGACCAAACGTTGAATGGTAAATAACTTTACAAATTTGTTGTGTAAAATCGTGCGATTGTTTGTCTCGGACGAAATTGAATGTAAGAGTTGGTGATTTTGAATGAATTCTTAAAAACAAATTGCAAGGAAAGCCCCTATTTATCGAAATATGTAATTGGATAAAAATAGGTTTTCCCGGTTATTTTAAACCATTTTTAATGTAGAATGGAAGCGAATACTTTGCGCTTGATGTCTTTGTTGTCTATTTATTTACACAGAGTGTGCCCAAACGTTTAAAACTGGTTTCTATTGGGGCCCTGCATACATCAATAAATACAATTGGATAACAAAATACATTAAAAGTCATCAACAAAACCGTAAACTGACAACTAACAATAATACATACAAATACAACATTTACACAAAAATACAAACATAACATTTACAGAGGTACAAGAATATTTACAGGAATACAAAACATTGATATTTTTGTATGTCTGTACATTAACTTTTAGAACAGTCCTGTTTATGGTCATTTATTATTTACGAGAAGGGTAAAAACCCGCAAAAAAAAACAAAATTGGAGGGAAAAAAAGAGAAGGACAAATTTCCATCCGGCTTTCCATTACAGTGGCAACCAAGTTATAACCCTGTAGGTCAGCGCAATTGGCACACTATCTAACAGATGGCATTCCGGAGCTCCGATTTAAATGTGCCTAAGGCGTCAAAGTTTCGCAAATGTTCGGGAAGATTTTTCCAAATAATTGGCACCACTCACAGCGAAGCTTGTTGCGTGGCATTATATTTTGGGCGAAAAGAACATTCAGTGCCGTGTGAGTTGATTGCCTTGTTTCGTGAATCACTGTAAGCGATGTGAACAGATTTGCCATACACCAAATAGACATTTTGTTAAGATGTTGGGCTATGGAGGTGAAGAGCAGAATTTGTAACTTGATTCGTTGCAAAATGAGGAGCTAGTGCAAGGATTGGAGAATCGGTGTTATTGATAGAAAACTCACACGATTCAGAGTAAATAAAACCTTAAGGAACAGTTGGAGATGAACCTCGCACTTTAGAGACAAGAAATGGTCAAGTGATGGCCTGATTCAAAACATCTAAAAAAAACAACAAAGAACTTCCAGTGGCACCACTCACAGCGAAGCTTGTTGCGTGGCATTATATTTTGGGCGAAAAGAACATTCAGTGCCGTGTGAGTTGATTGCCTTGTTTCGTGAATCACTGTAAGCGATGTGAACAGATTTGCCATACACCAAATAGACATTTTGTTAAGATGTTGGGCTATGGAGGTGAAGAGCAGAATTTGTAACTTGATTCGTTGCAAAATGAGGAGCTAGTGCAAGGATTGGAGAATCGGTGTTATTGATAGAAAACTCACACGATTCAGAGTAAATAAAACCTTAAGGAACAGTTGGAGATGAACCTCGCACTTTAGAGACAAGAAATGGTCAAGTGATGGCCTGATTCAAAACATCTAAAAAAAAAACCAAAGAACTTCCAGTGGCACCACTCACAGCGAAGCTTGTTGCGTGGCATTATATTTTGGGCGAAAAGAACATTCAGTGCCGTGTGAGTTGATTGCCTTGTTTCGTGAATCACTGTAAGCGATGTGAACAGATTTGCCATACACCAAATAGACATTTTGTTAAGATGTTGGGCTATGGAGGTGAAGAGCAGAATTTGTAACTTGATTCGTTGCAAAATGAGGAGCTAGTGCAAGGATTGGAGAATCGGTGTTATTGATAGAAAACTCACACGATTCAGAGTAAATAAAACCTTAAGGAACAGTTGGAGATGAACCTCGCACTTTAGAGACAAGAAAGTGATGGCCTGATTCAAAACATCTAAAAACAACAACAAAGAACTTCCAGTGGTTAGAGATAAACCAGGGTTAGGAGGTGGAAGGTTAGGCTAGGTTAGTTGTGGCACTAGGTAAATGCTGGCTCATGCCACACTGTCGAGATATGAACCGCGAACCGATTGTGTAGATTCTCAGCTTTAAAATGATGTATCTTTTTATGTATCCCCCCCTATCTCTCCTGGGGGAAGGTATTAGTGATAACACCCTGACAAACGTATTATGAGATAAACAGCTTTGAGGTTCAGAACAGTTTCAATTGTTTCACAAAATCAGAAACAAATTACACTTCTGGGTAACGGATTGTGTTTAAATTTGATACAATTGTAGATTAATAATTTGTAAAACCCCAAACCTCAAAATGGGAAAAAAAATCCACCCCAAATGACTTCACGAGTACGGCCTACGTATTGTGCGGATCTGTCCGGGTTTCGTTGGAACAGGTCACAAATGAACAAAACAAATCTTTATCTGTGTCAAATTCATCGCGATTAATGTACTTATTTTGTTTATGCGTATAACATAATTAGCCTAGTGGCCTTGTTTTGGATTTCTGTGATAAGACTGCATATAATAATCATGAGTAAATCATCAGTTGATTAGAATAAGACTTCATCTGAAAAAGAGTTGGCTCGACCACCCGACACGCTCTACATTGGGTCCCTAGTAACCAAGCCAGACACTTGTAGTTTTGGCAAATTCCCCACGTGAGCCTCAAGACTCTCCACTCCGTGGGCACTAAATTCATTGCCAAGAAGAATAAGCCACCCGGAACTATCTAAAGTGAAGTAGTGCATCAAGTCAGGGATGTCATCATCATTCAGTCCACATGTGAGTAACTGAAACTCCGACCGGGGTGGACCAAGGACAGGCGCAACATCGGCAATGTGGCCATGAAGGTTGGTATCGTACAAACGTATTTTGTTCAAGTTACAACCCGTCAGTGCATTCCCTAGTTTCATGATGTCTTCAGACTTAAGGTTACGCATGCAGACGGCTTTGATATGCTTGCATACATGAGGCACGGACAAGGAGCGTAACACATGGTCATCTTTGAGGTCAGACATCTCATTAATCTCCAGTGAAATAATTAAATGATCACGAGACCTCTCATCCATAACTGTAAGTGTCTCTTCTAAGTTCAGCATCCCCTCACTCACGTTTTTATACAACGTGTAAGTGACCGCTATGTTCCAAACTCTCTTCTCTGAGCGGATATTACAACTCGGTAGCATCTCTTTCAGCAGTTTTAGGTCTTCAGGCGATGTTGTTTTGATGTTAAGTTCAACTATAATGTCATCACGCAGTAGACTAGTGATATCCCGCAACGCCAAGTCTTGTGATGTGCAGTATACTTCCAAGCGTTGAAGTTCTAGTGACGGCTGAGAGAGACACTGCAAGTAATAGCGCATCGCTAAGAGGTCTTCTTGATCCAAACATATCGCGTGAGAGTATTGGCCTAACTTATCAGCCATTTCGTCAGAACCGGACTCAAATAACAACATGCGCATCATTCGTTTCTGTTCAACATCCGAGTGCGGGCCAATGTGCAAGGCAAGCCAGGGTTGTTTTTGTACGTGCTCCAGGATGATCCCAGTAGCCAGAGACTCCGATGATATACCGCACGCAAACCGAAGCAGATATTGCATTGAAAGGAGATTGTCTTTGTAGATTTGCTTCAACTTCACATGAAACACCTCTTTGTCCTCTTCATACAAGTGGGCAAAGTAGTATGCCGCACTATACTCCTGAAAGGTCCTGTGGAGGAACGTCACTATTTTCCTCCTGTCAAAGTTGCTGGTGTAACTTTCTAGTTGTATGAAGCCACTCTCTCCAGATGCAGATGTGTTCAAGACAGATTCACCGGCACCAAACTCCAACACCAACTGGTTTTCACCGGCAAATAATGCTTCAAATGCAGCCTTGCCAAGATGTTTGAGTTCGGAATCCAACATCTTCTCGCAATTTTCGTGTTCTCGACAGCGGCGCTGTGCAAGAACCTTGATAAAACTTATGTACAGTGTCGTTACATGGTCAGATAACTCGCCGTCGTTACTGAAAACCACGCACATGATCTGACAGAGAATTGGAATGCGCGCCATATTCTTCCAAATGCTCTTTCTGTTTAAGCATTCAATTAATCTTCTCGCTTTATTTGTGTTATCATCTGTGAAATGCTTCTTGATGTACTCATCGGCGCCTGCAGATGTGAACTCCGTTGTATGGACGAGAGCGAATGTCTGGTTGTCATTCCGAAGACTTTCCACCATAATGTGGCCGTGTTGCTACCAAGACACGACTGTCTTGTAAAACGCGTTTATGCAATACGTTATAGAGACAGAATGTGTCATTCTCCGTGTTCTCTTTAGGATCAAGCAAACCAGATTGAAGTTTATCCAAACCGTCAAATAAGAACACGCATTTGTTTTGATTGCCAGTAATTATCTTAATCAAATCTTTGCGCGCGGGTCGTCTATCTAGCGAAAAACATTGGTCTAAAATTGCATCAATGATGCATGGAGTTTTCATGCGCTTTAACTCGAGAAAGAATAAAACCCCGAAACTGCAAAATCTCTCACGTTTTGCCCAAGTGTCTACGATTTTCTTGAAAAGGGTTGATTTGCCATGTCCAGCTCCACCTGAGAGAATAATTAACAACTCCTTAATCTTTTCCGCATTTAACAAGTCATACAAAGACTCTAATGGTTTGGTTTTAGCTTTATCGATTACTAGTTTCCCCAGTTTCTCCTTGATCACCTCCGTGTAATCATCTTGACACAGAAGTAGCTCGGTGTAAAACTCGTCAACTTCCACACGATGGAGCGGATCGGTGGAGCAGGTTGGATGTTTGGAGACGCTATCTCGGGTCTTGTAAGTCGTTTTCAGCTGTTCCTGACAGGATTTCAGATCCCACGTTCCTGTCGCATTAGGAAATGTTTATATCTTTGTTAAACAATATGCACCCGACGAAAAATCACTCGGGCACCCCAAAGGAAGAAAATCTTATGTCAGATGTAACATGGACACACTACAAATTGGAACACTGATTTATGGACAGACTCTTATCGGTACAAAATGAATAATTATGTCCACACGTTGCAGAAAATGTTACTAGAAACAGGGGGGTAGCGAAGACACTTTCATTGGAGGGGGTGTGGAAGCGAATTTGCCGAGTCTGCCATTTACGGCGTTTGGTCTGGGGCCCGCTTAAGGGCCCTGAAAAAAATGATTCTAGATGCTCTGTGGTGCAATCCAAGGCAATTCCTGGCTACTTTCCTTTGACTCTTTGATTCAAATTTGCTAATTTTTTTCTTGGTATTTGTTATTGCATTATTTTTCTTCTGAGCGGAACTCATCAGAGAGCGGGGAGGGGGGTGACTGGCATTATGATCAAGAGACGCATCATCGCCAATGAAACAGTTTACTACAAAATCACCTACTTTTATCAATTCACTGTATAGTGTACACATTATTTTACCAATCAAAAGGTTAAGATTTCAGATTTTTTGTTTTGTGGAAACTTGAACTGAGGTAAGAACATTTAGATTTACTGTTTTGTGGTAACTTTGAGCTCTCATATGATATATGCCTAATGATTACTTAGTCTCAAGTCTCGAAAATACATAGGGTCAAATGGGGGTCAATGTACACCTGACGATAGGCGGTGAATAAAGTATGCTGGAGAATTACCGAGACGGCTTTCTGTGTTATTTACCGGAAAACAGGACACCAAATTATGAATTTGGTGGCCCATTTTGACGATTTGGTGTTTGTGGTCCAGTTACTGACGGAGGCTCAAAATGCCGACAAGGGAAATTATTGGGGTGTGACAACCCCCCCCCCCCCCCTCCAGTCGCGACGCCTCCGACTAGAAATGAAACGTTCATCAAAACATTATTTGCTGAGGTTAAATTGTCGTTATAGTGAAACACTAGATGAAGCCTTACCTACGTCAGCATTCATTGTGTCCAATTCCGGTAGCTCCTCCTGTGATGATCCATTTTCTAGATAAAGATGTAATATCAAGAAGAAATTGTGTTAACCATTACGGGCTCCGGCCGAGGTCACAAGAGGCTACTGTTTACATAGAAACTCTGCATTTGGGTCCGTCTTACCAAGGCCATACACGTTTTGATTTGGAAAATTCTCCATGGGAGGCTTAAGACTCTCAACTCCATGGGCACTAAACTTATTGCCAAATAAAGCCACCCAGAAAGACCTAAAGTGAAGTAGCGGATCATGGCAGTAGTCCGGTGGCTTAGTGAAAAAATCGTGACCCGCCGGATTAAAGCACCAAACTTGGCACACTTGTTCTATATGACCCACTGAACAATTCTAGAGGGGGGTGCCCGGCTTAGGTGACCTAGGTCAAGGTCAGAATGAGGTCAAAGGTCACGTGGCATGTAATTATGTTTGAATGCGGATATTGATGGCAAATCAAGGTTGAGAAGCAATTTTTTAGACACTAACTTGTGTAGAGTTGTTCTATAGGACCAACAGAACCATTGTAGAAGGGATGCCCGGCTTAGGTGACCTAGGTAATGGTCAGCCTGAGGTCAAAGGTCACGTGGCATATAATAATGCTGTTTAAATGCACATTATGATTGCAAATCAAGGTTGACAAGCAATATGTTAGACACTTAATTGTGTAGAGTTGCTCTATAGGGCCAATAGAACCATTGTAGAAGGGGTGTCCGGTTGGGATGACCTTTATCAAGGTCAGGCTGAGGTCAAAGTTCACAAGGCATATAATACTGCATAAATGCAGATCTATGATTGCAAATCAAGGTTGACAATTAAGATAGGCTTTAAATCTTATACTTGTTTTCAAGGACCTAAAGGACTATTCTTGATGGGGTCCCGGTTTGGGTGACCTAGGTCAAAGTCAGGCCGAGGTCAAAGGTCACATGACATATAAAACTGTATAAATGCAGATATGATTGGTTAAGTGAAAAAAATCAAAGGTTCCACAAACATGGAGATTCTTACAAATTAAGCTACTTAACAATTTAAATCAAAATTTCAAATGTTTATTTGAATAAATCCAAGATGGCGGCCATATATGTTGTAGAGTTTTTTAGATTGAAATGTTCAAACAGAAAAAGTGATGTTGTTTAAGTGATGGCTTAAAGGCACTGGACAACTTTGATAATTGTCAAAGACCAGAATTCTCACAAGTCTGATACAAGTCGAGTTCTGTTCATATTGTTACACTCCACATTTAGCGAGTGCAGTTTCCCCTGCATTCACAGAGGGCGGTACACTCTAGGCCTGTGCTTTTGCATGTACATCTCCTTGAGCACAGGGGTTCAGCCTTACAACTGCACTTGATGAGCTGCCTACAGAACTTTGCAGCGTCTGGTAATGTTGTCCACAAGGGTTCCCACGTGTTGCCATTCTTACTCCAACCGAAAGCATCAGGACTAGGGACATTCATTTCCGTTTTCAGGCTCAACAACCATATGCTAGCTTTGTATACACTCCGGTTTGTATGCTGGATCAGAGCTGCCTTGGTTGGTGGAAGGTTTGGCATCATGTGAACCTTACGAGGAAAGAGGTCCTTTCTCAGGTCATTTACACTTCCCAAAAGGGTTGTGTTGTCATACAGATTGCAGACAAACTGTTCTATGACTTGGGAGAGAGGTGAGTCAACGGACAATGGCTTGAAAGGATGATGCACTGGGAAGAGGAAGGCTTCATTAGATGTAGGAAATGCACTCCATGCATTCCAAGATAACTTCTTTCCCTTTCCGTTGAACTGTGATGTTGTGTCTGACCCAGTGAAGGCGTGGAAGAAAGGAAGTGCTCTTGATTTCTCTTCACCGAGTTCATCACAGAGAGAGTTGATGTGGTAGAACCTGAAGTGTTTTCCTTTCCCAAATGCTACCCAAAGCTGAACATCAGGATGTTTCTCCACAAGGTCAAAGAATATGCCAGCCAGGATGACCACAACATCTGAATCTACTGTGCTGACCATCACTGACCTTGCACCCTTTTGCAAGGCATCTGCAACGTGGAGACACATTCTTGAGTCGGCCTGCTCATGATCGGTTGGTGACATAGGTTCAGTGCTACCTCTGGATACGACTGACTCTCCAGAAGTGATGTAAACTTCTTTGTCTAATGAAAACCCGTATGTACCAACTTCTTCTGTTAACAGGGCGAAGAGCTCTTCCTTGTTCGTGGAGTCTTGGAGGAAGGTAGCAAAATTTGCAGGCAGCTTTGTCTGTCTGGAAACCTTCTTTCTTACTCCCTTCCTTCGTTTCTCACGAGTGGACTCTTTTAGGCTGCCCTCCTTGTATGTGTCCCATACAATGTCCACCCGCTTACAGCTTTGAAGTTGCCGATTTACCCAGCGGATAAAGTTTCCAGCACTGTAATCACCAAATGATGTAGCATCACCTATGGGAAGAGCGTGCACTACTGCTGGACCATCAAACACTTTGATATCGAACTGTGCGGAGGCTTCTGGCTGCGTGCTGGGTTTCGGGAGATCCAGTAGTTTTGATTTGGAGCTTGGTAGTCTAAGTTTGCCTTGCTGACTCAAAGATGGAGGCCATGGATGGTTCTCATAAAAAAAAAAAACTGGTCCATATCAGCATCACGAACTTGACTTGTAATGAATAACCTGCTGAAGAGACTGCAGTCGCTTTTGATGTTGTCCATCTGCTGCTTGGCCTTTGACTTCGACTTTACTTGTAGCTGCTTGAAAAGATGTAGGTATTCCGTTTGATTGGCTTATGAATCGACACTGTCCTCTCCACAAGAACATCCTTTACATATGCTGTGTACTGTTCCTTTCCTAGAGCTTCAATTGTATACAGGGTCGTGGCCACTTCTTTACCAACAGAGTTATGAGAGTCCAGGGTCATGAGTTCTTGGGAATCTCCCATGAAAGGGTTATCCATAGATGTAATTGTTGCGCAGAGTTGATTGACCTTTGTCTTGACCAATTGTTGAGTAGAAGCCCCTTGTTCGTGGTTTTGGGAATCTCCAGTCTCATGTGAAGTGTACTGATCTTCAAACTCTGATAGTAGTCTGGCCTGTTCAGGACCTGATACCATCCATCTCTTGAGTGCTGCAGGGTTCTCTGTCAAACCGATTGCTCCACCGGAATCTTTCACCAATCCATTGTTTTGCTCATGTGCCTGGTCGATTGGCATCGCTGAGAACTTCCTTTGTGTCTTTGGGAAGACCCAGAACTTATGTAGGTCATCTCTGATACCATCAGGTAGGGTCTTCATGTCCCTAATATTCACAGGAATCAAGCGAGCGTAGTTTTGATGGTCCAAGGCAAAGAACCAGGGTGTCAATGTCTCCAATACAGCAACGAAGAGTGAGAAGTTACGCTCACGATGAGAACGAACAAGGATGAGGACCAGGATTTCTAAGTTCATTATCATGTCCCAATACTTAAAGGTGGGATTCTTTCTGCACTGTTCTTTTTTCCAGTCATCGAAGGCTTCTTCATCATGAGGGCCTAGCATCTCTTGGCAAGCATCTTGCTGCAGTTTGGCAAGGGAGAGTGCAGTGATCTGATGGGCTCGTCTCGTTCTTGTCAAGTGAGACACATTTAGGAATGAGTCTGCAGTTCCTGCTGAAGCAATTTCCCCATCACTCAAAGCTGTTGTCCAGTCACTTCCTTTTAACAGGTGACCAACCATTCTCCACAAAGCAATTTCTATGTGAAGGCCGCCGAACATTACAACAAAGGATGATTCATCAAATGTCTGCGACCATGTCCATTGCACGTACTTAGCAAGGGCAAAGAGTGGTTGATCCAGTGCTATCACGGGTATCTGTCCTGGGTTAACTTTTGCCGTTTCACGTTTTACAATTGTCATTCCGTGTCTGATCATTGAAATCGTTGCAGCTTTATCAAGAAAGAGTGGCAGGAGGGCACTTATGCCTACTGGGTCTGCTGGCTTAGGCTGTTGAGATGCATGATAGGCGGCCCAGGCAATGTATTCACCTTTACATAATACGTCTTTGGAGAGGAGCTGAATACTTTGATAGACCCACTGTGCTTCTTCTTTCTTAGCCTCTTCAAGATGGCTGTCGATGTCAGGGATGACCGCCTCGGACACAATTACGCCATCAATATTGCAAGCCACATCTGGTACAATGCGGTAGCTGTCTGGTAGTGATTGGGTTTTTCTATATTCAGTAGGTGGAACGGTGATGGGTAGTCTGCTGGTACCAGAGTTGGTGTCAGTGGGGAATTCTCACTTTTGGTTAGAGGTGGTATGCACAAAAACTTTGATTTGCAATCATATCTGCATTTCTACAGTAATTTCTTTAGTAATATATGTCAATGAACTTTGACCTGACCTTGACCTAGGTCACCAAAACTGTACACCCCCTCTAGGGTGATTATGTTGGTCTTATAGAACACGTGCAAACAATTTAGTGCCTTCAAATCTAGCTTGGCAGCCTTTATTTGCAATCTTATCTGAATTTATAAAATATTATTTAACATGCGACCTTTGACCTCGGCCTGACCTTGACATAGGTCACCTAAGCCGAGCACCCCCCTCTAGAATTGTTCAGTGGGTTCTATAGAACAAGTGTGCCAAGTTTGGTGCTTTAATCCGGCAGGTCACGATTTTGCCAAAAATTGGCGCTAAGCCAGTGGACTACAGGGATGTCACCATCATTCAGTCCACATATATGTAACTCCAACATCGGCAAGGCGGCCATGAAGGTTGGTATCGGACAAAGTTATACTTTTCAAGTTACAACCCGTCAGTGCATTCCCTAGTCTCATGATGTCTTCAAACTTAAGTTTATGCAGGCAGACGTCTTTAATTGGCTTGCATACATAGTCTAAGAGATAGGTCCATTTAATCAGAACTTTTGGTGACAAAGGTTTGAGTGGCTTACTTTATGTAAAATTTGGTGCTGATTCCAAAAAAAGCACTCTTATTGACCCCACTCAAGACATTTTTTGTGAATTTTGGCCATTTTTGACCAAAAGTGGCCTTTTTTACCTATTTTTGAAAAAAATGTATTAAAACATCAAATTATTCATTTTTTATGATTGTTATTGTTTTACTTTATGTAAATTGGGGTGCTGATTCCACAAAAAGCACCCTTATTGACCATACTCAAAACATTTTTTGTGATTTTGGCAATTTTTGACCAAAAACTATTTTTTTTTTTTACCTATTTTGGAAAAGAATTATTAAAACATCAAATTATTCATTTTTCATGATTTTTATTGTTTTACTTTATGGAAATTAGGGGTGCTGATTCTTTAAAAAGCACTCTTATTGACCCTAATCATAACATTTTTGTGATTTGGGCCCTGTTTAAAACCAAAAATGACGCTTTTTTTACTATTTTGTAAATACGAAAAAAAATACCGCAATATTAGATTATTTACTCTTCATGGTTTTGATTACCCCTTTTAGTTGAAATTAAATGCAATGTGTGATTGTGTGAATGATAGTTAACTGAACATACGCTGAATCTTTATAGTTCACTTCTATTCTATTCTCCATCTTTATCACTTTCACGTTCGTCCTCTGATTCGTCATCAGTGAAATTGTCTCTTTCATCGCAGTCATCTTCCTCTGCATCTGTGACATCTTCTGGTTCCATAGTCGTAGAGAGCACAGCTGGCATCTGACTTCCGGTGAACCAAAGTGGCAGATAAACTCCATCAACTTCTTTCCAACCATGATCCGTGGGTTGCATATTCTCCAGGGGATCTCTCATATCAGCATGCTTCCAAAGATAGGCCACATAGTTGCACCGTGCTATCTTTTCATCAGAACATTCTTACAGGGTGGAAGCATGCCTGTATCAAGGCTTTTGATATTTTCCAGAGGACTGTCAGGGTCGGTTGGTTTGTATTTCTGTTTGAAGGTCTTCAACCTAGCCTCATCCACAGATGTCAAAGCTTTCTGACCATACAGTGAACATACATATTTCTCGAGCAGGCTGTCACTATCATCAAAGGTTGTGGACTCTCCAATATTTCCAAGTCCTTCAAGATGGAGAGCATTCTTTTCTGCTATCTTCAGAGGGTTTACTTTTCCCTTCCTGAAGAAGGATGATGTATAATCGCATCCTTTGAGAGCGTGATACCCTAGCAAGGTTTTGCAAAGACATGGTCCACGATGATTTGCTAGTGCTGTGATATGGATGTACCGTCTTGTGTTATCACTTGAATGTCCTACATCCATCCACACATTGGCGTTCACCCGACTAGCATGATATAGGAGGATAACGATGATATCAGCATCTGTTGCACGGATGACAATATTCTGTCCTGGCACTGCATTAGCCAATACGCTGAGATGATAAGCAACCCTCGTGTCGGCCTCTACATGAGAACATACAAGTTCAGGTACCTCACTGAACTCCACGGTTCCTGTGTCTGTTACTGTATATTGAAGACTCTGCTCCTCATGTGTAACAACAACTTTCTTATGTTGAATGATATGCCCATACTTATCATGTTTCCACTCCTCCAGGAGGAACTTCAGAAGTGCCGTTTTGAAACTTGATGACCTCAAGGCAAGTCGGAAATCTTTGGGACGAAACTGGTCTCCTCCAGTAATGTTGAATGATCCGTCAGTTTCACCTCTTGCTCGCTGCTCAACATTTTTGATACTTTTCACATAGCTGTCACAAACAAAGTGTACGTCTTTTGCTGGTGTGCTGCATATTATTCTCAGAAGTAGCTCTGCTATGTCACCCAAACGGAGAGGCAAGTCAGTAGGTAGTGACTGGATTATGAACATGGCATCATACAGAAGTACATCCACTGATCTTGGATTATCATGTTCGATCAGAGCTTCCAGGTGTTTGGAGAGTTTGCTCATTGGTGTCTTCTTCAGTGTTCCATATATACTTGCAAGCAAGAGTGGGACAGGGGTGAGGGGGAAAGGAAACACCTTTTCCAATTCAATCTTCCTGGTGCAAGCAAGATACACTAATCTACCTAGCAAGTCCCGTGTCGTCTTCAGCTCCACAACTTTTTCTTGTTTACCACATACTTTACTCTTGACTGCAGCACTAGCAGAGTTGTTTCACTTTCTTCCTTTTCAGAGGCCTCTCAAATCTTTTCCGGATCTGCAAAACACCCTTCTAGAAACCAGGGTTGTAGTCGAGTCCCTGCAAGTCCTTTCACAAGTCCTTTCGTGAAGCCAGTCACAAGTCCCTTCATAAAGCCAGTCACAAGTAACTGGATGAACAATGACAAAGGAATGCCTTTGTCAAAGCTGATTTGAATAGCTTGTGATTTGAATTGGAACTGAAGGACTTGTGATGGACTTGCAGGGACTTGCAGGGACTTGTGATGGACTCGACTACATCCCTGCTAGAAACTCACTCTTCCACTTATCACCTAACTGAAAGACATTGAGCATATCTTCCTTTACTTCAGTAGATGCTTTCTTCCCATCTGCCAGGCAATAAAGGTTTGTACCTGCAGAAGTCAGAAAGCATACTAATCCAAGTCATGAGCTCCAAAAGTCACAAGTCAAGAGATTCCAACAAAACATAGGAAGCATCTCCAATACAATCGACACCATTATGAATCCTTTTGCTCAGTCCTTGACCGCAGATACAAACCTTTATTGCCTGGCAGATGGGAAGAAAGCATATGATGAAGTAAAGGAAGATATGCTCAATGTCTTTCAGTTAGGTGATAAGTGGAAGAGTGAGTTTCTAGAAGGGTGTTTTGCAGATCCGGAAAGATTTGAGAGGCCTCTGAAAATGGAAGAAAGTGAAAAACTTTGCTAGTGCTGCAGTCAAGAGTAAAGTATGTGGTAAACAAGAAAAATTTGTGGAGCTGAAGACGACACGGGACTTGCTAGGTAGATTAGTGTATCTTGCTTGCACCAGGAAGATTGAATTGGAAAAATTGTTTCCTTTTCCCCTCACCCCTGTCCCACTCTCGCTTGCAAGTATGGAACACTGAAGAAGACACCAAGGAGCAAATTCTCCAAACACCTGGAAGCTCTGATCGAACATGATAATCCAAGATCAGTGGATGTACTTCTGTATGATGCCATGTTCATAATCCAGTCACTACCTACTGACTTGCCTCTCCGTTTGGGTGACATAGCAGAGCTACTTCTGAGAATAATATGCAGCACACCAGCAAAAGACGTACACTTTGTTTGTGACAGCTATGTGAAAAGTATCAAAAATATTGAGCAGCGAGCAAGAGGTGAAACTGACGGATCATTCAACAATACTGGAGGAGACCAGTTCCGTCCCAAAGATTTCCGACTTGCCTTGAGGTCATCAAGTTTCAAAACGGCACTTCTGAAGTTACTCCTGGAGGAGTGGAAACATGATAAGTATGGGCATATCATTCAACATAAGAAAGTTGTTGTTACACATGAGGAGCAGAGTCTTCAATATACAGTAACAGACACAGGAACCGTGGAGTTCAGTGAGGTACCAGAACTTGTATGTTCTCATGTAGAGGCCGACACGAGGGTTGCTTATCATCTCAGCGTATTGGCTAATGCAGTGCCAGGACAAAACATTGTCATCCGTGCAACAGATGCTGATATCATCGTTATCCTCCTCTATCATGCTAGTCGGGTGAACGCCAATGTGTGGATGGATGTAGGACATTCAAGTGATAACACAAGACGGTCATCCATATCACAGCACTAGCAAATCACCGTGGTCCATGTCTTTGCAAAGCCTTGCCAGGGTATCACGCTCTCACAGGATGCGATTATACATCATCCTTCTTCAGGAAGAGAAAAGTAAACCCTCTGAAGATAGCAGAAAAGAATGCTCTCCATCTTGAAGGACTTGGAAATATTCAGGGTTGTAGTCGAGTCCCTGCAAGTCCTTTCACAAGTCCTTTCGTGAAGCCAGTCACCAGTCCCTTCATAAAGGCAGTCACAAGTAACTGGATGAACAATGACAAAGGAATGCTTTTGTCAAAGCTGATTTGAATAGCTTGCGATTTGAATTGGAACCGGAGGACTTGTGATGGACTTGCAGGGACTTACAGGGACTTGCAGGGACTTGTGATGGACTCGACTACATCCCTGGAAATATTGGAGAGACCACAATCTTTGATGATAGTGACAGACTGCTCGAGAAATATGTATGTTCACTGTATGGTCAGAAAGCTTTGACATCTGTGGATGAGGCTAGGTTGAAGACCTTCAAACAGAAATACAAACCAACCTACCCTGACAGTCCTCTGGAAAATATCAAAAGCCTTGATGCAGGCATGCTTCCACCCTGTAAGATTGTTCTGATGCAAAGATAGCACGGTGCAACTATGTGGCCTATCTTAGCTTTGGAAGCATGCTGATATGAGAGATCCCCTGGAGAATATGCAACCCACGGATCATGGTTGGAAAGAAGTTGATGAAGTTTATCTGCCACTTTGGTTCACCAGAAGTCAGATGCCAGCTGTGCTCTCTAAGACTATGGAACCAGAAGATGTCACAGATGCAGAGGAAGATGACTGCGATGAAAGAGACAATTTCACTGATGACGAATCAGAGGACGAACGTGAAAGTGATGAAGATGGAGAATAGAATAGAAGTGAACTATAAAGTCAACTAAAAGGGGTAATCAAAACCATAAAGAGTAAATAATATAATATTGCGGTATTTTTTTTCGTATTTACAAAATAGTAAAAAAAGCGTCATTTTTTGTTTTAAACAGGGCCCAAATCACACAAATGTCATGATTAGGGTCAATAAGAGTGCTTTTTAAAAAATCAGCACCCCAATTTCCATAAAGTAAAACAATAAAAATCATGAAAAATTGATAATTTGATGTTTTAATAATTATTTTCCAAAATAGTTAAAAAAAAATCATTTTTGGTCAAAAATTGCCAAAATCACAAATATTTCTTGAGTATGGTCAATAAGGGTGTTTTTTTTTGGAATCAGCACCCCAATTTACATAAAGTAAAACAATACAAATCATGAAAAATGAATAATTTGATGTTTTAATACATTTTTTTCAAAAATAGGTAAAAAAGGCCACTTTTGGTAAAAAATTGCCAAAAATCACAAAAATGTCTTGAGTGGGGTCAATAAGAGTGCTTTTTTTTGAATCAGCACCAAATTTTACATAAAGTAAGCCACTCAAACCTTTGTCACCAAAAGTTCTGATTAAATGGACCTATCTCTTAGACTACATGAGGCAGGAACAATGAGCGCAACACCCGCTCATCTTCGAGGTCATACATCTCATTATTCTCCAGTGAAAGATATAACTGATCACGAGTCCTCTCATTCATCACTGTAAGTAACTCTTCTAAGTTCAGCATCCACTCACCAAATTATTAATGTGGTGGCCCTTTTTGTCGACTGAGTTTTTGTTGTCCAGTTTTCGACTGAGGCTCAAAATGCCGAGTGAGGAGAAATTAATGACACCCCCACCCCCACCCCCACCCCCATCTCAGAATCTCAGAATTGACTAGACATCGCCGCTAGGCATCATCAACCAGTTTGACTCTACGCCGGTGCCGTGCAAGCGTGAAATTAAGGTTGTGATGCGAGATGTTTTCCTAGGGCTGTCTTAAATTGGGATGATGATGCTTGATGAATAAGTAGATCAGGGAGCTTGTTCCAGTTTACAATCGTCTTTGGATTATTATTTTAATTGTCTACGAGGTGAGATCTAACACTTTAACAATATACCTATTAAAGAACACTAACAAACTTAATTGACGAGTAATTAATGTAGATATACATGTTTCTGTTCGTGAAAATTCCAAATCTACGTTGGTGGCTTTTTTGCCCATAGCGCACGAATTATGCTCTCCGTGCCCTAATTTGTCTCTTCGTGAATGTATATACAATGTATATACATTGTACGCGCGTTGTTTTTGCACTCGGAGATCTACGCAGAGACAAAATATAATTTAACTGTTCGTGAAAATTATTTTTCGGCTGTTGGTGAAAATTCCAAATCTACGTTGGTGTTTTTTTTGCCCATAGCGCACGAATTTGTCTCTTCGTGAAAACTTACAAACTTGTTTTGCCCATTTTTGCCTCTTCGTGAATGTATATACAATGTATATACAATGTATATACAATGTATATACAATGTATATACAATGTATATACAATGTATATACAATGTATATACAATGTATTGTGGCGGAGGCGACGTCAGCGGGGAGACCTTCCGGGACAGATCTTATTGATCCCAGGACTCCAACCAACGCCTATTATCCCACAAAGCTATGTATAACCTTACGAGGGGATGAGCGGCAATCCAGACGCAAGGAGGACAATTACGAACGGCGGACTTAGCCTAGGGGCAGTTCGTTTGGTGGAAATATACCACGGTTCTGTGACTGAGAGGGTAACTTAAATGTAATATAATCAGAGCACCAATTAATTGGTCCTAATAGTCCTCACACACTGCAAATAAACCTCGATGACAACAGATTCCAAGGACGAGTATGATTGGTCTTATTCTTCTTTGATCAAAGCCTTAATTATATTATAAGCAATCAATACATTTATACAATGATAATCCTCGCTTGTTACAACAAGGGGTCAACTGCACCTCTTATAATAAACTTAGCTACAAATAGTCCTCACTGTGGTCAACTGCACCACTATAAATAACTTGACTCCAGGTAGTCCTCACTGTGGTCAACTGCACCACTATAAATAACTTGACTCAAGGTAGTCCTCACTGTGGTCAACTGCACCACTATAAATATAATAACTAATAACAATATAAATCCTCACAGGTCTTTACTAGCAAATAAAGTAACACTTAAGGGGAGGGGGGGGGGGGGGGGGGGGGTACTTGCAATAGCCCTCACACAGAGGTAAATGAACTCCACAATAACCAGAATTAATCCTCACTGAACAGAACGATCAGAATAACCCTCGTTGGACTTTAGAAACAATAGACCAGGTAAACGTCTCTGGGGACAGCTAGCTTAATGATCAGGGATGCACTCAACCGATGCTACGCCGCCTGGCATAGAACACGGCATGCAGACCCTTCAATCACCCTCAGCTCTGCTAAATCCCAATCAACATGTTACCCTAGCCCCGTCCCTTCAAGTCCCAGTGTTATCTGACTATCGGAACAGCTACTCAATCCACGAGGGTACCGCGCTACTATTCCAGCAACAGTTACCCTCACACAACTACATAGATCGTTAATTATGCACAGACCAGGGTGCGAGTACCCTCACAAGAACTAAGCGCTACGACGGTAAGCCTCACAGAGCTAGCTACTCGACAACCACCGGATCGCCACTCAGCCGTCACCGCCACTACAGCGTTAAACCGACGACAGGCAATCACCACCCACAGCAAGTAACACTAGCTCTTGAACCAGGCTTCACTACCCTCGCACACACTAGTTCCCGCAATAAATGCAATAACAATACACGGTAAAGTTTACAACTACACTTCCCGAAGCTAACGTTGAAACCCTGTTTCGTGTCGTGAGGAATCGAATTGCGCAAGTAACAGACAAAGGTCATGTAGCATAGCCACCATTTGCAAGAACTGCCCAAAGCTTCGACGAAGCCCCGGACTAGAACCATACGCGCTGCTGATTGGTCGCGGCACACCGCTGGATGGTCACCGACCTACGTGGTGCGAACCACTGATTGGTCCCCACACTCAATGCATTAAAGTGCATGAATTAGACAAGTTTTAGTCTGACCTTGTTTCGCCACAGTATATACATTGTACGCGCGTTGTTTTTGCACTCGGAGCAACGTTATTTCTATCTACGCGGGGACAAAATATAATTTGTCTCTTCGTGAAAAATTAAAATACGATTTGGGTGAAATTTTCCCCTGTAGGATTTTTGTAATCTTAATGATTCAGACAGATTTTGACAATATTAAACTCGCCAGAATGTTCGTTGTATCCACTTGATCGATTTCGGCCAAAAAACGAATTTTGAAAAATTAATGATTTTGGCCAAATTCGTCTCTTCGTGAAAACGCTGATAATATTTGATATGAGATTTTATTGTAGATTTCTGAACAAATTTATGTGATGGGGAATATTTTCTGCGCAGATTTTTTGAAAAGTCGCATATTTTGATTTTAGATTTCGCACGGATGTACATTTTCATTGCACATTTCTGCGCAGTTATGTCGCACTCACGTACAGCAGAATTATATGCAGAATTATATGCCAATTTATGTGCACATTTCTGCGATGTCAGCACATAAAGTTAAATTTGTATCCTACGAGGGAGGGGGGGGGGGGGGGGGGGGGGGGGGGTGGGTGAGCCGAGTACAAACGGCTGTCTAGTGTGACTCTTCCATTACAAAAATAGGAGTGCTCGAAATAATGAGAAAATAAATATCTGTTAAGTCAATAAAAACTTTTATTGACTTAATTTTTTTTCTCTAAATGTACTACATGTACTTTAATGGATCAATCCGTATGGGCTATAGCTTTAAACCTAACTAGGGAACTGTGAAACGGACCGACGCTATTTTTGTATTGTAAGGTACAACATACATGTACATACATGTACAGTACATTTTGTATCACCGAGGTTGTGCATTGCATATTGGGTTTGCGGCGCGTGCCTGCGATTTGTGCGCGCTGCATGTAGTCTATAATACAAAGAGAATGAGATGCGACCCAACGTTGGTGGCGCCCCCTGATCCCTGATCCCCCTCCCCCAACACCCCCACCTCCTCATTTTGCTGACATCGCAGGAAAGTGCACATAAATCTGCATTTAAATCTGCTGTACGTGAGTGCGACTTATCGTACGACATAGCTGCGCAGAAATGTGCAATGAAAATGTACATGTAGGTGCCCATCCGTGCGACATCGCACAAATTTGCGTACAGAGAAATCTGCGCAGAACTTGAAATCTTAAATAGAAATAAGCGACTTTTCAACATCTGTGGAGAAAACATTCGCCATCACATAAATCTTTGCAGAAATCTACAATAAAATCTTCCACATCTCAAATATATACTTAGATATATGCGATAACATGTTTGTCATCGTTCAAATTCGCGCATAATTCGCGATATTGCAGAATCTGCGATGTGTGATGTCCTTTCAGGGCCACCCTAGTGCCGGATTGGGAATGCATCCGATTTGCGAATATGTTCGGTTTGATGTAAGGAACCGTACCTGAGCAAGGGCGACCTCATTCGTTGTTTCTAAACTTTCATACGTCATGCATAATTATGTAGAAGTGACGTAGCTCATTTGTATTGTATATGGTGATTTGCATAATTCTATGTAACAGTTTACTTTTTTGTTGACCTTTGTGCTTCCCGCGCGAGGACGGTTAACAGTCATAGTCGTCAACATGATAACTTAGTTCTTAGGTGTATCCATTACTTGGGCTTGTAATTGTAAGTTTTATATTAATTCTCCATCTTAATATTGTAGGCCAGTAATTGCAAGCTTACTATTCGAAGTTTCATTGAAGTCTGGATGAACGTTTGTAGAGGCGTTTGCCTTAGTGTATACATATTCAGACGAGTGATTTGGCAGCACCTTGAAACTTGATACTTCCTCGGTCTTTTTGGAAGTTGTCCTTTGACTGAGCAGCCATAAATTTCTGTCGGAGTTTTCCCTTGTAATTTGTTACTGGCAATGGCTTTGCCATGAGTGCCATGATCACTGCGGGATAGGGCACTTGCCAAGGAAACCCCCAGTGAGTATTTTGTCATGTTAATCTCGCATATTTTGACATAATTATAAAGTAAAGGTTGTTTGTGTGAAAGTCATTCACATGTTTTGTTTCTTGTTGCATGACACACATGTTGTGTACAGTCGTGTACATTTAAATCCACCTTGCCGAGCTTTTGTATATCTCTGTGTTATATTCCAGGCAATGGGTTTTTTTTCTCCAGAGGTTTTCTTTTCTCCGATGTTTTTGCTACTGTACATCCGAGGTTGTTATTGGTCTTCTAATTAAAATGATCAGCATCGGCATAACTCCAGCCTGTCCAGTGTGTGATTAATCCAATTGTGGCTCGTGTTCATCTATCCATATTTCGTGCCCCCGTGGTGCTCGTCCTTTTTCACAAGAGGGCCGGATCTCCTTATGCCGTCCCACTACAAAAATGGCGTCGTAGACAGGATTGAGCACCGCTTCGGCGTCGTCACAAGATAGCTGGACAAAATGATTTTGTTTGCAACGTTTGGATTTACTGTCGCCAAGCGATAAGCTGATTCTGCTTGAAGGTGAAGTAGCCGAGGAACATCGTGATCATCTTTCACATTTTTTATTATTGATCAGGGCTGCATTTGTTTGTATCTAGGCCCCAAATTGTCAGCAAATTTGATAAAGTATCGGTCTTGTAACCTAGGCTACATAAACCTAATTGTACAATTTGTCTTACCATGTGTACTGGTGTGTGACTTGACTTGAGTATCCATTTTTTTGTGTAGATCTGCATTTGTACAGATTAAGCCATTTGGCCTACATGTTATTGGGATATATGATCTAGTTACGTATTACCTATTTGTTAGTCCGAGTTACTGGACTCTAGTTATCGCTTTTTTAACATTTGGACATCATCTGGCGCTACTAGAGTCCGAGGTCGGGCAATATAAAACATTCAGAATGTCTTAAATGTGATTAAAAAAGTCGCACAAATCCCTAACAAAATACCTTAAAATCACCTAAATATCCTTCCATGTGTGTCCAAGTACGTCGGGGTGGTCTTCGGGGGTACTCACGATCAATTATTTGCTTGCAAATAAAGGAAATTCGACCCAGTATTCGAGCGACTGCTGCACAGTTGCTGTTCACGTTCGGGAGAGAATATGGACGTGCGCGCGCATCATGTCAGTGACGCAACAGGTCAAAGTGTATCGACCGGTGGTAAACAACAAGCGCGCGGCGCAGCGACTGTTTTATGTCATGGCACAAGCAGTACGGTGGCTGCGTGCTGATGAGGAGACAAATCGCTCTCGGGCGGGGATAGCGCACAATGCTTGCAATCGCGAGGAGTATGACAATGCAAAATACTAATGTTTATTATACTCATAACAAAACAATAATAATAATTTCGGTTAATTGAACTGAAATGGTAAATTAATGCCTTTTTAGATGCAGATCCGCGCGCGGATGCTGCTACATTATTTATTTGTCTCTTTATGACGATTTTTAGGCTTTACGTTTCAAAAAATATTAAGATTATTATTATTGTTTTGTTATGAGTATAATAAACATTAGTATTTTGCATTGTCATACTTCTCGCGATTGCAAGCATTGTGCGCTATCCCCGCCCGAGAGCGATTTGTCTCCTCATCAACACGCAGCCACCGTACTGCTTGTGCCATGACATAAAACAGTCGCTGCGCCGCGCGCTTGTTGTTTACCACCGGTCGATACACTTTGACCTGTTGCGTCACTGACATGATGCGCGCGCACGTCCATATTCTCTCCCGAACGTGAACAGCAACTGTGCAGCAGTCGCTCGAATACTGGGTCGAATTTCCTTTATTTGCAAGCAAATAATTGATCGTGAGACCCCCCGAAGACCACCCCGACGTACTTCGACACACATGGAAGGATATTTAGTTGATTTTAAGGTATTTTGTTAGGGATTTGTGCGACTTTTTTAATCACATTTAAGACATTCTGAATGTTTTATATTGCCCGACCTCGGACTCTAGTAGCGCCAGATGATGTCCAAATGTTAAAAAAGCGATAACTAGAGTCCAGTAACTCGGACTACCTATTTGTATACCGCTGGCTGAGTTAAACGAGTTTTGATATTGAACTTGATGTGCATTTGATGGTACAGTGTATTGTCTTGACATTTTGTCTATTTTTGACATGATTCAGTCTATAGCTGTGATGATTTGGTTGGGTTTTTCTGTGTACTAGTTATGTCATTTCATCCTTTTTAGGATTGACAACACTCACAATAGGCTTTATTATGACCCTGTAGTATCTGTGTAGACACAGTTTTGGTCAAATTTTGTGAGAGCCTAGTATTTTATGTACACTTATGTATGCCAACCATGGTTTTGCCAGACATTATTGTGAAGTCACATCATTTTTTAGCTCAAACAATTGTCGATGTGTTTTCATGTTTATTGGAAAATGATCCTAATAATGTGCGCTCACTTGACGAACAGCCATTTGATGAGTCTGTTACTGTTACAAAGCTAGATGTAGCTCAGTCTATAGAGACAGCACTCAATGAGCATGCTGCCACTTTGCTTAAGTTTGTTGAAGAGCAACAGGTAAAATTTTTTGAGAGTCTGCCTTCAGACAATAGTGTCCAATGTGTGGACAATCCTGTTAATATTTCATGTGAAAGTAGTGTGGCAAATGTAGATTTTAAATCTGAGTCATTTGATATTGTCCCTGCACTTACTAAAGTAGAAAAGGTTTCAGAGGTAGAGGTGTCAGAGCAGATTTTTATAAATCCTATTTTGGAAGTTTCTGATCACCATGAAGTTGTAACTGGGACTGTTGAAGAGCCTAGTACTAGTATTGTGTTTGCACATGTTTGTGAAGATTTGAGAAATAAGTCACTTTGTAGCAAACCACAGGAACTGGATATATTTCC
This sequence comes from Crossaster papposus, assembly GCA_037893245.1. NCBI lineage: Eukaryota > Metazoa > Echinodermata > Asteroidea > Velatida > Solasteridae > Crossaster > Crossaster papposus. Next base: position 40,722 of record JBAIAA010000251.1, on the reverse strand, counting down.
TGATTATTCAACCCTGCATTTACTGCCTCTTTTGAAGAAAAAGCTCAGTTTATTTTTGGAATGCCACTCATCACTGCAACTGCCAAATGGCAAGACAGGAGAAAAAGTAGGGAACTCCTGGGCCCCACTTGTATTTCCTGGTTGGGCATTTGAGGTATGGCCAACATTAGGTATGTCAGCTAAAAGCTTGACAAAGCACCACATGTGAAGGGTCATGTAGGTCTCTGGCCAAATGCCATTACTTAAATTGTCTGCACATTACATGTATAAGCAGCTTGTAAATTACTGCAGTAGGGGGTTCTGATTGAACCATGTTTATACTAATCACAGTTCTATTGGATGAATGTTTATGTACTTGAGGCAGCCTGCTTCACATGTGTTGCAGGACAAGGCGTATGCCACCTCGAGATGTACTTTGTATTTTATGGCTCACTGAGTTTTAGTTATGCTGGGGTTTATATGAGGGCTTGACTTTTATCAGTCTAGACAATTTTGGGTTGTCTGTATGATTAAGATTTAACTGTGGCATCCGAGTATTTTTCATTACAAGTGAAACATTTAGGATCCTGGTTTTGGTCCAAATGTCTGAAAACAGCACCTGAGTTGTAACCTTATACACCCATGGGAGTTATGTGTGGTGGTTCTCTAAATGTTTGGAATCCATTGTATGTACATTGTTACATGTTGATACTTTGTATACTTTTCACACAGGAAGTGATTTACATTGGAGCTTTGTATTATTAAAGTTCACTGATGGAAATCTAGATCATGAACTTATGATGTAATAAGTTGGACTGGGAATTATTTACATGTCCATCTTAAACATTGAGGTTAGATTGTGGTCCATTTGTTCGATTGATCATTTATACCTGATGACTGGTGTGTTTACGAAAACAAACTTTTGTGACTGAAACGTTATTTTCCACTGAGTAGTGGACTACTGTAGGGAACTTAAATATTTTTTAGCAACTTGATAAATTTATTCATCCCCAAGAATGCAAGTAGTGTACAATTTATGAAACTAAAATGTATGTGTGTACCTGCAACCAATCTATGAGTGGCTTGTATTGTACAAGATGTGTTCTTGTTCTACAAAGTTTGTTGTGCCATCAACTCGAGTGTGTGTATGTATACCAAATTTTAATACTTGTCTTGGTGATGGTTTATAGCTTCTGTTTTGAGTGAAGTATGATATGTAACAAAATTGTCATAATTGTTGATTATACATGTATTTCTAGGAATTCAACGCCAACTTTGTGTCGGTCGCCCCTTTATGTTTTCATGATTAGACCATTCGAGGGCGTATGGTTTTAAAGTAGGGAAGATGTAAGGAACCGTACCTGAGCAAGGGCGACCTCATTCGTTGTTTCTAAACTTTCATACGTCATGCATAATTATGTAGAAGTGACGTAGCTCATTTGCATTGTATATGGTGATTTGCATAATTCTATGTAACAGTTTACTTTGTTGTTGACCTTTGTGCTTCCCGCGCGAGGACGGTTAACAGTCATATTCGTCAACATGATAACTTAGTTCTTAGGTGTATCCATTACTTGGGCTTGTAATTGTAAGTTTTATATTAATTCTCCATCTTAATATTGTAGGCCAGTAATTGCAAGCTTACTATTCGAAGTTTCATTGAAGTCTGGATGAACGTTTGTAGAGGCGTTTGCCTTAGTGTATACATATTCAGACGAGTGATTTGGCAGCACCTTGAAACTTGATACTTCCTCGGTCTTTTTGGAAGTTGTCCTTTGACTGAGCAGCCATAAATTTCTGTCGGAGTTTTCCCTTGTAATTTGTTACTGGCAATGGCTTCGCCATGAGTGCCATGATCACTGCGGGATAGGGCACTTGCCAAGGAAACCCCCAGTGAGTATTTTGTCATGTTAATCTCGCATATTTTGACATAATTATAAAGTAAAGGTTGTTTGTGTGAAAGTCATTCACATGTTTTGTTTCTTGTTGCATGACACACATGTTGTGTACAGTCGTGTACATTTAAATCCACCTTGCCGAGCTTTTGTATATCTCTGTGTTATATTCCAGGCAATGGGGGTTTTTCTCCAGAGGTTTTCTTTTCTCCGATGTTTTTGCTACTGTAATCCGAGGTTGTTATTGGTCTTCTAATTAAAATGATCAGCATCGGCATAACTCCAGCCTGTCCAGTGTGTGATTAATCCAATTGTGGCTCGTGTTCATCTATCCATATTTCGTGCCCCCGTGGTGCTCGTCCTTTTTCACAAGAGGGCCGGATCTCCTTATGCCGTCCCACTACAGAAATAAGCGACTTTTCAACATCTGTGGAGAAAACATTCGCCATCACATAAATCTTTGCAGAAATCTACAATAAAATCTTCCACATCTCAAATATATACTTAGATATATGCGATAACATGTTTGTCATCGTTCAAATTCGCGCATAATTCGCGATATTGCAGAATCTGCGATGTGTGATGTCCTTTCAGGGCCACCCTAGTGCCGGATTGGGAATGCTTCCGATTTGCGAATATGTTCGGTTTGCAAAAAGCATCCGAGTTTACAAAAAGCATTCAAACTAGAAAAGCATCCGAATTAAAAAAGCATCCAAGTTTATAAAAAGCATCCGAACTAGAAAAGCATCCGAATTAAAAAAGCATCCGAGTTTACAAAAAGCTTCTGAATTGCGAATTAATCCGAATTAGAAAAGCATCCGAGTTAGCAAAAAGCATCCGAATTAGGAATTTTTGTAAACTCGGATGCTTTTTTAATTCGGATGCTTTTCTAGTTCGGATGCTTTTTATAAACTTGGATGCTTTTTTAATTCGGATGCTTTTCTAGTTTGAATGCTTTTTGTAAACTCGGATGCTTTTTGCAAACCGAACATATTCGCAAATCGGAAGCATTCCCAATCCGGCACTAGGGTGGCCCTGAAAGGACATCACACATCGCAGATTCTGCAATATCGCGAATTATGCGCGAATTTGAACGATGACAAACATGTTATCGCATATATCTAAGTATATATTTGAGATGTGGAAGATTTTATTGTAGATTTCTGCAAAGATTTATGTGATGGCGAATGTTTTCTCCACAGATGTTGAAAAGTCGCTTATTTCTGTAGTGGGACGGCATAAGGAGATCCGGCCCTCTTGTGAAAAAGGACGAGCACCACGGGGGCACGAAATATGGATAGATGAACACGAGCCACAATTGGATTAATCACACACTGGACAGGCTGGAGTTATGCCGATGCTGATCATTTTAATTAGAAGACCAATAACAACCTCGGATTACAGTAGCAAAAACATCGGAGAAAAGAAAACCTCTGGAGAAAAACCCCCATTGCCTGGAATATAACACAGAGATATACAAAAGCTCGGCAAGGTGGATTTAAATGTACACGACTGTACACAACATGTGTGTCATGCAACAAGAAACAAAACATGTGAATGACTTTCACACAAACAACCTTTACTTTATAATTATGTCAAAATATGCGAGATTAACATGACAAAATACTCACTGGGGGTTTCCTTGGCAAGTGCCCTATCCCGCAGTGATCATGGCACTCATGGCGAAGCCATTGCCAGTAACAAATTACAAGGGAAAACTCCGACAGAAATTTATGGCTGCTCAGTCAAAGGACAACTTCCAAAAAGACCGAGGAAGTATCAAGTTTCAAGGTGCTGCCAAATCACTCGTCTGAATATGTATACACTAAGGCAAACGCCTCTACAAACGTTCATCCAGACTTCAATGAAACTTCGAATAGTAAGCTTGCAATTACTGGCCTACAATATTAAGATGGAGAATTAATATAAAACTTACAATTACAAGCCCAAGTAATGGATACACCTAAGAACTAAGTTATCATGTTGACGAATATGACTGTTAACCGTCCTCGCGCGGGAAGCACAAAGGTCAACAACAAAGTAAACTGTTACATAGAATTATGCAAATCACCATATACAATGCAAATGAGCTACGTCACTTCTACATAATTATGCATGACGTATGAAAGTTTAGAAACAACGAATGAGGTCGCCCTTGCTCAGGTACGGTTCCTTACATCTTCCCTACTTTAAAACCATACGCCCTCGAATGGTCTAATCATGAAAACATAAAGGGGCGACCGACACAAAGTTGGCGTTGAATTCCTAGAAATACATGTATAATCAACAATTATGACAATTTTGTTACATATCATACTTCACTCAAAACAGAAGCTATAAACCATCACCAAGACAAGTATTAAAATTTGGTATACATACACACACTCGAGTTGATGGCACAACAAACTTTGTAGAACAAGAACACATCTTGTACAATACAAGCCACTCATAGATTGGTTGCAGGTACACACATACATTTTAGTTTCATAAATTGTACACTACTTGCATTCTTGGGGATGAATAAATTTATCAAGTTGCTAGAAAATATTTAAGTTCCCTACAGTAGTCCACTACTCAGTGGAAAATAACGTTTTAGTCACAAAAGTTTGTTTTCGTAAACACACCAGTCATCAGGTATAAATGATCAATCGAACAAATGGACCACAATCTAACCTCAATGTTTAAGATGGACATGTAAATAATTCCCAGTCCAACTTATTACATCATAAGTTCATGATCTAGATTTCCATCAGTGAACTTTAATAATACAAAGCTCCAATGTAAATCACTTCCTGTGTGAAAAGTATACAAAGTATCAACATGTAACAATGTACATACAATGGATTCCAAACATTTAGAGAACCACCACACATAACTCCCATGGGTGTATAAGGTTACAACTCAGGTGCTGTTTTCAGACATTTGGACCAAAACCAGGATCCTAAATGTTTCACTTGTAATGAAAAATACTCGGATGCCACAGTTAAATCTTAATCATACAGACAACCCAAAATTGTCTAGACTGATAAAAGTCAAGCCCTCATATAAACCCCAGCATAACTAAAACTCAGTGAGCCATAAAATACAAAGTACATCTCGAGGTGGCATACGCCTTGTCCTGCAACACATGTGAAGCAGGCTGCCTCAAGTACATAAACATTCATCCAATAGAACTGTGATTAGTATAAACATGGTTCAATCAGAACCCCCTACTGCAGTAATTTACAAGCTGCTTATACATGTAATTTGCAGACAATTTAAGTAATGGCATTTGGCCAGAGACCTACATGACCCTTCACATACAATGTGGTGCTTTGTCAAGCTTTTAGCTGACATACCTAATGTTGGCCATACCTCAAATGCCCAACCAGGAAATACAAGTGGGGCCCAGGAGTTCCCTACTTTTTCTCCTGTCTTGCCATTTGGCAGTTGCAGTGATGAGTGGCATTCCAAAAATAAACTGAGCTTTTTCTTCAAAAGAGGCAGTAAATGCAGGGTTGAATAATCAGGAAATATATCCAGTTCCTGTGGTTTGCTACAAAGTGACTTATTTCTCAAATCTTCACAAACATGTGCAAACACAATACTAGTACTAGGCTCTTCAACAGTCCCAGTTACAACTTCATGGTGATCAGAAACTTCCAAAATAGGATTTATAAAAATCTGCTCTGACACCTCTACCTCTGAAACCTTTTCTACTTTAGTAAGTGCAGGGACAATATCAAATGACTCAGATTTAAAATCTACATTTGCCACACTACTTTCACATGAAATATTAACAGGATTGTCCACACATTGGACACTATTGTCTGAAGGCAGACTCTCAAAAAATGTTACCTGTTGCTCTTCAACAAACTTAAGCAAAGTGGCAGCATGCTCATTGAGTGCTGTCTCTATAGACTGAGCTACATCTAGCTTTGTAACAGTAACAGACTCATCAAATGGCTGTTCGTCAAGTGAGCGCACATTATTAGGATCATTTTCCAATAAACATGAAAACACATCGACAATTGTTTGAGCTAAAAAATGATGTGACTTCACAATAATGTCTGGCAAAACCATGGTTGGCATACATAAGTGTACATAAAATACTAGGCTCTCACAAAATTTGACCAAAACTGTGTCTACACAGATACTACAGGGTCATAATAAAGCCTATTGTGAGTGTTGTCAATCCTAAAAAGGATGAAATGACATAACTAGTACACAGAAAAACCCAACCAAATCATCACAGCTATAGACTGAATCATGTCAAAAATAGACAAAATGTCAAGACAATACACTGTACCATCAAATGCACATCAAGTTCAATATCAAAACTCGTTTAACTCAGCCAGCGGTATACAAATAGGTAGTCCGAGTTACTGGACTCTAGTTATCGCTTTTTTAACATTTGGACATCATCTGGCGCTACTAGAGTCCGAGGTCGGGCAATATAAAACATTCAGAATGTCTTAAATGTGATTAAAAAAGTCGCACAAATCCCTAACAAAATACCTTAAAATCAACTAAATATCCTTCCATGTGTGTCGAAGTACGTCGGGGTGGTCTTCGGGGGGTACTCACGATCAATTATTTGCTTGCAAATAAAGGAAATTCGACCCAGTATTCGAGCGACTGCTGCACAGTTGCTGTTCACGTTCGGGAGAGAATATGGACGTGCGCGCGCATCATGTCAGTGACGCAACAGGTCAAAGTGTATCGACCGGTGGTAAACAACAAGCGCGCGGCGCAGCGACTGTTTTATGTCATGGCACAAGCAGTACGGTGGCTGCGTGTTGATGAGGAGACAAATCGCTCTCGGGCGGGGATAGCGCACAATGCTTGCAATCGCGAGAAGTATGACAATGCAAAATACTAATGTTTATTATACTCATAACAAAACAATAATAATAATCTTAATATTTTTTGAAACGTAAAGCCTAAAAATCGTCATAAAGAGACAAATAAATAATGTAGCAGCATCCGCGCGCGGATCTGCATCTAAAAAGGCATTAATTTACCATTTCAGTTCAATTAACCGAAATTATTATTATTGTTTTGTTATGAGTATAATAAACATTAGTATTTTGCATTGTCATACTCCTCGCGATTGCAAGCATTGTGCGCTATCCCCGCCCGAGAGCGATTTGTCTCCTCATCAGCACGCAGCCACCGTACTGCTTGTGCCATGACATAAAACAGTCGCTGCGCCGCGCGCTTGTTGTTTACCACCGGTCGATACACTTTGACCTGTTGCGTCACTGACATGATGCGCGCGCACGTCCATATTCTCTCCCGAACGTGAACAGCAACTGTGCAGCAGTCGCTCGAATACTGGGTCAAATTTCCTTTATTTGCAAGCAAATAATTGATCGTGAGTACCCCCGAAGACCACCCCGACGTACTTGGACACACATGGAAGGATATTTAGGTGATTTTAAGGTATTTTGTTAGGGATTTGTGCGACTTTTTTAATCACATTTAAGACATTCTGAATGTTTTATATTGCCCGACCTCGGACTCTAGTAGCGCCAGATGATGTCCAAATGTTAAAAAAGCGATAACTAGAGTCCAGTAACTCGGACTAACAAATAGGTAATACGTAACTAGATCATATATCCCAATAACATGTAGGCCAAATGGCTTAATCTGTACAAATGCAGATCTACACACAAAAATGGATACTCAAGTCAAGTCACACACCAGTACACATGGTAAGAAAAATTGTACAATTAGGTTTATGTAGCCTAGGTTACAAGACCGATACTTTATCAAATTTGCTGACAATTTGGGGCCTAGATACAAACAAATGCAGCCCTGATCAATAATAAAAAATGTGAAAGATGATCACGATGTTCCTCGGCTACTTCACCTTCAAGCAGAATCAGCTTATCGCTTGGCGACAGTAAATCCAAACGTTGCAAACAAAATCATTTTGTCCAGCTATCTTGTGACGACGCCGAAGCGGTGCTCAATCCTGTCTACGACGCCATTTTTGTAGTGGGACGGCATAAGGAGATCCGGCCCTCTTGTGAAAAAGGACGAGCACCACGGGGGCACGAAATATGGATAGATGAACACGAGCCACAATTGGATTAATCACACACTGGACAGGCTGGAGTTATGCCGATGCTGATCATTTTAATTAGAAGACCAATAACAACCTCGGATGTACAGTAGCAAAAACATCGGAGAAAAGAAAACCTCTGGAGAAAAAAACCCATTGCCTGGAATATAACACAGAGATATACAAAAGCTCGGCAAGGTGGATTTAAATGTACACGACTGTACACAACATGTGTGTCATGCAACAAGAAACAAAACATGTGAATGACTTTCACACAAACAACCTTTACTTTATAATTATGTCAAAATATGCGAGATTAACATGACAAAATACTCACTGGGGGTTTCCTTGGCAAGTGCCCTATCCCGCAGTGATCATGGCACTCATGGCAAAGCCATTGCCAGTAACAAATTACAAGGGAAAACTCCGACAGAAATTTATGGCTGCTCAGTCAAAGGAGAACTTCCAAAAAGACCGAGGAAGTATCAAGTTTCAAGGTGCTGCCAAATCACTCGTCTGAATATGTATACACTAAGGCAAACGCCTCTACAAACGTTCATCCAGACTTCAATGAAACTTCGAATAGTAAGCTTGCAATTACTGGCCTACAATATTAAGATGGAGAATTAATATAAAACTTACAATTACAAGCCCAAGTAATGGATACACCTAAGAACTAAGTTATCATGTTGACGAATATGACTGTTAACCGTCCTCGCGCGGGAAGCACAAAGGTCAACAACAAAGTAAACTGTTACATAGAATTATGCAAATCACCATATACAATACAAATGAGCTACGTCACTTCTACATAATTATGCATGACGTATGAAAGTTTAGAAACAACGAATGTACAGCTGGATCTGAGTTCTGAGTCAAGGTGGGCTATATTCTGGTGGAGGTCCTGAAGAATAAAATGACACTGTTGAGAGAGGATATTAATTAGTTTAACAGATGCACCATGCAGAACTTGATTCCACCTCCTTTGCAGGTGTGGTGAGAGGGTTCCTAAGCACGGAGAGGGAGATAGTTGCAAACCTTTAGGGATAAATCGAGAGAGGGAGAAGAAATTGTAGTTATCCTGATGATAGGAGTAGCGAAGGGCCTTCTCCCTATTCTTTCTGAGCTGTTGGAAAATACAAATAGTGTTACTCATATCTGTAGCGAGGGAGAGAAATTAAAGTTAATGTACAGACAAAACAACAAAACAAAAACAAAACAATACTTACAATACTTTAATAATACTCAGTAAAGTGCCGTCCAGATATGTTACTACAATTTGAAATAAGCACATTCACCAAATTCAGCATTTTGGCACTGCATGAGGAGTGATTGATTGACCTGCATTGATTTGGACAATTCTTTTCCATTTCCCATTGACCGATAATAATATCTTTGCTCACATTTGTTGTGGATGGTAAAACCGTTGAAGTTTCTGCCGATGCTAGTTGAAATAAGCAAATCTTTCAGTTATTTTTCCCGAAGCAGGAACACGGAAGTACAACGTCGACATAGAAATGCAACATGAAGAGCGCCCCCAATAGACAACACGCCCAACGTTCTGACTGGCCGTTTTCCAAACCTTAGCTTAGATTCCACAGTGGCTTCATCGCCATTGACGGATTACTGCATCTCAGAATCTCAGAATTGACTGGACATCGCCGCTAGGCATCATCAACCAGTTGACTCTACGCCGGTGCCGTGCAAGCGTGAAATTAAGGTTGTGATGCCAGATGTTTTCCTAGGGCTGTCTTAAATTGGGCTAATAATGCTTGACGAATAAGTTGATCAGGGAGCCTCGTTCCAGTCTACAATCGTCTTTGGATTATTATTTTAATTGTGTACCCTTGCGTGCGGCATTGCAAGGAAGCTAGCACTGATTATGCCTATTAATGTGGTCTTTCTACTGGAGTGATATAATGAGGGATGTTAACAGCAATTTCCACGTGAATGGAGCGATAAAGCATAGTGAGCCTACTGACTTTTCTACGATGCTGGAGGGTTGGCCATTGTAAATTTTGCTGCATTTCTGTGACACTTGATGTTCTTTGGCTGTTACGAATCTTGCCGCTTGTCGGGGCTGTACTTTTCCCCGCAATTTGTGGGGATCCCAAACTGTGGCTGCACATTCTAACTGTGGTCTAATCAGAGTTATGTAGGCTGCTTCTCGAACTGTAGGCTGTTGAATCACGTCTGGAAAGATTACGCATCACAAAACCAGTGTTCTAAGTATTAGCCCTGCTTGCTATTTGGTTAATGTGGAGAGAGATATCATATCGGTTGTCCCCCTCACTACATGTATAGTTTGGACCCCAAATAAAACAATGTAGGCCTACATTTGATTATATACCTCAGAACACCTTCCTCCATGCTCAGAAAAATCAAGGACGGATGGATTCATTGACTCGAAACTCTGCTATCCAATCCAAATAAATCTCCTCTCAAAGGTGGAGAAAGTGGAAAATGTAAAGCAAAATGGTTCCCAGCATATTTATAAGAAGCCTTAAAAGAACAAGATTATTTTAAAATGAAATAAATTTGGCGAAAGAATTTGCATTTTTTTTAGACGATTACTATGAATTTCTTGAGAATGGAATTGCACTTTCCCCCTAAAATCACCTCGAAACTGTTTTACACTGCAGTTTTAGCCCATTTTCACGGTGCAAAGTTGACCTGGTCGGTCGAGGATTAGTTTACTGCATTTTTACGGCGTTTTTACATGGGCATACTGGAGGTCAGGGTTCTATTGTTATTAATACTTTAATGTTGTTGTTGTTGTTGATGTGGATTTATGGCGCGTGCGGCATTTGTATGCCCTTTGCGCCATTAACTAGATTCACGTATACGCAGGTAGTTACAAAGCACGTAGGTTATCGACTAGCAGGATCTGTAGTGATGACTAACTCTGTGGGCTAAAGGAAACTGAAAGAATCGATACTACAAACGAATGTTAGCGGGCCAAGACAATTGCGTATTATAGACAATACAGGTAGTTAATGGGGCAGGAAATTGGTGATGATCCCCTGGACACAAAGTCGCTGGACGGGTGTGGATTTCCACTGGTATCCCTGTAAGACCGGACCGTGTCCCTTGCAATTTAAGGGCCCGGGCCCCGCCGGTTTAGATTCGCAGGTCCGCCACGCCTCCAGGGTGAAGAAGAGCTAAACTAAGTGTCCAGTCGACCACCCACAACTCCCCATCCCAAAAACTAGCGCAACATACAGAAAATCGCTGAGGTGTATCAAAGGATTAAATATTCACATTACAGTTATGGACATATTTGATGATATGGTAGCTGTTTTGCTTAGGCCCAAGAAGTTGTTGAAGAGTCAGTTGTGTGTTATTGAGGATGTCGAGAGATTTCATGAGGATATTCCTCTGTGAGTTGTATTTATGGCAATTCAGGAGGAAGTGTTTGACGTCATCTGTGCATAAGCAAGTTTCACAAAGTCCATTAGGATGTTTACCAATTTTATGAAGAAAGTTGTTTAAACCTTTACATGTGCCGAGTCGTAGTCTGTGTAGAATTACTTCTTGGGAGCGTTTCATTCCCCATTTTGAGAAAGTGAATGAGGCCTCGTATTTCATGTCATTTGCCAGGTTAGTTTTGGGAATAGTTTTAGCCCATTTTTTCTTAATTTGTTCTTTAAGGATATGCTTGATTTCACTGTCTAATAAAGGGATACAGTGGTCGATGTTATTTTTGTGAGTGGCTGACTTGGCAATTTGATCTGCTATTTCGTTTCCATGTATACCACAGTGGCTAGGTATCCATTCAAAGTTGACAATATTGCCTTGGTAGCGGATGTTGTTAATGGTGTGGCGAATATCGCAGACAATTTTACGTTGGGGAAAAGGTTTGGAAATAGCCTGGATGGCACTCAAACAATCACTAAAAATGCAGGTATGAAGAGGCTTGACTTCTTCGATCCATTCTACTGCAAGAAGTATAGCAAACAATTCTGCAGTGAAGATAGAAACTTCATTGTTGAGGCGGGTAGCTTTAGTATATTTAAGTTGGGGAATGTATACTCCACATCCAACCGTGTCTAGGGTGGGACTTCGGGATCCATCAGTGTAAATGTGAAGAGAGTTCATCCAAGTTGTATTGATAATCTCGGCACTGATATTTCTTTTTTCACAGGTGTTTGTAGCATTTGCCACTCGAGAGATGATCTCAGTGGAGACAGAGGGTTTGCTGTAATGCCAGAAAGGATGGGGGTCATTTAGAGGGAAGACTGCATAGGGGTAGTGTGATATCCTGGCTTCAAAGGGGGTTTTGTGAGCTGTGGATGACCATTTATCAGCAAAATAATGTTTTTGCCAGTTATCAGAATGTATATATTCATTTGGGTGAGTATTGTGGGTATTTATTTTAACTCCATATAAATTGCAAAGTAATTGACGACGTAGTTCTAGAGGAGGGTCACCACATTCAGTCTGTAACCTATAGAGGGGTGAGCTGTGTATAGCCCCTGTACATATTTTTAAAGCTTGGTACTGGATACTATCTAATTTTTGTTTGATTGTAGAGGACGCCGAGTCGAAGGCTTCGCATCCATATTCAAGGATAGGTCTTATAAGAGCAGTGTAGAGCTGATGAAGCGTTTTACAATCAGCCCCCCCAAGAAATACCAGTAATACATCGAAGAATATTAAGTCTCTTTTTGCATTTCGTAATGACACTGTCAATGTGTTCTTTCCATGTTAATTTGCTATCGAAAATAACTCCCAGAAATTTGGCTGAGGGGCATATTTGCACTTTAATGTTTTGAATGTCCAAAGAAATGTTGGCCTGTTTTTTATTGGTGAACAGAACCGCAGTAGTTTTGGGAGCGGACAATTTGAACCCCCATTTTTCACACCATGAGTTGATATTATTTAAATTTTGTTGAATTTTCTTTTCTATATAGGAAATGTTTCGGTTGGATTTCCAAAGAGCTATGTCGTCCGCATATTGTGAGATATTGACATCAGTCAAATGATGGGAGAGGTCATCGACAGCAATGTTAAACAGAAGTGGACTAATTACGCTACCCTGGGGAACACCGTTATCCAGAGTCCTCTCTTTAGACAAACAATTATTGATTTTAACTTGAATTTTTCTGTCGGTTAGATAATTATCGATCCATTTAGCAATCCGACCATAAACGCCCATGGTATATAATTTAATGATAATTCCTTTGCGCCAAAGCATATCGTAAGCCTTTTCAATGTCAAGAAATACGGCTAGGGTACTTTCTTTATTGGCGAAAGCTTTATTAATAGAAGATTCTAAATTAAGAATATGATCTTTGGTAGGGTAAAGTGGGGTAAGTGGGACACTTAAGCACATTTGTGTGTGCTGCACCAAAATAAAAGATTGGATTAACAAAAATTAATGTTTTTTTAGATTGTTAACGTCTCTTCTGTACATAATGATCATTTTGGTCCACTAGCTGCATTATTTTTTGATAAATGGGGAAAAATATGACAGGACTGAAATGTCGGATTTTCCTTTGCGCACGGGGTAAGTGGGACAGTCATATGGGGTAAGTGGGACACACTAAAAATACACAATTTACATGACAAAAAACTTTTTTTCAAGAACTGATGCCTTTCTATTAAAAACAACTAATCAATCCTGTTTGAAAACATTGTCATTCGAAGTAGGCAAGAAATTGCAAATGTACAATAAAATTAATTAGATGAATTACATTGGTTTTGGATGCATCCATCATGTCCGAAATCAGTGTACATGTTCATGTGTACAATCAATGCTAATTCCAACCTGTCCCACTTACCCCAAACCAATGGGGTAAGTGGGACACACGGAAAATATGCATATTTCCTCATAATTAGACGCATAAGCTTACTTCAAAAAAGTTTAACATGAAATCTACAATCCCCAAACACAGTGCACTATCCCTTTTACACCAAGTATCAAAAACATTTCATTAAATATTATGCTGAAATATGTGTCCATCATGCATGTGTTAAGAATTCAAAATGGCCGCCATTACGACACAAACCTTGCATTCGGTCTAGTAATATTTCATCCTTTTTCCAATGACGAAGTCATTTATATGTTTTGAAAAGGACTGCAACATGTATTTAAAAGATCAACTTACAGCCAAACATTGTTTGCTAAATAATCCTGTTTGTTTACGACTAACAATGTAAAAAGAACTAATCATAATATTCGGCAATACAGTTCCACAGTAATGAATGTCAAACGCTGAAACAATTAAGGCACATTATGCATGGCAACATTTTTAAAAATCCACAAAAAAAATCCTAAGAAACTCATGATTCAAATAACGTAACTGGTTAATACATACCTCTCACAGAATGTATTCCCGACAAAATCGACCTGAAATTCGGCTGGAAATCACTCTTTTCTTCCCGAAAAAGGAGCTACACGTTAACCTATTTTGTTCACTGAAACAAAAGAATTAGTAATATGAAGACTGGGCGCGAGGGCGCAAGAGGTGTACCGAGATAAATCACTTTTTTAGGGAGAAATCTTTCGCTTAGAAGATTGAAATTTGCCACGTTTGATGAATATGTTTGTTCGAACAAGAAAAAGAATCTTTACTCCAGTGAAGCTTTATTCACAAAGAATAAATAAAGAAAACCTAGACTTGTCCCACTTACCCCAGTGTCCCACTTACCCCACTTTACCCCTACTTCTACCTTTCCTGAAGCCACTTTGACGGTTAGAGAGTAGATTGTGGGTTTCTAAGTACCAGAGGAGCCGGGAATTAACCATTCGTTCCATAGTTTTGCAGAGAGTAGAAGTGAGGGCAATCGGTCTGTATGAGAGGGGGTTGGTGGAGGGTTTCCCAGGTTTAAGGAGTGGAATAAGGATGGCATCTTTCCATTGTTTGGGGCACTGAAATGTATACCATATCATATTGAAGATGATAAGTAAGTACTTACGAATACTTATAGGAAAATGTTTGATGACAATACTACTTATACCATCTTTACCAGGAGAGGTACATTTAGCTGAATCAATAGCATGATTTAATTCTTCCATATTGAAGGGTTCATTAATAACACCATCACTGCTCTTATCGATGCATAAGTCATGCTCAGCTTTATCTTTAATTGGAATAAAGGAAGGACTGTAATTTTTAGTGCTGCTAACTTTCGCAAAACTATCGGCAAGAGCCTCAACCTTGTCTTTATCAGTGATAGCATCTGAGCCATTGAGATTTAGGACAGGGATGCTATTAGCACTGCGAGTTTTGCTAATTATTTTAATTTTATTCCAGATAATGTTGGTGTTGGTTTTAGGATTAATTTCACTGCAAAAATCTTCCCAATCTTTCCTTTTAGCACTATTGATAGTTTTCTTGGCTATGGCACAAGTCTTTTTATAATTTATGAGATCCGAAGGAAGACGGGTTTTTCTGAGGGTTTTTAAAGCCTTCTTCTTGTTACAAATAGCTTGCTTACAGTCATCATTCCACCAGGAGGTGGGGGTTTTATGATGATTGGGGTTGGTTTTGGGGATAGAGCAGGTCATGGTTGACTCAAGTTCTTGAATGAATTTGTCATATACACCATCAATGTTATCTGAAGTGTTGGGTTCATTAATGTACTGGTTGCAAGCTACCTGAAATTTGTTCCAATCGGCTTTTTTGTAAGACCATTTAGGAGTACTTTTTGTTTTGTTTATGTGAATAGGGTGATTATAATCAATAATAATAGGACAATGATCGCTGCCCCAGGTATCATCAAGAACAGTCCAAATACTTTTAGAGGCTACATTAGGTGATGCAAACGTGACATCTATACAAGACAGAGTGCCATGGTAAGCGTTAATTCTTGTGCCCTCACCAGAATTAATACAGACCATGTCAAAATCCGTCATAACATCATCAACAATCTTGCCGTTGTGATCCAATTTGGAGCTGCCCCATAAGGGATTATGGCTGTTAAGGTCTCCGCAAATAATGCAGGGTTTATCAGTTTTATTAAGGATCTCTCTAAAAGAAATGTCATCTAAAGTGTTACAAGGATTGTACATGTTGATGATGCTAATTTTGTTTTTATTAGAATCATAAAGTTCACCTATTTGAAATTCGATTGGGGTGTTAGAACCCATAAGGTATTTAAATGCTAGGCCGCGTTTAACAAAAAAGGCACAGCCGCCTCCTCTTTTTTTACTCCCTGTATTCTGTCTGTCATTACGGTATATGTCATAGCCGGGTAGGGTGATATTTTTTCCTTCTTGGAGCCAGGTTTCTTGAATACAGATGAGATCTGGTTTGGGAGACCAAGAATTGATGGAAGCTTTAAATTCCTTATTATGAGCTACATATGACTGGGCGTTCCATTGTAGAATTAATACCATAATGAGAATATTCATGATGAGGTTTTGTTTGATTTTCCTTTAGATGTCTGGCTGGGGTTTGGGTGTTGGGTGTCCGGTTTTGCCAAGTTTGTTAGGGAAGCAGATTTGGCCTTAGGGTTTTGGGTCGATTTTCGACTCGATTCGCCTCTCTTTATACTAGACTGAGCTCTTGTCTGTGACTGTGAGGGTGTCTTTGGTTTCGCTTGTGTGTCTTTGGCTTGTGTGGGGGTTGTGACGGAGTGGGTGATGTGACTGATGAGGTCCTTAACTGCCGTGATTCTCTCCGTCTTGTTCTTGATCGTTTCCCATATTTGCATAGTACCTGTTAGTATTTCGGCTAGATGTTGGTCATTGTATATGCATTGTTCAGTTTGTGTTTGTGCTTCGACTGTTTCGGTTTGAGTGCTGACTTCTTTAGAGGTTTTTGTGTGTTCCATGGTGGCCGGGGTAGTAGTTTGTCTATTGTTGGCTGTAGTTTCATTTATATTAGTTCGCCAATCCTTATGTATGTATTGCGTACTTATTCTGGGTTGGACAGTAGGTGTTGGTTGGGTAGGCGTTGGTTGGGTAGGCATGTCATCGGGGCGTATAGATATATCAGTCTTGATTGATTTCGCTGCTTCGGCATAGGATACGTGGTATGTAACTCTGAAACCTTGGATTTTCCTGTCATTCTTGATTGTGTTACAACCCCCATAAGCGGACGAGTGATTTTCTCCACATCTGCAGCATTTCACGTTTTCTTTGTGTGTGCATTGTTCGTATGTGTGGGGGCCCCCACACCGAACGCAGCGAGTGGAACTGCGACAATTGTTGGCCGTGTGTCCTAATCTTTGGCAATTGAAGCATCTTATTACAGGTGGAATAAATGGTTTGACAGTGAAGTATTCGTAGCCTATTTGTATTTTGGTTGGTGGGTTCGGTGTGTTGAAGGTTAGGCACAGTGAAAGGCTTTTCTCCAGCTTCCCGTCAGTTTCACTTCAGTAACTCCGTGTTTCTTTAGTGTAGTTAACATTTCGCTATCTGTTATGTCAGTTTCTATTCCGGTAATTACCCCTTTGCTTTGTGTTTCAGATTTAGCGAAATCTGTTGTGACGGTCCATTGGTCTAGTCGGGTTATAGTTTTTAGTTTTCTAGCTTGAGCAGGAGTATGGCAACGTACAGTTATCCCCCCTTGATTATTTTTGTTGACGTTTTTGATGTAGTCTTTGCCCACAATATTAAGGGCCTTAGCGATCTTAATCGGGTTAATCCTAGCTAGTTTGACATCAGGGGAGTTGATGATGACCAAAGTAGGTTGAATCCGGTAGGTATTTTGTGTATTTCGACGTTTTGTTGGGTGTTCATTTGGGGAGTCATATTCCGAGTCGGTATATACGTCGCTGTAACTTATACTGGGTTTTGAGCGTTTTCTGGTGTTGGTTTGGAACTGAGAATCATTTTGGGCTTGACTGTACATGGCATCAAAGGTTGATCGAGGTTGATTAGGATCTTGATTTTGTATGTCCATTGGGGCTTGTTGCGACATCTGATCCCACGAATCTATTTCCACAGAAGAATCGGCCATGGCCGATTTTCTGGGTATGGGTAATGATATTGTGAGTAAAGATACACCTCGCGATTAACTGATATTGCTTACCTGATTAGTCCAAGACTGCAATCAAAACGATCAAGAGATCGATCACTGGTGAGGGGCAAAACACAAATTTTGAATTTCGCGCCACACAGAGACACGTCTGCACTACGTCACCGCCAGATCAAGACTCCTTAATACTTTAATCCATGACCAGCTAACAGTCAGTTGGCGTGAAACAAATTAATCTATGCCTTTTAAATTAATGGGATCCGCACGGTGTAGTCAGAAGAATTCGTTGTACCCAACATACATGTTTAAAGGGGGCACTAAGTTCTGAAATCTCCGAGAACTTCATGTTTTCGATTGTTTACTTATCCTATTTCAAACGAAAAACGCAGGTGTTTACATCAGACACGACGGAGTACGAATACTGTCGATTTAATTAAATGTACAATACACTCTGTGAGTGCCCATAATTTACACACATAACCAATGCGCAAATGTACCCAGCCAGTAAACCCAAGTGGGCCCCATGTGGGTTGTGGTTGGGTTTGATGGGCTTAGGTGGGCTTGGGCTTGAAATGGGCTGCCCACATGGGTCCTGCGTGGGGTGACGGTGGGTTCAGTGGGCGTGGGCATCACATGGGCACGATGTATGTTTGGGGATTGCAAGTATTCATACAAAAAGTCCCCAATCTTGTAGTAAAACTACGATGTTTTATTCGACTAAACTCCTACAATGAATCACCGGACAAACGCGAAGAACTCGAGAGAAACAAGATGGCGAACGGCATGGCTTTTGTCACCAGCTAAAAGGTCAATGGTGGAACAACAGAAAACCGTCTACCAGCGATCCATGAAGGACGGACGCTGATTGGTAATACTAAATCACGTGACATTGTTTACATGTCAAAGGCCACCTGGGGTGGTCACCACATTAGCCCTCCCCAGAGAGCTTCTGCATAAGGAAGTGAACGAAACAATGAAATATATACAATGTATAATGTTCAATCACAGTCAAATTGAGTAAGGTGTAACGGCCAGTGAACGTGACGTCCTGAACGAGTTATCCGCTCACTTGCAGTGTCCTGGTCAGCTGGTGCAGTTAATGCAAGTGTATCCGGCACAGTGCGTCGAGGTGGCATCGGCGGTTGCGACATGGGCGGTTGCGACATGGGCGGTTGCGACATGGGCGGTTGCGACATGGGCGGTTGCGACATGGGCGGTTGCGACATGGGCGGTTGCGACACGGGCGGTTGCGACACGGGCGGTTGCGACACGGGCGGTTGCGACACGGGCGGTTGCGACACGGGCGGTTGCGACACGGGCGGTTGCGACACGGGCGGTTGCGACACGGGCGGTTGCGACACGGGCGGTTGCGACACGGGCGGTTGCGACACGGGCGGTTGCGACACGGGCGGTTGCGACACGGGCGGTTGCGACACGGGCGGTTGCGACACGGGCGGTTGCGGCAATGCGATCGAGGGATCCGTTTCAAGATAGGCGACTTTCAATCTATCTACACTCACAGTGTCGCTCTTGCCTTTGATGTCCAACGTGTAGTATTTGTCCGCTCGCGTCAATATACGATAGGGGCCCTTGTACGGAGGCTCGAGTGGCCGCTTCACCTGATCACACCGGACGAAAACGTGCGTACAAGACAACAAGTCCTTGTGAAACTGTGTGGTGCGGGTGTGTGGTCGTGTTGGTGGTGGTGCTACTTGACGCATCACGCGTTTGAGGCGATGTACATAGTTTTCAGGGTCTAAACCGGCATCATTGACGGGTGCAACAAACTGCCCTGGTAGGCGCAGGGTAGTTCCAAACACGAGCTCCGCTGTCGAACACCCAATGTCCCGCTTGACGACTGTCCGTATGCCCAGTAGAACAAGAGGAAGCGTTTCCGTCCACGCGGTGGGGTCATCTTGCGCTTTGAGGGAAGCTTTCAACTGTCTGTGGAAACGCTCAACCAGACCATTGGCGATGGGATGGTAAGCCGTTGTGCGAATGCGCTTAGTGCCGAGTAATGTCATCAAGGCGTTGAACAGTGCCGATTCGAATTGCCTGCCGCGGTCAGTCGTGATTGTCGATGGTGTACCAAACCTTGCAACCCAATTGCAGACAAACGCCCTGGCGACGGTTTCTGCAGTCATATCCGGGATTGGAATGGCTTCTGGCCACCGTGTAAATCGGTCGATGCACGTCAGCAAGTAGGACTTGCCGTTGGACAATGGAAGTGGGCCAACAATGTCAATATGGACGTGGTCGAACCGGGCGTCTGGGGTGATGAAGGTGCCCAGCGGCGTGATGGTATGTCTGTGCACCTTAGATTTCTGGCACTTGATGCAGGTTTTAGCCCATGAACGAACATCGTGATTCATGTTGGGCCAAACAAAACGTGCACTGACCAGCTTGAGTGTGGCTCTGATTCCAGGATGCGACAGGGAATGCAGAGAGTTGAAAACTGCTCGTCGCATGACCCTGGGGACGAAAGGTCGAGGCGTTCCAGTGGCCATGTCACATGTTAGGGTGCCCTCACTAGCGACTAGCGGAATGTCTTGCAACTGAAGAACCGAATGCTGTTTGTGACGGAGATAGTCCTCATCCTTGCGCTGCTGCTCGGCCATGACCTGGAAATCGATTGGAGATGATGACGTGGTAGAGTATGTGTTCAGGCTAATGCGTGACAACGCGTCAGCGACCTCGTTGTGTTTACCCTGAACATGCCGGATGTCGGTTGTGTACTGTGACACGTAGTCAAGCTGTCTGATCTCGCGGGGGGGATAGCGATCCGAACTCGCAGCAAGTGCATGGGTCAGCGGTTTATGATCAGTCAAGACAGAAAAAGCGCGACCCTCGACGACATGACGGAAATGGCGAATGGCGAGATAGATTGCTAACAGTTCCCGGCCGAATGTGCTATATTTGGTCTCTGCAGGTTGCAGCTTTCGCGAGAAGAACGCGATAGGGTGCCAGTCACCCTGCACCTTTTGCTGAAGGACTCCACCCACTGCGAAATCGGAGGCATCGACCATTAAGCACAACTCCGCATCGTGTCGCGGATGGGACAAACGAGTTGCATTGACCAAAGCCAACTTGACGGCCTCGAAAGCAGCGAGCGCTGTGTCGTCCAATTCGATTGTTTTCTTGGGTTTTCCAGCAAGCATGTCGGTGAGAGGTTGTGTCAAAGCAGCACAGTGGGGTACAAAACGGCGATAGAAGTTGACCAACCCAAGAAACTCTCGCAACTTCTTTGTCGAACCTGGGACAGGAAACCGCTGGATCGCTTCGACCTTCGTATCTGGTGGCCAAATTCCGTCCTGGTCGATCACGTGGCCTAGGAAGTGTAGTGACGAGACGCCAAATTCGCATTTAGCGGGGTTTACCACGATACCGTACTGATCAAGGCGCTCGAAAAGCGTACGAAGATGTGACTCGTGCTCCTCGTCGCTATGGCTGGCGATTAGTAAATCGTCGATGTAGGCATACACAAAATCCAATCCGCGCAACACCTGGTCGATGAAACGCTGGAACGTCTGGGCGGCGTTCCTCAACCCGAAGGGCATTCGCACGAATTCGAACATGCCAAATGGCGTGGTGATGGCCGTTTTCGGAATGTCACTCGGCTCCATGGGGATTTGATGGTATGCTCTAATCAAATCCACCTTCGAGAATACAGTCCGGCCGTGCAGTGACGAAGTGATGTCGTGTACGTGTGGGATCGGATAGCGGTCAGGGACAGATGCATTGTTGAGAGCGCGGTAATCACCGCATGGTCTCCAATCACCTTGTGTTCCTTTCGGCACCATATGAAGATGCGAAGACCAACTGCTATTAGAGGGACGGATAATGTTCATTTGTAGCATGTGGTCGAATTCAGCCTTGGCGATTTTCAATTTATCCGGTGCGAGGCGTCGTGGCCTGGCGGACACTGGTGGGCCTTTTGTTGGGATGTGGTGTGTGATATCGTGTTTGGGATTTGCGTCCCTGAAGCATGGTCGGGTGATGGCAGGGAACTGACCCAAAATGGCCGTGTATCGAGTGTTCGGTGATGGGCCAACAAAAACCGGGCTGAGAACATTGGTGCTCGTTGCAATGCCTCGGACACTCAGACTAGTCGTGGAATCTATGAGTTTCCTGTCTTTCATGTCCACCAGCAACCCGAAATGGCGTAAGAAATCTGCTCCCAAAATTGCAACTGGTACATCGGCAATTGTGAAAATCCATCTGCATGCACGCCTAAGACCCAAATCAATTGTCACAGAACGCTCACCGTATGTGTGAATTTGTGTCTTGTTGACTGCTTCGAGCACAAAATCGCTTTGACGATATTGTCTATCGCGTGGCGTTGGAGGTACAATGCTGACCTCAGCACCGGTGTCCACCAGGAATCTGGCTGCTGTGAATTTGTCGTACACATAGAAAAGGCGACATTGATTTGGTGTGCCAGTGGGGAAAGTCGCCCCTATCCGCTGGCTTGGTGGTTTCCCTGATCCGTAGTGGGATTGCGATCGTGTGTGTAATTGCATGGGTCCTTGCAGTTACGAGCCTTGTCCCCATACTTCCAATGGTACCAGCATGCACCTGTAGTATTCTCCCCTGATGCAGAAACACTACGGTCACGTCGACCGCCATGCTGGCTATACTCGCGACCACGACTCCTCGATCGACTGCGCTGGTATTGATCTTGGCGAACCAACATCTCCATTTGAGTGGTTAGCTTTTCTACTTGGGCCTGGAGTAGTTGCATGTCTGATGTAGCGGGTGGCTTGACTGCCGCCACAAATGGAGCCGGTGCTGGAACTGCGGCACAGGCTTGAGCAACGGGCGGCGCAACTTCGACAATCTTGTCTGCAAGCTTGGCAAGTTGTTGAATGTCGGTGTCGCTTGTCGATGCCAAAATAAGCTGGACATTAGTGGGGAGTCGCTGCAGGAATAACTGCTTCAGGATTGAAGGCTCCAGGGTGCGATCTCCGAGAAGTTGTTCCATCGTACGAAGTAGTTGTGAAGGCTTTTTGTCTCCAAGCTCTTCGGTTATCAAAAGTTTCTGGAGGCGCTTTTGCTCCGACTCACTGGTACGTTTGATGAGCTCTTCCTTTAGCTTGGTGTATGGGTGGTGGGCCGGTGGATTGATCAACAAGTCTCTGACTTCTTGAGCGATATACGGTTGCAAGGAGGAGATGACGTACGAGTATTGGGTAATTTCCGATTTAATTCCCCGAGTGAGAAACTGCGCCTCGACTTGTGCGAACCATATCACCGGGTCATTGGGCCAGTACGGTGGAAGTTTCAACGCCACTGCACTGACCAGCGGCGCTGCAGAGTCCGGGTTCAAAAGCTCCGACTTGGCGGCGGATGTGGAAGTCATATCACGTATTTGGGTCACCACTTTGGGGATTGCAAGTATTCATACAAAAAGTCCCCAATCTTGTAGTAAAACTACGATGTTTTATTCTACTAAACTCCTACAATGAATCACCGGACAAACGCGAAGAACTCGAGAGAAACAAGATGGCGAACGGCATGGCTTTTGTCACCAGCTAAAAGGTCAATGGTGGAACAACAGAAAACCGTCTACCAGCGATCCATGAAGGACGGACGCTGATTGGTAATACTAAATCACGTGACATTGTTTACATGTCAAAGGCCACCTGGGGTGGTCACCACATATGTAAGACACATTCAAATTTGTAGCCATTCTTGAAACTCATCAACAAATTTAAGGAGAAAACGGTTGTTTTTTATTGTAGCTTCTTTTAAATGATGCAATTCATGATTGCTTTAACACACAATATAACCCAAATTCCGGTATCCCAAATTTGGGTAACAATTCAACACCAGCAATGTTTTTGTACAGTGTATAGGTGCAAGAGTTTGCACAGAGTAACTAATATATTGTCCTTTGTTCCTGTTCTGGTTGTCAATAACCTTTGGGCCAAACCGAATGTTTCACAAACTGTAGACAACAAAGACATCAAGCACAAAGTATTCGCTTCCATTCTACATGAGAAATTGTTACAAATCACCAGGAAACGTATATTAATTCAATTACATATTTTGATAAATATAGGCTTTCCTGGCAATTTTTTTTTTAAAGAATTCGTTGAAAATTAGCAACTCTTACATTCAATTTCGTCCGAGACAAACAATCGCACGCTTTTACACAACAAATGTTTAAAGTTATTTACCATTCAACGTTTGGCCACATTGGCTTGAGAATATTTGTCAATACAAATCAATTATTCGTCTAAAGCTATTCAAAGATCGAATTCGTCTCTATTAACCAATTTAAAACTTATTATGTAAATGAATCAATCTGGTGTGTACTTGACCCAATCGCACACCAGACTAATTTAGTTAGCATAAGAGGGCGCCCTTTCAGAGGCAGCAACATGGTGTTTCATGTTCTGTAATATTTTTAGAGTTGTTTTCAATTTTCTCTGCCTTTTATATCGATAATTGTCTTCAAGTGACGTGTTGTGAGTACTTGTGATTAACTGCACCTTCAATGTTTTTGTGAACTGTGAGGTAAAAGTGACATTTTTGAATCATTTTTGTGCTGCACTTTTTAGCTAATAATAATTACCCCATTGGATAAGTGGCGCCAGACATGCTGTTGTACCTGTGTGAACTGGAGATATAGTCTGGTACCTTGCTTCATTTCATCATGTGCTATCATACATGCACTAATGTGAGACCACTGACTTACTGTAGAGACGTTTTGCTCTCAACAAGGCACCTGTGCAATGATGTCAAGCTTGATCAGGAAGTGTGGAATACTATTAAAGCCCTCCAAATAAATAAACCGTTCAGGAGCTGCCGTGCTGGAAGGATGAAGCAGCGCAGAATTACGACTTGCACAGGACACTCACAGGATCAGCGACATTGGGCTTCGCCTTGTGGCTCTTCGACCAACTATTGCCGAGGGTGTAACAGTTTAAATCTTGTTCACATTCCCTTGCAACCGATGGAAAATAATCGTGTGCCATCTGTCAAATTTGCAGCTTGGAATGCTCGGTCAATTAAACCTAAAACTGTGTCTGTATGTGACTTCATCATCTCCAGTAAACTAGACATCTTAGCCATTACAGAGTCATGGCTGACAGATGATGATCGATCTAATCGGGCACTTGCTGATATCAAGACACCCTACCAGACTTTGAACTGCATCATATTCCAAGATATCATACAGCTGGTAGAGGTGTTTGTGTGATCCTACGTAAGGGTTTCACAGTGACAGTCAATAAATGTTCTGTGTACAAGGCAGTTGAGCACATGGACATCACCATTCATGTGAAATCCACGTCAGTAAGACTTGTTATTGTGTACCGCCCACCATATTCCAAAAGGAACAAGCTGACATCTCAGATGTTCTTTACAGACTTTTCTAGCATGCTGGAATGTATAAACAATATTCCAGGTCGAGTTGTGCTTGCTGGTGATTTTAATCTCCATATGGATGACCAAACAAATCCAGATGCTAACATCATGATCAATATACTGAATGTTGCTAATCTTAAGCAGCATGTCAGTGTGTCAACTCACAGGAGTGGTCATACACTTGACCTCTTGATTAGCAGGGATACTGGCAACGTCATATCGGGTGTCACAGTTCAAAGTGACCTGCCATCTGATCATGCAGCCATAGTGTGTTATTTGAACATAGCTCGACCAGACCCTGTGAGATATGAGACTACTTTTCGCAAACTGCGGCAAATAGACATCGAACAGTTCAAGTGTGACATCAGTGCTTCACTCACCATCAATCCATTTGCGGATTTGATCACACGTGTTGAACAGTATAATCGTGTTTTGTCTGAGCTTCTCAACAAACATGTGCCAACTGTGACACGATTTATCACACTTAGACCCCATGCCCCCTGGTACAATGACATGTTGCATGAGCAGAAGCGGGCAAACGTCGCCTGGAGCGAAAGTGGACATCATCTGGACTTGAGGTACACAAACAGTTGTACCACGAAGGGTGCCGCAAGCACAATTCGTCACTTGAGAAGTCAAAGACAGACTATCACCGAGCTCAAGTAAGTGACTGTGAGCAGGGAAAGTTGTTCAACTTCATTGATACACTTTCTGCTGCCAAACCAGCCAAGATACTCCCACTACACGATTCAGCCAGTGATCTTGCACACGAATTCTCCGAGTTCTTCTGTGAGAAAACTAAGAAGGTCAGATATGAGCTGGATATTTTATCTGTCAACACCCCTGTGCATGACGAACAAATCACGGTCCCACAACTCTCCGAGTTTGTTGAAATGTCCCATGCAGCGGTACGTAAAGTCATCATAGACTCAAAGTCGAAGTCTTGCCCTCTTAATCCCATTCCATCCTGGCTGCTGAAGAGGTTTATTGATGACCTGTTACCAGTTATATGTGATATTGTTAATTACTCTATTACATCTGGAGAAGTACCCGGTACTTTCAAAGAAGCTCGGTTGACACCATTGATTAAGAAACCTACTCTTGATCCGGAGTGCTTAAACAACTATCGTCCGATTTCCAATCTCTCAATCCTCTCAAAAGTCACCGAGAGATGTGTCGCTGACCAGTTAACCAGTCACCTTGTTGTGAACAACTTACATGGTGAAAGGCAGTCGGCTTATCGTAAACATCATTCAACAGAAACGGCAATATTACGTGTCTCTAACGACATACTCCAATCTGTCGATGCACACGGGGAGGTGATTCTTGTTCTACTGGATCTTACAGCTGCGTTTGATACCATAGATCATGGTATTCTGTTGCAGAGAATGTCAAATCGCTATGGCATAAATGGAACAGCACTTCAGTGGTTTCGGTCTTATCTCTCAGATCGTGCCCAAGCAGTTGTGATTGATGGCGTCCAGTCTACATTGTCTCCACTCATTGATGGAGTCCCACAGGGCTCTGTGCTGGGTCCTGTTTGTTTCACAATGTACACCGCACCGCTCGAGGATGTGGTGAGATCATCTGATGGCGTTGAGGTGGTGTCATATGCGGATGACACTCAACTGTACATGCTCATCAATTCCTGTGAGAAGGCCACTGGGAAAGCCAATTCAACAGCTACTGCAGTTTCACAGCTTGAGTGGTGTGTGCGTAAAGTGAAATCTTGGATGGCCGCAAACAGATTAAAACTAAATAGTGGAAAGACTGAGATTTTGCATATCACATCAAAGTTCACGAGGCGTTTGTTACCAGTCGAATATCTCCAGATTGGTTTGGAGTCTGTTCAAACCGTGTCATCAGCGCAAAATTTGGGTGTTACCTTTGATAAAAACTTCACTATGACAATGCACATCAACAACACTTGTCGTGCTGCAAATTTCGCTCTGCGAAAGATCGGGCAAATTCGCAAATACCTCGACCAGAGAACTGCCGAAAAGCTCGTCCACGCATTCATCACCTCGCGACTTGACTACTGTAACAGTCTGTTATTCGGTCTGCCAGAGTGTGAGCTTGTAAAGCTACAGCATGTTCAAAATGCTGCAGCTATAATGGTCACCCGCGTCAGAAAACACCATCATATCACTCCAGTTCTGCATGAGCTGCATTGGCTGCCAGTCCGTAAACCAGTTGTGTTCAAGGTTTTGCTGCTGACATATAAAGCACTCCATGGGTTAGCGCTGAAGTACATCTCTGAGCTCCTCACTGAGCACAAGCCCACACGCTCGTTAAGGTCTGGTGCCAAACACTTGTTGAAACAAATGAGAACATCCACAGCATATGGTAATCGATCCTTTGCAGCCGCTGCTCCAAAACTGTGGAATGAAC
Source organism: Crossaster papposus (assembly GCA_037893245.1). NCBI lineage: Eukaryota > Metazoa > Echinodermata > Asteroidea > Velatida > Solasteridae > Crossaster > Crossaster papposus. The sequence goes on along the minus strand of JBAIAA010000251.1, from coordinate 13,108 downwards.
TCACACTGACAAAAAAATTTGCAGGGTCCTTGCAGTGTTTCAAATGCCTACTAAAAACATATCTTTTTAAGTAATTGTCAATAGTTTCTGCTGGTGGTTTATTGTTAGTTCTAAAATTGTTTTATTATTAAGCATAAGTTTTAACTGTCATAGCTGGTCTGTTTTATTTAGTTAGTGTGTTGTTATTATGAATTTTAAGTGTATAATGAATTAGTGTGTACTATTTTAAGGATTAAGTTGCTATTTTGTAAAGCGCATTGAGCTATCTGTGATTGAAAATGCGCTATATAAATGCGGTTTATTATTATTATTATTATCTCAGTTTTAAATGCAAGACGAATTTGATCTGTGAATACTGCATTTCGGCAACAGCTTAAACAAATTTGATCTGTAACGACAAATATTTTCAAGCTAATTGAGTGACCACGCTGTGATAATGAATGATAAATGACTATATTGGTTTGGTAAAAACGTGTGATTTTTTGTCTCGGACGAAATTGAATGTGAGAGTTGGTGAATTTGAATAAAACAAAATATATCGAATTGTCTTATTTACTTCTGGAAAGGATTATAAATACAATTGTGTACTTCTGTCTTGGATACTGTATTTGTATTGGTCTAGAACTATCACGTGTTCGGTGTATACCAACGCATATTTTACATATGTGCTATCAGTGTGTGAACGTGATATCACACGGCTGTTAGGTCACAGGGAGACAGTTTAGTATAAGTGTTACGGTACTTAGGGGACATTAACATTAGGGAGACTTGTAGATGTCTCCCGAAGGTTCTTAAGCCCCAGTCCCACTGAAGCCGGATATGCTACGGATCGCCCCGAATCGCCCCGGATGGCCCCGGATGAAACAGACGTTTTATCCGGGGTAGTCCGGGAAGGCAATCGATAATACATGACATGTTCCCCGGTCCTACTACGGGTCTACTACGGTTTGACTACGGTTCCGTCACGGATGGGCCCGGATCATCCCGGTTCAAGCCTGTTTTTCCCCATGAGCCCGGATGGTCACGGATTCACTACGGATGCGCCACGGTTCATCCCGGATGTGCCACGGTTCACCCCGGATGTGCCACGGTTCACCCCGGATGGCCGTAGTGAATCCGTGGTGATCCGTAGTGTATCCGGGGTCATCCGTAGTGGAACCGTAGTGAAACCGTGTGTGAACCAACTCCCATTTCGTCCTGGATAAACACGGTTACACTACGGTTACGCTACGGTGTATCCAGGATACACTACGGATCATCACGGTCGCACTACGGTTTCACTACGGTTCTCCGCCGCCCCCTCTCCCTTCCCGAATGGCCCCGGATCACCCCGGATGCTAGATGTTGATCCGGGGTGACGCTCGACTTCCCGGACTTACTACGGATGTCCCCGGGTGGTCCCGGATGGCCCCGGATGGTCCCGGAATGGCTACTGTTCATCACGGTTTGACTACGGTTCCACTCCCGGAGGACCCCGGATATGAACTGTTGTGCATCCGGGGTGATCCGTAGCGTATCCGGCTTTCGGTGGGACTGGGGCTTTACTCCATGAAGAAGAAACAGTTTAACTTTGTTAACAGTGTAGATCGATAAAGTAGGGTCCAAAATGCATAAATACCAAATTTCTTTAAACAAGGAGTAGTGAAAAACGGGTTAGGTTACAGTAAAGATCGACAAATGTGTGCACGCGTCTATGGGGATGTCTCCAAAATGTACGATATTAAGCGTTGTTATTATTATTATTCGAAGGCCCAAGAGGATTAAAGAATAGAGTTGTAGCTGGTGTTTAATGAATGAAGATTTTGATTGTAAAAGTCACCATTCAATTCTGTAAAGAATGAATAAAAGCAGTTTTGAGTGTACATTCAAAATCTTAAATTTGCTTCTTAATTAACAGTTTTAACACATGAAATTCCCATCAATATTAATACAGTGCAAACATCTGTCAAAGGCCATTTAGAAAACTAAACTATGTAGTTTTAAAAATCTTTTATAAAGCACACATTTTACATGTAAAATCAAACTTACTACTGTGACCGGGTAACAGTAGTTCAGTTAACATTCAGTGCAGTTCTGTTCAGTACGTAGGTGATCATGACATTAACGATGGATAGCATTCTAATACATGGTAATACTAAATTCATGGACATGTTGACATTAGTTGATATTGATAGTAATTCTAGCAATAAAGCTTAAATTCGCCACTGGAAAACCTAGAAACACTTATTTTAATCGAAATCCAAGATTTGACATTTTAGCGTAGCGTGCTACAAGTCCTTCAACAACACATGAACAAAGACTCTCAAAATGTTAGCAAAGTACATTGAATTACCATTCATTATGCACAAACTACTGTGAATAATAACATATTTAACCTGATAACATAATTCTAGAACACTCACCCTCAACGCTATACAGTAACTTAGCACAATAACGGTGATTTAGCTAACCTTTTAGCCCAGTGAAACCCTCGTAACGTTCAGTTTCTGATGCGTCGATTTACGAGTTTATCATTCACAATGCACCATGGGACCCCATAATGCATCTGTTCCAATTACGCGCAACTTCCTTGTCTTGAATTATGATTGGTTATTGAGTTGCGCGCAACCACTTTTCTTAACTAATAGGGAGGGCGCTTGAATGACAGATACGCCGCACGTAATTTTGTTTCTACAAGGGTTATGGCCCCAAGGGATGATTTTCATAAATGGGCGGCTCTTTTGATCCATCGCGTCATGATTATTCAGTAGTTTTAACAATGACGCTGAAACATTGTTATTGCTCATTCAACTAGTTACACGTAGCCTCCGAGGTACAATAAAGCACTTTAAAAAACGGCTTCTTTCGACCTCTCATGGTAAAGTGGACAATGGGTTAGGTTATAGATCGTTCGACTGAGTACAAATTGGTCTCTGTTTTCATTGACTATAATCTCCAAGTTTATTGTTGGAGTGAGTTTAAAGGTAGGATACACCATTGGTAATTGCTTGAATTATCATGAATGGGTAGATGTGGGGGTATTATTTTATAGTAAATATCGTTTAACTGACCTGTCCGAAGTTTTACAACCATAGATGGCGAGAAAAGCACAACAAACAGCGTCTGTTTTTAACCGGCGTTGAGCAGGTATTGTTATGTTATTTGTGTTTTTTTTCACGATCGCCTGTCTCTGAATAATTACAGAATATCTAGCGCAATCATTTTGCTGGATGCCTAGAATCATGAATTCATTTCAGATGAGTAGGATATTTCTTAATAATTCGGTAGTAAATATTTTCGATATCTGCAATTGGTGTATCCTACCTTTAATTTAAGGGAAAGTAAGGGTCTGAGAACCTAAGTGTCTTCCACTCAGTGTGGTGTAGATACGCTCATTTATTTTAAGTGGCCTCATTCGAAGAAAAAAACCGCGAACGGCGCCCCATAGTCTTAGAATCCTTGCAGTTCCGATATGTTTCCCCAGGGACCTGGGAATGGTACCCAGAGCCCGCACAACAACTAGAATGGCCTTCACCTTGACTACAATAATGATACTGATCAAAATACACAATTGTCGGGGAACTGTACGGTCATGTATAAAACCAGTTACAGCCGACTTGTCCCCGTTCATGCTAACAAAATGCGGTTTAATTAAATATGGTAAATTTAATGTACCTCAGAGAAACAATTTGTTTGGTCCAACACTTGTCGGACTTGATCGATCCCTGAAATTTCTACTCATCGACATCAATGTGGATGGTTAGGTAGTCAGCACGCCCGACGGTGACAACATCTGCAATATCAAAATTTAAACCACAAATTAAATACACATTTAAAATATGAGAAGGGTTAGTCCGTAAATTCGGGGTCGAACAGTGTGATCTGTTTGTGTCCCAGTTAGAATTGACCTTGTATACAGGGTGGCCCTTACAAAACCACAGACTAGCATATTCGACTACCCTGACGCAAACACTACCTATACCAATGGATGTATACCATAATAATAATGTGCGGTTTATCACCAAAGTCTCAAAGCTTTAACATTATTACCCCGGTCATTGGGCCCATGAAACATTCCTAAAACCATTTCAGCTCGAGTATAGAGCTGCAATTTTTGCGCAAAGCAGCTAAATCGACCACAATAACCATATCTGCCCTCATAGGTACATATTGACTCCTGGGTGGAAATAAGCAACGAGTGACAAAGTGCCTTGCCCAAGGGCACACGCACCGTAGTTTTAGGCAGGACTCAAACCCACAACCTGTAGCTTTACCTACATAATTATAAATTCAATGCTCCATACCACGAGGCCACGGCACTCCACGATACCGATATACCTATTTACTACTGAATTATTAAAAGATATCTTACTCACTTTAAAGTAAATAATGATTCTAGGCATCCAGCAAAATGATTGCGCTAGATATCCTGTAATTATTTCGAAAAATATAATTTTATAAACAAAACATTGCGATCGCCGGACGGCGTTCGCGAAGAAACAAAGATAACATAGGAATAACTGCCCAACGCCGGTTGACAACACACGCTGTTATTCGTGCTTTTCTCGGCATCCATGATTGTAAACGATATTTACTACGAAATACAACCCCCCATTAATGATAATTCAAGCAATTACCAATAATGTATCCAACCTTTAAAATGAAATGGTTTAGTTATTACTCTTGCAAACGGACCACTGACTTCACCTCACAGAAGAGCCCATTGAGCCTAACAAACACTGTTCGGTTGTTTTCACCGTCAGAACACGAAATGAACTTCCAACACTCTTAATGGTCTATAGCGCCCATTGAGCCTTACAAACACTTTTCGGTTGTTTTCACTTCTAGAACACAAAATGAACTACCAACACTCCCAAATGGTCTATAGGGTCTGGAGCTAAAACTACAATCTCAAATCGAGATATCTTGGTATAATTTTTCTGTTAGAAAGATTATCCATCCATTTGTATAAGTAGTATAAATAGTCCGGGCATCAGCGTAGTAGGAGTATGCTTTTGATAAATAGGGCATTCAAATTGACTTTAAAGTGTAGTGTTTGTTTTGCAGTCACTGTTTTATGTATTCACTATTTGAGATGTAAACTCAGGTGTAAACAGGGATACGATGTTTGTGTCAAACTCACGCGAGTAATTGTCAAGTCTATTCACACATACAATCGTACAAGAAGAACAAAATATATAGTAGTCGACAGCGACTATGGCCGAATTCCCCGCCTTAGCCACGTTATACATACGCCTCCGTATTATAATATCCATGTATAGAATAAACCGAGGAACCCAAGTATAACCACCGGCCTTGCGCACGCTGTACGCGTTTCTAAAGACGACGCGCGGGTATTTTGGCAACCAATTGGTCGAAGGAGCCCGGAGCGCGCGCGTACCACCTGAACGTGACGTGTGCCAATTTCATAAAACATGTAAGCACAAACAAATTTGCTTAGCATGAACATTCTTCCTTGAAGAGTTACAAATCAAATTTCAGGTGATGATTATAATAATTGTTTGTGACTGAGCTGGTTTTTGCTTAGCATCATAAAAGCACATAGAGTTTTGGCTGGTAACCTGTTTTTACTGATCAACACTTTGTTGTGCTAAGCGAATTGTTGTGTTTACAATATTTTATGAAATTGGACCCAGGTATGGCAAGCCAAAGGGGAAACAATTAATTATATAAAAACATATATATATATAAAATATATATATATAAACATATATATATAAACATTATTACACATATAATGTATATATAAAACATATATAAAGAAATATATAATTTGTATGTAATATATATAATATAATGTGTATTATAAATAAAATAACATAATTATATAAAAACATATATATATATATATAAAATAAAAACATATATAAACATTATTATACATATATTTTATAAATAAAACATATATAAAGAAATATATAATTTGTATGTAATATATATATAATATAATATGTATTATATAAACATACATTAATATATATAATATCTTACAAAATATCAAAGTTCCAAAAATCTTTAAAAGTAACAAAATATAATTGTTAAAAAATATATTTTAACTGTTATTGTTAACTTAGGAAAAATATTTAACATATAACAAATATATATGATAAACATAAGTATGTACATGTACACAAATATATATTGTGTTTTAAAATATATAAAGTTTACAAATATAAAGTGTTGGCCAAATTACGGCACAAGATGGCGCTCTGCTGAACACGCCAAACATGTCGAATCTTGGCCCAATTTCTTGGCTCTGCTAACCACAGAATTCCGCGCTTACGGTCACCATTTTGCGCTAACCGCGCTAGCAGAAAAATTTTGCGCTAACCCTGTAAGCACAAAATCCTTAGTTACGGGGTGTACGCATGCTCAGAGACCGAAATTCCTCGCTAACGCTTGAAATACGTTTACCGTAAGCACCGAATGTTCTGCTATAGTAAGCAGGGATTCTTCGCTCAAGCAGAGCCAACTTGGGCCCCGGGCCCAATTTCTTGGCTCTGCTTACCGTTAGCGAACAATCTCTGGTGAACTGGAGGTGGAATTTTGTGGTGAACTCGAGGTGGAATTTTTTCTCCATGTTTACGACTTCATAAACGAATAAAATACTCGCGCATGCGTGTTGGTTCAAGTACCAGATCAAGTCTTGCGCGATAAAGAATATCCTTACCACATGACTGGCTCGACTGTGCGCGTGCGTCTTGGTGGGTAGTCTTGGTTCCAAGACCATTAGCCTCTGTCATGACCTTTCTAAAAGGTCAACGCGAGGAAAATTGTCAAAATGGCGGCGCTTACCAACAGCAACACGTGTGTCGTCGATGTCAGAACTTTATGGCTTACGACGGAGCTCTAAAGGCTGTGGTTATTTCGAAAGGATAAATCGTAGGCATAAGGCTAAATGTCATCCAAAACCGTAAAATTACGAAAGAGAAAGAAACAGCGACTGAAAAAATGGTCAGTTTGTGAAAGCGTGCTGCGCTATATACGTACGTGCGTAGCCAGCAGATGTCAGACAAGTCGACCGTTGAGACAACTCGCCCGTTGAGACAACTCGCCCGTTGAGACAACTCGACCTTTGGGAGAGCTATAGCTGTACTTCGACGTTTACATTGTTTATAAACAGTTAATGTTGGGCCGACTTTCCTCATGCAATGTTGCCATACTTCTTTGTTGACAAACTGCAAATTCATTGTACCTTTACCATGTTAATGTTATAAATGCTTGCTATTTACCCTCTGTTAACAATTTAGGTGTAAGCTTAGTCCGAAAAAAACACCAAAACGGTGGCGTCCAGAAATTGTGCACACAATTGACCGAGTGCTCCCTAATTGGTCGTGGCGCAATTGAATAATTCTTGAAAAATTCAAGTTTAATATTTACGAACTTCTTTTAATGTCAGGTTTCAGTCAATAAAAGGGTAAAATATTACTAGATTTCACAGGCGTCTGTACATTTAATGTGACAGTATTTAAAACTGATTTTTAAATTAACATTGCAGGATTAGGAATGTTGAGGTTTAACGTCCATATAGTAATTATGTGAACCAAGTGCTTGTGTGTAAAGCCCCAAATTTATATTTGATGTCAAAAAATAATTAAAAATACAAAAATAATATTGCTTGTACATGTATCAAGTTGTATGAATTGGCCCCAGAATTTGTTTACTGTATGGCATTCAAATATGGCTTTCAAATAAAGCTTCAGTTCAGTGCCACTGAATTTTTTGTTTTGTTTAAATGTTAATTGGGCCTAACCGGTTTTCTAAGGAGCATAAATACACGGCGGGTCTTTTCAAGTGCAGGAAAGAAAATCTAGTTTTATGATTGGCCATTTTTTATTAAGTATTTCCCCGCAATTCACTAAATATCTGTTGTCTTTCCTCCATGGTATAGCTACTTACGTTAGTCTTACGCGAGAGCTCGGAAGCCATATTGACAAATTTCCGCAAAACGCCCTCTTCGGTTGATTTTCGTCATTTCATGACAGAGGCTAATGGTGTTTGCGCGCACACACAACAACCAACGTTCAGATCAGGGGGGGGGGGGGGGGGGCGGGGGGGGGGGGGGGGGGGGGGGGCGGAGGGGGGGGGGGGGGGGGGGGGGGGGCTTCGAGGCTGTGATTGCGAAACGCTGTGGTACCGTCCATTCTCAAAATAGGGGGGAACAATTTTCTCACGCGAAAAATAAAGAGTTTTTGGCATCCAATCTTAACATTTTGTCTTTTGTAGTTGTAAAAGGTTGTTATTTACCTTAATTTTTATTATCCAATGACAACAATTGTATTAAAAATGAAAAAAGCAGTCGAAAAAATTAGGCGTTGACGTACCGTTGATGCGCGTGGAGATTGTGCACAAATACTCAAACGACGTTAACAAATATACCTCCCCTAAAAAGGGCAATAATAATCGATAAATTGTGAAAAATCGTGCTTCGAACCCACTCATTTTTTTCCATGGATACGTTAAAAAAGGATGTAGCAGTGATATACTGAATTTTTAAAAAAATCTGCCTGTGAACCCCTTGCGTTTTATCGTGTTGTTTTCGAACGAAAATGGCAGAAAATGACATCTCCCCAACAAAATTCCGTGTAGATCGTGCATGTGTATCTGGCTTTGCGGACGTTATATGAATCACTGAATTCGGGAAGCGAGCACGGAGCAAATTTGTACGTGTTTCAATGGTGCGCTTCGCGGGCGCGATCTATACGTATTTACAGTGTGAGATGTGTGGCTCATGAGCGTGGAAGAATGAATGAGATACATTTCAACGTTGGTGGCGCACTTTGTTGGGCCCCCTCCGCCCCCCCCCCCCCCCCCTGGTTCAGATAGTATTACGCGTTGTAACTTTGTTCCCCGGGTCTCACGCATAGAGGGCGCTTTGTAATTTTGTTCCCCGGGTCTCATAGAGGGCGCTTTGTAATTTTGTTTCCCAAGTCTCACCAAGGTCTTGGTGGGATCCGAAAGTCGGTGGGGAAAACAATCTAGTCACAGCGCCCTCTATGTTTATTAATTGCAAGCGTGTACAGCTAGTTTATGTGCTCTATATCTGAACGTTGGTCGTGTGTACGCGGTACGCGCGCGCAAACACCATGGTCTTGGAACCAAGACTACTTGGTGGGTAGCGTTTGGAATGAAACCCACTCGTGAACACAGAGAAATTCACGGTAAACACGATAAACACGACGCGATTGGAACGCAGCAAGAGTACTTTATATAGAGCGATACGCGACGGTGCATGCTGCGCGCGCGTGTGTACGTACATGTACTGTTAGTTAGCTAGCTGCATGTGCGCCGGCTGCTTTCGTCGTATAAACTCGTAAGAATGGCGGACCCAAACACATAGCATGGTGTTCTAAAACGCACAGGCAACGTCATGGTTCGACTTTCAAATCGTCGTACTTCAACTTTCAAACGTTGTGGTTCAACTTTCAAAACGTCGTGGTTCAACTATCAAAACGTCGTGGTTCAACTTTCAAAACGTTGTGGTTCAAGCTTCAAAACGTCGTGGTTCAACTATCAAAACGTCGTGGTTCAACTTTCAAAACGTTGTGGTTCAACTTTCAAAACGTCGTGGTTCAACTTTCAAAACGTCGTGGTTCAACTTTCAAAACGTCGTGGTTCAACTTTCAAAACGTCGTGGTTCAACTATCAAAACGTCGTGGTTCAACTTTCAAAACGTTGTGGTTCAACTTTCAAAACATCCTACTTCAACTTTCAAAACGTCGTAGTACATGTACTTCAACTTTCAATTAACGTCGTGGTTCAACTTTCGCGCGCTTTTACCTGGCTCAAGGTAGCCGCGTATTCGGCCGGATTTCTGGTCGCGGATTCAGCCAAGCATTCATTCACCAAAAGCCGAAAAATATATAATACATGCTGCAAAAGGTGATGCAAAGGTTTATGTCATTTTATTCAAAGACATTTTCAAAATAAACGGTAAATAACAATACTTTTACAAACCATTTTAAATCATACAACATAAGCCACACTTTTTTTAACCTTTCCTGTAATTTTGATGAAAAAATTACAGTTAAATTAGCTGCCTACTGGAAGTAATCCTACTTCAAGTTATTTTTATAGATTGGGAAAAGAGAATGCAACATTTAAAACAAAATATACCTCACATGTTATCAAAAACTCATACTTTTATTTTATAATCTACAAAATAATGCTACTGGGAAAACTTAATGTTGGTATAGGCTTAAGCCGAACACTAATTAGTGCCTAATTAGCCCGTTAAATAAATCCCTTTTTCAATGCAGTATTGTAATGCGTTTTTCGGCTGCGAATATATCTGCCCCTTTAAAACAAAGTTAAAATCTCATATTTGTATTTCATGATCTACGAGATCATACTTCTATGCACACTTTTCTCTCGCAATTTTGGTAAAGACTTCAGCGGCCGAACAGTAATTAGTGCACTCGCACTCGTTTGGGCTTATTCGCGATGTTCTTGGTGATTCAATTAATTGAAAGTTGACGTTTTGAAAGTTGAAGTACGACGTTTTGAAAGTTGAAGTACATTTGGAAAGTTGAACAACGATGTCTGCCTGTCCGTTTTAGAACACCATAGAGAAGACAGCGTCGAAACACTGTCTTGCAATTGTTGAAGAACAGGACTGTTTGGGTCCGCCATTCTTACGAGTTTATACGACCGTAGACATGGAGAACAAAAAACCTCCATGACCTATGATACGACCGTACGATAGGTACGTAGGCCTACATGGACCACTGATCTCTATAACTGGATAGGTCGAGCGGCTCTGCACGTGAAGCCATCAGCGGCCATATTGGGATATTAAAGACATTGCAGGCGTACACACGTTTGTATAGCGCACGACCGAGAAAACGAATGTAATATCACAGGAAACGAAGTTAACGTTACAAAAACGATCCAGTTTGATTAGGAAAATTAAGTTAAACATAATAACACCCAATAATTACATGTATACGCCAAGTTTCAATGTTAAATAGGCCTATTTTTGGGGAAAAGATATGAGACATTCGTGTGAGACGATGCAATGCAGTGCAAAGTCTATGGGATATGTCGGACAGGTATTTTCAAGAATTTCCAACTTCTAAATTTTTTTGGGGGGGTTTTGTTGGGTTTTTTTTTTTCTTTCTTTCTTTGGGGGGGGGGGGGGGGGGGGGGAATTCCACATCATAACCTTATGCACAAACCATAGGAAAAGGCAAAACGAGTTTTGGGGGATTAAGGAAATTCTTGAAATTTTTGGTTTAATTTTATATCCAGACACTAAAAAGTGCCAGTTTTATGATAAAATAAAAAAATGTTGAACAAATGAGTGTGTGTGTTTCAGGAAAATTTAATTGGCACATCATGGTTTGTTCGTGGGGTTTTAAGGCAGTGTCCAGATTTAGAATCAACCTAATGTTTAGTTAAATTTTTAGAAAGGGTCCTAAAAATTCTTGCTGGACAAGTGGACAGAAAAAATAAATTATGTGGTTTTGAGCTTAAACCATAGAGCTGTATAATAAAGATACAGCTCTATGGCTTAAACTATGAACTTGAAAAACTTGAAATAAATCACAATTAAAAATATCAATCACATGTGTAAATAATGACATAAGTCACACAATGGATTCTTAATTGCTTAATGCTTTTATTTTACATTGATACATTACATATAACATGTAATAACTACTGCCATAGTAACAATATGCTTATTATGTATTGTTTACTGATGTTAGAAAACCAAATAAAAAACAATTAACCCCCGACTGTTTATGAATTAAAAACCAAAACAAAACTTGCGATGTCATTTTAGAATAATAATTGTTGATACTATGCAAAGATACATTTGACAGCATTCTTCACAGGCCAAATTTTAATAGGACACCCTTGTACGGCTTTAACTTTGAATTGTGAGTGTTTCTAGATATTTGTGCGATATGAACACAATATTTGTTTTGTAAGAAAGCAAAATAAAACCATGATTGAAAAGCAAAATTTGACAGCATAAAAATATGACAGAACAGCGTAACATGTACACAGGGCGGCCGCTACCCAGTGATTGTGGAGAACACTGACTGGGTAAATCCATGTCATTTTAACATCTGTATAATTTGCTTTGAATATTAACAATACAATTTTAACCAGATTTGTCAGTTTTCATAAAACACATGTTCAATATATTTCCATGTTACAAAGATAGGTTTGTGACTGTTGCGACTGTTTTATTATCTGTACTTATATTGTTGAAACATGAAATGCCAAGATGCAGAGTTCTGCAATATATTTGCAGCACATCTATAGGGATGTGGAACACCGAGATAGCTTATCTTGGAAAACGTAGTTGGTCAATTAAGCTTCCGTATTTACTGATGGTTAAACAAAATAAGTTTTGACATTCGCTGTCATCTGTTGTCCCTCTGTCATAATGGAAGCAGTTCGTCCTATGACTTGTCCAGACGTAATAAGCTGTACAGACTGACATCTTAGTAGCAAGAAGTGGACTTGGGTAAACCAAATAGCTGTAGTGTACAAAGAAAAAAAATATACAGGTATAAATTGAATGCCAAGGAAAGAATGTTGTAACATGACGCTATTTTAAAAACACAAAATTCTCAATTTATTTGGCATACCCATTTCTTCAGAGAGTGAAATTTCATTTGAGCACTGTAAGGAATGTCATCAGGACTACTTTTTTTAAGAGAGATTTGTGGGCAAAAATGAAATTGTTCTGAAGTATTGGAAATACGTGTCTACATCCAAGTTTCACCATGATAGCCTTGGCCTACACCATGCATCTAATAATACTATTATTATTATTAATAGGTGGCTCTACACTTCCAGAATTGTGAGAGAAAAAACTGTGATCATTGCGATATTGAGTTAATTCTACAGAACATTAAATTTATGCACGTCAAATAGTTCATGACACAATATGTTGTGTACGAATGTGTACACAAATTACCACCATGAACTGTTTGACGTGCAAGTCAACGGGACAGTCTTCATGGAATGGGTACAAAATTGGTCTGAAAATACCTGTATTGTGGAATTCAATCATATTGTAAGGTATCCTAGACCAACTGATTCTATAAATCTACTGTTCTTTCGAAATATCCCAGTTTTTCTCTCAGATAAA